>JAQOWZ010000008.1:33370641-34570641 GCA_035578165.1 Stenolophus ochropezus | reverse complement strand
TCATAATTACTGTGGTCGCCTAGACAAGACAAGAGTAGACTAAGTCTAAGTCTAAATTAAAAAGTTTTGTCTAGATATCAAGACTCTAGATTGTTTCAAGTAGTGTTTCACAAGAGAAGAATTCTTGTCTTGTTTTGATATTTCTTGGCTTGTCTTGAAATCGTAATCGAATATTCGGCTCCTCTTTTAGGGTCGGCGGAAACCATAACCGAAACCGAATCTTTAGTTAAATTTTTAATAAACGCGGAAATATAATGTTTTTTTTTATCTTTCAAGGCATTATTCGATTATTAAATTAAATAAAAGACGTCAATTTATTACAAAAATAAAGAAGTCAAGACTTTAGTTATCTATCACCTCCACCAAATATCACAAATAATTGCTATCAAATAAGTATAGGCTTTTTAACAAGTATTATTTGTTACTAAGCACTAGGTTCTTTTATAACGAAAGCTATTCTCTTAAAATAACAGTACTCTTTTTTTTCTTAATTCTATAAATTAAAATAATGGGATCTTGCCTCATTTTGCAATAACAGCCTCAGAATAACGGTAATAAAATAAGAATTTTATCTTTGGAAAGAAGATAATGGAAATAATATACAAAACAAAACTATTAATTAATAAATAAACAAAGAAAAAAAAAGGAAGTGAAACCATCATTTTTGGCTGAAACTGGCGAAACCGAAACTTCGCTCGTTCACTACCAATAAATATTGTGTTATTGATGAGTTCTATCACTGGTTAAATTTAATATACTTATTTCTGTTACAGCCTGTATTTTAAAGCTATTTTTATACCCAGATTTCAAAGTGAAAATTGCATTTCATAAAAAAAAACAATTTTTCACATTTTTAACTATTATACAATTTAAATAAACCCATAAAAGCTGTCATGAGAAGTGCACTGATGATACATATCATCATTAAATTAAATCTTTATTTAAATTCGTCTCATTTAGCTTACAAATTTTTTGAATACATTTCACTGACCATCTCTCTGCATAATACGTAGAGTTTGCATACGATATGCTGACATGCAACCAAGACGGTTTCTACGTGCGAGGGAATATATTTTCGATAATGTTTTGTTTCGATCGTCCATTTGTCTCGTTTTGTACGACAAAGCATAACGCAGAGAACAAACGATTTGGACTTAAGTACGCCATCAGAAAATGTCCCGTCAAATGTAGTAAGAGAATAGCTTTAGATAAAAGTTATATATTTATAAGGACACATACTGTACGATCGACACTTTACCTGTCCCAAATCATCATATATTTCAACGAAAAACACTTCAAATATTTTTATTTCTCACTCGTAAACCGTAATTTCTTTGAATTTTTTATTTCTCAGGCAACGTGGGTGGGCCTCACAGGTGAGGGGGTGTAACTTTGCTTCTACAAAAGTAAAAAAAATAAATAAGTAAATAAGAAGTAGCGACAATATGTCGGCAGTATTGATATTTCATTAATAATGAAAAGTATTTCGGATATAAGTAAACATTATTTCTTAAAAATTGTATTATTGATGTTGGATTTACGTTGTGTTTGAGTAAGTCAATTATACTCATTTGATTTCTTGACACGTATCACACAAAAAAATCTAAATTGCAATTTTTCGCTTCGAAACTTTTGTCTCCAAAATTTTCATTTTTTAGACTTAAGTAGATATCAATGCGCTGATCCCAAATTTTCAAACAGAATTCAATTTGCTCTTGAGATATTTGAGTTCAAAGTTATACCTAAAAAAATAGGTTTTTTTTAGGTATACACCTCAAATGGTTAGGTTTACAACTTCGGCGACCTCACCATTCGATTCTAGGGGTAATATTACATAAGTGTACCAATTTTCAGATTTTTATGTCAACAGATAGAATTTCCAGAAGGAAAAAAAATAAAAATGGCCAAAAATCGAAAAAAATCTAAGGTATACCCCTTAGGATTTTTTCGATTTTTGACGATTCTCGTTTTTCCGATTTAAAAACTGTATTCGTCGGAGTAAAAATCTGAAAATTGATATACTCATGTAATTTTGCCCGTAGAATCGATTGGTGAGGTCGCCGAGGTCGTAAACCTAATCCTTAAAGGGGTATACCTAAAAAACCTGATTTTTTAGGTATTGCCAAAACTTAACTTTGAATATGATTATCTCGAGAACGGTAAGATATAATTTGAAAATTTGAAATCAGCGCGTCGAGATCTATTAATGTGCACTATTTCCAAAAATTGAAATTTTGGGCACAAAAATGAGTAGTTTGTGATATTTCGGGTTTGGAACACAATTTTTGGTTTAATACTGTTGTTTGGTTTGTTTTAGCTCTACACAACTTTGATATGGGGTTATAGGTTTTGAAAATAAATAAAAGTTAGATAATAAAGCGACCAAATAAAATCGAAAACGTCTGATAGGTTTGCAGATTTTGAAATCAACGCATTTAGTTACTTAAGTCTAGAAAATGAAAAGGTTTTGAGAAAAACAAATACACCAGAATATTTTTCCAAACACTTGTAATATAACTATTAAATATAGAAAGAAAGTCCTCTATAAGTCTGTGTTTTGCTAAAAAAATTGTCCCAAATATTTTATTTAAAATTAAGACCCTGCTCAAATTTCAGCCGATAGTATATTCTTAGTAAAGGGTAAAAATAATTCTAAAGTATGGGCCCATAAATAAAACGATCCAATTAAACTCGTGTGCTTTTTCTGCTGATTTTCTTCATAATCCTGTCTACGAGCAGCTTTACAAATTACCTCGCTGGCATTTTCCTTTACCTTCAACCCCAATAATGAAAGAAAGAAACTTAAGGATGTGAAATCCACAAGGTTGTATAAAAAGTATTTTTGTATTAGAAGTTTTCCTTTGAAAAACTTGGATAATTTCACGAGATATGGCTAATTTTCAAGAAAATAAAACCCCAGCGAAATTTCCGGGAGAATAAAACAGTATTAAGAAGAACAGACGGAGTGTCAGGGCATCTAAAAGAATTATTATGTTGTTAAACTTTGTATCAGTGCATTCTCACTAAAACACCTCTATCTATAAAACTATAACAGGTACAGTAATGGGAGTTACATTTTTGTAAAGTAGAAAAAATTCTACAAAAGATATGTTAAAATAAAAATATTTATTTAACAAATACAAACCTGATAAAAAAATATATATTTTAATAATAACTGAATTCACAAAATTATTTTTCATATATGTACAGAAATTTTGCTGGAACTAAAAAATGAATTGAGATAAAAAATGACTGTTACTTTTTTGTAAAGTATATACAGTTCTACATAAGATACGTTAAAATAAATAACCTTACCTAATAAATACATATTTATCAACAAAATTATTTTGGGTGTATTATCAAAAATTTTGGTGTAACTTAGGAACTAATTAAGGTACAAAGATGAGACTTATGTTTTTGAAAAGTACATAAAATTTTACATAAGACTATATATATACACACACATATATATATATATATATATATATATTATATATATATATATATATATATATATAATATTGTACACATCTAGAAAATGCAAATTATAAATATATAGTTGTTTTTTTTGAAATCTACTAATCTACCAAAAATTTGCATATAAATAATTAAATAAAATGGATCCCGTGGTGCACTCTCCTATTCAGCTGTAGATGTTTACGGCTCAATGAGGTAATCATATTTGTGATACAATTAGAATAAAAAATAAGCGATATATAGTGTACCTGGTATATATGTTGCCACATGCATATAAACACACTCATGTAACGCTGGTCACATTTTTAATATTTCCCTGTATTTCCCTCAAAAAATGTCTCCTGTGGTGCACTCTTCATATCAGCTATAGTCTGGCAAATGTCCAACAATATGCAACAAGCCATGAGTGATTTATTTAGATTTTTATCCTTCAGGATAGAGAGATTAAATGTCCTAAATAATTCATATCATAACAACTTAGCTTTAGATATATAGTAAAATAAAAAAAAAACAGTGCATATAAATAATTAAATAAAGTGGCTTCTCTGGTGCACTATCCTAATCAGCTGTAGTTGTTTACGGCCCCAATGCGATACTTACATATATTTGTGATCCAGTTAGAATAAAAAATAATCGATATATAGTGTACCTGATATATGTTGCCACATGTACATAAACACACTCATGTAATGCTGGTCACATTTTTAATAATCCCCTATATTTCCCACAAAAAATATCTCCTGTGGTGCACTTTCCATACCAGCTATAATCTGCCCGACACCCAACAATATACCACAAGCCATGAGTGATTTATTTAGAACTTGATGGTTCAGGACAGTGAAATTAACTGTCCTGAACAATTCATATCACAACAGCTTAGCTTCTGAATCCGGAGCTAATACAATTAAACCCGACCATAAACTGGTAAATTCCTGAATATGCAACAATCCTTGCGGGCGGCGCACTCCTGCCGCAGGACGACTCCTGCGGTCCCTCTAATCAGCAGGATCGTTGCAGGATACCGCAGGACACGCCTCACTAAATATTTATTTGCTTAAGAAAGAAAGGATAATGAAAAAATTTTAATCCCTCAAAAAATTGTTAATAAGCTTATATTTTTTGAGGATTAAAATTTTTCCGGTATGCCAAATGTAAATATTTATTTTGGTTCTAATTTCTGCACATGAAAGTACAACTGTATTATTTTATTCACTTGCTGAAGTGGTAGTTGAAGTACTTTATGCATGTATTTTTAGTGAGTAAAAACAATTATTATTCATAAGTGGATAAAGTGCTTCTTTATACATAGTGTGGTCAGTTATATTATACCAAGGGATGACAAGAATATCTATTACCTAGTGTCCAGAGGTAAGATGAAACCGACGGATATAAGGCGCTGGTCAATAATTGTTCTCCGAACCATGGTATATAATATGTAGGTATACTTATATTTTTTAATTATTAATAACATAATATATTATAGGTACACTGAAGGACTAAAATGCACGATTTAATCCTGAGAGTGAAGTTTATTTCACGAACCGTAGGCGAGAGATTGAAGGCACTTTAGTCCTGTGGTATATACACTATTTTTTGCACTTCCACTTCCATATAGATTCTAAAATAATTATTTGGTTATATTTATATATTTGTGAAATATATGATAGCTTCAAAAACAAAAAATAATTCTGCACATTTTTATGATAAGGTAGGCTAGGTTATATACCAATTTATTTCTGTAGTAATATAATGCTTGTTAATTTAATCACACAGTTATTAAATTCATACATAATCCCTCAAGGATTAAAAGTGCTACTTAAGTCTTCGAAAATGAAGAGTAAAGTAGGCTTTTACTCCCGGAAGTACAAAACATAAAAAACGAAAAAGGTCATTATAGAAATACCATGGTTATACTAGCCTAGACACGATCTATTATTATCCTTTTTTCTATTTGTAATTTACTTGTATTTTGTTTAGAAACAATAATACTATTTTGAACACACTAGTATATTCATAAAATATTATTATTTTTATATACGTGGTAAAAACAATATATAAAACTATACCACATAGACGCACCTCCACCATTTATAGAAGTATTAAGTAATTTTGTTTCACTACTAGCCTAGACACTCACTATTATTTACCTTTATTTAACATGAGATATTGTTTTTTACTACCACTTACTTGGTACCCATAGTCACGAAGGTCAATAATAAATTATTATTAACCATGGTCGATAATAAAAAATGTTACTTTTTAAAGAAACTCAAGTTTCCAAATACAATGTTTGAATCATTTAACACAAGAAAAGTGTAAAGTATGGATTCACAATTTAAATATGTCTTGTGAAACGCTAGTAGTGAAAAAAATAATATGTATACCACGGTTGAGAAGAGCTTTATTGTATAGTGCCTTATGTGCCTCGGTTACTTGCCTTGTTACTTCGCAGGAATTATCAATAAATGTTACTGATTACATTTTGAGATTGAATTATATTTGTTTAATTTTTCATATAAACAATATTTAACCATAACGATATCATTTCTTTAACAAATATTATCGCTTAAAAGTTTCCTTTCTTCATCAAATTACACATTCAGGTTGTGTAAAAAGGACTTTTCTGGAATAATCAATTAATTTAAATTTATTATTGCGTCGATCTTACAAAAAACATATTAAGCATTTCTAGCAAAAAGTTTTCTACCAGTTTCGAAATTATACTCAACTGGAAAGAAGCACTTACAGTCCATTTAGCATGAAGTATACATTTTGATGTAGAAATATGAATGTTTCATGTAATACAGGTACATGTAACATAATGTAATATGAGTAAGTCATTCAGGAATACAGGATGCATTATCTCTGTCAGCATTGTAATATTGAAGCTCATATCACAAAGGATAATAATTGTCCTGCATTAGCTACTAATATTACACCTACGCACAAACAAATAATGTATTACACTGTATCCTTCCCCATCTGTATCCTAAAGCTGGAACACAATTTCAGTGACCTGTACCTACTGAAAAATTCAAAAAACTTTAGCTACTAAATTACAGTACACTGTGTTTCATGAATATTTGCCTGTAAAATTTTTCAGTGTAGTTTAGCTTTCAGCCGCTGAATAGCGCCCTGAAAACTCTGCAGGAAACTGTAATCAATACTGAAATTCCTGAAATGTAATGTAGGTAGAGCAGGGCTGAATTTATTGATTTACAATAAACATTGAATTTATAATATTCTGAAATTGGAACACATTAATAATAAATATTATTTTTGCAATTTAATAATAAAAATTTATTGCATATATTAAATATTATTGTGTTTACACTATATTATATATTACTTTTATGCAAAATATTAATGTATAATACTTGCATGTCAAACATATAAAAAATGAAACGATGTTTGATAACCCCACAGGCATATTTCAGTATAACAAAAGCCTTTATACTTCAGTTCTTCCTGAAATATCCTTCAGCAGTAATTATGCTGTAATGAATCTCTGAAAGATTGCTTTCATAATTATTTTCATTCGTAATTTGTGAGAAATTTAAACTAATATTTACTTTTTCGTAACAAAATTATAATTTTTTTTACTAAAATTTCTCCAATTTTAAAAGTTCGTATTTTGGAAAATAGGACTCTGGGATTTTTTTCACTATTTTTCCTGTAAAATACAGAGTTGAAATAAAAGTATAAGGTACCTTTCGTTAAAAATAGAGGGTGTTAATTTTTTAGGTCAGAATTAATTTTACTAAAATCTCCCTATTTTAAAATATTCATATTTCGGAAAATACAACCCTGGGATTTTTTTCACTATTTTCCTGTAATGTACAGGGTTGAAATAAAGGTATAAAGTACTTTTCGTTAAAAAATAGAGGGTGTCAATTTTTCAGGTCAGAATTATTTTTACTAAAATCTTCGTATTTTAAAAAATTCATATTTCGGACAATACGACACTGGGAATTTTTTCACTATTTTTCCTGTAATGTACAGGGTTGAAATAAGGTTATAAGGTACGTTTCGTTAATAATTAAAGGGGGTCAATTTTTCAGGTCAGAATTATTTTTACTAAAATCTTCCTATTTTAAAAAATTCATATTTCGGAAAATACGACCCTGGGATTTATTTCACTATTTTTCCTGAAATATACAGGGTTGAAATAAAGGTATAAGGTATCTTTCGTTAAAAATAGAGAGGGTCAATTTTTGTGGTCAGAATTATTTTTACTAAAATCTCCATATTTTAAAAAATTCATATTTCAGAAAATACGACACTCGGATTTTTTTCACTATTTTTTCTGTAACGTACAGGGTTGAAATAAAGGTATAAGGTACGTTTCGTTAATAATTAGAGGGGGTCAATTTTTCAGGTCAGAATTATTTTTACTAAAATCTCCCTATTTTAAAAAATTCATATTTCGGAAAATACGACTCTGGGATTTTTTTCACTATTTTTCCTGTAATGTACATGGTTGAAATAAAGGTATAAGGTACCTTTTGTTAAAAAATAGAGGGTGTTAATTTTTTAGGTCAGAATTATTTTTACTAAAATCTCCCTATTTTAAAATATTCATATTTCGGAAAATACAACCCTGAGATTTTTTTAAACATTTTTCCTGTAATGTACAGGGTTGAATTAAAGGAATATGGTACCTTTCGTTAAAAATAGAGGGGTTCAATTTTTGAGATCAGATTTTTTTTAGAAAAATCTACCTATTTTTAAAAATTCATATTTCGGAAAATACGACCCTGGGATTTTTTTCACTATTTTTCCTGTAAAGTACATGATTGAAATAAAGGTATAAGGTACGTTTCGTTAAAAAATCGAGAGGGTCAATTTTTGTGGTCAGAATTATTTTTACTAAAATCTCCATATTTTAAAAAATTCATATTTCGGAAAATACGACACTGGGATTTTTTTCACTATTTTTTCTGTAATGTATAGGGTTGATATAAAGTTATAAGGTACGTTTCGTTAATAATTAGAGGGGGTCAATTTTTCAGGTCAGAATTATTTTTACTAAAATCTCCCTATTTTAAAAAATTCATATTTCGGAAAATACGACTCTGGGATTTTTTTCACTATTTATCCTGTAATATACAAGGTTGAAATAATGGTATAAGGTACATTTCGGGAAAAAATAGAGCGGTCAATTTTTGAGGCCAGAATTATTTTTACTAAAATCTTCCTTTTTAAAAAATTCATATTTCGGAAAATACGACTCTGGGATTTTTTTCACTATTTATCCTGTAATATACAAGGTTGAAATAATGGTATAAGGTACATTTCGGGAAAAATAGAGCGGTCAATTTTTGAGGCCAGAATTATTTTTACTAAAATCTTCCTTTTTAAAAAATTCATATTTCGAAAATACGGCCTTGGGATTTTTTTCACTATTTTTCCTGTAATGTACAAGGTTGAAATAAAGGTATAAGGTGCCTTTCGTTAAAAATTAGAGGTTGTCAATATTTGAGGTGAAAAAGTTAATAGCAACATTCTGTTTGTTTTAAAAAATTCAAATCTTACAAAATACAGCGGTAAATCATTTTTCACTCTTTTTCCAGTAATGTACAGGATTGAAATAATAGTATAAGGTACTTTTCGTTAAAAATTAAAGGGCGTCAATTTTTGGCGTCAGATTTTTTTTCTAAAATCTAAATGTCAAAAAATACAAGCCCAAGAATTTTGTCACTATTTTTGCTTTAAGGTACTCTTCGTTAAAAATAAGAGAGGTGAACATTTGAGGTGAGAATTATGGTAAGCACTCGAGCCGAAGACTTGTTTTGCGTTTTGTGTATTGTGGCTGTGGCTATACCACTGTAAGGTGTGTTTATATTGTTCCAAGTTATAATTGAATGAATAATATAGGCTGACTATTAACCCAAACTCTACAACTCAATGTAAATCCACGAAGTTAAAAGCAGTTCATTGTAGGAGCGCACGAAGAGAATGCCGCTGATTTCACACTGATGTTGTTCAGAATGGCTGCATTAAGAATAATCGCATTCAGTTACAATTGCCTGTCATTTGTACGTGTGCACTAACCTCTATGAAAATATGTCAAATCTTATATAATTCTCACTATTTTTGTTCGTGAAATATAATTTTCTTATTGAGTACATATTTACATATGAGTAACAGCAATCGACTTCGTTTAATTTGGCTTTAAGATAATTGGAGTTATTGCTTTTTTAGACCAAACTATTAAACTAATACATAATTCAAACGCTTAATTGAGATAAGCGGTGACTGGTTTTTACGAAAGGTGATTTTGATCTAATTACATTAAGCAAGAATTAGAGTAGTTCACAGTGAGTGAGCACCCTTCTCTCATGTAATAAACATTACGATGACTGGTTTTTACGGAGGGTGAATTTATAGTAATTAGGGTAAAAATTAGAGTACTTTACAGTGAGTGAGCACCGTTCTCTAGTAGTAAACATTACGTTGACTGGTTTTTACGAGGGTAATTTAAACTAATTAGGGCAAGAATTAGAGTACTTCATAATGAATGAGCACCCCTCTTTCAGGTATTATACATTACGAGGACTTATTTTTACGGAGGATGATTTTAACCTAATTAGGGCAAGAATTAGAGCGCTTCATAGTGATTGGACACCCCTCTCTTAGGTAGTAATTACATTAGGGCAAGAATTAGAGTACTTCACAGTAAGTGAGCACCCTTCCCACAAGAAGAAAATATTACAGAAACTGGTTTTCACGAAAGGTGATTTTAATCTAATTTTATTATGGCAAGAATTTTGGTTTATAATGTTAGAATTATTTATAAAATATTAACAACAGTGTACTGTACAACAAGCATAGAATGTTATACTCATGTCATACGAGTATGAAATGGACATTCCATGCGAGTTGTACATTATACTTTTTCTACAACCACGATATTATTTTATAACTTATTTTTATTTTAATAATAAATATATCTTCATTTTACTACTTCCTAGCAACTAGCTATAAAACAAAAATTAAACAATACGATGTTTGACAGAACTGTGAGAAATGTATTAATACCTTAACGTTGTCTATGGTTACCGTGGGAAATGAAAATGTGTTTACAATATACTATGTATCCGTAGCAATAACAAATATGCAACAAACAAATATCTTAACAGTAGTAGAAAAAAAAATTCATACTGTCTCGCATTTCCATGTTTACAAATGCGATTTCAATCCGGTAAATGAGACTTTACAGTATTATTATTCTTTACGGTACTTTATCATTACTAAGAAACCATTAATTATATGTCCTTTAAATTAATTTAAAATATTTGTACATTCTTATATTTTGTAGTACTAAATTTAAATTCTTTAAATCTGACCTTATTCTTATATAACTCTATTGAAAGTTTGTGATTGACATGTCATAAGTGAAAGATGACAGCGTTTTCCTTTTTAAAATTTTCAATGATAACTATTTAATTTTTTTATTTTGCTTTCTTAATAATTGTCAATATACCACAATAAAAAATTTGCTGGAAATTGAAAAATGTGATACAGTATATATGAAATAAAACGTTGTGTGTCATACGTCTGTTAATTATTTTCACGGTGCTCATTTCGAAATTCCTTGCTCATCTCGTCCGGAAACATCTTATTAGTACCGGAAGAACCCATTTACCGGATTTATAATGTAAATTACTGTTAACATATTGGTACTCCAAGTACTATTAATAAGCAATTATTTGTTGGTTAGTATTATTGATCCAAATTTCGAAGAAGATTGTTTAATGAATCGAATATAAAAAAAGTTATACACGTAAGTGATTTTTAAAATATGTAAAGTAGGTAAATATATTTGTAAATTTCTAATGTTTTTTTTTTCAAAATTCACAATATTACCTCTTTTTGTTAGCAGTTAATGTACGTACTTAATAATATTGTGTTTGTGGTACCATCTAATTACAATTAGTACTGCCCGTATAATTTGAACAAAGCAATTATCGCTGTAATATCTCACCAATTTTGACATATAAAATGATAATACTACTGTGTAAGTACATTGTACATTTAATATATAAACTGTAGATATCTTTGGATAACATGCAGATAAAATACAAGTAAAGTGCTGCAACTAAAACAATAAATTATCTACAAGTAGACCTGTAGTATTGTAACAAATAAAAATGAAAGACATCTGTAAGTTATTTATTTTTAAATCGCTTAGAAACGTCTGTGTAAGAGCCCTTACAGCAGAGCAAAAAACGTTCCACTTGCCATTGTCTTCTTCATTTTCTTAAAAGTTTAATGTATACTACTGAACATTTCTCAGCCACTCGGAGAATTGGATTATCTTGCTGTCTCAGATTTTAGTACCTGGTGTAAAAAATTCTCCTCAAAATTTTATTTGTGTGACACACTTTTGCACATAAATTTAATGAATACAATTAAGATTTTTACAAGAAGTTTCTCTGTAGACATATTGTCCTAATAGCCAACAATATGAAGAACCATTTAATAAATTATATTTAATTAAGGAAGTTCAAATTTGTGTGTGGATGACTATACCCAAAATGTTATAAGAACGTGGTTAAAATAAATACAGTAAATTTATAAATTGATTTATGTAGAAACTAGCACCAGCATATTTGAAAATCCTCTAGTTGTGTATTCCTCGTCTTTCCTGTAAATTGACAAAGGTTTATTACATCATGTCCTGATTTACATTCAATCCTGTGCTACTCCTTCAGGACCAGAACTATCTCAGGAAACTTGTATCCTGTTGGAACACATTGACAATAGTACAAATATACAAAAATATAAAATATAAAATCATTGTTTATTTAATGTTGCAGCTAGTCTTATACAATAAAAATGTTGATATTTTTTAAATAATGGTTGTTAAACTTTAGTAGACCGATTTTAAATTTTAGATTTAAGAAGTTTAGATATTAAAATCTTCTCAATTTTGCACGATTGGTTTTTTTTTATTTTTACAATTACTGATAAGTAAGTAATAGAGCTAAATCGGTAAATAAATAAAAATAACACAGAAATAATTCACTGAAAATTGGCAATCCTTGCTCAATTTTTTTTATATTTCTGAATAAGTTTGTTATTTGTTGGATTGTATAAAAAACATAATACTTCACTAATCTTCAAAACAATCTTAAATCGGTAGAGAACATTTACTGTTATTAATACTTAATAATTATTATCCAACAATGTGTAATTATAACGCTGTAACTATGATTATTTTAATAAATAAAGCAGTTCATAAGCATCTAGTGAGATAAACATTTTAACGCACTAAGGATTCCTATTATTATTGTTTGTTTACTTCACAATTATGTATTTTATTTGATCCCCTCTATTTTATACCGGAATACACAACATACCTTTATTTCAACACTGTACATTACAGGAAAAATAGTGGAAAAAATTCCTACAGCCGTACTTTGTAAGATCCGAATTTTTTAAAATAAACAGAATGTTGCATTAAATTTTCTGACCTGAAAAATTGACACCCTCTAATTTTTAACGAAAAGTACCTTATAGTATTATTTGAACCCTCTACATTACTAGAAAAATAGTGAAAAAATTCCTACAGCCGTATTTTGTAAGATATGAATTTTTTAAAATAAGCAGAATGTTGCAATAAAATTTCTGACTTCATAAATTGAGACCCTCTAATTTTTAACAAAAAGTACCTTATACTATTATTTCAACCCTCTACATTACTGGAAAAATAGTGAAAAAATTCCTACAGCCGTATTTTGTAAGATACGATTTTTTTAAATAAGCAGAATATTGCAATAAATTTTCAGACATCAAAAATTGAAACCCTCTAATTTTTAACGAAAAGTATCTTATTCTATTATTTCAACCCTCTCCATTACTGGAAAAATAGTGAAAAAAATCCTACAGCCGTATTTTAAAAGATATGAATTTTTTAAAATAAACAATATGTTGCAATAAAATTTCTGACTAAAAAATTGACACCCTCTAATTTTTAACGAAAAGTACCTTATACTATTATTTCAACCCTCTACATTACTGGAAAAATAGTGAAAAAATTTCTATAGCCGTATTTTGTAAGATATGAATTTTTTAAAACAAACAGAATGTTGCATTAAATTTTCTGGCCTCAAAAATTGACACCCTCTACTATTAAACGAAAAGTACCTTATACTATTATTTCAACACTCTACATTACTGGAAAAATAGTGAAAAAATTCCTACAGCCGTATTTTGTAAAATATGAATTTTTTAAAATAAACCGAATGTTGCATTAAATTTTCTGGCCTCAAAAATTGACACCCTCTAATTTTTAACGAAAAGTACCTTATACTATTATTTCAACCCTCTACATTACTGGAAAAATAGTGAAAAAATTCCTACAGCCGTATTTTGTAAAATATGAATTTTTCAAAATAAACAGAATGTTGCAATAAATTTTCTGACCCGAAAAATTGACACCCTCTAATTTTTAACGAAAAGTACCTTATACTATTATTTCAACCCTTTACATTACTGGAAAAATATTGAAAAAATTCCTACAGCCGTATTTTGTAAAATATGAATTTTTCAAAACAAACAGAATGTTGCAATAAATTTTCTGGCCTCAAAAATTGACACCCTCTACTTTTTAACGAAAAGTACCTTATACTATTATTTCAACCCTCTACATTACTGGAAAAATAGTGAAAAAATTTCTATAGCCGTATTTTGTAAGATATGAATTTTTTAAAACAAACAGAATGTTGCATTAAATTTTCTGGCCTCAAAAATTGACACCCTCTACTTTTTAACGAAAAGTACCTTATACTATTATTTCAACCCTCTACATTACTGGAAAAATAGTGAAAAAATTACTACAGCCGTATTTTGTAAAATATGATTTTTTTAAAATAAACAGAATGTTGCATTAAATTTTCGGACCTCAAAAATTGACACCCTCTAATTTTTAACGACAAGTACCTTATACTATTATTTCAACCCTCTACATTACTGGAAAAATAGTGAAAAAATTCCTACAGCCGTATTTTGTAAAATATGAATTTTTCAAAACAAACAGAATGTTGCATTAAATTTTCTGGCCTCAAAAATTGACACCCTCTACTTTTAAACGAAAAGTACCTTATACTATTATTTCAACCCTCTACATTACTGGAAAAATAGTGAAAAAATTCCTACAGCCGTATTTTGTAAAATATGAATTTTTTAAAATAAACCGAATGTTGCATTAAATTTTCTGGCCTCAAAAATTGACACCCTCTAATTTTTAACGAAAAGTACCTTATACTATTATTTCAACCCTCTACATTACTGGAAAAATAGTGAAAAAATTCCTACAGCCGTATTTTGTAAGATATGAATTTTTTTAAATAAACAGAATGTTGCATTAAATTTTCGGACCTCAAAAATTGACACCCTCTAATTTTTAACGAAAAGTATCTTACACTATTATTTCAACCCTCTACATTACTGGAAAAATAGTGAAAAAATTCCTACAGCCGTATTTTATAAGATATTAATTTTTTTTATATAAACAGAATGTTGCAATAAATTTTCTGACCTCAAAAATTTACACCCTCTAATTTTTAACGAAAAGTACCTTATATTATTATTTCAACCCTCTACATTACTGGAAAAATAGTGAAAAAATTCCTACAGCTGTATTTTGTAAGACATGAATTTTTAAAAATAATGTTGTCCCTTTAATTTTAACGAAACGAAAGTTTTTTCCGAAATATGAATTTTTTAAATATATATAAGAAATGTTGCTCTCGACAGGATCTATGACGGGATAAATTTAATGTGCTTATTTCTATTACACCTTGTATAAAGCCGGTGATACGAGTAATAAATTTCTTACTACACAGTTTGTGTTTTTAGAGCATATATTATTCTTTAGAAAGTAAAAGCCTGCATCTTTATCTTTAAAGTGTTGAGGCAAAGTATTTTCCTATGTAAAAACAACTCTTTTTTGTTGGACGCAGTCGTTTTTCGTTGCTAAGCAACCTTTCATTACAAGAAATTAATTTTTGTTTGTTCACAAAAAATAAAACTTTCTTTACACTGCCAGAGAATTTTTTCCAGCAAAAACTATTTCGGTAAACAATAAAATTGAAGATTATTTTGCTCCAATTAACTCGAGTTCTTAAAAGTTTTGATTAGCGATTTTATCAATACGGCTTCTTCAATTTATTGGGCCCGTATCTAAATTAAAATCAAATAATTTAAATTGCTTTTGTCATTCAATTCATTTAGAAGAATAATATGAAATATTTTATTTTTATTTGGTGTTCTCAGCCATTAATTTCCAATTGTTTTTCTTAATATTCTTTAACAAAGACTTAACAATTAATCAAAGAACAAAGAAAGATATTCAAAACGTTTTAATTGTTATAATTATACACATTTCTTGCAAAACAAAAATTTGTAACCATGTACTGAAATATATTGTGAAAGCTTTCAGTTTGGCATGTCTCCAAATTTACCTGAAAATATCAAAAATTAACATTCAGAATTTTTTGCTTTATATTTTCATTTGTCTCAAGGTTAAAATAAAGGTTAGTTAATAAAATACAAGAATCAGTTTTTGAAGTTCTAACATTTAACATATAAGGGAATAAAGTACTTTTCGTTAATGTACTGAAAAATATCCTGAAAGCTCTAATATTTCAGGTTGGCATCTTTCCAAATTTACCTGGAAGTATTCAGAAAATAACTTTCAGGAATTTTCAGTTTATGTTGTTTTTCTATTTAAATATTTTATTGTATTTGAAAACTTTTTATATAAAAATTTTATGTTGTGAGTATTGTTTGCAATTTATTATTAAAAAAAAAAACTGTAACCACCCCAGAATTCATACAAAACCACTGAATATGTTTACTCTGAGTATATTTTAACGTAAAACATGGGATTTATCCTATTCATGATTACGACTTAATATTTGTTTGACAGCAATGTATATTTGCTTGTCTCATTTAAAATGAAACATAAGGAACCAATATGACGTTTGGTTTTTGACAGATTTTTGACAAACCTTCACCAAGTGTCAGAACAATTTTAAGAATCATTATTAACTTTAGAGGAAATGGTAGAATAGTAGAATAGTTGATAATTTATGTTTCATTGTGTTTTGGAGTTTTGTTAATTTAATCTACAACTCTTTTTGAATGTACTTATACCGTGAATATTTTTTAACGTGAAACATGGCGATTTATCATATCCATGGTTACGACTTGATATTTGATTGACAGCAATGTATACTTGCTTGTCTTATTTAAAATGAAACATCAGAAACGAATTTGACATTTGCTTTTTGGGTTATAAAATTTTCTAACAGGCCTACACCAAGTACAACAATAATTTTAGAATCATTAATAACTTTAGAAGAAATGGTGGGATAGTAGAATGGTCTGCTACTTGTTCTATTTCTTGTCCTTCTATCTTTATGTATGTTTCATATCTGTATTTCCTATTACCATTGTATATGTATGTATTCATATACTTGTATCATCAATTTCCCTGTTACCTTAGGCAATACTAATCACATAGTTACAATTGCTGACGTCAGGATCAACTCAGGGAATCCGACTCTACATTACAACGTTATTTTCGAAATGTCACAATCGGTATTAGACTATCTCCAGTGAATGACGTATTTTTTGGAGTGTGTGTTCTGTTGATCATTTGTCTCGTGAGAGGCGTACGTCAGAGAGGGGCGGCGGTGTCCAGTGACGTACTGCACTGGGGTAAATTGAGGAGGTAATTGCCGGAGCCTTAAGACGTGAACAGAAACCTGATATGCAATCTCTACTGGACACAACTCTCAATGTTGGGGGCGGATAAAAATAAATTTCTGCCCTATTTACTCACCCTATTTTTATTGAGTTATTTTTAAACCGAAACTTATAATATAAAAATCAATAATATAAATACAAACATTTAATTAGGAAAACGAAAGATGTAATAATAAATAAGAAATATCGTTCTAGAGCGGTAGTTCTTTTTAATAGGTACACTGTTATTGCTGTCTCGAGAACTGTAAGAAATAAAAAGTTATTTATATTAGCAAACAATTTCTATATCAAGAGAATATTTTCAACTAGTGGTTCTCAAAATATTAGACCCACTTTTTTGAAATGGCAACATATATTTTTATTATGTCCATAGATAGTTTATTATTTCAACAGTTGACAATGTTTTCTGAGAAATGCAAAATTAATTATGTTTAATTTTTATTTAAATATGTTATACAACAAATGTCATAAAAAAACAAAAGATTTTATCTAAATGAAATATAAACTTAGAACACATCTCTTCGATAATAGTTATTTATGGTACAAGTGTGTTACATTACAGATAAGACACGTGGAAAAGTTTAGCTCACGAGGCCATTAGGCCGAGTGTGGTATTTTTTCAAGTGACTTATGTAATTAACACATGTGTGCCATACAACATTTTATCCAACACATTTTAATCATTGATATAAAATACATATAAGATTTTTGACAGATGGAATTTCGAAATGACATTTAGGAACAAAATAGTGTAGAGAAGGTTTGATAACGTAGTTACTATGATACGAACCAAAAAACAGTGAGCTCATATATTTAGCTTACAAGTGACTTATGACCTATTTTATTTATCTAAAAACAGCTTACCTATATTGTTATAATTACACGGTGTTGGATAAAAAATATGAAACATTCCTAAACAATACCAATACTGTCAATTTTATAACTGATGTTTTCCATGGCACTCTCTGCTAATATATTTAAAAATAATATTACAGATGTGTAAATTTAATAATAAGAACATACCTTCGATCAGGTAACACTTGGGACGTGAACATGTTATATGTCTTCAGTACGAATTCCAAGTCGCTAAAGTAAATTGGTTGTATCCGAGTTCCAGCACTGTCATGAGGATAGGAAGAACCGTCTCCAGCACTGTGTGGCTTCCCAAGGAAGTAATTTTGAGGGCGACAATATTGAATTGTAATTATATTCAGACAATTTTTTAAAAGTACCAGTATTATTACTTAATTTACACCCAAGTTAGGTCACCTATTTTGAGAACAACTGGTTGAAGAAATAAGTTTATTAAAAATGTCTCCTGATAAATAATTTTTCGCTAATATAACTATGTTTTTATCCTTTATAGTTCTCCAGATAGCAATAGAGTAGCACTTCTAATGAACATCTTATATTAGCGTACAAGACAGTATTATAAAAATAATAATCTGGAAAGAACTTTTAGATTCAATCATTTAATAAAATCCACTAATATACCAACGTTTCGACTGTAAATCGTAAATTTTTCCTAATTGCTAACTAACCAATCTATTAAAACTAATCCTGTAATGTATATATGTTATTCCACTATTTATTGTTCATTATTACGGTCGTTTGGTCGTTAGGTATATTAACCTCATAATCTGATTATTAAAATGGAAGATAGAGTTTTGTAGATGAAAAGAGCAAACATGGATTTAGCGAAGTTGTTTGATATAAGTGGCTATAAAAGCTGCACGGTTCGATTTGTGATTTCTCATTTTGTGAGGATATTAAATACCGTTTCCTTTTCCTGTCGCGATGTATTTCCTGCTGATTTTATGGAAGTTATCAACTTCTGGATATGTGGACGTCAAGTGGACAACTTGGTGATTTATAGAAAAGAAATATAATGATATAAAATATTTTTTCTCGTTATAGATAATAGAGGACAACCCTATTCCGCAAGGTAAAAGAGTTTTAGGATTAAGTAATTTCGAAACCTTCATTTTTTTAGCATTTTTACTACCTCATAAATTAAAGAGTCGTTTAGGTATTTTCATAGGAATTTCTTGTAATAAAAAAGCAGAAACAATTGTTTTTGAAACATGTAAGTTGCCAAATAATTTAGGACGTTAACAAATAAAACAATTAGTGATTATTTTAAAAGTTGTAATCTGTAAAAATTTATTTTACACACTAGTTGCATAAATAACTATTATTCAACCATAGGTGGATAGTGAAATTTGTGACAAAACCTTGAAAAATCTTAACTGAATTTCTGAAAGGTTTACAAGAAAGAATTATTAGTAAATATTATTGCTCTCGGCGAATTCTATCACTAGTTAAATTTAAAGTTTTTATTTTTGTTACACCCTGTTTATCACTTACAAATTATTTCTCATTATTGGTTGTATCAGTTTTATCGCATATATCGAAAATAATAATAATAATTATAATAGAACATTAATTTTGTAATAAAATGCAACATTCAACTTAGGTAAGCAAACTTACAAAAAGAAGAACATTCTTTTGATTTTGAAGACACCAGGATACTAACTTTGGAGGAGAACTTGAATAAACGTAAACCTAAGAGTGGATGAATTTATTTAGACAAATATTTTCTAATATATTAATTCCTATCTGAAGTACTCGTCAATTTATCGAAATAGTTGACGAATTAATAAAAGCTTGAAATATGCACATGTATTAGTATCAAATTAAAAGTATTGATAATAAAAATAATATTAGTTTTTCAACAAAAAAAATAGACATTAGACACTGTAGATTACTGGGGCTTACACATCCATTTTCAGATTTTTATTCCAACGAATACAAATTAGAAAGGAAAAACTGAAAAAAGCTCAAATCAAAAAAAAAATCCAAGAGATATGATGAAAACGATTTACAGTTCAAATTGCAACTCCAAAAATTGTTTCTTTTTATTAACTATCCAGCCGAAATAAGCCAATCCAATAATAATATAAACAATAACAACACAATAAGTATACATATTCTGCTTATGACCAATCTTACATCTACTCTACTGCACCTCTGTGCACCTCCACCACTTGTCACCCTTCCCAGTTTCGGGTGGGCGCCCGCCCCCGCCGCGGCGCCGACGCGCAGGCCCAGGCGTCTCCAGGCCCAGACTCCGTCAGACTCAGTGACAGTGCTCTGCTATATCGACACAGTGCGCGGCGTGAGTGCCCGTGAGTGCAGCATGGAAACCTGCGGCTAAGGTGGGTACACGCACGGTTATATACACTTGGGGTAGGGAAGTATGAAGGAAGAAAAACGTAAATGGGAGAAAGAGGAGAGTAAGGATTGGTGGGAATAGTGTAAGGCTGTTGTGATGATGTAGTAAGGTGAAATGTATTATATATAAAAAGATGTACTTAGGTTAGTCATATCCACGGTTACTACTTGTACTTAGCTTAGTGAAATATGGAAAAAGAAAGGTTGATGAGAGAAATATGGTTGTTAGGGCTAATCACATTCGTGTAATGCAGTTATTGTGATGATATACTAAGCTAAAATATATCATATACATCAAGATGTACTTAGGTTAGTGATATGCACGGTTACAACATCTACTTAGCTTAGTAAAATATGGAAGAATAAAGGTTCATGAGAGAAAAAAGATAGTAAGGGTTGGTGAGAATAGTGTAAGGCAGTTGTGATTATGTAGTAAGGTAAGATGTATCATGTAAAGCAAGATGTACTTTGTACTTAGGTTAGTGATATCCACGGTTACAATATCTACTTAGCTTAGTGAAATATGGAAAAAGAAAGGTTGATGAGAGAAATATGGTTGTTAGGGCTAATCACATTCGTGTAATGCAGTTATTGTGATGATATACTGAGATATATATCATATATATAAAGATGTACTTAGGTTAGTGATATACACGGTTAATACAAGTACTTAGATTAGTCATATATATAGAAGTAGAAAGGTTGATGAGAGAAAAAAGGTTGATAAGGTTAATGACTGTCATGGAATGAAGTTTTGGTGATATAGTAAGTTGAAATATATCATATACATCAAGATGTACTGAGGTTAGTGATATCCACGGTTACTACATCTACTTAGATTAGTCATGGATTGAAGAGAAAAGGTTCATGAGAGAAAAATGGTTGATAGGGTTAACGACATTCGTATAATGCAGTTGTGATGATATACCAAGTTGAAATGTATCATATACATCAAGATGTACTTAGGTTAGTGATATCCACGGTTACTATATGTACTTAGCTTAGTCATGGATACATGAAAAACGGTTGATGAAAGAAAAAAGGTTGATAGGGTTAATGACTGTCATGGAATGCAGTTTTGGTGATATAATAAGTTGAAATATATCATATACATCAAGATGTACTTAGGTTAGTCATATCCACGGTTACAACATGTACTTAGCTTAGTCATATATGGAAGAGAAAAGGTTGATGAGAGAAAAAAGGTTGATAGGGTTAGTGACATTCGTGTAATGCACTTGTGATGATGTAGTAAGCTGAAATATATTATATACATCAAGATGTACTTAGGTTAGTAATATCCACGGTTACTACATGTATTTAGCTTAGTGAAATATGGAAGAAGGAAGGTTTATGAGAGAAAAAAGGTTCATAGAGTTAGTAGCATTCGTGTAAGGCAGTTGTGATGATGTAGTAAGCTGAAATATCACATCAAGATGTAGTTAGGTTAGTGATATCCACGGTTACTATATCTACTTAGATTAGTCATGGATGCAAAAGAAATAGGTTCATAAGAGAAATAGGATTCGTACGGTTAATGACATTCATGTAATGCAGTTATTGTGATGATATACTAAGCAGAAATATACCTACATAATATATATCAAGATGTACTTAGGTAAGTGATATCCACGGTTGCTACATGTACTTAGCTTAGTCATGGATAGAAGAGAAAAGGTTCATGAGAGAAATATGGTTAATGACAATAGTGTAATGCAGTTGTGATGATATACTAAGCTAAAATATATCATATACATCAAGATGTACTTTGTACTTAGGTTAGTGATATCCACGGTCACTACATCTGCTTAGATTAGTCATGGATGCAAGAGAAAAGGTTCATGAGAGAAAAAAGGTTCAAAGGTTTAGTGACAATAGTGTAATGCAGTTATTGTGATGTTATAGTAAGCTGAAATATATCATATACATCAAGCTGTACTTAGGTTAGTGACATTCGTAACAGGAAAAGGTAGATGAGATAAATAAGGTTGTTAGGGTTAGTGACATTCGGGTAATGTACTTGTGATGATATACTAGTTGAAATGTATCATATATATACATATAAGTACATGATTATTAAAATATGTGGGTAGTTGCACGGTTAGAAGATGTACTTAGGTTGATGAAATATGTCAGAGAAAAAGGTAAATGGGAGAAATAGGGTTGATAGGGTTAGTGATATTCGTCTAATGCAGTTATTGTGATGATATATTAAGCTGAAATATATCATGTATATCAAGATGTACTTAGGTTAATGATATTCATAAGAGGATAAGGTAGATGACAAAAATAGGTTTCGTAGGGTTAGTGACATTCGTGTAATTCACTTGTGATGATATACTAAGTTGAAATGTATCATATACATATATATACAGGGTGAGTCTGGGAAGACGCCCCCCCTCTTAACTTTTTTATTATAAGTAATAGAATAAAATGGCTCATATAAAAGTTTTATAATTTTACATATACTATTTGATGGCAGGTGTAGATATTTTTTATAAAGTCAGGTTTACAAGATACGACTATCAACTTTTATTTTTCAAATGACAACCTATAATTATTTTAATAAAATAGAAACCGCCATTTTTTTCTCTTTTCAACGATGTATTAACTTTTATTAATGTATTTGAAAAATTTCGAGAAAAATGAGATCATTTAGACATGTCAGAAATAATTTTTAAACAAATATCATAGGTGGCTATGTTTCTCGAAATCGGGTAAACATCCTTCCCAGTAAGTAACAAACAAATGTATACGTTTTTAACATTAATTTAATTGTTTTACATTGTTACGTTTTGTTTATTTTCATATAGCCACCTATAATATTTATTTAATAATTATTTTAAATATTTTAAATATCTCATTTTTCTCGAAATTTTTCAAATACATTAATAAAAGTTAATACATCGTTGAAAAGAGAAAAAAATGGCGGTTTTTATTTTATTAAAATAATTATAGGTTGCCATTTGAAAAATAAAAGTTGATAGTCGTATCTTGTAAACCTGACTTTATAAAAAATATCTACATCTGCCATATGTAAAATAATAAAACTTTTATAAGAGCCATTTTTTTCTATTACTTATAATAAAAAAGTTTAAGGGGGGGGGCGTCTTCCCAGACTCACCCTGTATATATATATATATATATATATATATATATATATATATATATATATATATAATTATTAAAATATGTGGGTAGTTGCACGGTTAGGAGATATACTTAGGTTAGTGATGTCCGTAAGAGGAAAAGGTAGATGAGAGAAATAGATTTCATAGGGTTAGTGACATTTGTATAATGTAATTTTTGTTATATACTAAATTGAAATGTATCATATACATATACGAGTATTAAAAATATGTATTCCAAGTATACAATAACCAAAAATTTGTGTCTAAAGTATGTGTAATAATATAGCTACAAAAAAACTATAGGGGATGATACCATAATGATACCGTGATGATATATAGCGTAAGAATATAACATATATTATGTTTCCTCAGCGAACATAGATACTGAAGAAGACACAGTTAACATTTCTTGTATTAAATGTTGTGATATATGTCTTATAAACACATGCAATTTAAACATATAGGAAATAAAAAATATAACAATTATATGT
Source organism: Stenolophus ochropezus (assembly GCA_035578165.1). NCBI lineage: Eukaryota > Metazoa > Arthropoda > Insecta > Coleoptera > Carabidae > Stenolophus > Stenolophus ochropezus. Next base: position 34,546,529 of record JAQOWZ010000008.1, on the reverse strand, counting down.
TTTATCATTAAAAAATATATGTACTAAAAACACATGGTTAATATAATAGACTATAGTTGTATATGATAAGGCAATATGTGTAGTATTGTATGTATATATACTATACATATAGTGGATGATACCATGATGATAAAATAGTTATATTCTGTACAGGAATAAAACAAATATATATTTAATTTAAAAAAAGGTAACTAAGTGTAATTGTATACCATATAATTTGATAAGTCTGTATGGTAGTATTTATCGTACAGAATTATCAAAATAATATTTATTAATAACGTGAAACCGGTAACCTATTGAACAAACCACGGATGATGTTAATCATACCAGTCCTTAGATGTCTTAAAAGTATATAAAAAATACATATACATTGAGAAAGGACGAAAAATATATATTTTGCATATATTTGACAAATATAGCCATAATTGTTTTATAGAATATAGAATACTATAATTACATATGAAACTTACGGATAACGATACCGTGATGATATTTTGACCATATAATTTGCAGGAAAATATAACAATATACATTTAACTATAATTTATATGCACCAAAAACGAACAAAAAATATAATTAGTATGTTAATATTTATTAAATAAAATAGGTGTAATAAATACATGCTATTTCAGTATATAGAAGATGACACAAAATGTTTGTGTAGAATTATATGATTCGTGTTACATACTATATCCTTAAATATAATATACTGTGTGTTCCAAAAGAGTATTGTCATAGACATTTAACATGAGAAGAGTTTTTGTTAAATAAAAACTGTCCGGCTAACAACTAAGTCATCGTATTGTACAGGACAATACTACATGTATTTTTACATATTATTTGATATTATTTCAATTTAATTCTATAACTCAACTAAATTTACAAAAAAGAATTAATTCTTTTCATCTGTTATTTTTATTTCTCCGCAAACAAAATGACAGCTGTCAATTCGTGATTATGAGGTCAGGACAACGAACTATGGAATCGAAGATCTTCAGTTTAATTCCGATAGTGGTTGTTTTTTTCTTGTACTGTAATAATATAATATTTTCTGTACTTGAAATCTTGATTAACATTTGAGTATTTAAATACTGTGGTACTTTATTTTATTTTCTTCAGTGCAAATTAATAAAAAAAGTTGTGAATACACAGTAATAGATACTGTAAGTGTAATTTTTGTTTAATTGGAGAAATGAATACAAGAGTAAATGTCTAATAAGCATTAGTCTACGTTAGAACACACAACATATGAGCTACACACAACGATACAATTGTTATAATGTGTGCAATGTATCAACATACCTCTCTCATATAGCTGTGCATTTGTATATTCTGCACTGGTTCATGTACAATTGATTTATCAAATGTATTTTCCTAATATGTAATTGAAATTTAGATTTAATAGCTATTTAACACAGGTGATTCTTAAATGCGTGCGCAAGCGAGTTTTTACTTACTTTTGAATAACTACAAAAATATAATTGAAATTATTAGTTTTTGACTGTCAAACGGAATTAACCTATATTTTAATGATATTATATTTTTGCAATTTATTTTAGCACTACCTAAAATAAGAAACATATCATTCTTTCATATTATTGGTGAATTTATTTATTATTTACCTTTGATAATAATTTATTTGATATCATGCAGACGATATCTAAGTAGGTGTAAACATAAATGAAAATTATAAAGAAATATTTTTTAATACTTACATGATTTATTCTCCTCGGCTATTGCCTCGTAGAATAAATTCCATATGCACAATAGAAAATTTTACTTTAGTCCCTTGAAATAAAAATAACTATTGCGTTCGTTTATTTTTATAGTAATTTGACAGAAAAAGTACACTCGACTACATCTTGGGCACTTTTTGTCAAATTCCTATGAAAACAAACTCATCCAGTTTCTATGCAACACGTATTTTTATGCAGGATCATTGCAGTTAATATATTACTACAGAGAATAAGATCTTTTTTTATTTTTGTTGCTGTTTATGTTTCCCTATATGCCTACTTTCCATTTTTCTTGGAATGAAGTAATGATCTTATTATTTCACTAGTGAAATGGAAGAAATAACCTAACTGAAATTAGTATTAATCAAATAAAGAGTCTCTTACTAAACGGAAGTAGGAAGTGTAGTTCAGTACAGGTTAATAATAGAGCTGTGCTATTAGAGGGGAGAAATGATGATCCTCTATGCATTTTCATTATGATTAGCCCGGGCAATTAGCAGAACTAACACGGCTGGCTTGACACAACTCCTAATGGGGCCGAATTCGATTGATGCTGGACTTGGACCCCATCCAGAAGAATGGATTCAACTCTAATTACACCACTTGTCCTTTACTTGCTTACCAATTCAAATGGATGTAATTAATCTTACATTTTACCTAAACCGTCATTTTAAACCACCATTCGTAGACATTTAAAATGTAGTGTACATATATAAAAATATGTACTTCATATGATTCTCATAGATAAAAATGGTTTATCTATTTTTAAATACAGATACACCAGGTGTGTAAATTAAGTAATAAGATTGATTAAAAAAAAAATGTTTGAATAGAATTACAATTCAATATGGTCTCCCTCAAAATAACTTGGGAAGCCATACAGTGCTGAATACAGTCACTTTAGCTGGTCCGTTACAGCCGTTTAAATGTTTTGAAGTATCCCAAAATTACCTTAAGATGATTTTTCATTCTCGGGAAGTGGAAAAAAGATCTCAAGTCAAACATACACGTTTATGCTATACTTATATAAAAATAGGTACTTAATATAATTCTTATAGATAAAATGTTGCATCTATTGTTAAATACAAATATACCAGGGGCCTGTTTCACAAAAGTCTTGTAATACAAGTGTATCACTAGGCAACGCTTGTCAAATTTTCAATATATGCCAATAGAATTTATAATTTGATAAGCGTTGCCTAGTGATACACTTGTATTACAAGACTTATAGTTTTGTGAAACAGGCCCCTGGTGTGTAAATTAAGTAATAAGATTGATGAAAAAAGAATGTTCGAATAGAATTACAATTCAGTATTGTCTCCCTAAAAATAACTTCCTTGGGAAGCCACACAGTGCTGGAGACGGTTCTTTCTATCCTCATGGCTGTGCTGGAACTCGGATACTGGAATCAACTTCAGCTGGTCTGTTACAATCTTTCTAAATGTTTTGAAGTATCCCAAAATAAGTTCCTTTGAGGTGAATTTTCAATCTTGGGAAGAGGAAAAAGTCCAAGAATTTAAGTCAGGCGAATAAGAAGGCTGAGGAACCACAGGAATTTTACTGGTCAAAATCTTAGTCATTAGTGAAAATCTAATGAAAAGTGGTGTCTTTCCCAATAATTTAATACTGTCAACCGACGATCTGAATGCACAAGATCCCAGATTCTGTCGACACTTTTATCAGTTCTTGAAGATGGAGGCCTTCCGTTGCGTGTTTCGTCTTCAATCGACTATTTTCCTTCTGAAGATGCCTAAAACCACCAAAAAACCTGGTCCCTTAAAATAATACTGTCTCCGTAGGTCTGCTTGACTTTTTTTAAATTTCCTACTCATTTTTAGAAGTCTCAAGAAAAACTGTTTTACAAAAAAAAAAATCGCTACAGGCAACGACTCTAGTGAGTTCAAATTCGTACTGAAGGCATATAACATGTTCACTTGCCTTCTCTCTAAGTTCCGCGTCCCAAATGTTACCAGATCGAACGCTACGTTACCTGCCTTATTATTTAATTTACTCACCTGATTGACAGGTCCATTTCTATTTGAAACAAATTATTAGAATCCGAGAGAAAATTCGGTTTCGTTTTCACTCAGTTTAAAAAATGCTGGTTTTTGCCGAAACTACTGTTTTTAAGACTTTTTAAGTATGATTATTAGATGTAGTAAGTAAATTAAACAATTAAAATGTTTATAATGTAGATATCTTCTTTACATATTTTTATTTGTTAATTAATAGTTTGTACGTTATTTCAATTTTCTTAGATTCGAAGGTATAACTATTATCCTTATTTTGAAGCTGTTAGTAAAAATAAGCCAAATCTAAAATGAAGCTAGATCTCATTAATTTAATTTGTAAAATATTTTTTGAAACGACTACTACTAAAGATAGTACAAATTTTTAAAATAAATTGAAGTATTTTATTTAATTTAATAACCGAATAATACAAAATCTTAACTACATAAGTTTCTGTTTCGGTTACGTTTTCGGCAGAAACTAAAAGAGGAACCGAATATTCGTTTACAGTTGCGATCAGATTCTACGGAATTATGTATTATTAATATTATTACTTTTTCTACTTTTTTGTTCCTTAAACTTACTTGCAATGTTAATTTTAGAGGATTAAATATTCCCAGTGAAAATTGTAAAAGTTCTTGTGTCTCGAGGGTATCTTCTAAAATCTTCGTCGATATAAAATTATCCGTTTGACATCACGTGTCATCCATCACATCCTATTATCATTTTATGCCTGGGAGAATATTTTCTTTACCACTTTTATTTCAATACGTCACGTCTTTGTCACAGATTGTCAATTTTCTAACGATATTTTGTTTCACACGAAATATGAGAAAGAAAAATATGTTATACACACAGTGTTATTTTTCAATATCTTGTAGTGATGTTTCGTGTTATTATAGCTTAATAAGTCTCAGAATATTCAAACGAATTGTATATTCAAATGTAAGTAAACAAGATGTTTCCATAGCTTTCCATAAATTCTCCATAAAATCTTAAACACTTCTCTCTTCTTTAAAAGCCAAGTTAATATAAGAGTTGAAAACTTGTAATTATTTCGAAAACTTCGCTCCGTAGTCTGAATTCTTGATAAGGTAAAGTTTTTCCAGTTCTGTACATGATATGTGGATGCCGCAGCCGTGTTTGGCAGATAAATCACATTACATACAAGCAAATATACACATAATTACAGGAACATAATCCCTGTAATACTCTAAGATGCATAGGCGTTAAATTTGATTAATTGCTGACATGATTCAGTCTATCATATTACAATGGCGTTTCCATGTTTTTTGATATTTTATCTTCATATGTCGCACGACATTTCTATTTGGAACAAGACCTCAAGTACTACGGTACTTTCTTCTATTTTTCTCATTAATACTCGTACGTTTTCATTTTACTTGAACCGTATTTTGGAAAAATAATTATTACTCTTTCATATTACATAATATTTAGTATATATATATATATATATATATATATATATATATATATATACTATGCGTTAACAATTGCCCTATTATTATATCAAAAACAGTTTAATATTATAAAATATTTTTAAACAAAATTTGATAAATATGCTGTTGTCAAATTTGACGTAAAAAATTTTCAATGATAAAATAAGTAAATATGAAGATTTTTAATGTAAAATACAAACATATGAAAGAATTAGTTACACCAAAAATAACTGTTTTCTTCGGTTTCCTATACAGTATTAAAAATTTGATACAAGGAAATATCAGGTATGAATTGAATTAAAAATATTCTGAACAAACCTATTTTAAAACTAAATATTTAATGTACTAAATATTTTTAAATAGAATATATTACTACAGTGGCGGGAGGTAATGTGTTGGACACATCAGATTTTTTTTAATAATTTTCCTTGCATCTCACATATTCGTTGTCATAATCTTCAACTTTTTGTGATTAACCATTTAACAACAATTTTTCAGAACTCGTGAAACTGCAACTATATCGTCTTCTTTTCTATGTGCCAATGATTTATTTTTAACAATAAAAATCCTCTGGTCCATCTCTCTTCAGCAAAGGTGGTCCATCTGTCCTCAGAGCAGAGGTTAAATGGACCAAAAAATTACTTATGACTGTGTACAAATAGAACCAAATTTTTAAGTTACGTTAAGTCTTATGCACATGTTTATAAAGTGTGTATAAATAATTAGCTTAAACCTACCGAAGTGTAATTAAGTAATTGTGTATGTAAGGTACAATTTTTTAAGTAAATCTTGGGTTAATTAGTATTGACTGCATTAATTTTTAAGTAACTACTTACACTGTTTCTGATTTTCTGACCAACAAAATTAACATTCCCTATAAGAAATATCAATCTAATGTACTTTTAAAACCAAAAGTCAATCTCTCCTCCATTTACTCTAATATTTTGTCTTCAATCGTAGATTGAAAAATATATAGATAAGCAAGCTTATGAGAAAATTCGTTTCACCTACATAACTGTGTGTCTGGTTGCATTTGGGTTAATATCAGACGTTTCTGTAAAATATCATAAGAAAAGAGCAAACGTCAAATAATTAATAATACAAATTAGTTCTATTTTAAAATCTACCAGTGAATTATTGAAAGAACTATTTTAAGAAATACCAAAAAATTCAGTAAATATGTAAAACATCTTTATCTATATATTTTTCAATCAACGCTTCAATCTACCAAGAAGTATTATACAATAAATTTAGAGAATACAGAAAAATTTAAAGGTATTGTATATTATTAGATTATTGAACATTGACTTCATAACTCAATATTTGTAAGTAATAAAAAAAATTTAATTGATATTCAAAGATAATAAAAAAGTTTCCTAAAAATGTGTTTCAGCTGCGTCTCGTTTTACAATTTTCACATGCGTTAAGTAACTTTGTGTCCATATTTATTGCATAAATAGCTATTAGATATTTTATTCACAATAATACCAAACAACAAAGATATATTTCCGAGAATATAAGCAAAAACTCCTGTATCGATTGTCAGAAATTTGCGTTGTCGAGGCTCATCGGATTAGCGAACAAAAATCGTATTAAAATTTGATTGTGTGGTTGCCGTGTATTAGGCCTGTATTGTGTGATTAAAAATTCATTTAAAAATTGGCTGTAAACCCGGAATGCTTGAAAAGCCCAGGTATAAAGTTTCTTTCACAAAGTAAAATAATAAGAGGTAAGAAGGTATTTTCAGGAAATTTTCTCCATTGTTCGCGAGGTATAGATAGAAACGAGTAATTTCTTATGCCTAATTAACGCTAAATAATAGCCGAGCATAATGAATTTTATAGCAGGAGAAATTATTATCTTTTATTAAATATTACGCTTTATACCACGAAACATGTACATCATACTACAACACGAGAAGAAATCTGATGTGTCCAATACATTACCTCCCGTCACTGTAGTAATATATTCTATAAACGTTTTTCAGTACATTCAATTTGTAGTTTTATCAATAGTTTGTTATTACAGTTCAGAATATTTTTAATTGATCTCATACCTAAAATTTACTTCACAAAATTTGTAAGACCGAAAAAACAGCTATTTTTTTCGTTACTAAACCGGAAACGAAAAAAAGTCGCTAGACTAAAATTTTACCGATTAAATTTATTCTTATATTTGCTTAATTATTTCACGAATGACAACAGTTCAAACAAAATTGAGGGTAATAAATCTCGAACCTTCTAGAGTCTTTCGGATTCCATAAAATTCCCAAACAATAGCGGCGTCGCCCTTATCTCACTTGACCTTTAATCAGACTATCTGATTAGGCAGGTCAGCCGCGATGAATCATTGACAGGGAATCACGCTCGTTACAATTATATAACGAGAGCCATGAATTTATCGGTAGACTAAAATTTTACCGATTAAATTCATGGTTATATTTGCTTGATTATTTCACGAATGAGAACAGTTCAAACAAAATTTTTTATATAATAAAAATGAAACCATGATGGTACATTATTATTTTATAAAATTGTGCTTCTAAAACACTATCTAATTTCATCCAATAAAGCATTCTGGCTGGGTAAAAATGACGTCTATGAAATAATCTGATCAATTTTTTAGTTTGCCATAACAGTTAATAAATTTTATTTTATCTTTCGAATCAAATTGTAAGATCATAATTATCATAATTTTATATTTTATTCTTTCGACTTTAATTGTAAGATCATCATTCACGAAAAAAAATATTTTATTGTAATTTTAATTTTTTTTTATCAAAAATTGTTGTGCAATAAATCAAATGTATAATACACATATTGCCTAGTACTATAACTTTCATTTTAATGACTGAATCAGCATATATTCTGTATGTAATCACGAGGGGAAGTTCCATTACAAGTCCCTAGATATTTGTCTAGATATTCTGATCCTATAATCTGTCTATTAGTTTAAATTATACGGTAATTCTATATCAATATCGAATTCCTGCGTCGGAATTTCTCAATGAAAAATTTTTCATCTGACGGTCTCCTTAGGGAGCGTTATTATTTTCTTATTGTTTCGTATTGATTTTTTCTTTTATTGTTTGTGGGTTTGATTACTTCAAATTTTTATTTTATTACCTAGTCATAAAAAATACTAAATAAAGTACTCGTATATTAAAAATAAAATATTTAATATAATATCTGAATTATAAAATTAAATATATTGTGGTGCACTTCCCACGCCAGCTATACATCCTCTACGGTATATTATGCGATAAAATTGGCACACCCAACAATGGGTACAAAGAGATATATTTATTGTACCTGTTATATATATGTTGCCACATGTACCTAAACACACTCATGTAATGCTGGTCACATTTTTAATTTAACTCTTTATTCCTTACATAAAATTCGCATTTTTATTGCCTCTCCACTTCAGTTAGAGTGTATATAAAGTATAAATAACCAATACAGCATAAATTAGTAATACATATAAATATTATTGTACTGGTATATATGTTGCCACATGTACATAAACACACTCATGTAATGCTAGTCACATTTTTAATTTAACTCTTTATTCCTTACATAAAATTTACATTTTTGGTGATCTTTCCACTTCAGTGCGATAAAGTAGAAATAAGCAATGCAGCATAATTTAGTAATATATGTATTATTGTGCCTGCTATGTATGTTGCCACATGTACATAAACACACTTATGTAATGCTGGTCACATTTTTAATTTAAAAAATTATAATAAATATCTATTAATCTTTCTGTAATAGGTAATATGTCTTGCTGTATTTAATTATATTTAAAGTTGATTAAAAAGTCTGCAATATATTTTAATTTACTTCTATTAAAGGGTTTAAATTTATTACCTGTAAAGGAAAAGACCATTTGTCTTGTATAGATTTATTTATGGTATACTGAAATTTTACTTTGGAGATAATTTTTCAGCAAAAATTGTTTAACTGGAGTGGTATCTGTATGCTAATTTAATTTCGCTAATGAATACCAGGTACAAATGTAAATTAGTTAATGGAATATTCGCATTATACTTGTTCCTATTCGTGCTGATCTTACTGTACCTATTTTCAGTACAATTATTTATGTTCAAAATAGTAAACAATATTTATTAAAACTAATAATTTACTAATAATTATTTTACAACATTTTATTCACAACTGTCAAATAATACACCTATAATTCAATAGTTTTTTTTATCAATTAATGATCTTCCTTACTGTTGCTAACTGAATAATATTGACAGTTCGATGAAATACTATTATTCAATTGTTATGTCAAATTTAAATCTTATGTGTCAAAAGAGTTACAGTAAATTTTTTTTTTTTTTCGAAATAAATATAAAGTACACGATATCATTCCGCAAAGTTAGCCAAAGTAGTAGCTAAAGTATAACTTTACAGACTCTTTTGATAAAATTTGACTTTACGGACTTATCTGTCAAACTGAATTAACCTATATTTTGATAGTATTATATTTTTGCAGTTTATTTTAACACTACCAAAAATAACAAACATATCATTCTATAATATTATTGGTGAATTTATTTATTATTTAACTTTGATAATAATTTATCTGAGTTCATGCAGACGACGTCAAAGCAGGTGTTTATAAATGAAAATAATAAAAAAATATCTGACACTTAGACAGTACGTTTGTTATCACAGCCATCCCCGTCTCAATAGCTATTATAGCTGCCCTTTACAAACACATAATGCTATTTATTTATGATTTTAATTAATAATTTTATGATTTCGGAATATAAAGTATATCTAAGGACAAAAGTATTTTTTATAACTCACGCATGGTTTCTTCTCGGCTATCATTTCGTAAAATTGTAAAATAAAAATCGGATATTTTTATTTTATACGGTACCTTTTTTAGATAATTTTAACAATAATATAAATACTGATAAGGCACGTTAACAAACAAAAATTAAAACCAAACACGTCCTTTTATTTAGACTATTGTAAGCTCATGTCCTGTATCTTTAAAATACTTGTATGAATGTTAAGTAAAAATATAGAGGGTTATTTGTTCGAGAATTCAAAGGAAATATTTATATACCCTTATTAAATTCCTGCAGTAATATTTAACTTGTGTGCCAAGTTAAACAGAGTACAATAACTATGACAACCAAAGTAAACAACACAAAGGCATAAACAAATTCAAACAGACCTCAGAACGTCCTTAAATATTACATGCTGAAACAATGACGTATTTTTCCCCGTTTAATGAAATAAGGGCAGAATAATTAATAAAAGAGGACTCAGGGGATGGTGTGACCTTAATCCACTAATGTGCAAACATGAAAAACAGTTTTACTATTAATTAAAAACATTAGTTGGCGAGGGAAATCATATTTCGCACGCTTACGGAAAAATAAAGATTTTTGATGAAGGCGTCATATTCTACATTCATTAAGTTAAATAGGTGTTAATAATTTGTACTGAAAAATTATTAACTCATTTATTTTAACAACTACCTAAACAAAAATATTTTTACTAAAATTTTATACTTAGGGCTTCTTTTTTAATGTTTTGATAAATGTCTAATATCTCTGTTAAATTAATCTTCATGGTAACCATGATTTTCGGTTTTTCATAGATATCTTGTTAGCGTTACCAAGATAACGTGAGGATAAAATTTAGCCAGTAAGATTTTTTACGTTGGTCCGAATATGGCCGACAGTAAAATATTGTGTAGCATTTATCAAATTTTTGACAGTTTTTGATATTGTCAAAATATGGAATTAATACAATATAGTTTGTGAGGGTGACGATGAAGAAGAATTAATAGATTTTATTAATATGGTGTATAGGAGATATTGTAAAAAGTATTTTACTTCTATGTTGTCAAATATGCATCATTTAGAAATCCTGATAATCATGTACCTACAAATATTGCTAATTCCCAAACTAGTGGAGTTATCTTTGGAACTAAATAATATACATAATCCTTTTTATGAATTGGGATTGTAGTTAGTTTAACATTTCAGGATGTTAAAACGGGATATAACTTTGGGACTAACTAACCGGGGTTAGTGGCTAAGCCCTTTTATGAATCTGGGCGTCAATGTTTAAACATAAATATATAATTTATAATTTTTTTAATTAATACTGTTATTTAATATTTTATGTTAACTATCCCTATGATTACTCATAAAATAAACGCTTTAATACATATGATGTCAATCAATTTACTCCGTAACTATAGTAATGATATATTTCGAAGGAATTTTTTGTCTAATTTAACCGACTTCGTATTTCTTATAGTTCTCGAGATCCTCATTCTTATAGGTTAATTCTGATTAAGTCTGTAAATATTATAGATCTGTAAATATATACATAATGTACAAAATCGCAATGAAAGCAGCCACTCTTATGTATAATTTTATATTAATCAACAAAAATAGATGCGTTTTTTTGTCAGTTTTTTACAGATTGACAGATCTGTAAGACTTACAGATTTGTTCAGAATTGGCCTATTAAACTGTTCCATTGATCACCTTGTATAATAATGTCTGTTTTGATATTTATTTCCTTTGAAAATCACACGATTTCACCCAACGAGATGATGTCAAACACCTTAGTATCAACTTAAGAAAACCGAGTTTAGATACATACCTCACCTTATGAACCGTAGCAAAACAAAGTCAGCAAGAATACAGTTTGTTTTGTAGGTAAATAAAATCCAGGAGTAATGTTTGGATGTAGGGGGATGTTGGTCTTGTTTACCATTTTATACAGTGCGGAATTGGGGATGTCAGAAGGCAGGAATGATAGATAACAGGCGCGAATTAGGTCGAGGATGGGTAGCAAGCAGGTGCGACTGCCACAAGAGATATTGGAAAAACCTGCGACTGTTGACTAATACTACATGGGTGTGAAACAAACACACGCCGCAATAAACGCCATCTTCTCATATTCGCGATTGTCTTACTTGTCACACTGTTCTGTTACCATTCCTAAATTTCATTTTTCCTGTGGTAGGGTTCACGTTATTTACCCCAATTCTGTAAGGAAGTTACTAGCTCTTAGCAACGATACTAACATCATTAGCCAATAAAAATAGTAGTCACTAAATAAAATATGAAAATGACAGCTTTTACAAATATTTCTATTGGTTAAAATTTTTAGTAACATTACTAAGAGCTAGCAACTTCTTTACAGAATTGGGGTAAATGTCTTCCGAATCTAGGAATAACAAGTGATTATGTACTTATGCGTTAATAAATTTCATCTTCTGATATTGGCCATTGTCTTACTTTTCACACTATTTTTTTACCATCCTTACATATAGTTCATTTTTCCTGTGGTAGGCTTCATGTCATTGTCTTCCGAACCTAGGAATAACTAGTGATTTTGTACTTATGCTTTAATAAACTTCATCTTCTCTTATTCGCGATTGTCTTACTTTTCACACCATTTTTTTATCATACCTACAAACATATAGTTTAGTTTTCCTGTTGTCTTCCGAACCTAGGAATAACTAATAATTTTGTACTTATCTGAATACCAAAACTACTAAAATGTTTGCTGTTAATGATGTTATCTCACTTACTATCACTTTTCAAAATAACATTGAAAAAGTTTACCAAAAAAGACAGTCTCTGATGCGCTGTCTTTGTCTGAGGTATACATCCATCTGTAGTGTTATCTCATTTGCAATCACCTTTTAACCACCTCAAAAAATATTCGCTAAATTTAATATTGACAGCAATGTCTGTAAATTCCATGAGGTTGGAAGTATACAACAGTCCATCATAATATTTGTTCCAAAGTCCTGGACCTAATATGAAGCCCTGTGGGACATATGATCTTTGGTTGTTCGTTACAATTTTGCCTTCAAAATTTTCATTACCTTACGGGCACCTTATGGACTTATAGACTTCTCAGAAAAAAACTTACAGAAACCTTTCCTGAGAATAAACACATCCTATAACATATTTTATAATTTAGCTGTATGAACGAAAAAGCTTGTCTTTGTCTGAAGTATAGAAATACCAATGATGTTATCTCACTTGCTACCACTTTTCAACATAACTTCGAAAAAATATGCCAAAATAGACAGTCTCTGATGCTCAGTCTTTCTTTGTCCGAGGTGTACATCTATCTATAGTGTTATCTTACTTGCAATCACCTTTGACAAAACCTCGAAAAAATGCGCTAAATTTAATATTGTGTCATTATAATAACTTCATAAATTTAGTATTGACAGCGACGTCTGTAAATGCAATGAGGTTGGAAGTACACAACAGTCCATCATAATATTTGTTCCAAAGACCTGTACTTAATATGAAACCCTGTGGGACATATGTTCTTTGGTTTTTCGGTACACTTGTTTCTTACTATTCACAAAAGTAAAGTAGGCTGTCTTTGTTTTTATATTTGACGTTTCAGTTTGTCACCCTCAGTTTTGATTTTTAATTTGGTTTTGTTTTATTTACTTATTTAATTTAGACGGCATATTTAAATTGTGAATCCATACTTTACACTTTTCTTGTGTTAAACGATTCAAATGTTGCATTTGGAAATTTAAGTTTTTTAAAAAAGTGACAGTTTTAATTATTTGACCATGGTTAATAATAATTTCTTATTGACCTAGGTGACAATAATTACAAAGTAGGCGGTTGTGAAAAACAATTTCTCATTGTCAAATAAAGATTAATAAAAGTGGATGTCGAGGCTAGAAATTAAAAATTAATTACTACATACATCTAAAAATGGTGGAGGTGCGTCTATATGGCATGCTATTTATCTATAAATATTTTGTTTTCAAATTTGTTATAAGTTTTGTATTATTATAATTTTTACCACATATATAAAAATAATAACTTTTTATGAATACACTAGTGAATACTATTATTGTTTCTAAACAAAATACAAGTAAATTACAAATAAATACAGTGTATTTACTCTACAAAAAGCATTATTATGATAATGCATAGAAATAATTTTCTTTTACTAACAAACATATATTATTTACACCCTAGTATAAAAAGAAAATGCAGTAATTTAAAATGAATTACAATGTTTGTTATCGTATTTTTTCTATTACAAATTTCTACTGCTGAAATATTTCAGCAAAACAATTCTAATATAATTCAGAAATGTATACAATTAATTGCTGACAAATATTTTATAAAATTCCCAACAATAACTGTATTTTCAAATACTGAAATTGTAGGAATGTCTGACAAACATGCCATTCGTATTTATAATTTGAGTGTTTTTAAAAATAATTTTAAAGATGAATACAAATTTTATGGTTTAATAATTGTAACAGACTTACAAGATATTATAAGGTATAAAACACAAATATATAATTTGTGTTTATGGAATAGTAGAGCTAAGTATGTTTTATATAGCAAAAATAATTCGGAATTTCTACAAAATGTTATGGAATTGTTATGGTATTATTACATATTCAATATAATTATTATTTTGCCATACGAAAATACATTAAAAATATATACATATTTTCCGTATGATAATAATTGTGGAAAAAATATAACACCAATATTAATTGAAGAATTTAATAATACATTTATGTATAATACAAATTTATTTCCAAAAAAAGTACCACAAATTTTCAACAACTGTACCTTAAAGGTGAAGGTTCAAATTGCAGCACCAATGGTACTAGAACCAGACGATGGTATTGTTAAAGATAACATACCATTAAAAATAACACATGGCATAGAAGTTCGTATGGTGAATACCATAGCATCTGTACTTAACTTACACGTAGAGTACTACGCTTCAAGTAAAGGAAACAATTGGGGTACAGTGTCTTTCGATGGTTCTAATTCTACTGGTACTATTAAGGATCTTATGGAGAAGAAGGCAGAATTGGGTATAGGGAATTATGGTGGAATCCTGGAAAGAAGAATGTATTGCGATGGCTCCATACAGCATATTAAAGATACTTTATTATGGACTGTACCCAGAGCTAGAGAAATATCAAAATGGAAAAACTTAACACAAGTTTTTACTTTGGAAGTTTGGCTTGCTATGATTGTAAACTATATATTTATATCTACAGTAATTTTTTTATACAGTAAAACCTTACCTAGTGATGTTGTTTATACAAAAAACAATTTTTTGTTTATTTTCTCAACAATGTTAGGACTAAGTACTTATAGAGTACCTGTAAAAAAATCAGGAAAAATTGTGTTTTTTCTTTTTGTTGCTTATAGTTTTCATTTTGTAGTAGCATACCAAGCAAAATTAGTATCTGTTCTACTAAGTCCATCATTTGAAAAACAAATTAGTACAATAGATGAAATGTTTGCTAGTGGTTTAGACTTACATTTATTACCAACTCCTTTTCAAAAAACTTTTCTGTCTAAGTCGGGCGATAAAAGATTTGTTGATATTGTTGATTCTTTGTCTATATGTAATGATTATTCAGTTTGCTTAGAACGCATTGCTTATAACCGAGATATAGCGTTATTCGTAATAGGTTCTTTCGCAGAATTAGAGTTTCTTAGATTTAGAAATAAATTCGGTGAGTCGTTAATATATTCTATAGAGTATTACACCAATATAAATGAATGGTACATGACGAAAGGATTTCCTTTGAGAGATAAAATAAATAAATTAATACTACAAATGAGAGACGCTGGTTTTTTATACAAGTGGGATAAAGACATTAAACGATTGTGGATTCGCAAATACAAATCTTATGTACAAGACGAAGAAAGTAATGTCTTAAGTATGTCTCATTTGCAGGGGGCTTTTCTTGTGCTTATTTTTGGGTTAAGTTGTGCTTTGATTGTATTTGCTGTAGAACTTTTAATACATAAAAAGAAAAAACACAAAATATGATTTTTAATATATTTTCATTTATCTTACAGCACTAGTTTACGTATTTATTTTTAATAAAAAAAACTATTATTATTCACAAGTAATAAATATATTTTCATTTATCTTACAGTATCGATTTTTGAGGTACATTATGCATTTATTTTTAGTGAGTAAAAACTATTATTATTCACAAATGAATAAATATACTGTACTGTCTTATTTAAATATAATAAAAAAATCTGATGTGGTCAGCACATAACCTTTTGTCTGTCCTATTTACACTTTTCATTATAAACAGGATGACTTCTTTATTTCTTTTTATATTTCTTATCTGCTTAATTTTTTTGCTTTGCAGATTTTCTCTTCGTCTTCATTTTTACAATATGTATAAATTGTAATATATGAGCATCCATGCCTTGACTACTGACTCAGTAAAATGAATTATCAAAATAATTATTACAGTTCCTTATAGATTATTCGATAATTATCTTTATAATAATTGTCACTGACAATTATAAAACATTTTTTTTCCATAGATAACCAGTTTAACAGCAATTGTTTTCCAGTAGTAGTAAATTCGAAAGTTTAATGATATTTCACTTACGTGTGATATATATTTATATTTACATAAAAATGACGTTTTAGTAAAAAATGAGAGAACGCCAATACCCAATACAAAAATTGAGTTAAGAAATATAAAAGGTAACAAAAAAGTGATTCTGATTATAATGGAAAGTGTAAAGAGGACAGGCGAGAGGTTATTTGCTGGCCACATTTTTTTTTATTTTGATGTCACTATAAAGTTAATTTTATGTACGAGTACATTCCAAAAAACATAAAAATAACGATTATTCATGCTAGAATTTAAGTTGTACTCGTCCGTTAAAACTGAAAGTGACACCAAATTCTTACGACGATTACTTTATGAGACTTTGTCTAGTTTAGTTTTTTGTATCTTGTATCTTGTAACACCATGTATACTAGGCATAATAATATATAATAACTACTATTTTTGTGGAAAATACATGGTAATAAATTAAAATAATTGTTAATACATATTATATTTAGAGTGTTATACACATATTGTAAGGTTCATATACAATAACTCACAAATAAATACAAACACAGCAAATATAACTCCGAGAAAAAGAACACCAAATGCACCTTATTATATATATATATATATATATATATATATATATATATATATAATATAGGCATAATAATAACTACTATTTTTGTGGAAAATAGATAGTAAGAAATTAAAATAATTGTTGATACATATTATATTTAGAATGTTATACACATATTATTTGTAATACTAATATACAATAATTCACAAATAAATACAAATACAGCAAATATTACTCCGAGAAAAAGAACACCGAATGCACCTTGCATATGGTCCAAAGTTAATACTTGTTCCTTTGACTCCTTTGGGAGAGTATTTCTATATTTATACGAGAATATAAACTCGAGATCCGCTTTCCATTTGAACATCAGGCCACTGTCTCTCACTCTGTATATGAGTTTGTCAATTCTTTCCTTTAGGGGAAAACCTTTAGTCATATATACCTCAGATGAGTAGGTGACATAGTCAATACAGTACACTAGAGATTGTCCATTTGAGTCTCTGTATTTCAGTGCTTCAAAATTAGCATGCGCTTTAAGAGTACATAAGGCGAAATCTCGTTGATGGGCTACTCTTTTTAAACACTGGTCTGAATCGTGACAACTTGTCCATTCTTTGACTATTTTAGCGACTTTCCAATCATCTTCATTTGCATAAAACCGTCTATGTGTAGGTAATATTTGATATTCCATTCCACTTTGTAAAACTTCTGCTATTGAAGATATTTGGTGTTCGTAGTTAGGTTTTAATAAGACTCCAATTAATTTAGCTTGATACGCTATTACAAAATGTAAGCCGAATATTAACCAAACAAAAAAAGAAATTCTTGCAGAAATTTTTCTAGGTGTTTCAAATACACTTAAGCCTATAAATAAGCTAAAAATATAAACAAAATTTATATTTACATATGTAGACTTATCACGTGGTTTACAATAGCTTAAAAACCAAATATTTAAAGAAACAAAAATATAGACTAAAATCATGGAAAGCCAAGTATATACTTGAAAGGGTTGTAACAAATTCATCCACCTGGGTGCTTTTTGAGCTTTGGGAACACACCAGGTTAAAGCTTCTTGTAAGTGACAAGCCGAATAATCGCAGTACATTCTTCGTTCAGTCGTAGGACCGAAACTACCTATACCTATATCAGCTTTTTTTTCTCGTAAGGCCTTTATAGTACCTGTTACATTTCCATCAGTAGTAGCCAAGCCCCAATCGTGTGGTACTGTTGTAGAAGAAAATAATGGACTGAAGTTTGCTATTTTACCAAACGTTTTTAACATCTCAACTTCTATTCCGTGTGTTATGTTTAGAACAGTGTCGTCTTTTACAGTTTCTGTTTCAGGAGGCATTACAAATGGTTGCCAAATTATACCTCGAATTTTAACTGGGCATTTATTCAAATTTAAAGGTACTTTATTAGGAAATAAATTTATATTTTGTTGTAAGACTCCGTTGGTACAATTGTCTATATGTACTGCTTCAAGATTTTTACCACAAGTTATATAAGGATAATAAGTATATATATTTATAATCGTATTATTTGGTATTAGTACTATGATGTTTATAATATAATATTTCCATATGATATTAATAAATTTTTTAAGTAACTTCCTTTCATTGTTAAATACATAAAAAATATATTTACTTCTAGCATTCCATAAAGCTAATTGATCTAATTGTTTTTCATCAAAAAAATCATTTAAATCTTCACCAACAACAATAGAATATCTTTTTCTAACATCAAAAAAGTCTGTTTTAAAATTCGTGAAATTAAAAAACTTTTTCACAATTTTCTCCGACCGAAGAAGTTCTGAAAGAACGCGACTGTCTCTGAAAATATCAGTTGTAAATACTGAAACGTCGGGCCTTTCACTGAAATACTTTTCAGCGATGGCTGAAATACACTTGGCTGAAGAGACAATTAGTTGACAACAAACAGAGTGGAACAATAGAGCAATGAGGAGTACTGTTAACATTTTGAACTGAAGGATAATACTGCGGAGGTTGTATAAATAATTTTAAACAGAGTAAACATTTACTTAAATAATGCCCAATACTATAAAATTATGTTTGACGGTAAATAAACTTACTCAATTAATAAAAGATACATATTGACATTTGACCCGGCTTTTCCATGTTCAAACACTGAGCATAAATATTTAATACATAGATATTCATAGATTTCCTCAACATTTTTACAATTATTTTCTTTCTAGTACCTTATTACACATTTTTTGAATATTAACATTTATCATTGCAACTGCAAAATATTGTCTTGTTTTGATATCAACATTCTAGATTGTTATAAGGCTCTAGATTAATCTGTGCAAGCATTTTAGACAATGACAGAGATAACTTTTCAGCAGCATTTTTTTTCTATTTCACAATCATACATTATGTTTTTCTTATACTTTACCTATCTATAGTTTTTGATTTTTGTTAACATATTTTGTGTTGAATACCAAATATATTAGTTTATTAAAGTTACAGTGTATTCTTTAATATAACAATTTTTTTGAATTATAAAAATATTGCTAGAATAGAAATTTTTAAATAGGAAAATAACTGGAACTATAATATGCTGCATTTTAATAAGAGTCATGAATTTATTGGACAAATTTTCAAATAGTTGTTGCGAAGTAACAGACAAACGAGTGTCAAAAAATTATAAAGATTGTGACTCCAGGCACTTTACCTGGTGTGGAGAATGCTTCTAGGTAAATCTTTTTCTCAATATCAGACATTAAAAATTTTAAACAAGGTTTACCAGACATTGCTTATGGGTACTACAGCTAATGTGGAGAGTGTTGTCGATGACATAAGAAGAATATTTGAGAGAGCCCTTATCAGATATAGCTTGTGGACACTCTAGCTGGTGTAGAGAATGTACATAGATAAAATTATTTGATATTAAACATTAAAAAAATTGAGAGAAGGTTTATCAGACATTACCTGCGGACACTCTAGCTGATGTGGCGAAAGCTAGAGGCAAAGCTTTGATGCAGATATTAAAAAATTAAGAGCATCAGACTGTGAGTACTCTAGCTAGTGTGGAGTATGCACGAAGACAATGTTTTATTTGATATCAGACATTATTAGAACGGTTTACCTGACATCGCTTTTGGACACTTTAACTCGTATGGAGAGTGCACAAGAAAATTTGGGAGAATATCTACCAAATATTGTCTACGGGCACTCTAACTGAGGTGGAGAGTGTACAGACGCCATTTCATAACTCAAATATGAGTTTTTAGAATCACAGTATTGATTGTTAAAGTGACACCTATACCCAGATTTGGGTATAGTATAAATAATTCTTTAAAGCTTTATATTATGTACATATATGTTTTTATATTTTCGCAAAAATTCTAGGAAAGCTTTGATTATTTAAACTGCTGACCAACATGTAATCGAGCTGTAAATCTAGGATAAGTTATCCTGAATTTATCCTTCAGGACTCGTGTTGATCCTGGAGTTCCAACAATTTATTGAGTCTGTTACTCTTCCTGACAGAACGTGCTTTAGTTCATCGCTGCTCATTGGTTTAAATTTACGGAAAATTGACGCCTATTGGTCAGGGAGCACTCGGTAATAATTTTTTGTTTGTTTTAGGAATGAATTGGAGGGCGATTAAAGTTTGCTGACCTAATTCGTCTAGTTATAAGTGAGTATTTTATACTTTTTATATTCCTCTGCATTTCTCAACTACTTCCAATCATAATTGTACCTGAAAAGCGCAAATTTTTTAGGTTTTAAGTGAAAATTATTGGTATAAACTTGTTTTGTTCGAAAAATTTTCAAAATTTTCAAAATTTATTTTTCACGCATATCAATATATCTCGATGCGCTGATTCCAAATTTTCAAACCGAATTTAATTATCTTTTTTAGTTCCTGAGATATTTGCCCTCAAAGTTGCACTTCAAAAATGTGTGTTTTTTTAGGATATCTCAAAACTGTGTGGAGATATAATATTAACGATTGTACCAGTCGATTCTACGCACAAAGTTACATAAAGAAATGTTTTATCCGTGTATACGTTCTTTGGAACAATTTGGTGAAAAATGTGAAAAACGAAAAAACAGGAATTTCAAGTTTTCGATCGGAAACTTTTTCTTTCCAAAATTCTTTATTTTCTGGACTTAAGTAAATACCGATGCGCTGATTTCAAATTTTCAAACCGAATTCAATTATCTCTTACCGTTCTCGAGATATTCGCATTCAAAGTTACACCTGAAAAAAACAGTTTTTCAGGAATAGCCCTGAAATGATTTGAGATACAACTTTGGAGACCTCACCAATCGATTCTACGGGCAAAATTACATAAGTGTACCAATTTTCAGATTTTTATACCAACGGATACAATTTTTAGATCGAAAAAACGAAAATGGCCAAAATCGAAAAAAACGCCTGATGAACCCCTTGCGATTTTTTTCGATTTTGGCCATTTTCAGTTTTTCCTTTCTAAAAATTGTATCCGTTGGAATAAAAATCTGAAAATTTGTACCCTTATGTAATTTTGCCCGTAGAATCGATTGGTGAGGTCGCCAAAGTTGTATCTTGACACATTTCAGGGCTATTCCTGAAAAACTTGTTTTTTCAGGTGTAACTTTGAACGCAAATATCTCGAGAACGGTAAAAGATAATTGAATTCGGTTTGAAAATTTGGAATCATCATAATGATATTTACTTAAGTCTAGAAAATGAAAAATTTTGGAGACAAAAAGTTTCCTAGCGAAAAACTGAAATTCCGGTTTTTTCGATTTTCTCATTTTTCACCGAATCGTTCCAAAGAACGTATATGCGGATAAAACATTTCTTTATGTAATTTTGCTCGTAGAATCGAATGGTATAGTCGTTGAGATTGTATCTCTACCCATTTTTGGGTTATACCAAAAAAACTCCCTTTTTTGAGGTGCAACTTTGAGAGCAAATATCTCAAGAACGAAAAGAGATAATTAAATTCTGTTAAAAACATTGAATTCAGTGCTTAAAAATCTATCAAAAAATACTAATTTGTAAAAATAAAATTTTCAACCCAAAAATGGGTATTTTTTTAATATTACGGGTGTAGAAACATAATGCTAAGTTTAAAATTTAGAAAACACTACTTTTTGAGATGTACCTTATGACAAAAACATTTAAAAAGTTACAGGGATTGCAGGTTATAAGATATTTAAACTTTAACAAAGCGCCTCTACCAGAAAAAAATATCACGCTTTTATTTATTAAAAAAATATTTCTAATTTCTGCACGAGGTCAGATGTTGTAATTTTTCTTTCATCATTTTAAAACTAATAGTTGAGAGAATATCTGTTGAAAATATCACAGCATTTAGTACATTTTATACAGAGCTACGACTGCCTGTATTTTAATAACAATTTTTTTCCTGTAATACGTTTGTGTATTCAGATACATGAGTATACTCGTATGTGTACAGTAATAAAATTGTACACCATAGAGTGTATTTCTCACGTAGAGAAGAGTGCCTGTAATATTTAAAAATTATAATGTAGACAGATTTAGAAGTCAATGGTCCACTTTCCACGCAGGTAAGAGTTCCTATAATATTTAAAAACCATAATGTAGACAAATGTAAAATGCCATGGTGCACTTTCCTCATAGCTAAGAGTGCCTGTAATAATTAAAAATTATATTGTAGACAAATAGTAATGTAGATTAACTTAAAAGCCAATGGGGCACTTTCCACACAGCTAAGAGAACCTGTAATATTTAAAAATTATAATGTGTACAAATTTAAAAGCCCGTAGTGCACTTAACACACAGTTAAGTGTGCCTGTAATGTATAAATTATAATGTACACAAATTTAAAAGCACGTGGTATTCTTTCCACACAGATAAGTGTGCCTGTAATATATGGAAATTATAATATAGACATTTAAAAACCAATGGTGCACTTTCCACACAGCTAAGAGTGCCTGTAATATTTAAAAATTATTATGTAGACAGGAAGACTACAATGTAGTTTAGACAAATTTAAAATCCCGTGGTGCACTTTCTACAGAGCTAGGAGTGCCTGTAATATTTATTAATTATAATGTAGACGTATTGAAAAGCCTGTGGTGCACTTTTCACACAGCTAGGAGTGCCTGTAATATTTAAAAACTATAATATAATGTAGATTAATTTAAAAGCCCGTGGTGCACTTTCCACACAGCTAGGAGTGCCTGTAATATTTAATAATTATATAGACATATTTAAAAGCCTGTGGTGCACTTTCCACACAGTGGAGAGTGCCTGTGTTAGAGTTAGTGGTGGGGACTGGGGATGTTTATCTGGAATCACGACTTCGCGTTGAAATTGGCTTTCTGTAAGAAAGAGCGGAACACTTTCCATAAATAAAGCAGCGTCTGCATAATACACGAGGCACGGCGTCCATGTTTAAAACTCGTGTCTCACCGCCCGTTGCCAGGCAACCGCCGCGCCGCAGCTGTTTATGTCCTGCGAGCAGCGCCAGGAATGCGCCCGCCAGGAGTCAGCCCAGCACAACAGCCACCACAACT
This sequence comes from Stenolophus ochropezus, assembly GCA_035578165.1. Taxonomy (NCBI): domain Eukaryota; kingdom Metazoa; phylum Arthropoda; class Insecta; order Coleoptera; family Carabidae; genus Stenolophus; species Stenolophus ochropezus. Next base: position 34,522,837 of record JAQOWZ010000008.1, on the reverse strand, counting down.
AGCACTCACAAAACACCTATATATGTACATTACCTGTGGTGCAGTCTCCATAACAGCGAGCCATTCACCGCTTCCAAGTCTGTCAACAAACACTCATTTGTAACATGTATAGAAACATACTCCTCCACCAAAAAATACATATATCATGCTTCTGCACGAGGACAGATATTGTAATTTTTTTACCATTATAATACTTAAATGTATGTTATTTGTAGTGCATTCTTCACTACAGCTGTAGATAAATACTCGACATTCAGTGCTTCAAAGTCTATCAACAAACACTAATTTGTAACATAAATATTTTCAAACCTGTGGTGCATTTTCCACAACAGCTGCAGAAAAATACTCGTCATTTAGTACTTCAAAAAGTCTATCAACAATCTCTAATTTATGTAACATTAAAATTTTCAACACAAAAATAGGTTCTATGGAAATATACTCCTACACCAAAAAACATATCTTGCTTCTGAATGAGAACAAATATTGTAATTTTTCTTACATACATATAATACTTATAAGTATGTTACTTGTAGTGCATTCTTCACAACAGCTGTAAAAAAATACTGGCCGTTCAATATTTCAAAGTCTATCAACAAACACTAATTTGTAACATTAAAATTTTCAACACAAAAATAGGTACTTTCTTAATTTTTCAGGTATGGAAACAATATGCCAATTTTAAAATTTAGAAAACACTACTTTTCGGGACGTACCTTATGACCAAAACAAAAAAGATATATGAATTGCAGGTCTCAAAATATTCATACTTTAACAAAGCGTCTCCACCAAAAATTAAATAATGCTTCTGCATGACGACAGATATTGTAATTTTTCTTTCACCGTTATAATACTTATATGTATGTTACTTACAGTGCATTCTCCACAACAGCTGCAGAAAAATACTCGCCATATCAGTTGAAGTACCAGAAAATACGTGACTATTTTGGTGCATTCTCAATACGGGTTAGAGTGTCCGATAAATGCCAGCCATATACAAAAGCATACATACTATGTATCACTAATAAAATAGTACATCATATCTATTCTCACATAAAATATATAATAATATGTTGCTTGGAGTGCACTACCCATACTAGCTGAAGTATCCGGAAATATGTGGCTCTTCTGGTAAACTCTCCTCACTGGCTAGAGTGCCTAAAAAATGGCAGCCTTGTACAAAACATACTATTTATCAGTCATAAAATATACTTAATATAGTTTATTCTCACATAAAATATATAATAATATAATGTTACTTGTGGTGCACTCTTAATAGCTAAAGTATCCAGAAATAGGTGGCTCATTTGGTGTCCTCTCCACAATGGCTGTAGTGCCCAACTCTATAAAAGCATACATATCATTCATTTAATTTCATATCTATTTCCACACAAAGAATATAACTGTATATCCCTATGGTGCATTTGTCACACCAGCTGAAGTACCCAAAAAGTGGCAGCCATTACACAAAACCATATTAACTTTTAAATTTTATTTGATATCATAACAGTATAAATTTTTTACATAAAAATAGAACTTGTAGTACGCTCTCCACACCAGTTAAACATCTAATATACTCCTTTTAAAGTATTAAATATATTACCTATATTTACAATAAGCCTGGAAAACCTAATAATGGGAACAGAGAGATATATTTATTGTGCCTGGTATGTATGTTGCCACATGTACAGAAACACACTCATGTAATGCTGGTCACATTTTTTAATATAACCAGCTATCTCTCTAATAAAAATTGTACACACCAGTAAGACGTTTGGTACACTTTATCTAAGATATAGAAATGTATCACCATTATTTATATCAGCTACAAACTAGATTATTTATATTGGTACAAAACATTAATGGCTAAGAAGCAATGGATTATATATTCATATTTTTGTTGCACTTTAACAAACTTATATATATATATATATATATATATATATATATATATATATATATATATAAAATATTTATACTACAAAGAACATTTATCATATACTTAACTGCTCTAGAAATTTCACCCGAGAAGTCACTTAAAATAATTAAATATTTATTATTGTTTATATAAAATTATTTTTTATTTATTTATTATTTGAACAACTGTCCTTTTAATTAAAGAAAAAAGAGTAAAGCATGTGAATTAACAATAAGAGAGTTTTCCAATAAAAAATATTCCGTTTTGTCCTGTAGCAGTTTAGGGCAGGCTTCCTGTAGGATTTGATCCCGTGTCCCGATTCGAAATTGGGAATAAGCTTGTCTCCCTCGGGAGCATTGTGCGTCTCTCTCCCGCCCGCGGTATCGATCTGGAGGGAGAGAGACAGAGAGAGAAGGAAGCTTCCACTAGTGACCTATAAGGGATGCAATTATTGTTTTTCCAAAGGAACATCAGTTCAAAAAACTCCAAATTGAGGGAATTAGATACTAAATTGTCACGCATTTATAATGGCATCTGTTACACTTTAACTACACCCAATTTTGGGTGGGTTCATTCACCCCTAAAGAGGTCAAAGGTTGGCATATAGAGGTCAAATACTCCTAGTTAACGTAGAAACAAAAGGGATGATTTTTTCAACTCTGGATAATTTAACCATCATAATATCGGTTAATAGAAAAGTATTATATCGAAATAGTATAGATAACACTTAGTTTTGACAAATTACATAAGTTTTTCTATGCGATAATTTTTTATTTTTCTATCAACTGACTTTTAAAATAACTGGAATTTTAATCTGAATATTTCTTTAATTTTTTCATACAAAAATTATATTGTTTAAGTTACAACTATACCCAGTATTGGGTACAATACATTCACCTCTTTTAAAGTCAAAGCTTAAAATTTAAAGCTGAAATACTTGTTGTTTAACATGGAAATATACGATTAATTAAAATTATATTAAAAAATTTGATGAGACCAACACATTACCTCCCGCCATTGAGTTATATCTTTAGTACATTAAATAGTTAATTTCGTTATTAGTTTGCTCAAAATATTTTAAACCAATTGTAGTCAAAATCTAATCAGTTCATCATATTTGAATATAAGTCTTAAATACCAAATATTATATTTTGTACATGTATCGTATTCGAGTTATCGTGGACGATAAATCATCGCAGACACACTCACACACGGACATACAAACATCAAGGTAAAATAGTAAAATGGTATTCTAGAGACCTTAATTCGTGCTCATATGTTGAAAACTCACACTCGAGAAACTTATCTATATATTTATAGACAGAAAATAAAAATAAAAATACCCTCAAAAAAATTCTGTATATAAATAAAGATACAATAAAACTATCATTAAAATTGATTTCTGTACACTTGAATTAATATATAAACATATTTTTAATAATATATGAATCCAATAATAGAAACAGGGTTAAAAGTTTTGTGTTACAACCTTCAAAACTATTCATTATCTCAAAATCTGGAAGAGATTTGTTAAAAAATCTTAAACCAATTGATTTCTCAGACATTTTTACATAAATATACCCATTTTTAATATTTTGATACTACATAAATAAAAGGTACAAATCAAAATATTCATAATGATATAAACTGGTACGAAAAATTTAGATAAAAAATTATAAAAAATTATCTCCTTAAATAAAATTGGAAAGTATATTTCCTAACTAAATCTGCGATGTACATTTTGGGAAAAATACTAAAAAAAATCTAGAACTTACCATTTGTGAGATATATGTCCATATATGAAGCGCATCCACCAAAAAATTTACATGTACATTTTTCTTAAAATAAATTATAGGTTTTGTACTAGACAAGATATTGTAAATTTCTTTACATCAATTTAAAGCTTACACTTGTGCCTATATTTGCCTAAATTTTTATACCTGAATACGTATTGGAACAACTGTCACATCCTATGAAAATTGTTACAAATGTGCACCTAAAAATGTATTGAATCATATTTAATTTAAAATTTTATGAGTTATGAAAGACAATAGATATTGTGAATTTTTTAACTTCAATTTTAAGATAATACTTGTGAGTATTCACTCTTATATTTTTGTATCTAAATACCTACCTATTTTTACAGCTGCCACACCTAATAAAACTTTTTATAATATGCGCTTAAAAACGTACTGCATCATTTTTATTTTAAGTCTCTATAAATTTTGAACGACAAAAGATATTTTAAATATATTTCCCTCAGTTTTAAAAGAATACTTATGGCTTTTTACTTTGAAATTTTAATGTATAAATACCTGATTTTACAACCTCCACACTGAGCCAAACTTTATGCAAATCTTGACTAAAAAATTTATGTTTAATTTTTAAATTAAAACTAAATAAGTTTTGTACGACAAAAGATATTTTGAATATCTTTTCTTCATTTTAAAAAGAATACTTGTGGCTATTTACTTTGAAATTTTTATATAAAAAATCCCTGATTTACAACCTCCACAGTGAGCTAAACTTTATGCAAATCTTAACTAAAAAATTTATAAAAGATATTTTGAATATCTTTCCTTAATTTTAAAAACAATACTTGTGTCTATTTAAATTAAAATTTTTATATATAAATACCTGTTTTTACAACCTCCACACTGAGCCAAACTTTATGCAAATCTTGACTAAAAAAATATGTTTTATTTATTTTTTTTATATTAAAACTAAATGAGATTTGAACGACAAAAGATATTTTAAATTTACTTCATTTTAAAGCTAATTCTTCAAGCTATGTACACCCAAATTTTTGTACCTAAATACCCATTTTTACAGCTTATACACCCAACGAAACTTTCGTTAATATTTGCATCTTAGAAAACTAATTATTTGGAAATGCATTATAAATTTTATTAAATCCTTGATACGTGTAATATCCTTGCAGGCACATATTCAAATTAATTTACCCTCGTAATAAGCTCTAGAATAATCATCAACCCATGTATGTGATTCAAATGAACTCGACTTAATGTATGCGTGATTAATATTAATTTGCAATTTACCATTCCTGGAAAATAATCGATTTATCTTCGATTGTTATTCCTGCTAGGTGGGCTGCTCCTGCATACGAAGCAGGACTGTATATAAGATTCCTGCCACGACGCAGGAGAATAATTTTACATTTTTCCAACGAATAGCGGGATTATTGGTGAAATATCGCAGGAAAAACGGGAATAATTTTCAGGACCTTTCTACATTTCAGGCAGAAATATTTGACTATATAAGTAATAGAATAGTGTATTGTACAACAAGCATGGAATGGTATTCATTTCATATGAGTATGAAATGGACATTTCAAGCGAGTTGTACACTATACTTTTTCTACGACCATAATATTATTTTTAATAATAAAGATGTCTTCATTTCACTACTTCTTAGCATCTAACTACAAAACAAAAATTAAACAACACGATTTTTGACAGAACTTTGATATATGAATTGATACCTTAACATTCTATAATTAGTTCAATTCAGTTAACAGTCTATAATTATCATGAGAAATAAAAATGTGTTTACAATATACAATGTATTCCATTTTCAAAAAGTACAAATATGGCAAAATCTATGAAAATGAAACTTTTTTTACCAAATTTATACAAATTTAAGGCTGTTTTAGACAAGCCTATATATGGGATAATATATAGAACAAGAAATGATACAATATCTTGTACTAAGAATTGTTAAATTTTGACATAGTTTTGTATGATACTAATGCAATTTCTTGTACAATATATTGACTCTGATTGTATGCACTTTCCTTGAATAACACAATATGACAAACATAATTAACCATAAATTCATTTACATTTAAAGTTTGCAGTACTTACAACTTTACCAGTAGTAACACTAAATTTTCTATAACCACCCTACATACTATTACTGGAATTTTTGTGAAAATTCGTTAATTAAATTATATTCTTTTATTTGTTATATTTTTCTCATATGGTATTTTTTTTTAAATGAAATATTCTATTATTTTTTTAAAATTAAATGACCAAGAAATGAACATTAACTTGTTTCTTAATATTCACAAAAATAAAGTAGGCTGTCTTTGTTTTTACATGACGTTTCAGTTTGTCAACCTCATTTTTAATTTTTGATTTGGTTTTATTTGATTTACTTATTGAATTTAAACGACATATTTAAATTGTCAATCCATACTTTACAATTTTTTTGAGTTAAGTGATTCAAATATTGAACTTGAGTTTGTTTAAAAAGTCAAATAAAGGTTAATAAAAGTGGGTGTCTAGGCTAGTAGTGAAAGAAATTAATTACTACATACTTCTAAAAATGGTGGAGGTGCGTCTATATGGTATGCTTTTTATCTCTAAATATATTATTTTCATATTTGTTATAAGTTTTATATTATTATTATTTTTACCACGTATATGAAAATAATAACATTTTATAAATACACTAGTGAATACTATTATTAGTATAACAACTATTTCAATTTTATAAAAATGGTGGAGGTGCGTCTATATGGTATACTTTTTATCTCTAAATATATTATTTTCATATTTGTTATTTGTTAAGTTTTATATTAATATATTTTTACCACGTATATAAAAATAATAACATTTTATGAATACACTAGTGAATACTATTAGTATAATAACTATAACAATTTTATTTTATCCGAAATGTAATTAGCAAACAGACAACTTGCAAGTCCTAAGTTGACAGTTTAAATATATTATTTTCATATTTGTTATAAGTTTTATATTATTATATTCTTACCACGTATATAAAAATAATAACATTTTATGAATACACTAGTAAATACTACTATTAGTATAACAACTATAACAATTTTATAAAAATGGTGGAGGTGCGTCTATATGGTATGCTTTTTATAAATATATTATTTTCATATTTGTTATAAGTTTTACATTATTATATTTTTTACCACGTATATAAAAATAATAACATTTTATGAATACACTAGTGAATACTATTATTAGTATAACAACTATAACAATTTTATTTTATCTGGAATGTAATTAGCAAGCAGGCAGCGTACACGTCCTAACTTGACACTTCTTCTCCCCAGCTTCACATTTCCCCCCCACGCAGTGCCTCCAGCGGGTGATCCGCCCGATTCCGCAGGAAACACTACAGGGAGTCCATCTCCCCCATCCGTCCCATATCTTACCGCTTCTTTTGTCTTCTTCACGTTGTAGTTCAAATGCCATTACCAGTGTTCCCTGTAAGCTGCGCGGGTGCGCGGCCGCGCACTAATTTTTCTAAAGTTGCGCAGTCATTTTTGTATTCTGCGCACCATTTTTTATATTTCATTTTATAAAAGAATTGTATCTAAAAATGACAAAAATTCAAATTCCACAAAAAAAGTAAAATTCAGAGGGTCAACAAAATTTTTGAAATCGGCCTTTGACATTTAAACTTCGACACGTCATCCAGCGTTGCTTGGTTTGCTTTAAGCCGGCTTCCCACGACGCGAAGCTTGATAAACCTCGCGCCGCTCATGGACTTGGGACGTGCACTTGCTTTAACGCGCTTTGACTATTCCCACGGCGCCTGGTTCGTGGCTTGTGGCGGATTTTTGGCTGGTTTGTACTAGCTCTGCCAAGCCATTCAGTTGAAAATGAATAATCGACGAAATAAGATTACTGCTCGTGCAGCTGTTATATCATTTTGAGAGGTGACTATTTAATAAAACAACAGACCAAAAGAAGAAGACGCTGGTATTCAATTGTAGCTACTTCTAAACTCCTAATATTAATAATAATAACAACATAATAATAATTCAGATGTAGATCAAAGATACATAGTTTAGCTGAGGTAGTTTAAAATAATACGGAAAATAATAATTATAAATATGCCAAACACTAATGAAGAGAATTAATTGTACAAAACATAATCTGCAAGTTTTATTTTCAAACAATGAGCCTGTTGAAACGTTGGAAAGGACATAACGAACCGAGCTTAGGCGAGCGGCGCATTTCCTTTGACTTGTGTCAAATTTACCGACAACTGACGGGAAGCCCGAGCCGAGCCAACGAGCCACGATTCACCCCATTCCCATGGCGCGAGGCTCGCCAAAAACAGGTAAAAATTCGCCGAGCCCCGCATCGTGGGAAGCCGGCTTTATGTTAAGAAAGGGGAGTTCGTTGTTGTGTTTATGTGCGATTTGTATGCGTGGTTGCAAACACGTGGTTTGTAACCCTCACATATAATAAAATGAGATTAACCTCAAAATAAAATAATATCGCTGTCGCTTATTTTATGTCCACAGGAACCTCGTCGCTGTGATTAGTTTCCCAATTCATTGCAAATTAATATAAACGCACATAATAAAACTGCAAAACTGACAAACTGACCGTTACTACTAGAAAATCTGATTTAATTATTAAATTTAAAATTATGTTTTATCATAATCAATGGTTTCAGAAAAAAATGGCACAAAATTCGACATCCCACTTGCACACTTTTACATACGTTTTGAAAATTTTTGCTCCTATATATTTTGCACCGCGCAGTCAGCGAAAAAATTAGAGGGAACATTGGCCATTACTTGCTGAACTTCTACTGGGGTTGCATATTCCTCGAACTCCTTTGGAGAAGCGTAGTTTGGCAAGGGGGAGATGTGTTGGACACAGTCTTGGAAAGGGGGGAGCACTGATATAAGTATGAATAAAAGCGGAGGTAACATAAATAAATTTGATGGGTTTGACAGATGTTGTTTTCATGGTTCACTATATATACGAGTATCAATATTATAAACAAATATTGTAATGGATGAAACATACAAAAAAATGTAGATTAAACTAACGAAAATAGCAACACACAGTGAAGCACAAATTGTCTACGGCAAAATCGTCTTCATTTCATTAGCCTACTGAACATCACTAATAAAAATAAATATTTATGTAAATTTAAATAGATTTTTTTTAAAATATTTTTACGGTTGAATTCAGAAAAAAATAAGCATTATTCTATATGAAAAAAAATAACTTTGTGTTGTAACTTGAGAACCACTGGTTTAAAAAAATATTTTCTGCTCTGATAGGAGATCCCTTTTGGTCTCCTATAACTTTATTCTATCGCATTTTTTTGTAACTATAATAATGAAGAAAATTATGGTGGTGGTCGGTTTTGGTGTTACACCCTGTATATATAAATACAGGTGAATCAGCGAAATGCCCGTCTTCGATATCTCTCTTGTCGTTAGAAATACAGCATAAGTTTATTAACAGAATTTATTCGACCAATTAAGGACCATAATGTAAACTTATTTTTACATATACAGGTTGTTGCACTATGGCTCGGCGAAAATGATTTACCTTTTTTAAATAGAACACCCTATATATTTTTATATTTTTTCAGTTATATTTTATTGTCCAATATGGACATACGAATTTTGTTTTAATTTTCAGCGGCGTTGCCAAGTTATTCCGTTTATTCTGTAAAGACCAAATACACGCATTGCTTTATAAAGACGTACTGAAGTAATGTTAGTATCAACAATTAAGAATTTTTTCCGTACAACTGTAACTATACTCTATGTTCTCACATTTTTTAAATGTAATTATACTGGGTGTTCAATAAAGAGAATCAAATTTTCTCAATTTCAAATGACTACAACTTGTAATTTTCAAATGGAACACCCTATATTTTATAATTCAGTTGGGTGTCTTTTTGTATTATTTATATATTATTAAGGGTATTCTCTGCATGAACTGCGGGAAATAAACTGTATTTATTTAGTGCAATATTTTATAAATATACAATATATGTAACAATATTTAATAATAAAATATTATTTATACACTGAGAAAACGGACATATTTTAATTTAAACATTTGGGTGTTTTAATATTTTATATATTTAAAAATATGTTATATTTGAAACAAAATTTAATTCGTTTAATTATTTATGTATATCTCATTCAAAATATACAGGGTGTTCGAAAAATAGGGGACCAAATTTGGAAAATATATTAATCAACTCAAAACAAGAAAATAATCCTAATATACCCATGCCCGGAAACGAACCATTTCGGAATAAAACACTCTTTTGTTTGAATTCTGAATTTTATTTTTAGTAATGTTTTTTACTGTCAAAATTACAATAGTTACGTTAATACTTGTATTTTGTTTATTCACGTTCCCTTAGTAACTGTCAAAATTTGTTGTTACGGTAATTAAATTATTTTGATATTATTTTGAAGCTTTTCTATTAATATTGTATTGTTGGAGATGAGTTGATAGGGCTTTATTTTTTCCATAACAGATTAACGGGAAATTTGTACCTACATTATCTGAACAATAATTTACCAAATTTATTGGACAATGTTTCTCTATTCACACGGCATCATATGTGGTTTATGCACGCCTCCACATTTTAGTTTCCAAGTAAGACAATGTCTTCAAAATTTATTTCTTGATCGGTGGATAGGCAGAGGTGCTTCAACTACGTGGCCTCCACGTTCACTAGACTTGAATCCGTTTGATTTTTATTTTTAGGTTCATTTAAAGAGCTTAGTTTATTCGACGCCCATTAATTACGTAGAGAATTTGCGGCAAAGAATCATAGACTGTTTCAATAGCATAAGACTAAGACCAGGAATATTCGAACGTGTCCGACATTCAATGAGAACACAAAAGAATGTTTTATTCCGAAATGGTTCGTTTCCGGACATGGGTATATTAGGATTATTTTCTTGTTTTAGTTTGATTAATATATTTTCCAAATTTGGTCCCCTATTTTTCGAACACCCTGTATACTCGTAAATTTGGAGTAGATATTTTTAATTTTAATTTCATTCAATATGAAGTATATTTTCATTCAAATATTAATTAATAATATTTTGATACAATAAATATTTTGGATTCAAATTCTTTTTTAGAACTTTATATTTCTGGAATGAAGATGAATTACACATTGCATGTACAGAATGTGGAAAACGTTTTTAAACAGTCTGTTATATTTAATTTTAAACATTTATATTACTAATGCCCGTGTTCATAAAACGTTCGTTAAATTTATAACGCTTCGTTAAATATTTTCTCCAATGACATAATACGTCTTTGAAGAAAAATAAAAATTTTAGTTTGTCTACTGTTTTCTAATTTGTCAAAAAATTTAACGAAGCGTTATAAATATAACGAATGTTTTATGAATACGGGCATAAGTGTAGTATTATTGTTGTAACAATATTGTTATTATTGTTTCCATTGTTGCAGGTGCCTCGCTAAAAATGGACCATCCACCCCGTCCAGGCATGGAGTCCGGGGGTGAGTACCCTTCAACTATTTATTTACCTCACCTTCACCACCTATTGTCTTATAAAGTAAACACTCTTGCTCAATTCACCCTGCCATCTAGCGGACAGAAACTGTAATTGTTGTTTCCTGCTAGTAGCAGGATTGATTTTCCTGTGGGAAGATTCCTGCTTGCTTTAGTGCGAGGCGTTGCTCAAAGATGGAGCTGGCAGTTTGTTTTTGTTTGGAATTGGAATTTCAAGTGTTTGACGCTTTCACCAATTTTTTAATTAATAGCCATTTATTTAAAAATTGGCAGAGATACATACTTAAATGAATATATTAACATATTTTTAATAAAACTGTTAAGTGTATTCAACATTAAAATAATGGTTTAAACATTTTAAAGATATACCTTGTAAAAATTGTTAAATATCTTGAAATCTGGAGGAGCTATATTAAAAATTCTGACACTATATGATTCCTCGCATATTTTTACATAAGTGTACCATTTTTTAATTTTTTTGTACAATACAAACAATTTATACAAATAATAAAATAAAAACTGAACAAGAAACGCAAACATTTTTAGGTAAAAATTCATAAAAAAGACTCACCTAAAAAATTTTAGAAAGTATGTTTTCCAAGTAAATATGTGATGTATATTACGGAAAAAATATCAAAAAAAATCAAAAACTTACCGTTTTTAAGATATTTGATCATTTATAGAGCGCATCCACCAAAAAATATGTATTTACAATTTTTTATAAAATGGCTTATAAAATTTATACTAGAAAATATATTTTAAATATCTTTACTCCATTTTAAAGCCAATACTTTAACCTATATACAACGAAATTTTCAAATCTAAACACCAATTTTTAATGCCTGTACACTCAATCAGATTAAAAAAAAAATCTGATTCTAAAAACGTGTTATACCATAGTTTATGTAAATGTCTATAAGTTTTGTGTAAGAATAGATATTTTAAATTCCTTTACACAACTTTAAAGCTAATACTTTAAGATATATAAACCCAAATATTCACACCCAAATACCCATTTTAACAGCTCCCACATTAAATCAAACTTTTGAAAAATTTGATGCTGAAAATTATTTATGTAAATGTCTATAAATTTTGAATAACAACAGATATTTTGAAGTCCTTTTGATCATTTTAAAGCTAATAGTTTACGTTATGCACACCTAAATTTTCATACCCAAATACCCATTTTTAGAGCTCCCACATCCAATCAAACTTTTGAAAAATTAGATGCTAAAAATGTCGTAAAACATTTTTTATTTGAATATCTATAACTTTTGAATAACAAAAGATATTTTAAATTCCTTTACACAATTTTAAAGCTAATACTTTAATAAATAAAAAACCTGAAATTTCACATATAAATACCCATTTTTACAGTTCTTGCATCCAAACAAACTTTTGAAAAATGTGATGCTTAAAATATGATTTACCATTTTTTATTTGAATGTCTATCACTTTTGTATAACAAAAGATATTTTAAATTCGTTTCCATAATTTTAAATCTAATACTTTAAGATATACAAACCTGAATTTTCACACCTAAATACACATTTTTATAGCTTCCACATCTTATCAAACTTTTGAATAATTTGATGCTAAAAATGTGACTTACCGTTTTTATTTAAATGTCTATAACTTTAGAATAACAACAGATATTTTAAAATTCTTTACATCATTTTAAAGCTAATACTTTACCATATACCCTCCTATATTTACACACCTAAATACTGACTTTTCCAGCTTTCACACTTAATTAAACTTTTTTCAAATTTCGCTTGGCGCTTAATTTTCGCACATGCGCTAATATTCCTGCCCCTTCGCGTCTCCTGCTGTGATCCTGACTCCTGCTCCTGCCACTCTCGGAGTTATCCTGAGCCTGCCGCCAGGACAACACAGGACATTCACGTGGAGATGTGCGACTTTCATATGTTCGTGTAATTGTGTCATGTGTTGTGTGGGGTAGAAAAATAGGATAATTAAGGACTATAAGGACAATAAGGACAAAATGTGGACTAGGATCTGTAGATAGTGTAAGTAGAAATAATTATAAATTAATTGTGAAGGATTAAAAGCGAAAACTGAAAATTCAATTTGTCAATAACCAATATATCGTATTTCATTTGATGTCTGTTTGTGATATACGACACATTGTTTTGACAGTAGATTAATTAATATAATGGCTTTAAATTTTTTGTGTGCGGAGTTTATGGTGTAAAATTTAATAAACAGTTTTTAAGCAGTAAAAGTCGTTTAGAATATAAGACGCATGATAATCAATCATACTGACGTTAACATGATTTTAGCATCAATTTAATAAGAACACATTAAGATGACGTGAAAGTAAATATTTAAAGTTCTTTACTTGAATTAATTGATTTTTGCATTAATTTTGTTAATTCATTGGGGCATATACTATATTTTATTAGTCTATAATATTATATTAAGGATTTTAAGAAAATTTCAGCGAGATATTACAATTTGTATTATCTTTAAAATATCTTGTAGAAAAAATAAGTAGACCAAAATTCATTAATCTTGCACTAATTTTAATTATTTGTTTTAAGGCATAAAATATATTTTCATAAGACAATATTCTATAAATTCACAAAAAAAAATTTGAATCTAAAAAAATATGTAAAAATTTAAAGTCAATATTGTCATTAAATACATGTAATATATTGCTAAAAGAGACGTTTGGCTTCCTAAAAACGATTTTATTATAAAAGTGAGCTCAGAATACGAGAATATTTTTGTATTAATTTTTGTCAATTTATTGAAGCTTACACTATTTATTTTATTGGCTAATATATACTATATATGCCACATAAATATTTATTTTCATTTAAAAAAAAGTATCTATAAATTTACAACTTATATGTATTATCGTTAAATTCAATTAATATTGTGTATTATATTTTTTTAAAACTATAATTAAAACATCGAAAAAGAAATAAGTTATATTTATAAACTGATAGATTTTTTTAATACAGTTTTGCTAATATAAATGTATTATACATTATTTTGAGAATGTATACATTCTTTGACGTCTTGAATTTGTATGAATAGTTATTTGTATATCAAGGGACTAAATTATATCGTCTCATAGAATAAACCATGTGAGTAATAAAAAATACTTTAGTTTTTATATATATACCTACTATCTTTTTTCCGAATTCATTAAATTATTAATTAAAAACATAAATAAATAGTATAGCTATAGTAGCTATTGCGACGGGGATGTCAAAGTGTCAAATATTTCTTTATAATTTTCATTGATGTTTACACCTGCTAAATAATAAATAAATTCACCAATAATATTATAGAATGACATGTTTGTTATTTTAGGTAGTGCTAAAATAAACTGTAAAAATATAATACTATTAAAATGCAGGTTTATTCAGTTTGACAGATGAGTACGTAAAGTTAAATTTTGATATAAGAGTCTGTAAAGTTTTACTTTAGCTACTACTTTGCCTAACTTCGCGGAATAATATCGTGTACTTTAGTAGGAATTCCAAAAAAATATATATGTAAAAAAAATTGAATCGCTTCTACGGTATTTTCATAATTTGTTTGGCAAATATAAGAACATATACTTGGTTATTTATTCGTATAAATATATTGTTTCCAATATTTATATAAGAAGTCAGAAAAACATGTTTGTCTCTTTTATTTATGGTTCATCCTATCAATATATCTTGGACCAGAAGATGAAAATCCCTTACGTGTGGAAATCGAAATAGTTGATTCTCTAGTAAACTGTTAGTAAATTAGGTCACTTAGGGTTAAACTTAGTTAAGTTAGGAAAATTAGCCATTGTAAGGAAATTAATTATGTAGGCGTAGGGAATACATCATACACTTTAAACGTCTCAATTAATTTTATTAGTGGCTTTATAAAATATTTTCATTTATAATGTTTTCTAATGTTTCACAATATGTCAGCTACTTAACTTAAATGTATTGTAATAAAGGTGATACTGTAATAAAAAAAACTTATATACAGGACGTTTCATCAAAATGAAAATCCTTGGTTTATTCAGAAATTATTGGTTGTAGCAAAAAAATTATTTAGAAAATATGTTTTACATATAAAAATTAATTTAAATAATTAAATCAATAGTTTCCAATTAATTATAAATTTTGTTTGGTATTATTTTGATATTTAGTTAATAAGTATTGAATTGTAAATAAAAAGCGATTTTTTTTCTGTCAATAGAAAGATTCTAATA
Organism: Stenolophus ochropezus; assembly: GCA_035578165.1. Taxonomy (NCBI): domain Eukaryota; kingdom Metazoa; phylum Arthropoda; class Insecta; order Coleoptera; family Carabidae; genus Stenolophus; species Stenolophus ochropezus. The sequence goes on along the minus strand of JAQOWZ010000008.1, from coordinate 34,507,364 downwards.
TTAGATATAAGTATAACTTAATTCCACAGCAAAATAAGTAGTATATTTTTGTTAACATTTATTATTGACGAAAACGGGTTAAATTTACTATAAAAAGTTGCAAGTAAATAAATCAGATCTGTCACATTTTACAAATACTTTAACATTATTTGAAGTTAATTGTTGCTGGTGGCTCAAAATATATGTATAATAAGTGACTATTCTCATATGGTAACATACCTCCTTACAGGATTTAATGTACTTACCTTCCTTGCAGCTTAAATAAATATTAAATTGCATTTTTCCCAAAAAAAAAAAAAACAGTATATTCGAATTGGTTGAAATCAGATAAAAATATATAATAGGAGGAAAAAATTTACAGGGTACCATTTTTTGTTTTTACTTCAGAATCAATGATTTAATAAATAAATTTCATACAAAAAAAATCAGTCCATTTGCTCGGAACATTTCTTCTCAATACTTTTTTTGGGTATAACCGAACAACCAATAATTTCAAACTAAAGCGGAGAGTTCCATTTTGATAAAACACCTTTATTCGAAACTACACCACTTGTTTTACGAAGCCAAACGCTTACCACAATTCAAACGAAAAAATATTATATCTAAACGTCATATTTATTATTACCCTGCCTTCAAATCTGTTCTGTTTAAGTTAAATTTAATGGTAAAACTTGGAACTTAATGTTAGAACTTTACGGCTTACATAAACTTGCTGGTTTACTACGTTTGTCTTTATAGTCTCGTAGAGTACTGCACGCCTAAAAGCAAGAAAAATGTCTTGTGTTATTGTTCGAGGAAACAACAATTTCCCTCCTTGTAACATACCAAGTAAAACACAATATCTATTCGGATATTTAACAAGAAACTTCTATAAAATGTTGTTTTACAATTCAATCATACTTTTGGGTTATAACAATTTTTATATTAAAGTAATTTATTAAAAAATCTGATGTATCAAAAAAATTTTTAGAGTTATCTTTTATAAGATATAGAACCATATATATAAGAAGCGCTTTCACCAAAAAATGTGTATTTATTATTTTGTGTAAAATACTTTATAACTTTTGAACTAAACAATTGATTTTAAAATTTTTGTCACTATTTTAAACGTAATACTTGACTCTACTTACACCCATATTTTCATACACAAATACCCATTTTTATAGCTTTCACATTTAATCAACCATTTCATCAAGAATGGTGTGCATATCTTGGAAACTGTAATAGCTACGTAAAATTTTCATAAACCATTCGACTCTTCAGACATTTTTACATAAGTGTACATATTTTTTTTTTTTTGTGCAACTGATAAAACTTGTACAAATAAAAATTTAAAAAATGAGTAGAAACAGTGAAATTTTTAGGTAAAAATTCATTAAAAATTTATCTCTTGAAAAAATTTAAAGAGTATGTTTTCTGATAAATTTTAAGGTATACATTACGGAAAAAATATCAGAAAAATTCTAAGATTTGCCATTTGGGAAATATATGACCGTATATGGGGCACCTCCACCAGAAAATGTACATGTATACAATTTTTTATAAAATATATTATAAGTTTGAACCTAAAAATATATTTCAAATTCTTTATCACTGTTTTAAAGCTATTCCTTTAGGCTATTCATATCTAAATTTTTAGACCCAAAAATTTATTTTTGCAGCCTGTATGTATAATTAAACATTTTATAAATTTGGTGTAAAATGTAAATATGTCATTTTCAATTTAAGTTTTGAATTATAATAAATATTATAAATTTCTTTACATAATTTTAAAGCTAATATTTTAAGATATCTACACCAAAATTTTCAAACCAGAATACCTATTTTTACATCTTCCACACCCATTGAAAACATAACTTTTACTAGGTGAAAATGTGACCACAAAAGTTTGTCACATATGTACTATTAAATTGTCATTAATGAGTAAGTATATTTATCTGAAAATATAGTCGTATGAAGATAATTTTCCAGCTAGAATTTGTAAGAATTTAGCGCTAAAATTTAATTAAATCCGACTAACATTTAGTTACTCTATTGCAACTCTGCAAATGACAAATGAAATATGAGACCCATTAGTGGCTGGCAAAAAATGGTCGCTAGGCAACCAAGTAATGTGGTTGAACTGCGTTCAACAAAATATAAAATTACAATTCGGGCTCAAAGGCTACAGAGAAATTAAACATACTTTGTCGGAAAAGATCAACAATGAAGAAAAGCAGAAGAGAATTTTAAAACAAATTAAATTCTTGAGGTTTTTTTGTTGCCATGGTTTCATAGTTTATATTAAAAATGTTAATTTTAATATTCTATAAGATCTTGTATGAGTGTCACATCTTATAGACATGATTTGCATACATAAATGCCATACCTAAACTTTGAATTTTGGGGACGATGTCTCTACCTAAGATAACAATCCTTATTTTATCATAGCATGATGCTAAAAGGATTAATACAGTTCACTGAATTGAAACAAATGTACTGTTAACTAGATACAGTATTATATGTAACTTTGACGCTCAATAAAATCTCCAAGAAGTAATTAAATGCTGTGAACATGGTTGTTTACAGTATATCATGGGGAATCTTGTGTTAAAAACACATTTAAAATATCGGTTTAATTTTAAAGTTATTTAGAAATATATATTGTGTTGTACTTGTTCAAAAATGGAAAATATGTACCAAGTTTGTTGCTTTATAAAATTAAAGGGTTTTTATTAAATATTATAAATCATAAGCCATATACAGCGAAATATATAAAGAATCTTATTGTGAAAATAGATTTGAAATATTGTTGAAACTTTTAAAGTTACATATGAATTTATAAGAAACTGTATTAAGTACAAAATAAAAGATGAAGTGTATAAAATTTGATATTTTATATAAACTGCGGTACCTTTTGAAATATTATGATTTTACATGTTTTTTGAGAGTAAAGTATAGGAATTTTTATAGTGAAAATAGTTTTAAAATATATATACCAGAATTAAAGTTACATATGTATTTATATTAAACTGTTCTATCTACAAAATAAGAGATTAACTGTATAATGTTTCAAGCTTTATGAAAACTAAAATCCTACTTAAAATATTATGAGTTGTACATTGTTTTATAGAATGAAGTATGAGGAATCTTATGCTAAACACATATTTGAAATATCTAAGCCAGATTTGAAGTTACATATCTACTTACAACAAACTGTACTATGTACAATATAAGAGATGAATTGTATCTTGTTTCAGACTTTATAGAAACTAAAGTACCAATTGAAATATTATGATGTGTACATTGTTTTATAGAATAAAGTATGAAGAATCTTATGGTGGAAACAATTTTAAAATATCTATGCTAGATTTCAAGTTACATATAAATTTATATCATATTATACTACTTACTAAATATGAGATAAAATATATTATATTTGAGGCTTTGTAGACACCTAAATACCAATTGAAACTTTATGATTTGTACATGATTTTGTAGAATAAACTATGGGAAATCTTATGGTATAAACATATTTAAAGTATCTAAGCCAAATTCGAAGTTACGTATCTACTTATATCAAACTGCACAATGTACAATATAAGAGATGAAATGTTTCTTGTTTCAGACTTTATAGAAACTAAAGTATGGATTGAAATATACGTGTGCATTGTTTTATAGAATAAAGTATGGGGAATCTTCTGGTGGAAACAGATTTTAAATATCTATGCCATATTTCAAGTTACATATAAATTTATATAAAATTATACTACGTACTAAATATGAGATGAAATGTATTACCTATATTTGAGACTTTGTAGAAACTTAAATACCAATTGAGACTTTATGATACGTACATGATTTTGTAAAATTAAGTATGGAGAATCTTATGGTAAAAACAGTTTTAAAGTATCTACGCCAGATTTCAAGTTCTATTAAAATGTATATCAAACTGTACTACGTACAAAATAAGAAATGAAATATATCATGTTAGCTACTTTATAGAATCTGAAGTACCACTTTAAATATTATTATTTGTACAAATTTTATAGAATAAAGTATGTGGAATCTTATGGTGAACACAGATTTAAAATGTCTTATCTGGTTCTAAAATTATTTTACAAAAACTAAAAATTAGAAACGTATTTGTATCTACTAAATTGTTGCAGTATAAGACTTACTATACTGTCCACTCTATTTACTACATATTCCCTTATATAACAACAATTTGTGTTTTATAAATGATCAATATAAATGTATGTTTGATAATCTGTTAGGTATGTGTGGTGGAGATATTGAAAGATGTGTTTGTTCGCAGGATACTTGGGGAACTCTAGAGTGATCCTAAATCATTTTGACGCAGCGACTCAGGTATGGTATAACTTCACTCGACGCCTGACATCATTCATTTTCTTATCTATTTCTTTCCTTATTTCCTTTCTTACTTAAATAAATATATCTCTCAGGGTTTATTACCAGTTCTTGTAATAACTTTAGGTAATATTAGGATGAATCAGCGCCGTATCCAGGATTTCATTTCCGGGGGGGTTGTGGTTATAAGGTTTATATATATATATATATATATATATATATATATATATATATATATATATATATACAACTTACATAGAAATTCTAAAATCAAAATAATATTGTGGCCTTTCCTTATACCTTTATTTAAATAATAAAAAAATATGCTAGTTTGAAAAAGAATGACAACACTCACAAAAAATAGAAAATAACAATAAAAGCAATAACAATTACAAGTAAAATAATAAAATACAACAATTAATAACAATGACACAGTTAATTGCTATATGCATCAAAACCGTCAAATACGAAATACAAAATGGCAACAGGATTTTAAATTTTATTTTACATTTCGGAGGGGGTTTGAACCCCCAAATCCCCCCCCCCCCCTTGAATACGGCCTTGGGATGAATGACCGTTCATAATTTCTTGTACACATATTTATTTAAAGTTATTTTTTATTTTTATAATTACTTATTACAATTAGTTAAGTTATATTCTATATGGATAATATTTGGAGGAGAAGCCTTAAAAATTATTAATGATTTATTATTTAAACTTTTTAATGGATGTGATTTTTTTTATATTAATATTATTATTTATTAATTTTTTTAATGAAAATCTCAGATTTTTTTTATTGTATCGTCAAGATTTTATTAAGATGGGTAATATTTGTGTACTTCCAATCAAAATATTTTTTTCACTACTAGCCTAGATACCTACCATTGTTAGTCTTTATTTGACATTAGGTCAATAAATAAATTATTATTAACTTAGGCCTATAACAAAAATTGTCACTTAAAGATACCCAAGCCTTAATTTAAATATTGTTTGACTAATTAAACTCATGAAAAGTATAAGTTATGGATTTATAATTAAAATTTGCCTACTCTAATTTAAATAAATATAGTTTATATTTAAATATAAACAAAAAATCGAGAATAACAAAAAAGGTTTACAAATTGAATATATTAATATTAAGAAACAGGCAAATATTCCTATTAGAATCTTTGTTATTATCAATATATTTTTTTTAAGTAGAATTGGTGTTAAAATATAGAATAAATTTTCTAATTTTTGGAAACTACCTACTCTTTCAATTATTCCTTTTATACTTTAAAATGTTTCAACGAGAAATGGCAGTATCTTATATTAATTGTACAGTCATATTTATTTCATAATTATTTAATATAAACTGATAAAAAAAATTGTATGTGTACCACGTAGACAAAGTGACTTCCCGGACTTCTACGATTCGTTCCGCAACTTCCACCACTGTCTGGGAATGTATCACTTTTCTTACTAGATACACGATATACTATTATCACACAAATATTCCATTTTCATCCAAGAAATTAAATTTTTTATCCTTGAATTATATCATAAATAACAATTTTCGTATCGCCATTTCACCGCCTTATATCCCTCGGTTGCTCTGTACCACGAGACACAATATTGGCGCTAGGTAAATAATGAGAGTCATTTCAACTATGGTGTATAATATACATTTAATAACTTTCTATAGTAACTAACATTCCTATTTTGTGTCTAACTATTTCCGTCACAAAAACGTATCGCCTTTTCAGCACTTTATATCCCTCGGTTATTCCGTATCATGGGACATAATATTGGCGCTTGGTGAAGAATGACAGTCTTCTCAACCATGATATATAATATATAATTCTGTTTTGTGTCTCGCTATTCCATCGCTTTATATCCCTCGGTTGCTCTGTACCTTGAGACACAATACTGGCGCTAGGTGAATAACCAGGATGTATAATATACTTTTAATAACTTTCTATAGTTATGTCACAGAATAGTTATATACAGAAGCGACACCGTGTCGGTATCTTTTATGTTGCCCTATTCATTTCTATGACCTTGGAGCATTGTGTAGACTTTTAAATTTATTGGCTTCCCCTATTTATTCCTAAGATATGACGAAACTTTTCGATTTTAAACAATAAGGCCTTTAAATTTGTTGGCTTTCCCCATCTTTCTCTAATTTCCGTTTCTCTGTCTTACTGTCGCTTCTGTATAAACCTATTCTGTGGTTATGTCTTAACCACCTAACATTCCTATTTTGTTTTTGAATAAAAGTTGTTTTTTGGACTTTCATTGTCTTTATTTTAAAATATCACAACGTTTCGATTAGTACAATCTTTAATCGTTATCAAGTGTAAACTAAAAATAATCTTAAGGGCTACAACTTATATACTAGAGGATGTTTGATGACGTGTGGAGGATCTGTTCCGCTGGTTGACTTCACCAATCAGAGTTCTTCTCGGTCTATAATATGTGCGCATCCCATTGGTTGCGATGATGGGATGCGCACATATTATAGACCGAGAAGAACACTGGCAAAAAAGGAAATTTAAAGAAGCAGTGCATATCATCACCAACGAAAATGTGTTCAGTCACCCCAGCACAGATATTCGGACTGTTTGGCGCCCTCTGATTGGTGAAGTCAACCAGCGGAACAGATCCCCCACACGTCATCAAACATTCTCAACCATGGTGTATAATATACATTTAATAACTTTCTACAGTAACTAACTAACATTACTGTTTTGTGTCTAACTATTTCATTATTCCAGCGCCTCATATCTGTCGATCTCTCTGTACCTTTAGACACAATATTGGCGCTAGATGAATAGCCAACCATGATGTATAATATACCTTTAATAATTTTACATAGTTGTGTCCTTAGATAAGGTATAACTAGAGATATGGCACACTCCTATAGCTACGTACTACTGAGCAAGCAAAACATGTACGGTCGAGAGCCAGCTAAATAGTGCACACTTACAGTTAGACGAATGAAATATTGGTCATAGTGTTAGTCACCTGTCCTCATTATTTGTTTGGTTGAGTTTTCCATATAACTACTCCACTGGTCCACTGTTCTCACACAGCTGGCTGCAAGCGATTTTAAACCTTAGGATCTTTCGACAATATATTTGGGCTATGCCATATCTCTAGTTATACCTCATCTAACGTTGTGTCCACTAACATTCCCATTTGCATCGGCTTGTAGGCGGACATTCACCACACCTAATATCTTTACATAGCCTTACCCACTAACATTGTTGTTTTCCGTTGGTTGTGTAGGCGGACATCCACCACACCCTGCTGAGGGATATCCTAACCATGATGTATAATATACATTTTCAGACGACCACATATGAAAGTAGCCATATTTACACTGCAATTAACACCAGAAAATGTAACATAGCACACAGCGTGTGTTATAATAACACACTTGTGTGTTATATAACCGAATATGATGATTAGTGATCAATAGATGGAACTTTGATAATGAAATGTAACAAAATTAATGAAAATTTGCTTAAAACTACGATTTTATAATTGGTAGTGAATTAATAACAAAAATAAGGAGTCAAAATGTACTGATAGTTTTATTAATTGTTCAAATAATACGTATTAGACTTCCAAATCAGTTTCCGGTTAACTAGTGGTACTTAACCTCAAACCCAAACGTCAATGCTGTCGTGAGTTGTGTTTGACATTGACACTTTTGTTTAAACCCTTTTTTTATTATAATATTTTGTGGTCGTCTGAAAAGTAGTGTACATAACTCGCTTGAAAGTGCATAGCAACGCTCGTGTATTAAATCACTCGGCGCTACACGCCTCGTTCTTCAATCTCTACACACGCTTGCTATTTACCACTTTCCACGCTTGTTATGTAAATAACTATTAATAAACCACAACTAATACTCCTGTTGTTATGTTGTGTAGGCGGACATCCACCACACCTAATATCTTTACATAGCCTTACTCATTAACACTGGCGTTGTTTTGTTGTGATAGGCGGACATCCACCACACCCTGCTGAGGGATATCCAAACCATGATGTATAATACACATTTAATAACCAACAACTAACATCTCTATTTTCCGTTGTTGTGTAGGCGGACATCCACCATACCCTGCTGAGGGATATCCTAACCATGATGTATAATATACTTTTCTAACAACTAACACTGGTGTTTTCCGTTGGTGTGTAGGCGGACATCCACCACACCTAATACCTTTACATAGCCTTACCCACTAACACTGGTGTTTTCCGTTGGTGTGTAGGCGGACTTTTTGTATTGTGTGGTAGGCGGACATCCACCACACCTAATACCTTTACATAGCCTTACCCACTAACACTGGTGTTTTCCGTTGGTGTGTAGGCGGACATCCACCACACCCTGCTGAGGGATATCGAAACCATGATGTATAATATAGTTTTAATACCTAACAACTAACACCTGTGTCTTGTGTTGTGTAGGCGGACATCCACCACACCCTGCTGAGGGATATCCTAACTATGATGTATAATATACTTTTCTAACAACTAACACTGGTGTTTTCTGTCGGTGTGTAGGCGGATATCCACCACACCCTGCTGAGCTACGACAGCGACGATGAGATGGGGCGGCGGGGCCGCGCGCACCCCACGCTGTACTCCAAGCAGGACATCCGCGAGCAGTACTGCATCTCGGAGCGCGGGCTGGGGGCGCTGGAGCGGCGCGGCAGCAGCGGGCTGTTCGGCTGCCTGGCGCACAGCAGCCCGTGCAGCGCAGCCAGGGGCAGCCTGCTCACCGTGTGCGTGCGCCGCCGCGTGCCGTCCGACGAGAACATCAGCGAGCGCTGGCGCAGGGAGGACTGCGCCCCGGTGCCGCGGTATCCACGGTGAGATAGTTGGTGGTTCCAAATATGTGATAGGCTGTAGGTTCCGAGGAGGGAGGATTGCGCTCCTGTGGCACGGTATCCACGGTGAGGATGTTAGAGACAGTTGGTGGTTCCAAATACATGATAGGCTGTAGGTGTCTTGCAGAGGATGTGGGCAGATAGCCTATGTGCCGAGATATCCACGGTGAGGGGGATGTTAGAGTTAGTTGGTGGTTCCAAATATATGATAAGCTGTAGGTCTCTTGTAGAGGCTGTGGGCTGATCGGTGACGATGATGTTGATGAGTGGTGTTAGAGATAGTTGGGTAGTTGAGGTTCAAGTACATTAAATACCGATGTGTCCAAGTGGTTCCAAACTCACTATAGGTGACTGTAGATCCTTTGCAGAGGTTGTAGAATGATAGTCTACGTCCTCGGTGAGGGTAATGTTGTTGAGGAATTAGAGATACTTGGTTAGTGAAGGTTCAAATCCGTAAATACCGATGTGTCCAAGTCGTTCGATACTCACAGTAGGTCCCTTACAGAAGCTCTGGGGTGATAGTCTACGATACTAAAGTCCACGGTGAGGAGGATGTTGTTGTCAAATTAGAGATACTTAGTTAGTGAGCTCCGACTTGAAGTTTGAAGCTCACCATAAGTTGCAGCTTAGACCCTTTGCAGAAACATAGGTCACGAATAAGTACCCTTAGTTCTTGAAGCACTGTTCCACATAACAATATTGTACCACATGAAATTAGAGATACTTGAATTGAGGTCCAAATCCATAAAATACCGATGTGTCCGAGTGATTCGAAATTCATTATAACCTGTAGTTGTAAGTCCCTAACAGAAGCTATAGGGTGATGATAGTCTACGATACTAAAGTCCACGGTGAGGATGATGTTGTTGTGAAATTAGAGATACTTGAATTAAAAAAAATCCATAAAATACCGATGAATCCAAGTGGTTTGAAACTCACTATAAGTAGCTGTAGGTTCCTTGCAGGAGCTGTAGGGTGATAGACTACGATACTAAAATTCAAGTAAAACTTATTACGAATAAGTAGTTCTTGAAGACCGTTCCACATAAGAATGTTTTGTACCATAGAAAATATGGTACGTGAAATAAAAGTACAGAGGCTCATTTGGTTAGCGCACAATCCAGAACAGCCGAAACTGCTCCAGAATGTGCTCTGGTTTCAGCAGCCCAAGAATTAGAGCAAATACATCTGAGTGCCATAACTCTTGACCCACTGAAACCAGAGCACAATCCCAGAGCAGTCAAATCTGCTCCAGAATATGTTCTGATTTCAGCAGCCCAATAATTAGAGCACACTGTATCAGTGGTAATATTTTTATGGGTGTAACTGACAATTATTTTAGGGTAGAAATCAGTTACTTTAAAAATTCAGGTCCTTATTACTGATGTAAAAAAATTAAATTATCTTATTTAGTAGAAAACTTATAAAGAATAATATAAAAATTAGTACACTAATTTTTTGGTGGAGGCGCGCTATATATGGGCCTATGTCTAACAAATGATAAGTACTATAATTTTTTTGTTACTTTTCTCGTAATGTACGCCCTAATATTAATTAGTATACATACTTTTAAATTTTTTTTAGTAGTGTCAATTTTTTATGAATATGAATAGAAAATTTGTCTGTTTTTGCTCATTTTTCATATTTTTATTTGTAATCCTTGTATATGTTGTACAAAAATAATATAAACAAGCATACTTCTGTAAACATATCTGGGGAACTAAATGCTAATAATAATAATAAATTTTTTAACATAGCTCTTTTAGTTTGCAAGTTATTTAATAATTTTCTCAAGTAAAAATCACCAAAAATATTTAAGATGTAATACATATGTTTTCGTTTTGTAAGGTCAGTTTTAAATAAAGTCCCTACGAATACATGTGGAGAATATATGTCTAAAGGAAAATAAATATGTTATGCGGGGTCTATGAAAGTGGAACATCAAATAAGCTTTATTTATTTAGGACAGTTTGTTATCTGTAAATAAGAATATAGGACACCAAATATATTTACAATGATATTGAGTTAGGACAGATAATATAGGAAAATAAATAAATACACAAATATGGTAAATGTATACCAACATAATATAATATATACGGTATTACTGTATTGTTCTCTTGTATTACGTATACAAAATGTACAAAATTGAGTTTTCAACAAAATTTCACAAAATCCTTTGAAAACAGTGATTGAATTTCGATGCATGTAATCGTTTCCTGTCCTTCGGAAATCACTTCCGGGTCCTCGCGTTTCATTTCCGATTTGCTAATCAACTTATTAAAATATTTGCAATTAAAACTTTAACGAAGCACAGGTTAAGATCAGAGCTTTTGAAACAAAAGCTACTTTGAACAAAAGTTTTGATATTTTTTTTAGGAAAGTAATTATATTTTTTTAAATATGTAAAGAAATACACAGGGTGTTCATTTTAACGGGCCACCATTGCTATCTCGAGAACTATAAAAACTACGAGGTCGGTTAAATTAGCAAACAATATCTATTTTGCAAGACTATTTAAATGAGATAAAAATTTCTTATTTTAAATGTAACTCCTGTATATATTTTTACATATTTAGAATCTATATTAAATTACAAATCCAATGATATATTAAAGTTTGAGTATCTGTGGTTGTATGGGGCTGTATGAGTGCAGAAAGGGTGGGAAACTTAATTTTTATTGATGGGATAGTAGGTTATTTAAATATTTTAAAATAGTATTTGGAAAAATCTTTCAACAAGATAATGACGCCAAACATACTACACGTAAACTGCTAGAATAGTTAGTGTACAATTGTAGACAACAATTAAAAATGCGTCCAAAGTCTCTAGATATGAATCCCATTGAACACCTCTGTGATTTATTTAAAAAAATGTGTAAAGCAAGACGCTCAAAGAATATAAAAGAACTACTACATTTATGGTAGAAGGGTGGGGTAAAATTGACTCCCAAACCCCAAGAAAATTAGTGGAAAGTTTGACAAACCGTTTAAGGGAAATAATTCTAATGAATGGCGGTTCAAAAGATCATTGAATCTATATAATTTACAGGTATACGGAGACTAAATTGGCGTACACCATAATAAATATAATATTTTTTTCTAGATTTCATTACGAAAAAATTATTTTATTTATTAATACAATGAGTTATAATATCAAATTTATTTCTTATATAGGTATATATATCAATAAAAATATAGAAAACTTTTTTCCTAATTGGTTTGACTGTATATGTAAAACATTTTTATTATTATTATTATTTTAAATTCACAGTACATCATGATCCTTTTTTATATTTAAAAAAAATCTATGTTTATTATAAACTATAGTCACTGTCGTTCCGATAGTTGTCATTAAACAATCATACAATGTTCAAAAGATGAAACAATGGTTACTATATTTAATTACATATATGCAAACAACAATTATAAAGTTTTATTATATTTATACAATTATTTGTAACACTTAAACAAAATAATACAATAACATTTTTTTTACAATATTTTTTATTTTAAAACATTTAACACATTAATATCCTAACCTTCAGAATCACTTAAATCCGACAGATTTAAAATTAATATTCAAACATTGTCAAATTTCTAATATGCACTAACCAGTGGCGTGCATCCCGAGTCCAAAAAAATACCAATGTTTATACCGGCCCCCAACGCGTCGCTGGCCGACATCGCGAATCTTCCCGGCCGGGCTAAAGGTTTTTTAACGCCGTTCCTACAAATGATCTTGAAACCACACCTTCCTAGATTCTTGCCTGATAGGTGCTGCCGCTCTGCTTCGTAGTGTGCATTGGAACTAACACTGATTAGTTAATTACTAATTGTCAATGTTTGTGTTTTGTTTTGATAGTGATTTTTTGGTTAAGTGTATTGAAAAAGTGTTCTAAAACTGTAAAGTTTTCTGAAAATGAGTGCAGTGTATAGTGATGGTGATTTATCATTGATTTGGTATGTTATAAACAAATTAATTATTATAAATAGCATTAGGAAAGATTAGACTTGTACTATGATAAACAAGAAGGTGTCTATTGAAGTTTTAGCAAGAGTATTACTTGAAAACATGGTTTATGTATGTATTAACAAAAGGGAAAGTGATTCCCAAAGCTGCTGATGCTGTACTATTGCGGAAATCTGAAAATATTTGAAAATATCGAATGTTTAGCTGGAAAATTTTAAAATTTTACAAAATTTTATTTGTAATACTTTTAAAAGAATTAGCTACGCTCTTACCAAATTTACAAATAGAATTTAATTATCTCTTTTCGTTTCGGAGATATTTGCTCACAAAGTTGTACCTCAAAAAAGTGTGTTTTTTTAGTATATCTCAAAAATCAGTAGAGATACAATCTCAATTACTTTACCAGTTGATTCTTCGGAAAAAGTTATATAATGAAATATGTCGCCCACATATACGATCTTTGGAACGATTAGGTGAAAAATACGAAAAAAGAAAAACCTAAATTTCAATTTTTCGTCCCGAAACTTTTTGTCTCCAAAATTTTTCATTTTTTGGATTTAAGTAGATATTGACAAGATCTAAAAGAACCTTATTATTATTTCTTATTTATTATATCTTGAAAGTACCTAAAAATGATACATTTAACTATACCTCTAAAACTATCGCAGTGAATACGATTCTAGAATTAAAAAAACAAAACTGAAAAACTCTTTCTCAGTCACAACTTCAGACAGCGATATCTCCAGCAAATGTACATTCAAAGAAGTAAAAAATTATATTAAAATAAGGAAATACATAAAAGTTTTTCACAGAAAAAGTTCCTAACCCTAAAATTTTATAAGAAAACAATGTTAAAAGAAATGAAGTAAAAAAGATATTGAAATAGACGCGCATACGTTCGATTTCACATTGACAATGAGTGCGAGGAAGACAGGAGTTATCCTGGCTTGAGCAGGAGAGAGAAGGGACGACGTCCTGACTTTCATCTTGCAGGAGTCTTTATTCGCATTCCTGCACGCCAGGACGAAGGATTCCGCCCTTATTTCCTTCCTGGCCAGTTATTAGATAGTTTAAATTATGGCGAAGGACCGCGAATTATTTCCACATTAATTACTAAATTATTTGATATAGTCAATCATTTATAATAGATACGTGTACTTGTAACATCTATTATTTTTTTCTACTTTCGTTTAGTAAAGTACTCATTATTTTATTAATTTTATTTAGGTTATTTATACCAGTATTTCACTAGTGAAATAATAAGATCTTTATAACACGCGAAATAAAAATGGGAAGTAGATGTATTTAATAGTTATTTATGGTATAAGTGTGTTACATTACAGATAAATCATGTGGGAAAATTTTAGCTCACGAGGCCGTTAGGCCGAGTGTGGTATTTTTTCAAGTGACTTAGGTAATTAACACACATGTGCCATACTACATTTTATCCAACACATTTTAATCATTGATATAAAATGCATATAAGATTTTTGACAGATGGAATTTCGAAATGACATTTAGGAACAAAATAGTGCAGAGAAAGTTTTATAACATAGTTACTATGATACGAACCAAAAAACAGTGAGCTAATATTTTTAGCTCACTAGTGATTTATGACCTATTTTATTTATCTAAAAACAGAATAGGTACTTAAATCGTTATAATTACACGGTGTTGGATAAAAAACATTAACAGATACAAAATTAGAAAATTTAATTCTTATTCTTTTTAGAGATATTAATAAAACAGTTATTACATATTTGTTAGGTTCACAGTAACTTATACTTTTCAATTCAAAAAAGTCAAAAGACAACTTTATTTATACTATATTTCCAAAACTAGCCTAAAGACCCACTATTATTAACTATTATTTGACATGAGGAATTGTTTTTCACATCCGCTTACTTGGTAACCATGATTACCTAGGTCAATAATAAATTATTATTAACTATGGTCGATAATAAGAACTTTCACTTTTAAAAGAAACTCAAATATCCAAATCCAAATATTGTTTAAATCATTTAATTAAAAAAAGTGTAAAGTATGGACTGACAATTTAAAATTGCCATGTAATTTAAATAAGTAAAAATCAAAAGAGAGGAATATTAAGAAACAAATTAATGTTCATGTCAAAATATTTTTTTTGTCAATATAATTTAGTTTAGTAGGATTGAGATTGAAGTGCTACTAGCTAAAACAAATAATACATATACCACGGCTGAGATGATCATTATTGACCAGCGCCTTATGTTCCTCGGTTGCTTCGCACACAACTTGGCGCTAGGTCAATAATGATAGTCTTCTCAGCCTTAATGTATAATATACTTTTATTTGTTTATAACCAGAGCATATAGCCAAAAAAAAATATTGGTTAACGGTTAACCTATATTGAGAACGTTGTATTAATAACGACTTTAGTGCGAAAACCCGTTCTTTAAAAATTGGAAACGATTAATAAAAAAAAATATCTGAAAAAATATGACAAATAAAAGAATGCAATTACATTAATAAAATTTTATTACTTAAAAAAAATTGTGTTAAATGATATTAAAATACAAGTTAATGTTCAGTAAAACCGGTTTATTTTTTTATTACTGGTGTTTTTGGCCTTAACATATCGGTTATAATTACGGTTAAAGTTCGCAATTATTAACCGTTTTTTTTAACTGGTTGCATGCCCTGTCTAAAACTAATAATTTTGTTATTGTAACTTAACGTACAAAATTTGTCCGAATTTTAAGAAAATGAAGTGAATAAACAGAATCAGATGTTGCAAAAGTTAAGAAAATAAATTCTAATTACTTTTGTTCACGATTTTTAAAATTAAATGTAATTGGCACTTTAACTAGATAATATGTTAACAACATTCAAAACAAAAATAATACTAAAAGTAATACCTTTAAAAACTGTTAATGTGACTGACAGTATATTTTATTACTTTTGGGTATAATAAAATTTATATTGTTAAAGGTAATGTCTGAATAATGTTGTGGCATATAATATATGTTTGCGTTTGAAATGTAATAACATTGGCGAACATTAAGCGATAGAAAAGTGCTATAAATACATGGCACACCTAATGAAATGAGCGTATACATGGCCTACATATGACAGTATACGAGTTTCCAGCAGACAGTTAATCGATGCATTCATTGTGATCGCTCCTCGCGTATGAGAAGCCGCACAAAAATCTGCCTTTGTCGTCAACTGTCACACTTAGAAGAATTCCTCTCAGCAAATGTTCCACACATATTAATTCTCTTTTATTAATTGTGGATCTTAGAGAATAAAACTATTTTTCGCGACACCGTTTACTTAAATATTACTTGCTTACATAGTAATATAAGTTGTAAAGATCTGATAACATCTATTATTTGGTTACTATAGTCAATGGTCTGTTATAAAATAGTATATTGTACAACAAGGACGGAATAGTACTCAAATATTCCACACATATTAATTCTCTTTTATTAATTGTGGATCTTAGAGAATAAAACCTTTTTCGCGCCACCTTTCACTTAAATTTTGCTTACTTCCTTAGTAATATAAGTTGTAAGGATTTGATAACATCTAGTATTTGGTTACCAAAGTCAATGGACGGTTAAAGGATAGTATATTGTACAACAAGCATGGAATGGTACTCATTTCATACTAGTATGAAATGGACATTCCAAGCGAATTGAATACTATACTTTTTCCTACGACCACGATATTATTTCCTAATTCATTTATATTTTAATAATAAATGTCTTCATTTCACTACTTCCTTATATATCCTTCAGAGTATATTGAGTATATCCTATGGGAACACTATTCGTTACGCTATATGTATTGTATTGCATGTATGTAAACGAGGATTTAAGCATTTTCTTTCTTTTATCATCGTGACCTAAAAGATCCATTGGTACACAACCCTTACTTAGTAGTCCAAAAACAGTTCCAGTTTTCTGATGAAGCCAATAACAACTCAAGAAGTCAAGTTCTTGATTGCATCTGCTGTAGATACCTTTTACCTAGTTGACAGAGTCGATAGATGTCATTTTCAGTTTTACCAATTTTCTACAAATTGTATTTTAAAGGACAATGGTTAGGGAGGACTCCTGTCATTATTCTAAGGTCCTTTTTGCCAAGAGCTGCTTGGCGTTTGTCTAGCTTGACTATTTTTCCAAATTGAGGACATGGCAGATTTTACAGATTTTTCTAATGAAGCCAATTATAGCTGAAGATGTCAAGTTCTTGATCTAATCTGCTACAAGATACCTCTTAGCTAGTTGACAGAGTCGACGTATGTCATTTTCAGCTTTACCAATTTTCTACAAATGATATTTTAAAGGACAATGGTTAGGAAGGACTCCTGTCATTATTCTAAGGTCCTTTTTGCCAAGAGCTGCTTGGCGTTTGCCTAGCTTGACTATTTTTCTAAAATGAGGATATTGTAGATTTTATAGTTTTTGGTTTGTGGAAGACCACATGAAGATTTCGGACCGTAGTATGAACGTTTACCTCCTTTTTTCATAAGTAAGCAATTGGTGGATGTCCCTGCAGTTCCAGATTAGCTTTACAAGTGAAAGAATTTAATGTGACATTCATTGTAACTGAATTATAGCTGAAGAAGACAAGTTCTTGATCTCATCTGCTGTAAGATACCTCTTACCTAGTTGATAGAGTCGACAGATATCATTTTCAGCTTTACTAATTTTGTTCAAATTGTATTTTAAGGGACAATGGTTAGGACGGACTACTTTCATTATTCTAAGGTCATTTTTGTTGAGAGTTTGCTCCTTAGCGTTTATCGTAGCTTGATTATTTTTCCAGAATGAGGTATATTTCAGACATTTTTTGACCACCTTCTTGGGGTTGTGGAAGACCACATGAAGATTGCGGTCTGTAGTATAAACGTTTACTCCCTTTCTTTATAAGTTGGATAGCAATTGGAGAGTGACTAGCTTTACAAGTGAAAATATTTAATATGACATTCATTGTAACTTAAGAAGTCTTAAGAACTTAAGAGAATAGCTCAAAAAGTGAAGTTCTTGATCTCATCTGCTGCATGCAAGATAAGTTATTATTCTATGGTTCTTTATGCTGAGAGCTAGTTCCTTGGCGTTTGTCATAGCTTGACTGTTTTTTCAAAATGAAAATATAGCAGATTTTACTCAAATATTTACCCCCTTTCTTTATAAGTTCATCAGATTTCTCGTTTTCTAGGATTCTGATGTAGTTTTCCTTGGATAGCAATTGGAGACTAGCTTTGAGGTTAACCATTCGGCTTTCTCGCTTTCTAGGATTCTTTTGTGTCCTTCCCCTATAGGATAACTTTTACCTTGCATACCAATTGGAGACTAGCTTTACGAGTACAAATGAAACCCTGTAACACGTCCGCCTCTATTGCAGCTACCCTTGGACACCGCCAGACCTCTACCGCTACGACTCCTCCCTCCAGTGCTCGTACTTCCGCCGCCGACCGCGCAGCCTGTGCGGCGGGCCCGACCCGTCGCGCTTCACGTGGCTGCCGGCCGACGAGGACGCCGTGCGGCTAGAGCGGCCGCGGTCGGTGCGCGCCAACGCCGAGCTGCGCCACAGCACCGAGGCGCTGTGGGCCGCGCAGCCCGTGTGCCTCGTGCACCAGCAGCCCGCGCCCGTCATGCTGCCCACGGCGATGGCGTCCGAGAGTGGGAGTATACATCGGTGAGAGCATTAGAGTGTAGTAGTAGGGCTGGGTGATCAAGCATACATCGGTGAGAGCATTGGAATGTGGTATAGTCTTTTTCACGAAAATGTGATCGTACGTCATACCTAGAGATACTCCAGTTAGAGTTTGGCCGATGTCGTTGAAAATGTGCGTCAGTTTCTGATTGGCTGCGCCATTAATCTCTACAACTGTCAGTTTAAAAAAACGCGCGAACACGACTTAGTGCAATTTGGTTCCTACCGTTATTGACGGCTAGATTAACTTGCAAAATAGTAAGTATGTTATAGAATTAATAGTATTTATACGATTTTATAAAGTATTCTTGTAATTTAGCAGCTGTATTATTAAATTCATTTTTGACATTTGACATTTGCTTAAAATTTCAATGCATTTTTGTTTTAATGTTACATATATCAAAATTATTATGGCCTATATAATGTGATTAATATATTACAGAATCTATTTAATAATTTTTCCATGAAATATTATTAAAACCACATATCGCTTTTATGCGAATGATTACTGAAAATAATAAATTTGTTAGTCATGAATATTCAAATTTTCCCGCCAGAGAAAAATGGCGGCACATCGGCCAAACTCTTACTTGAGTATCTCTAGTCATACCTAGTAATAAAATTGTAGCCAAAACAGCAATGTTACTATCCCTAGCATATACCCAGTAAAATACACGGAACGTAGTGTCTTTTACTAATAAATGGTTAGTAATCCTGTACAACGTTGCCATTCTCGAAATGTCAAAAAATAATATTATTTTTGAAAAATGTCAAAAAATTGAGCAAAAAATTTAGGAAGTTGTGCACAGAATATGGTGAATTCTGTAATAAGGTATTTCTAACAAGAACGTGACAAACGAAGATACAGAGGGGGATGCTGAATAAATTTAATTTATTTTATGTAAATAATTTACAAAATGATATATACACACATGGTATACTATGCAACCATCAACACTTGAATGTACCCTTCAAATACTTGGCAACGTTGTATCAGGGAACATTATGACGTACGATCACATTTTTGTGAAAAAAACTATAGTAGAGTTGTGCGATTAGGGAATTTGTGAGGGGTGATTGATACTTATTTATATTGATCTTGATTGATCAGAAAAAAGTGATACTGTTTGATCAAATCGATTTTGATTGATCTGGTCGATCTCAATAACAGATCGACAAATATGAAATGAAAGTAGAAACTCTTCTATTTATGACTAAATGCAGATTTAGGCATAGGTACTATCACATGAAATATATATAGATATATACATCGGTGAGATGAGTGGAATATACTATACTCCGTTTTTAAACTATAGACAGCACTAGGCGAAATCTCATTTACACTACAGCGTTAGTGAAATTCTAGTAGTTCTGAAAATAACTGATTGTAATCGTGAAATATCACAAAAAGAGAAATGAAACAAAAAACACGTGCAAAAAAGTGATTTGACAACTACTGAGAGTTTCACGTTTCAAATACTTTTGAGGAGGTTAACTTGAAATTTTGTCTGGTTAAATGTGGCTTCATGAAATGGCGCAGCAGCTAATCACAGGCTTTGATTTTCTTACTAGAATTTCTAGTTACTGTCCATAGTTTAAAAACAGATTATAGTATCGATGAGCGATACTTATTTTTGATTGATCTTGGTCGATCATAAAAAGTTAATTCTATTTGATCAAATCGATTTTGATTGATCTGATCGATCTCATATACAGATCGATCTTCTTTAATAATACTGCAATTAATGTTTAATATCCATAGTTAATTGAAATATTAGGAGAAATATGAAATGATAGTTGAAAGTGTTCTACCCATGACCAAATGAAGATTAGGCATAAGTACTATCATATGAAGTATATCCTTCTCAATCAAGATCAAATTAATTCATCGATTTGACCTATCAGATCATCGAACAATCAGATCGATCAAACACCAAACAATCAAAGCGATGAAACTATCAGATCTATATATTTTTTACTGAGATCATTTCGATCGATCGATCTGCTGATCAAATTGATCTGAGCTAACATTGTCTAGATCCCTAAAAGTTTTGAATAAGATTCCATATCTTTATGGAATTACTACCATTTTGGAGTAAAATATGAAAATATAAATGAGTATTACTGAAAATATTTTATTTAAATATTACTTCGTTTGCCAGCTATAAGTGATTAAATTTTATTGCGACATTATAACCATAGACACCGATTTTTAAAAATTTCCTTGGGGATAAAACTTCTTATATTGACCAAAATTAAAACATAAAATTTTTCAAGTAAATGAAACACTTTAGGATGCTCTAATTATTGACCCACTGAAACAGGAGCACATTCCAGAGCAGCCAAATCTGCTCCAGAATGTGATCTGTTCTCAGCAGGTCAAGAATTAGAGCAAATATTTCAAAATACTCTAATTCTTGAAAAAAAATTAAATTATAATGAATTTTATAAAAAGTAGTACACGTAATTTTTTGGTGGAGGCGCGGTATATATAGGTCTATATCTCACAAACGATATCTTCTATATTTTTTTTTGATATTTTTCTTATAATTTATGCCCTAATATTATTTTTGCATACATACTTTTAAATTTTTTTAGAGGTGTCAATTTTTTATGAATATTAAAAAAAAATGTCTGTTTTTGCTCATTTTTCATATTTTTATTAGTTCACCTTTTATCTGGTGTACAAAAAAATAAAAATAGGTGTATATCGGTACTTTGTTGCGACTCATTGGTAATATTTTTAAAGGTGTAACACACACTTATTTGATGGTAATTATCAGTTACTTAAAAATGGAAGGAGAAACAAAAATTCTTTAAAATAATAACAATTCAGGGATTTATTACTAATGTCCCCTTAGGGGCAATGCCCCCTGCAAAAATTTCCTTGGGGATATGAGCCCCAATGCCCCCATGTAGTCGGTGCCCAGCTTGCAAGTTGGAAAAAGGAGAGTTAATCTGGCAGTGTCAAAATTAAGCTATTTTTCTCTGTCAAAATGTTATTGCATGTTCTTGTTTTTGCTACGAAAAACAATTTTCATAAATGTTTCATATTTTTTTCATTCATATACATAAAAATTTATATATAAACTATATGAATATATGAATATGAATATAACCAATACCTTGTACAAATAACAGTTTGTTCATTACTGTCAAAAACATATCACATCACAGGCCAAAATTTTCAATTTATAAATTGATATATCGGTTATCACAAAAGATTTTTCAGTCACGTTTTCACTAATATTCTTATTTCACTCTGGCCCCGCAGCAAAAATAAAAAAATAATGGTATAGGACTCCATTGAGTTCGCGTATCTAGTTACGCGGACATGTAACTGTAATGTCAGAGGAAATTTGCATATATAAAACATTGTTATTGGCGAAGTACGGTACATGTTATGTTGATTTATGATGATTAAGCTTTTATAAGCCAGACAGAGACAGATAATATACTGGACGTCGTTTATAAATAACTAAACACTCATTCACTAGTTACTTTTTTCTTGGTGTCAATAATACAGATATTGGGAAGGTATAATTAAAAATGTGACCAGCATTACATGAGTGTGTTTTTTGTAAATGTGGCAACATACATACCAGGCACAATCATAAATATGTCTCTGGTATTTTGTGGTGATTTCTGCCGGTAATATAAAGTGGCCGTACATCACTCACTAGTTACCTATTACTTGGTGTCAATAATATAGATATTGTTAAAGGTTTAACTAAAAATGTGACCAGCATTACATGAGTGTGTTTATGTACATGTGGCAACATACATACCAAGGATATTTTGTATACCTTGGCGTTGATTGGAAAATATATAGATAGGCATGCTTATGAGAAAATTCGTTTCATCTACTTAACTGTGTGTCTGATTGCATTTGGGTTAATATCAGGCGTTTCTGTCAAATATATTATAAAAAGATTAATTATAAAAAAAGAGCAAACGTCAAATAATTAATAATACAAATTAGTTCTATTTTAAAATATTCCAATGAATTATTGAAAGAACCATTTTAATAGATACCAACAAATTCAGTAAAAATGTAAAACATCTTTATTTATCTCATATTTTTCTCTGTTTAATTCCGAAAAGTAGTTGATGGAATTATGAACGAGATGGCTCTGTCGAAACTGATTCCAAAACAGCGGTACGCAAAAACATACAGGCTTGCCTAACTATATATTTTTCAATCAACGACCTTGGTGTCAATAATACAGATATTTGTAACGATATATTTAAAATGTGACCAGCATTACATGAGTGTGTTTATGTACATGTGGCAACATACATACCAGGCACATAAATATATCTCTGGTATTTTGTGGTGCTTTCTCCCGGTAGTACAAAGTGCCCGTACATTTCTTGCAGGCCAAAGCACGTATCATTCGCTCGGTCACATACACTAACATCATTCGACGATGCGGTAGTTTCTATAGGCTGTACTGGGTCGGGGTCGAACTCAAGACTAGCCAGGTCACAAGAACGGTTACTAGATGGACGGAAAACAGCAGATCCGCCGCCTATTACAAGACAACCTGAGCCTAGCGAGCAGAGAGTCGTACTAGGTAAGTTCTTACTTTAACTTTTTTTTATTATTTATTATAACATTTATATGTGTTACATACAAACATATATTTTTTTCGAAATCACTATTAAAGTACACGATATCACTCTGCCAAATTAACCAAAGTAGTAGCTAAAGTAAAACTTTATAGATTCTTATGTGAAAATTTAACTTTACGGACTCATCTGTCAAACTGAATTAACCTATATTTTAATAGTATTTAATTTTTGCAGTTTATTTTAGCACTTCCTAAATCAACAAACATATCATTCTATAATACATAGTATTGATGAATGATTTATTATTTAACTTTGAGAGTAATTAATCTAACTTCATGCAGACGACGCCTAAACAGGTGTAAACATAAATGAAAATTATAAAGAAATGATTTTGACAGTAGGTACGTTTTTTATTAGAACCATCCCCATCTCAATATCTATTATAGCTGACGTTTTACAAACACGTAATGCTATTTATTTATGTTTTTAATTAATAATTTAACGATTTCAGAAAAAATGTAATGTCTATCTAATGACTCACATGATTTATTCTCCTCGTAAAAGTAATAAAAAAATATACTTTAGTCCCTTGATAAACAAATAACTATTATGCGAGGATTTTATTGGTTGTACAATAAACTTCAAATGGGTTCGGAGGGTGAAAATGAAAATTAAAAATAATGATTATATAAATACAATTATGTAATAAAATAACAATGCAATTTATGTAACATAACGACTGTAAAAGGATAAATTAAAAATAATGATCCGAAAGGAAAATACTGCCATTAATATCTTTTAATTGCTACAGGATTTCAAAACATCTTGTATAATGGCAGAGAAAACTAAAGAGGATAATTTTTAATCCTGAAATTGTCACGTAACGTGAAATGAAAAACTCTTCAAGTGCATTCTCCATTCTTTCACTTTTCACTGCTGGATTTTTTGTACTTTTGACTTCAATTCCCATCTTTTTAATGGCTAATTGTTTTGAAAGTAAGACAAAATACTTCAATATATTTTCAAATGGACATTTCACTTAAGTTGACAACATAAAAATTATATTTTTTAAATTTTTATATTACATATAATAGTTATTTATGATATACCTAAGTGTTAAAAGTGACATTTTATGAGTGAGTGGGGCAGTTTGAAACGAGGCGAAGCCGAGTGTAACAAACCCCACGAACGAAATAAAATCACTTTTAACACAAATATCATACACTATTTTTCCTACGACCCCAGTTATGTACCTATTAGTAAATAAAAACTAAGTATTATAGAATGACATTTATGACAGGTCATGATGTATTTGTTATGAACAACTGAACATAAGATGTGTTAAAAGTAAATTTGTTTTTTACTTTTAACACGTTGTCAATGACAACGATTTAAAAGTATTCACTGTGTTATAAACTGTTATTTTTAACTTGCTAAGCAACCGTTAAAAAGACTACTTTTAACAGTGGTCGTAGGAAAAAAAAATTAAAAAACATTTTAAATTATATATCCATTTGAGGGTTTAATACATATATGCATATATAAATAACATTACAAAAAAAATATTTTGTATGATATAAATCGCAGTTTTAAATTGTAACTCAAAAAAGTCTGTACCCATTTTAGGGTTAAAATAAAATAAAAGTACATATATAAATTTATAACTTTATATTTGTATTCTTCAGAAAATTTTATAAAAGAATTCTATGTTTAAGGTTGTTTCTTGATTGTGTTATTATTTGACATATAGAGCGAAATATTGTAAATAATTTCAGAGAAACTGAAGCGATTACCTATGAAAACGCAGGCAACACAAACTGAAGTGTGTCTTGGAAGAAAACCCGTCCCTTCGGCTCAGCTCACCCTGAGCCCTAGAACTATTCATAGGGTAAGTTCATCCCTTATTACTAAAGTCGGTTTCACTGAGTTGATCCTCACGTCACGAATTTCTGCTGCAAAATTATTAAACTTTTATTTTGCATCTTTATCATATATGCATGGCATAGATAAAACTTTTATTATTTATTTATTATCTTATTATCGTATGTGTTATAAAGAACACTGGCGCCGATTTACTAAATTTCCTTGGGGGCAAAATTTCGTATAATTAGTAACATTAAAACGTACAAGAAAAAAAAAATTAGAGCAAACACATTAGAATGCTCTAATTCTTGACCCATTGAAACCAGAGCACAATCCAGAGTAGCTAAATCTGCTCCGGAATGTGCTCTGTTTTCAACAAGTCAAGAATTAGAGCAAACATTTCTGAGTTCTCTAATTCCTGACCCGTTGTTTTGAGGTAGACACCCAGCTATTACTAATGAGTGGCCGCACGCCTTCGTGGATGCCTATGTCGTACCACAGTGGGTCAGGAATTACAGCAAACATTTCTGAGTGCTCTAATTCCTGACCCGTTGTATTGGGTAGACACCCAGCTATTGCTATTGAGTGGGCGCACGCCTTTGTGGATACTTGTGTCCTACGACAGTGGGTCAGGAATTACAGCGAATACTTCTGAGTGCTCTAATTCCTGACCCGTTGTTTTGGGTAGACACCCAGCTGTCAGGATTTTGGCGTTGACAATTTGTGCTTCATTGTGTGTTGGTAGTTTCGTTAGTTTAATCTACAACTCTTTTTGTATGTTTTATCCATTATTAAATTTGTATTTAATACTGTCAATTTTGACATTTTTTTACTGAGGAAATCATACGAATTCATCGGACAAGATTATGTCATCAATAACGTGAGAATCAACTTAGGAAAACCAACCTTATATAGTTTATAAATCATATACAATTTATGTTATACACACCATATACACCGTATATTTTGTTGTTTTTTACATGTAATATTATACTTTTATGTACTTAAATGGCTACAAACTGCTAGCTGTAATTCACTGTAAAATGGCCAAGCATTTAAGCCTGTAACACCAATATTTTCATTTAAATTATCAAAGTTTTTCAAGCTTACAACTTTTATAAAATTGTTCAAACTTTTGTCGTTTATATTCTCCTTCAAAACTTATTAAAGTATTATTAAAATTTGTAATAATTTAACATAAGTTTGCAAATAATATATCCCTTAGTATAATTCATGTTACGTACTGAATTTTTAAAAATCTTATTCTATAATATCAATGATATAACAGCAAATATAAATTATAATATATTTATACCGTCTAACTGATATAGAGAGTGCACCATGAGGTTTAATTTTATATGGGACATAGCAAGCTAAATTAAAAATGTGACCAGCATTACATGAGAGTGTTTATGTACATGTGGCAACATACCACAGTAATAAATATCTTAGTTATGCTAGCAAGCTGAAATAGAGAGTGCACTACATTGCACTAGTATTAGTAGAAAATAATTTTAAAAATCATCTTTACGCGATAAATTGGTATATAAGTAATAATTAGGAGACGTTTTTTAAAGAAATTAACATTTAGTACAATTGGATATAAATATTTCTTTATTTTAAAAGAAATAAAATTAATATGAAATAAAATATTAAAAATCTACTCCTTCATTGAACGAGCAGCGATAGGTCACTGTGTCTGAGTTATTCGGAACCAACTGTAAGCTGTAGAGTCAATCCAGACGCTGTAGTCTGACACTTTACATCAATAAAGTACTTTTAAGTATTTGAAGCCTTGTTCTATTTAAGGATAATGTACCACAAATGACACAGAAGTCTTATTTAAGTAAATTTCCTCAGGTAAAAATGGTATCACAGGGCGCCCAAACGAACGGTATCTTCAACGGCCGAAAGCTGATGAAATCGTACTCAGAAGCAGGTACCAAGTTCCCCAACGAAGAACCAGAGCAAGTGGACCACGAACCACTACAACGCACACAATCCGAAGAACCACCCCGGTCTCCTTTCATCGTCAAAACCCCCAGCCCTGATCCCGAGGTGGAAGAGAAACCAGTGGAAGAAAGTAGCAAAAGCGAAGAGGACGACAGCGAAAGTAAAAAGGAAATCATCATAGACTTCGAACCTCAAATCCCTTCAAGCCCTCTCAAAAAGAAACCCCTACTCAAAACATCATCGGACGGGGAGATTCTTCTAGACAAAAGAAGAGCACAGTATCATGAAACTCCTCAGAAAAACATCACCTCTGTTTCCCATGACAACATAGCAATAGAACCAGAACCAAGATCATTTGTTCCCTACTTCCAAAACTCTCCCATAAGACATGAAGACATTTTTAAAGATCTCAATGGCCATCCAATATTTTCTTCTGTGGAAAATGAAGAAGGTACTAGCTTCAGAGCTCAAGATTCAATAGACGAAGAATTTCATGAAAATTTAATATACGGTGGACTTTTTCGCAAATCTAGTTCTAGTGACAAAAACTCACATTCACCGTCACCGGAAGAAGATGGCGTTGTTCCTACTCTTCATTTGTTAGAACAAAAGGTTTCGCCTTTTGCCAGTACTGATTCTCTAGCCAACGACTTGAGGTAAAATTAAAAATACCACCTTTGATTATTTTTACTCTTCCCTTTCTTCCCTAGGGATCATTCCGATGGTATCTGGAATGAATCCCAAGCCACAGTTCTTCAAGCTGACTCTGGAACAGAAAATGGGACAGGAATGAGTGCTTCAGAGTTAAGTTCTACCTTATCTACGTTGAGTCCTGGAGCCACTACACTTCTTACACCTTCTTCGCGAAGAAAACATCTTCTTATGCTTCAACACCAGCAGAGGAGTTCCATGGACACCGATGCCTTAGATGAAGAAAGCCAAGGAGAAGGCTTGGAACCCCAAGTATGTCATTTGTCTATATTTGCCCTTTCAATGTATATAGGGTGGCCCAATGAAAATTATCAGCGCAATTTTTGGCCACTTAACATCAATTTTGCAAAAAACGCTCAAATAAATCAATTTTAGTATTAAGGGGTACACTGAATGGATTAATATCAAAGGCATAATTTCAGCCATAAAATGGGGATGGACTGCACCTCAAAAATTTTAAATGGAAAAGGATGTCAAATATAACACAGTTCAAAAGGCCTTTCAATTCTCTTTTCAACATTTTTTTTTTTAATCCGATCATTAATGCCAGAGAAATAGCGTATAAAACAAATTTTATCAGGTATTCAAAACTGCAATCAAGTAGGCTTAAACAAATGACAGAAACTCAAGTATCAGTTTATTAGGTGTTCAAAATGACTACCACCAACTTCCATACAATAATGGAGATTTTGCTCAAAACACTCAGTTTCCATACGTTGCCGCAAATCTTCTATAGATTCGGGTAGCGTGGCATAAACTTTAAACTTCAAATAACCCCACCAAAAGAAATCTAACGGTGATAGATTTGGCGATCTTGCTGGCCATTCTCAAAAGAATTATTTATTTAATTTCTGTCATTTGTTTAAGCCTACTTGATTGCAGTTTTGAACACTTGATAAAATTTGTTTTAAACGATTTTTCTCTGGAACTAATAATCGGATTTGAAAAATTAAAAAAAACTGTTGAAAAGAGAATTGAAAGACCTTTCGAACTGTCATGTTTGACACTCTTTTCCATTTAAAATTAGTGAGGTACAGTCTACCCTCATTTTAGGGTTGAAGTTATGCCTTTGATACTAATCCGTTCAGGTGTCCCCCTTTATACTAAAATTGACGTATTCCAGAGTTTTTTGCAAAATTGATGTTAAGCCAAAAATTGCTCTGATAATTTTCATTGGTCCATCCTATACCGGGTGTCCCAGCTCGACCGACACATGGGAGTTTTACATGGGAAATCAGTTAATTATGAATATTATCTCCCCAGTGCAAGATATTAACTTGAAATTTTGTATACTTATAGGAGAATATTAATTTTATGAATCACACAAATTTGAAATATGCAATTTCGTCTGCAGGGCGAGATTTATTAAATTTAAAATCTTATATTTTCGTTCAAAATCAGACAGCCATGGAAATAAAAGAAAATATTTATCTGACAGTTTAGTGAAGTATCACTGATTTTAATTCTTATTCCGTGTATTTTAATATTATTTAAGTTGAATTTAGTTTATTTTTGTTAAATAATGTAGCATTATTACAAAAATATAAATATCTACAATGGCATGTCATTAACTGTCAGAACTGTCACATAGATATTTTCTTTTATTTCCATGGCTGACTGATTTTGAACGAAAATGTTAGATTTTATAATTTAATAAATCTCGTCTTGCAGACGAAATTACATATTTCAAATAACTGTAATCCATAGAAATAATATTCCCCAATAAGCATACAAAATTTCAAGTTAATATCTTGCACTGGGGAGATACTATTCATAATTAACTGATTTTCCATGTAAAACTCCCATGTGTCGGTCAAGCTGGGACACCCGGTATACAACTGAAATATTACTATTTTTTTTTTCCAGCCGGCGCCGAGATCATCCTCCCCACACTATCCCCACCTTTTGGCGCCCCCCACGGCGCCGCTCCCCAGGCGTCACCCCCCTTCCCCCCTTCGTTCACGCCACCCAATTACCCCCCAAGATGCGAGGCTATCAGAGTCGGCCCTGGAACTAAGAGAGCTGAGACACAGTAATGGTGCCGCCATCGTACCAGATCTTCTTCTAGCTAGAACTGATTCAGGAAGAACGAATACAGATGTTAGTGAAAGTACAACCACGGAAGATTACATGACGGCCAATAGTGGGACGGATAGTAGTAGAAGATCTACCGAGAGGGATAGGGATGGAAGACATTATCATCATCCAGCACAACAGGTTAGAAAAAAAATTGAAAAAACTAGATTTTTTACAATTCGTAACTTGTATTTTTTCCACTATTTTTTTCGTAATGTACTAGAAAAAAATAAGGCTATAAAGCACTTTTCATTAAATTAATTAACGAAGTTCAATTTTTTGAGGTCATAATTTTTTTATCGAGCATTTCTTTAACTTTATTAATTCAAATCTCGGAAAGTACGACTTTGGATATTTTCTTACTACTTTCCCCGTAATATACTAAATTGAAATATGAGTATAGCGAACTTTTTATTGAAAATTAAAAGTCAGAAAATTTTTTTGAGCTTTATATTAAAAAATTCATATCTAAATACGATCCTGGGATTTTTTTCACTATTTTTTCTTTATTCTACGTAGTGGAAATAAGAGTTTATGGATTTTTCTATTAAAATTAGTGGATGTCAATTTTTCAGATCAAATTTTTCTATGTTGAAAAAAAATAATATCTCGGAAAATAGGACCCTGGAATATTTTTCACTATTTTTACAGTAATGTACAAGATTGAAATAGGGGTATAGGATACTTAGTTAAAAATAAAGGGAGTTAATTTTCGAGATCAGATTTTTTTTATAAGATCGCATTATTTTTAAAAATTCGTAACTCGAAAAATACTAGTCTAGGAATTTTTTCACTATTTTTACAGTAATACAGAATGATGAAGTAGGGGTATGGGATACTTGTAAATTTTTGTACACAATCGAATTATTTTTAAAAATTCCTAACTCGGAAAATATTAGTTTGGAAATTTTTTCACTATATGTCTTGTAATACAGAAGATTGAAATAAGAGTGTAGGATACTTTTATTTAAAAATAAAGGGATTTAATTTTTAAGGTCAGAAATTTTTTTGCGTACATCGCTTTATTCTTAAAAATTCCTAACTCGAAAAATACTAGCCTGGGATTTTTTTCACTATTTTTCCACTAATACAGAAGATTGAAATAAGGGTATAGGGTACTTTCTGTTAAAAAATGGAGGTGGTGAATATTTAAAAAAAAAACGAAGGTGGATTTTTTTTACTATATTTACTTCTAATGTACAGAGATAAAATAGAAGTATAGAAAACATTTCATTACAAATTTAGAAATGTTTAATTTTACAAAAGTTTTAAAGAAGTATTTTTCCCTACAGGAAGGATCATCATTCGAATCAGCCTCATCAATCTACTCCCTAGCGCCTCCTTCCCTCCTCTCCGAAGACATGGTCGTCCCGTCTTTCTCCCCCCCTCCGATCCTGGAAGAAGCGTCGGACGCCGCGACGCCTGTCCCGCCCCCCGTGGCGTCGCGCTCCAGGTCCCGGTCCCGGTCTGCCTCCAGCTCTTCCTCCGGGAGCTACAGCCTAGAGGGAGACGCTGAGCCCGAGCAGAGACATGTGCCCAGCGTGTCGGACGATGAGAGAGAGCGGTGTAGCAGTAGTGGGTATTATGAGTCGCCGCTGGAAGATGAGTAAGTGAAGATTAAGTGTCTTTAATTGATAACCGTAGTTTAAATGTGTATACCCTGGCCACAGGATAGTTACACACAAAAGCGACACTCCGTATCGGTACCTTGAAGCAGTGCCGGATTAAACCATATGGAGGCCCTTAGGCAATCGAAATCTCGGGGCCCCCTCCCCTAATAAGTTTATGATTTTACTACCCAACAATTTTCGTTTTCTTCATTTGTTCAGCAAGTTTGTTCGATTTCTTTTGCTGTTTTCTTCGTTTTTCTGCACCACTTAGGTATCTCTTCTTTGTGTTCGCAGACATTTCGCGTATACAAAAAACGAAAAATCCAAAAATAAGAGCCTAGAACAAGACAAATTCTCTCTGTTACGGACGTTAACTATAATCGAATCTCAATGTAACCAGGGCCTAATTTACAGTTTTACGGCCCTAGACAAAAAATATTTTTGGGCCCTTACCCTTATCGAAAACGAAATACAACAAATGTAATGCAAGTGTAAATATAGCATAAATAAAATTTTATTCATTATAATTAATAGTCCAGAAAAATTAGACTTTTGTGTGGACATTTAATTTTAAATGCGCATTTATCATTTATCAAAAATAAACACATCGAAATTTAGGTTGCAATATTAGAAATATTGTATAATATATCATTTCGATATGCTTTTATCAGTTAAATGCTCATTTAAAATTAAATATCTGTTAATAATACCAGAAGTTAATTTTAATTAAAACACTAAAGGTCCCCAAATAGGGCAAAACTCAGTTTCTTTTGCTATTATCTCGAAAATTATTAAATATTAAAAAATGTTATTATTAAATCAATTGTTTCAATTACATAAGATGAAATAAGTATGAAAGTAAATGTGTACTTTACAGTTTTAAATAAGATATTTAAAAAATAATAAAAAATATTTGGATAGTGTAGCAGTAATATTAAGATAAGCAGGGCCGTGCCTAGGCAATTTTGCGCCCGAGGCAAATACTGTTTTTGCGCTCCAAGCGCCAACTTTTTCTCAACAACAATAATGACAATATGAAACACACTAATATATGTGCTTATAGCACAGAATAGTTACACACAGAAGCGATACTCCGTGTCGGTATCTTTCATGTTCCCCTAGTCAGTTCTATGACCTTGAAGCATTGTGTAGACCTTTAAATTTGTGCTCTTCTCCTATCTCTCTCTCAGATGTGAGGAAACTTTCCGATTTTAAACAATGGGCCCGTTAAATTTGTGCACATTCTCCATCTCTTCTAATTTTCGCTTCTCTGTCTTACTGTCGCTTCTGTATAAACCTATTCTGTGCTTATAGTTAATAATAAAATAACAAATTTAGTCCATTTTCAATTATTTTTTTGCCTGTTACATCGATTTCAAACTCAAATCAATATTATTTTAATCCAATATAGAGGAGCGCGGGGCCCCTAAAAGACACGGGGCCCGTAGGCAATTGCCTACTCTGCCTAATGGGTAATCCGGCACTGCCTTGAAGCATTGTGTAGACCTTTAAATTTGTGCTCTTCCCCTATCTCTCTCTCAGATGTGAGGAAACTTTCCGATTTTAAACAATGGGCTCTTTAAATATGTGCACCTTCCCCATCTATCTCTAATTTTCGCTTCTCTGTCTTACTGTCGCTTCTGTATAAACCTATTCTGTGCCCTGGCGTTGAATGAAAAATATATAGATAGGCAAGTTTATGGAAAAATTCGTTTCACCTACTTAACTGTGAGTCTGATTGCATTTGGGTTATTATCAGACGTTCTGTCAAATAAAGAACAAACGTCAAATAATTAATAATACAAATTAGTTCTGTTTGTTCTCTATACCAATAGATTATTAAAAGAACTACTTTAATAGATACAAAAAAAAAAAACAGTAAATATGTAAAACATCTTTATTTATCTGATATTTTGTCTGTTTAATTCCACAAAGTAGTTCATGGAATTACGAACTAGATGGCTCTGACGATTCTGATCCCAAAACAGCGGTACGCAAATATATACAAGCTTGCCTATCTATACATTTTTCAATTAACGACCCTGGGTAAAGTTGAAAATACCTTCTCATGTTCGAAAATATAAAGTTAATTATAGTTGTTTAAAGAGATATTTGAAACTGATTTACGTAGGGTTTACAACCTTTTATAGAAGGTTGGGACCTACCCTTTTTTCTATCCAATTTCATTATAAACTATGGGCTGTCCACACATTCAAGTGGTGTTTGACCCGTCGCGCTGCCTTTTGAATGATGCATAGCTTCAATTAAAAGTATATGGTACGACAAGTCGGCGTCGATCGCCTTATGTATTCCTGTCTTAAAGCTGAACAATCGTCTACCATTAACCACCAAGTTTCAGTTTTGAAGTTGCTCAAATGGTAGGGGACCAGTTCCTATTTAATGTTGACGTCCCCAAAAATAAGCAATAATTTTTAGTAAAACCTGTTGACTCTTAAAAATGATCAGGCTTGAATGTTATCATAAGCCGAATAGTAAAATTTTTTGGCTGTACCTCGTGATTTACATCAAAATTATATTCTTCCGCTAACGAGAATTAGTTATAGAAAGTATTTTGTGAAGTATCCTGTTATGGTGTTATTACATTTTTTAAATCTACCTGTTCTCTAAAGATAACAGTCAAGAGGCGTCGATATGTAAAGAGCTGATCCTCTTCTTCCAATTCACCGCTTAACAAAATTATATATCTTGCCCGTCCTATAATTGTAGAAGTCTGAAGTAGATCCCTGAAGAGTATTTTTTTGGTTTGAGATTGTCCTAGATAAACTAAACTCTTCATGTGTCGCCAAAGATTAGCAATGTTGTTATTTAGATATGTTCTATTATCCCTATCAAAATGAAGCGTTACGTTATTCTGTTCAAATAAAATCAATATCGATATATTCTTCATTTGAAAATGTAGCTGTAGCAAATTTTCGTTAACATAACACAAATATGAAACGTCAAAGATGAAACAATTTCTACAAATAATCATCAAAAAAGTATAATCATGTCCTGCTCTATTGAATTGAATATCGCCCATAAATCCTGTAATGTTGAGTTTTGGACATGACTGTTTTAAGATATTTTCGACTTAAAATTACCTAACGAATATACCCATTTGAGTGTTTCGAAAACTTTAGCAATGAATTATTTTTAGTACGGGAAGAACAAAGTCAGATCATAGAGAATGGACAGACGAAGAAAAGAGAAGAAAGAAACGAGCCTTTACTTTAGATATCAAACACCAAACTGAGGACCAATCACAACCCCAAAAAGCACCGGAAAAGAAATCACCTCATACTCATAAACCGGATAAGGAAGAAGTGCCTATCCAAGTAAACACCACACTCCTTTTACCAGAGCATGTAACCAAAAAAAATACTGGTTAACGGTTAACCCTTATAGAGAACATTATAATAATAACGGTTTTAGTTCGAAAACCGGTTTTTGAAAATTGGAAACCGGTTTAAACCGGTTAATATATCGGTTAAAAAAAAATAAAATTAATTAAAACAAATTAATTATAAAAATTTGATTAAAAAAAATTAAAGAATAATTAATTAAATTTTTTTTAAAAAAATTACCATCAGAGAAAAGTATAACAATTAAAAAAAAGCAATGTAATTAATGAATATTCACAAAAATTTCCGTAATATCTTCAGAAAAACGCTGGTCATTTTTCAATTTTAAACTTGCCTGTGTTGACAAAGGCCGTATTTATTTGGGGCTTTTTAAGTAACCCTAACGGCCAAAGGGACTACCTACATTTACGACTCTCCAATAAAATGTTAATTGTAAAAACTGTCATGACTCATGTTCAAATACAAATAGAAAACACAGATATACAAAAACATATTATAATTTTTTCTCGCTAAATGATATTAAAATAAAGGTTAATGTTCGCTAAAACCGGTTTATTTTTTTTTTGGTTAACGGTTACCGGTATTTTCGGCCTGAAAAATATCGGTTAAAATTACGGTTAAAGTTCGCAATTTTCGTTCAAAATATCGGTTACCGGTTTTTATTAACCGGTTTTTTTAACCGGTTACATGCCCTGCTTTTTACTAACCCCTTCTAAAACATATCTTTCTAGAGTTCCCCTCGAAACTTACAAGCCGAAAAGGTAAAAAGAAAAGTCCGAAACCGAAGCCCTATGCAGGGTCGAAGAATATCAACAGCCTTAAAAAAATCACCCACTCAATCACACACTCCGGAAGTGGTCGAAGACCCCCACACTTCCGGCCAGCCTGCGGGCACATCCGACGAGAGCAGTAGCGGCGTTTGTGGGGATGTTCAAGTAAAATCCCACCCCTTAAACAAATTCCCTTAATAATCTTCCATCAGTTGCAGGCGCAAAACCAAAGTTCTCCTAGAAAAATACGCAAAATTCGGGACGGAAACAGACGGAAGTCAACTCCCCGAAGTCCCACCACTTCCCGGGGGAAGAGACGAAACGGAAGTGGGGATGACAAGCCTAGTAGTCTACCCGGAAGTCTGCCCAGAAGAAGAACGAAGCATGATTCTGCAGAGGAAAATCATTCCAATACTTTACCAGCTACAAAAAGCAGTAGATTAAGTCCATATAAGTAAGTCATATAACATTAATTAAAAACAAACCTGTACCTAAATGTGTCCAACATATTACCTCCCGCTACTATAGTAATATATTCTATATAGATTTTTTAATAGATTTAATTTGTAGTTTGTTATTGCAATTCAGAATATTTTTAATTCATTTCCTTCATTAATTTTGTATGAAAAAAAACAGCTATTTTTGGCGTTAATAAAACCGGAACCAAACTTACCTTGATTCACGCATGCAAATATATTTCTTATATATTTCTTCCACCTTTTTTGATGTTACAATAAAAGTACTTCATATTTTCTTATTTTATCTTTAAACTAACTTACATAAAATTTGACATCATATATCAAATTTTGTGAACATATGAGTAAGTCATCTGTTTTTTTAGAAATTCCTAAGCCTAAACGATTTTTAAAATATTATAATTTATATATTTTTTCTGTTTAGCTAGAAGTTATATATAAACGTAATTATGCAATTAAAAAAAATATATTTAATAATAACGTAATTTACGAAAAAATGGTATTTAGAGATATTTTTTAGGAAAAATGGTTTAAAGCTTCAAGTAAAGTACTACTTCTGGTTAACTAATTTTAGTCAAAATCTTATACATCATATTTGAATATAACTCTCAAATACCAAATATTATTTTTCACATGTATCATATTGGAGTTATCGTGAACCAAAAATCGTCACAGACACTCACACACACATGGACATACGGACATCACAATAAAAATAGTAAAATCGTATTCTATGGATCCTAATTCATGCTCATATATCGAAAACTCACACTGGAGAAATTTGACCAAAAACAATACCTCCCTTATTTATATATTGATAGGTGGGAAGTAAAAAACAAATTAAAAAAAATATTAAGGGTCGGTTTTTCTACCTCTGGTTAAAGTGTCTGTTACTTTAACCATCGGTTAATAGAAAAATATCGCATCGAAATAGTGAACAACATACATTTTTGACAACTTACATAAACATTTCGATGCGATATTATCCTATAAACCGGCGGTTAAGGTAACCGGCACTTTAACCAGAGATGGAAATACCGGCCCTAAGAGAAATATAATATTATTGCTAATATTAATTTTAATATATTTTAGATCGCCATCTTCATCACCTCACCCGTCAAAACCAGACCCACCACGTCTCAAAGCTCTATCTGCAGAATCCCTGCGTTCCGTCTCCCCGGGAAGCGACTCCGTGTTCTACTCCGACCCGTCTAGCCACGCTGCAGTAGAGCACCAGGTGCACTGCCTGCACTGCGGCAAGGAGGTGGACATCGTCACCACCGACGACCCGGACAAGTCGGCCAGCAGCAACGGAGTGCCCCAGGAGATCGTGCAACCCCCCGAAGGGTTTGCAGATAGTCCTAGGTTAAAGCATAGATTGTATAAGAAACTGGAGAAGAGGTACAGGAGTGAAGAGAGGAGTTATGAGAAGAGGCATCATAAATACAGGCCGGATGTCAGAGCTAAGGTATGGAACATGTTCAAATGTTGACCCTATTGTCCTGTTCAATCCGTGAAAATCCTAAACCAAGCCGTTACTTGATTTACAACCTTTACATATTTTTTTATGGAGTAAAATATTTTGTGTTCGTGTCATCTGCAGTTAGATAAAAACCAAACCGGGTCCTCATACAGATTACCAACCAATATTTTTTTAATATTCCTAATTCTGGGATAAGGCAATAAATTTATCAACAAACTTCAAGCTTTTATCCATGTTTCGCTATATTTACATATTAATAAAAAAAGTATTTTTGCCTTTCATTTCCTGATCAAGACCCTTACGGGACAAAACTGATTGAAGACAAAATAAAGCTTTCCAAAATTGACTGGTTTTTACAGATATAATTGCCCTATTCATCGACTAGTAAAAAATTTTTTTAATCATTCCTGATTTTATTAACTGGCGTTAGCTAACGAGCGAATCTGACGAGTCGTAGTTGATATGATAGTAAAGGAAATAGTCATCCATCATTATTTTTCTGAAACGTAGTTCCTAAGTTTCAGTTTTTTATTATTATTATCTCATCATTTAAGAGATTGAGAATGAAATTATTAATATGTGGTGGAAGAATTTTTCACAGGGAGGATATTTGACTGGTAGATAGTTGTCGGCGTGGTTATTTGTTTGAGAGGTGTATAATGGCGTGATATCTTTCGAATTAGGCCTTTCAACCAATAAGATAGGCCTGTTTCTCATCCTGTAATATGTATGAAGGCCCGAATTCACTGTCATTCGGATTCCCGACCCTATATATCTATAAAATCAGTAAACTAGAATTAAGTTTTTTTTTTCATTTGTCTTACCTCTAATAAAAATGACCTTTACGCGCCTTCGGTTTCTATTTCCTAAAGGTAATATTGAGAACTGTTACTGTTTCTTTAATCAGAGTAATTTAATTTCCATCTCGCCGTATAACCGTATAAAGGCTCAAGTTATCTATCTGACCCTAAGCTAATCCTCATGAAGGCCTTGTTCTAATCTCAACCCCTGTAAATAAATGTGGTCGCTAAAGAGTCTGCTCCAGTCAAAAGAGCACTAGCAGTTAACTGCTGTTACTGTCTCTCAATGAGGGTAGTAGTGCGCATCCCCTGCATCCCCATATCCCACCCTACAACCTTATAAACACCCAAGCCCTCTATCCTACTTCCTCTGTGTTGTGCGTTATTATATTATTCTCCTCGTTCCTAACCAGCCTGCCCTCAGTCAAAAGAGCGCGGGCAGGCACCCTATGTACCCTGTAGGCAAGTGTCCCTACCCTACCCCTATATTCTCCTCGTTCCTAACCAGCCTTCCCTCAGTTATAAGAGTGCGAGCTCTTACTGTATCTCACCCTACTACCCTGTATGCAGTAGTGACCGCGTGTGTCCCTATCCCCTGTACCTCTGTTGCTTGTGGTGGCTAACCAGCCTGCCCTCAGTCAGAAGAGCAAAGAGCCGACTTACCCTGTAGGCAGTACTGACCGCATGTGACCCTATCCCATCCCCTGAATTCCCCTTGTTGCTCGTGGTGGCTAACCAGCCTGCCTCAAGTCCGAAGAGGGCGGGCAGACCCTACCCCCTATACCCCCTGTACCTCCTATGTTGCTCGTTGTTACTAACCAGCCTACCCCCAGTCAGAAGAGCACGAGCTGTTACTGTCTCTCACCCTATGTATCCTGTATGCAATATTGACCGCATGTGTCACTATCCTATCCCCTGTATCCCCCTTGTTGTGCGTGGTAGCTAACCAGCCTGCCCCTAGTCAAAAGACCGCGGGCAGACGCCAGTGGCGTGCCCACCCTATGTACCCTGTATCCCCTGTACCCTCTGTGTTGTACGTTGTGACTAACCAGCCTGCCCCCAGTCAGAAGAGACCCTACTACCCTGTACCCTACCCCCTGAACCTCCTCTCTGGTGTACGTTGTGACTAACCAGCTTGCCCCCAGTCAGAAGAGCGCGGGCAGACTCCACTGTCCCTACCCTACCCCTGTACCCCTTGTTCCTCCTCTGTGTTGTTGTCCACGGTTACTAACCAGCCTGCCCCCAGTCAGAAGAGCGCGGGCAGACGGCGGCGCCGGGCCCGCGGCCGCGCTCGGCCAGCGGCGGCGCCGGCACGCTGCGCGCCGCCGGCTCCAGCCCGTCCGTGCTCGCCGCGCTGCCCGACGACGACGCCGGCGCCTACACGCAGCCCTACCGCGCCGCGCACTGGCTCTACATCGGCGAGTCGGACGAGGAGCGCGCCTGGAACAAGTCCGACCCCAACCTGCATCAAGGTACACAACACTTAAATATAAATACCAAAACACACTATATGCTCTAGGTCTGTTGGACAGTGTAAAAAATTAATAAAATAGAATCATACCGGGTGTCCCAATTCGACCGACACATGAGAGATTAACATAGGAAATCAGTTAATTATGAATAGTATCTCCCCAGTGCAACATATTCACTTGAAATTTTGTATACTTATCGGAGAATATTAATTCTATGGATCACACTTATTTGAAATATGCAATTTCGTCTGCAAGACGAGATTTATTAAATTTAAAATCTAATATTTTCGTTCAAAATCAGACAGCCATGGAAATAAAAGAAAATATTTATATGACAGTTTAGTGAAGTATCACTGATTTTAATTCTTATTTGCTGTATTTTATTATTATTGTTAAGTTGAATTTAGTTTCTTTTTGTTAAATAATATACCAAGATTACAAAAATATAAATATCTATAATGGCATGTCAACTGTCAGAACTGTCACATAGATATTTTCTTTTATTTCCATAGCTAACTGATTTTGCACGAAAATGTTAGATTTTATAATTTAATAAATCTCGTCTTGCAGACGAAATTTCATATTTCAAATAACTGCAATCAATAGAAATAATATTCTCCAATAAGCATACAAAATTTCAAGTTTATATCTTGCACTGGGGAGATACTATTAATAATTAACTGATTTCCCATGTAAAACTCCCATGTGTCGGTCGAGCTGGGACACCCGGTATATAAGTAACACTAAGGTGAAGCTTTAATGCATTTAAATCAAGTACGTAAAATTCAGAATTGACCTTGTTCATGACGTGATGAACACTGAAAAATGCTATTGGCTTAGTTCTAGATATGTATGTTTCCAAGGTTCAATTTATAAAAAATTTAAAATTTTTTTTACGTATTAAAAACTTTTCGGCGAAAATAAAAAATATACGTCTAATATTTTTAAGTACAAATTAGAATTAAAAAAAAAATTCCTGTCAAGTCCCTAAAAAATCTAATAAATAGAAAGAAGAATAATAAAACTAGATATACAGCATTTAACAACATGATAATACATTATATGCAAGCAAAATGTTGTATGCATCACGTGTGTAACATAATGTTTTTTATCTCGTGCTATAATTTCTGCCTCATGCGTCAAACAGGACTCGAATAAAAAACACTTTACACACTGATTGCATAAATAACTTTTATATTTATGGTCCCTACATTTATTATCACATTTATTCGAAAAAAAATTGTAATATTTTTTAAAAAGAATAAAAATAATTAATAAAATATTAATATTTTTCTATATACATATAAACAATAAATAATTTATAAAGGCATGATTTATCTAAAAACTAATTACCTTAGAATCACGTTCTTCACTTTAATTAATATTTAAAATACAGTAAATAATATTTCAAGTATTTAATAAAATACAGGAACTTATAAATTAATAGATTTATGTATAGGTTTTTATTTATTTTTAATAAAAAAAATGTTCAAAAAAAACTTTCTTCACTCTTAAAAAGACAACAATATTACCTTAAAAAATGATATAAATAAACGTCTACACATCTCTATATATTATTCTCAAACTCAAGCTTCTTTCGATAAAAATAAATAAATAATTTCTAAATACCTACCACATATATTTCTGTAGTTGTATCATCCATCCCTTAATACTCTGTTCATAATCTAGCTTGACTTTTATTATCTTATTTTTAGTTATTATTCAAATATAATTAGATTACCAAACAAATAATCTTACTAAAATGCAACACAAAACATAATAATTATTTTTTTATAAACAATAAATAAATATAAATACTAAAAATGGTCACCCATCCTTTAAAATGCTGCTTAAAATCAAACTTAACATTATTACTTCAATTACTTGTATTACCTTTAAATTTAATTATTAATATACATCACCAAAAATTTTTAATCTTCAAATTAATTATTTATAATATTTAAGCTTGTTTACCAGCGTTTAAAAACAAGATGGGTCACCGTTTATTTATTATTATTCTCTCACAAAACTCACGCGTGTATCCCAATCAAAATACAACTTATGAAACGGTGAAAGAATGCACCAATTTTTATTTTCGGCCCACGCTAAAAATACCCAACACTCAAGGATCACATTAGTCCGATAAATACGTAAATATATATGATTTACACATACGCTTTGCTGCCGTTTCAATAACTATAAAACAAAATTTATTACAAATAGATAACCTTGACCGAGAACTATGAATAGATAGTTGTGTAGACGTCTTCATTCAACACATTTAACTATTTTGTTTGTCTATTTCAAATACGCTAAGAACAATATAAACAAAAAAAAAATTTAAGAACAATATAAACAAAAAATAGTATATTGTGTTATTAAGAGTAAAAGTGATACTTTGTGTGGCGAGCATGGAAGTTTTCATGATGATCGAAGCGAGTCGGACAATTGCATGCGAGGCACACAAAGACACTTTTACTCTGAATAACACATGCTATTTTTTCTTCAAACTTAGAAATTTTGAAAAATAAATTATTATTTGACGTTTAATATGTAGGTTACCTGTCAGTTATTCATAATTTTTAGTAACTTTATTCTTAGGTTATCTAGTTTCTATAGTGACATTTAGGGCGATATTACAGATTTCTATTGTACAAGCAACTTCTTATTGGCTGATTCTACATACGGCGGCGAAGAAATTAAACAACGGCTAGAATAAAAAATTATATTACGGCGGCGTAGAAATTAAACTTCAATCTTGTCAATCACGTCACAGAAAATGTCACTTTTATGACGTTTGAAGAAAAAAAATATTTCTTTGCGGTCTCCCATCTGAGAATGTCTGCGCTAATTCAAGCTTGATTCCAGGAGGAGGAGAAGAGACGGAAGTGAGTCGCAGAGATTCACTGGTCTCTACAGCCAGCACAGACTCCGAACATGAGTTCAAAAAACGGTACCAAGCTATCACCCATCGAATGGTACACAGGAAAAGTTGTTTGGAGATGTATAAGAGACAGGCTTCGAAATCCTTTGGTAAGTCAAAAAAAAAAATTT
Source organism: Stenolophus ochropezus (assembly GCA_035578165.1). NCBI lineage: Eukaryota > Metazoa > Arthropoda > Insecta > Coleoptera > Carabidae > Stenolophus > Stenolophus ochropezus. The sequence continues at coordinate 34,464,251 of JAQOWZ010000008.1, read as the reverse complement.
TATAAAACAAAAATTATTTTTATAAAAAAATATATTTATTAAAATGTATAGGAATTATTGTGTGGTACATTCTCCAAAACAGTTAAAAATGTCGGCTAGGTAATGGCCTGACAAAAAGTATTTCGAATTAAATTCTAAACATTTCTTGGCACGTTTTCAATTAAGGTCTATACAAATAATTATAAAAATTTGAATAGATACATAGTGTGATGTTTCTAATATAAATAAACATAAACTTTTATACAATAATATAAGCAATTTTCTTTAATAAACAATAAACAAATAAATAAACAAAATATTTATAATTTAAAGTGGGTTACACATAAACATTTTTTTAAAACGAAAAGAAACAACAATGTTGTACTGTTAACTATTAATAAATTGTTATGTTTTATAACAATGTATATTAGGATTAAGTTAAGTAAGTATTCCACCGTTTTATTAATAGGTAAAGAAGGTATTAAATTTGGTAAATAAGTCTAGACAATTTTAGTTATTTTTATCTTAAAAAAATAGAAATAAGTAATTATAGGCCAACTAGAAATAGTACTTGAAACACTGTACAAAATTATTTTAAATAACATTTTTATATGATATTTTTAATTTAAAAAAAATGTAAATTCTCTATTTGGTTCTCTAATTGACAAATATGTTTCATATTATAAATAATTTTCACAACGTCTACAAATATAGGTACCTCGTACTTATGATTCAATGCGAAAAACATTTGAGACATTCAAATATTTATATATTTATATGACAAATGTCAGTGTCATGAACATATTGTAACGTATGTGTTTATGTAATTTAATTTCTGACCTCAAAATTTGACCACCATTATTTTTAACAAAAAGTACTATATATAATTCAACTCGGTACTGTACATTACAGGAAAAATAAGGGAAAAATGCAGTGTCGTATTTTCTGAGTTGCAAATTTTTTTAAACAATTCAATTTTGAGAAAAACAGTCTGACCTCAATATTTATGGCATAAAAAAAATAGCACGAACAATTTTTTAACAATAAGTACTTTATATCTTTATGTCAATCCTCTATATTGTAGGAAAAAAACTAAAAATAAATTTCAGGAACGTATTTTTTCAATTATGATTTTTTTAAATAAATCTTATTATTATTATAGAAAAAAATCTAACCTATTTTAACTGAGTAAATTACAGGCAAAATACAAAAAAAAAAACATCTAGGTTAATGTTTTTCCAGATATGAAATTATTAAAATAAAGAAAAAGCGATTCTCGCGAAAATATAAAACATACCCTTTTTATTTTTTAATGAAAAATATTCTATATATCTATTTCAACTCTGTATATACTAAATATTAAAAAAAAATCTAGATTTGTGTTTTTCAATATATGAATTTTAAAATTGAGACAAGGATTAAACAAAAACCAAGCCTCAAGAGTTAATCCCTTTATTTTCAATAACAAATTCAATAGTACCTACAAATTTTTCAATATAAATCATTAATTTTTATTATAATGAAAATGTGTATATTTGCTACAAAACTATTAATTACAACTAAAATAAGTTCTATATTTAATAATATCTTAAAGTTATATTATGTTTTATTCCGATAATTGTCATAATAGAAGAAAGAAAAATAAGTATTTAAATATGTTATTCTCCTGGTTTCATTCAGTTGCATAGTTTTAGTTTTATTAAATATTTCGTTATTCTTTATGAAATAAGATATTAATATTGCTTTCAAAACAATTAAAAGGTGCTATAAAAAATTATGATTTATTTAATTTATTTAATATCATATCAACATTGGTACTGTATGAACACTTCTCACCCAACACTGGGTAGAAGCTCACCTACTAACACACTTGGCCCCACAATGCATGCTGACGCAACGGTTATTAATACCTTTCCTGCTTCCACAAATATCTCCTGCGTTCAGTCGTTTCCCTGAGCATGGTGCTCGAGCAGGACTGCCGGGCCCTGTTCCTCCGCGACCACGAGGAGGACTCCCTGCGCACCAGTCTGCAGGAGCTGCTCAAGCTCATGCTCGTCGTCTGGTGCCGGGAGAACATAGCCTGCAGGACGCTGAGTGGGAAGGATGGTATGGTGGATGGTGACATGTGTCATAACAGTGTGTGGTGTGGTGTGGTATTAACTGCTTTGTGGTGTTCTAGTCTGCACTCTGCAGGAGCAGCTCAAGCTCAAGCTCAACACGTGTCATAACAATGTGTGGTGTGGTTTGGTGATGTTTGGTTTAATGTAACTGTATTAGGCGTTGCTTGTTAGACAGTTGAATAACAATACAGTGTGTGCAATGAAACGCAGGACATGGGATTTCAAAAAATTGTTGTTTCTCTCTCCAGATAAGAGCAAAACTACAAGAATTTAAAGTTATTTGGAATCAAATTCTATATTAGATAATATCACTAGTGAAAGCTCAGCGTTCTCTAGGCCTCCGGCGTCAGTAAAATATTTACAAATATAAGTACCCTAAGCTAACCATCTCGCTACGCTCGACTATATGTACAGACAGTGGATTTATATGAAAAAAAAATTGTATAAGATCTTACACCATTTTTGGTAAAATTTAAATTGGCTAGTATCAAACAGAAAATTGGTTGAAATATTGTATAAGATCGTAAGTGTGTTGAAAAAACAGTATACGTTCTATTTTTCATATAATCTGTCAGCCAATTAGTCTATGAGCATACGTACACAAAACTTCATTAAAATCTAACAATTTTTAGTACAAAATAATGTATCATTTCTTCATATGATTTAATATCTTGAACCAAAAATTGTTTCATTTTGACGGAGTTTATTATGATACTACTGCAATTTCTTGTAGTTCAAAATTAAATTCTACATTAGATAATATAACTAGTGAAAGCTAACCATTCCCTAGGCCTCCGGCGTCAGTAAAATATTTACAAATAAACCCTAAGCTAACCTTCTCGCTACGCTCGACTTCATGTACAGACAGTGGGTTTATATAAATTTAACTAACCTAAACTAACTGAGTATAATATAGACAGAGTGTTTATATTTGAAACGAATTGTCACAAAATGATACTAGTGATAAAAACCCAACTTATTGACACTGTTTTTACACAGTAATGTTATAAAATTTAGAACCGTATGACGATTCAAAAATTTATTCTAGTATGATTCATAATATTCGAGATTTGTTCAATAGTTTACCGGCTTTAGAAAGGTCTCGTCAATAATGTTTTTGTAATGAAGTCTACATGGTTATATTTATATTATATTTATATTGTCCCATGTTATTTTGACAAGTCAGTACGGTAATAATATTACCGTACATATACAGTTACGACTTAGGTATCCAACTTTTTTTGTCTATATAAACAAAAGCTTAATATCCTCAAACCGGCAAATATTTATAAGATTACTAATAAAAAAAAAATGTGCAGTAAATTGTCTCAAGCTTATTTTAATACATTTTAAGATAAGTATATTTTATTTTATATACATTTTTGTAACCAGTTCATCTCCTCATAGCCTTGGCCATCTCATCTATATAGTGGAAAAGAGTTGGATCTTTCTGAACACTAATAAAATATTTTTTGTTGTTTTCTTAACATAGTTTAAATATTTTCTCACTTACCCTATAGAAATATCGGTAATGACATACCCTTGAAATATCTAGCTGACTTGGAGAATGCACCACACAGTATAAAATTATAATAACGCTTGTTTTACTATTAACATATACTATACAATAATAAATAATTATGTACATATCATATCATATTTGTCCCTTTCCAGAATCTGACAAGACAATCATCTTACGTCGAGAAAGCGGGGAATTCGGCTTCCGAATTCATGGTTCAAAACCAGTTGTTGTATCAGCAATTGAACCGGACACGCCAGCTGAAAGTTCTGGTCTTGAGGTGGGCGACATTGTCCTCGCCGTTAACGGGGTCTCTGTGCTGGACAAGTCACATTCTGAGGTGGTGAAGATAGCCCATGCTGGCAGTGATACCCTTACCCTTGAGGTGAGAATGCTCTCTTTATACTACTCATCAAAATAGATATGGTAGTTCTATAAATTCGGTGTTTCTTTTTATTGTGGATGGTTAAGTAAGGTTGTATTTTGACGGTGCAGGTTGCCAGAACATGCGGGGTGCTGAGTCCACCAGCGTCAGACGAAAGTACAGCGTTGTACTCAGGATATTTGTGGAAACAGGGCGGACATGTTAGCGGGAACCCAACGAATAAATGGATTCGAAGGTGGTTTTGCTTGAAGAAAGATAATTGTTTATATTCCTACAAAACAGACATGGTGAGTCATATTTTAAAACTTGCATTATGTTTATGCATCTTAAAATAACATTTTACATTGCACATTTGTTCTTATACATAATATTCCTTACACTATTTCACAAAATAACTAATAGATTTACAACCCATTTTTTAGTTAACTGTCATAGGCCTAGTAAAATTTTCCAAAACATTATAATTAATTTTCTTGTCAGTTTAACATGAGATTTTTGAAAAACTCTCAAACGAGATATTAATATTTCTTTAAAAAAATTAAAAAATTGCAATAAATTCCTTAATACCTTCATGGTATTCACCGCCAAAAATTGGTATACAATTAAATATATCAAATACTACTTCATTCATTTTATCGAATTAATTTTGTAAGATAGCGTAAAAATTAAATACCCAATAATAATCATTAAGACAATATGAATATTCGTATCCTACGCTGCCACCAATTGTTGCAAAATATATTTGAACTAAGTATTTTTTGATATAATATTTTTTTTTATAATTTTGAAATGGTTATTTACTAAAATGGTAGAATTTTAATACTGCCACCAAGTTATTTTTATATAGAACAGTGGTTCTCAAAGTGGGTGTCGCGGTACAACAAACCAGAATTTTGGAAATTGTCGAATAATATATTTGAAGAACTGAATAAAGTAAATTCTAGCATGTAAAAAATAAAAGATAAGAATTTATCAAATAAAATTAAAACTTTTAGAGACAAGATATAATTACCTTTCATGTTCCCCTTTTCTGATTCTATGACCTTGAAGCATTGTGTAGACCTTTATATTTGTACTCTTCCCCTATCTCTCACTAAAATGTGAGGAAACTTTCCGATGTTAAACAATGAGCCCTTTAAATTTGTGCACATTCTCCATCTCTCTCTAATGTTCGCTTCTCTGTCTTACTGTCGCTTCTGTATAAACCTATTCTGTGGTTCGGGTTACTACGTCACAGGCAGTAAAAGACACGCCCCCTTTTTTAATTTGCTAATTTGTCTCTTTTTACATTATACCTTAGATGAGATATAACATAGAGATATGGCATTGCCCAAATATATTGTCGAAAGATCTAAGGTTTAAAATCGCTTGCAACCAGCTGTTTGAGAATAGTGGACCAGTGGAGTAAACAAAACAAATAATGAGGATAGGTGACAAAACACTATGACCAATATTTCGTTTGTCTAACTGTAAGTGTGCACTACTCAGCTGGCGGATTGTTCTCACGCAGCTAACTGTTAAGCGATTCTCGACCATACATCTTTTGCTTGCTCAGTAGTACGTAGCTATAGGAGTGTGCCATATCTCTATGTTATACCTCATCTAAGCATTATACTCTATTTAGCTCTTATAATTAGAAATATTCTATAAAATACATCCTCTTTTACAACCCTTTTATCACCCACTTTTTTTCCAGGACCAACAACCCGTGGGAGCAACAATGCTCCTCCACTACACCATCACCCTCCTCCCCACCTCTCCCCCCACTTCCCCTTCCCCTTCCCGTCCCTACCGCCTCTCTCTCTCGCACATCTCCCCCTCCACGTCTCCGCCCCTCCTCCTGGCGGCCGACTCGGAAAGCGCAGCCAACCGCTGGGCCACCGTGCTCCAGCAGGCGGCCGACAACAGCCGAACCTGCGACGAGTGGCTCGAAGCCACCCGAAGGGTGCTCACGCTGCCGCCAAGTCAGGTGCACAAGCCGGACTGCTTCGGGTATCTGAATAAACTGGGGAGTAAATGGAAAACGTGGACCAGGAGGTACTATGTGCTTAAGGATGCTTGTATTTATTTCTATCAAGATGCCAATGCTAAGTCTAGTTATGGTGAGTTTTTACTGTATTTAATATCATAAATATTAGTTGTTTATTTAGTAAATAAGAAAAAACCTGCGAAAATTTCAAAATGAGACGCAAATGAGTTTTGTAAAAGAAAAATTAAGTAACCACCCAGTTTCCTTTCGTGTTTCATACAATAATTTTACACACAATGAATATATTTCTTACAACTGAGTACTCATTACTGAGTGTGTTATATTACACTGTAACTAATGTAGAGAGTGCACCATCAATTTTTTTTAATGTGGAAAATAGCAAGATAAATTTAAATGTGACCAGCATTACATGGGAGTGTTTATGTACATGTGGCAACATACATACCAGGCATAATTATGTTTAATATTTAGTAATTACGCCTGCGAAAATTACAAAACAAGATACAAGCGAGTTTTGTAAAAGTAAACATTAAATAACCACCCACTTTCCTTTCGTGTTTCATATAATATATTTTCACACATTAAATATAGGTATATGCCACACCACTAAGTTCCCATTATTGACTGCGTTGTATTACACTATAAGTAATGTAGAGAGTGCACCAAAAATATGTGGAAAATAGCAAGGTAAATTAAAATGTGACCAGTATTACATGAGTGTGTTTATGTACATGTAGCAACATACATACCAGGCACAAATATATTTAATATGATAAATAATAGTTATTTATGTAATAATTACGCCTGCGAAAATTACAAAACATGATGCAAGCGAGTTTTCTAAAAGTAAAAATTAAATTACCACCCAATTTCCTTACGTGTTTCATAAAATATTTGTTCACACATTCAACATATTCCTTGAAACTGAGTACTCATTACTAAATTTGTTAAATTATACTATATGTAGAGAGTGCACCAAAAATATGTGGAAAATAGCACGATAAAATAAAAATGTGACCAGCATTACATGGGTGTGTTTATGTACATATGGCAACATACATTACAGGCATAATTATATTTAATATGATAAATAATAGTTATTTATGTAATAATTACGCTTGCGAAATTTACAAAACAAGGCGCAAGCGAGTTTTGTAAAAGCAAAAATTAAATAACCACCCAAATTCCTTACATGTTTCATGCAATATTTTTTAACACATTAAATATATTCCTTAAAACTGAGTACTCATTACTGAGTTTGTTATGTTACACTATAACTAATTTAGAGAGTGCACCATAAATATGTGGAAAATAGCAAAGTAAATTAAAATGTGACCAGCATTACATGAGTGTGTTTATGTACATGTGGCAACATACATACCAGGCACAATAAATATATCAATGTTTATTACCTAAGCCCGTTGATTGAAAAATATATAGATAGGCGCACCTGTATTTTTTTTGCGTACTGCTGTTTTGGAATCAGATTCGACAGAGCCATCTTTTATATATTTACTGAATTTTTTGGTATCTATTAAAATAGTTCTTTCAATAATTCATTGGTATATTTTAAAATAGAACTAATTTGTATTACTAATTATTTGACGTTTACTCTTTTTTTATAGTATTTGACACACAGTTATGTAGGTGAAAGGAATTTTCTCATAAGCTTGCCTATGTATACATTTTTCAGTCAACGTTAAAAACAAAAATTAAATAACCACCCAATTTTCTTAAGTGTTCATTCAACATTTTTTCACACATTAAATATATTTCTTACAACTGAGTACTCATTATTGAGTGTGTTATATTACACTGCAACTAAAGTAGAAAGTGTACTATAAAAGCTATTTTTATGTGAAAAAAAGCAAGATAAATTAAAAATGTGACCAGCATAACATGGGTGTGTTTATGTACATGTGGCAACATACATACCAGGCACAATAAATATATCAATGTTTATTGCCCAAGCCACAAGTCATTTTTGTAAAAGCAAAAATGAAATAACCACTTAGTGTCCTTATGTGTTTTATACAATATTTTTTCACACATTAAATATATTCCTTACAACTGAGTACCCATTAATAAGTGTGTTATATTACACTGGAACTAATGTAGAGAGTGCACTATAAAAACTAAGTTTGGACGTTTGCGATATCGAAGTCTCAAAGTGACAAAACATAAAACTGTACAGTTTCATTGGTAAATGATAAAATTATTTTTGTTTAAGTTGGAGCAATGCAGTTTGCAAAATTAGTTGATTGTATTTTATATTTAATACGTTGCCGTCTTCTCTAACTTGTTTACCTATTGCACTCTATTGGAGAAAAACTATAGTTTGTTTAAGGTACCTATACTTTTGCCTACTATATGTGTAAATTATTATAGGTATGGCCTGTCTCCATGGATACAGAGTACAACAATCGACAACCGGTGGTAAAAAACACGCATTTGAAATTCTTCCATCCGATTCTTCGCAAAAACACTTCTTCTTCCACACCGAATCCGAAATGGATAGGAAAAGGTAAACCTCAATTACCAATTAACAGAAACATATAACTTGTAACACTGAAATGGAAGTACAATTTTGTAAATATTTTCCTCGATTTTCAGATGGCTGGCAGCTTTGGAGTACTCCATAGATCGCTGGCTGAAAGTGGGCTGAAAAACTCCTGAAAAGAAACTTATCGTACTATACGCACATTCATCTAGTTAGACGCTTCCATTGTATAGATCACTGCATTTGTACCTAAGTCCTAGATCCTCAGCTCGTCGTGAAAATTTCAGCGGAATATTCTGAAAAATATTTTATATAAAAAAATACGAAATACCTTTCCTTTTTAATTCTTTTTATTATTTTTTTATTGTGTTTTTTTACAGATATTTTCAGAAGTAAAGCTTAAGGAACCTAAGGTAAAATTTAAATATTATTTTTAATACAGGTTTTTTTTTAAATGGTACACTATTGCAAGACTATTTTAATGAGCATAAAATTATTTTTTCCAACTAGTAATTCTTGAATTATTCTCTATCAAATAAACAAATAAAAATATATGGTCCCATTAAAAAAAATAAAGTTGGTCCATTTAGTTTGAAAAGCACTAGTTGAGAAAAAATATGGTCATTGAAATAATGTTCTAAAAAAAATTGTTTACTAATTTAACCGATTTCGTACATACCATTTAAAAAGTTGATACTCACGTCACCATATAATTCAAATCGCATGGGTGAAAATCATGTGATTTCCGAAGTAAATAAATGTCAAAACTGATAAACATAATAATAGATTAAATATACAAATAAAGTTATAGATTAAACTAACGAAACTACAATAAACAATGAAGCACAAATTATCAACGCCAAAATTACTACGTTGAGCATTCCCTAGGCCTCCGGCGTTAGTGAAACATTTACTTTTAATGGCTAATTTTTGTTATTTCTACAAAGCAGACCTTTTCAAATGCTTCATTTGATACCAAACACGACATACTTTTGACAACTTTTTGCAAAAAAAAAAACAATCAATATGGCATTTTTTTATCATATCTACCAGCCAGCTCTTTTCGAGTGCTATCATTTGATTCAAAACAAGACATATTTCTAACGCCTTTTTGCAAAAAACAAAAGCTGATTGACATGGTAAATTTTTACCAATTGCGCATACTATCCTTTATTGAATATACACCCCTCTGTAACATATGATACTGTCTAAATAAAAGTCACATCTATGCCATGTGTATACAACAGCAGAAATTGATGACGTGAGTATCAACTTGGAAAAACCGATCATATAAATTCGCATTTTGTTTATTTACATATATTATAAAAAAAAATAATGTCGTCTATCAGACAAACTTTATAATAAATGTAAATAAACTATTATTATTTTATTGTGTAAATTTATTTTGTGGAGAATATTTCGTTGAAATTTTCATGACCGGCAATAAATGTCCTGTCCTTTCGTACCCTTTCGACGTTCATAAACACGACGTACCATAAACGATATGGGATAAAATTTGTAATAATAAAATGTTAAAATAACACGAATTATAGACTAATGGTATATTTGTTAAATTTGTTACAAGAAGAATAGAGGTTATTTTTAAAGAAGTTTATGTAACGAATTTTAGATAAATGTAAATTCTATTTGTTATGGTTTATTGTTCATAGAATTATATACATTTATAGTAGGGTAAAAAAGGCTCAACTAATACACAAGACTAAAATAGAGCGGGTTTAAAAAATAAGTAAGTTAAAATCGTACTGATAAATCGACACACTAAACAATAAAATAGGATGGTAATTCTAAGACTGGGCTGGCGACTTTCACGCATGCGCTGTGGTGCACTCTACACATCAACTGTTATCCCCACAATACCAGTATACCAATCGGTAAACGTTAAAAGTATCGTGCAACATATTATTTTTACAATTTTTTGTGCAAATATTTTTTAATGTTTATCGATTTATATTTTAAAATTATATATATTTAATATATTTCTGCAGTAATTTACATCATTAGTAAGCTAAAATAAGTTATGTTCTGAGGTGCGAAGGACATAAGGCGCTGCTTAATAATGGTCTTCTCAACCGTGGTATATATATTATTTTTTTACTACTAGCATTTCAATCCCAAACCTATTTAAAAAATTAGATTGATAATCCAACTTATAATCTTCGTGAGTTTAATGAGTCTAAGAATATTTGGATTTGGACGTTTGTGTTTCTTTAAAAAGTCGCAGTTTTTACCAAAACCTAAGTCAATAATAAATAATGTTCGACCGAAACACTATTTTCTGTCGAAACCGAAATCGTAACCGAATGTTTGGCTCCACTTCCAGTTTCAACCGAAACTGAAACATATGTAGTTAAATTTTTATTAGAGACGAAAATCTAGTGTTTTTCTTTTCATCTATTTATCACTTTATTTTTGTAGAGATTCTGTCCCATATTCCGAGCTCACTTTTATAATAAAATCGCTTCGAGGAAGCCTGATTTTACATTATAATATGAGATCAATAATAGAAAAAAAGCAGGATCTTTTTCCAAAAGTGGAAGTCATCTTGAGAATTTATCTTATTTTCATGACAACAAATTTCACTGCAGAAAGATCATTCTTAAAATTAACATTATTAAAAAAATGGACTGAGAACTGTTATAATCAAACAACGCCTAATACAACATCTAATATTTCTCAGCATCAACATTGTAGTAGTAATCATTTAATAAAATCCACTAATACACCAACGTCAGAGTGATAAACAGTAATAAAAGTTATTCAAGTATTAGTTAAATTAACAATTTATTAAAAAAATCATAAAATATAGGTAGATTTTCAACCAACATAAATTCGGCCCTGAAAACTTGCATTTTTTGCCGAAACTGGCCGAAACTGAAATCGAAACTTCGGTCAGACACTAATAATTATTTATTTTTGATTAAGGTGCCTTGGACCATGATTACTAAGTAAGCGGTAGTGAAAAATAATTTCTCATTTCAAATAAAGGTTAATAATCGTGGTAGTCAGGCTAGTAGCGAAAAGAAAATACTGAAATAAGTCACGCAAATATCACAAACAAAATGAAAATGAAATTTAACCTACAGACAAAAAAATATGAAGTATAAATGTTAGTATAATTTTCCCCAATAATTTTATGTTTATTGTTTCACCTTTACTTGCTAATATATAAGTTAAATTATAACTTAATCAACAAAACAATATTTCAACAAATAGTTTTTTTTTGCAATTCTTCTCTAAATCAAGCAAATCTTTATAATGTCCATGAACATGAAACACCTTTACATTCCAGATTTTTTATTATTTTTACTGCAATGTGTATATTGGGGACATATAGCAATATGTGTGAGAGTATAGTAAGAGTGTATGCAGTGTTCGCCGGCCCAGTGATGTATCAGTGTTATTTAGATGCATGCCAGTGGATGTATGCTATGTGCACTGCCATTAAACAATGATTTGCAAGTTCGTCTTTTTGTCCTTCCCTTTGTGTGCTAGGGCAGTGTACTTTGTACGGACACCTATCAAATGTTCCGATATAGAAATAAACTTATGTGGATACAGTGCCTACCGAACATATGCTTTTTTATGTCTCCTCTCAAAAATACAAACACAACAACAAAATAGATATTCGTATAAGTGAGAACATATTTATAGTTATTTATGGTACAAGTGTGTTACATTACAGATAAGTCACGTGGAAAAAGTTTAGCTCACGATGCCGGTAGGCCGAGTGTGGTATTTTTTCAAGTGACTTAGGTAATTAACACACGTGTGCCATACAACATTTTATCCAACACATTTTAATCATTGATATAAAATACATATAATATATATATAAATAGTGTAGAGAAGGTTTTATAACGTAGTTACTATGATACGAACCAAAAACCAGTGAGCTAATATATTTAGCTCACTAGTGACTTGTAACCTACTTTCTTTATCTAAAAACAGCATACTTATATCGTTATAATTACACGGTGTTGGATAAAATTTTATTTTAATAGGTTTTTTCCTGATTATGATTATGGCCTTATAAACCGAAATACCTATTGAAATAAAATTTAAATATTTTGAAACATACTCGGGTATATTGTTAGTGATTTTAATTATATAACATAAATCAAAATGTAGAGGGTATTTAAGGTTAACAGATATTACTGAACTTCCGGTACATTACCGATATGTGGTAGAAAGTACCGCAGTGATTATTTTTATGTGAGAAATAATTTAAATTTTTGTGCGTCTTCATCTGCGGTGGAGTAAGTACCACAGGGACTATTTTTATGTGGAATATAGTTCAAAATATATGCTAAATTATCTTGTGTTTCTCAACAAAAAATAATAACACTCATACTTAGGTATATATCACACATCAGTAACAAAAAGAGTTTAACATTCATGACCATCACCCCGTGGATAATTTGGAGAAAGTACCACATGGACATTTTTTATGTGAAAAATAGTATAAAATATACTACAAATTTTCCTATATGTCCCATCAAAAATAATGACACTTATACTAATATAACACACATTAAAATGTGTAGAGTGTTTAACAGACCTTCATTTCTCAGTATTTTAGCTGGCTTGGAGAAAATACCACCGATACCATTTTTATATAAGAAATATTAGCCATCCTAATATAATACACATTAAAATATATAACAGTTTTTTAACAGACAATTGAAAGCCAAATTTTTTCAAAATCTTAGAGTGAAATAAGTTAATAAAATTTTAATTTTGTTTCTTAATGGAAATCAAGTGTACTTATTTCAAAATTGTTGTAGTACATTTTTATACATATAAATATTTCAATACTTTATACACATAAGTATAAGTAATCTATATACCTACCTATAAGACATTATGCATAATTATAATAATAATAGTATTGTAAAAATATTAAAAATTACTACACTTAAAAAAATGTGTAACACATCAATTTATTTTTAACAATTTATTATAATACTGATACATTTTGTTTTTGTTTACATGCATTCTGAGAGACCAAACAATATCCTATCGTCTTCACAGCCTTCTGAAGATCTCCTGGTGTCTACTGAATTACAACTTCTCGTAGATGACGTTCAAATTATTTATCAGGTACAAATTATATTATATTTAGCGGGACAGACGATTAGATAATAAATGGTAAAACCTGTTTTCCCATGTTAATTCCCATTGATATTATTTTTAATGTATATTTTTATTTTATATAATGTTGTATCATCAACTGTTTTTATAGGGCATTAAAATAGTGTCCGGAATTGTACTCATTCATAATTCAAATTATACATAAACTAACAGCAAGAAAGTAATAACATGTATTGAATTCTAGGTAACATTTAATTAATGTTATATATTTTTAACGTCCATACTACATATACATGTTAACAGTTTTATTTTATATAAAATCACTGAATTTCAACCCTTAAATTTGCCAAATATCAGCTTATTTAATACTTGTAAATCTCCTATATTTATGTATTGGTGACACAAGGTCGTGTTGGGTGTTGCCTAAAATTTTATTCGCGGGGAAACGCGAATTACGCAAGAACGACGCAATTGCGCAACAAACGGACATCGGATTCGTGATTTTTAGGGTTGAATCTATAAGTAACATGTTTAAAATCGCTAATTAGTATGCACTCCAAAAACCCTGGACTATAGCCTTCGGTTTTTTAGTTGCCAAAAACCTTTTTGTGGCGGATCCGGTTCAAATTTGGTATACGCATACTAGGTACATAGGCTTAGATACTTCTAAAAGAAAATCCACCCAGGGGTTGAAAATAAGGGTGTTATTTAATTTTAAAGATTTAAACCGCCTATTACGTAAGAACTATAAGTCGGAGGGAAATTTGGACACCGGATTCGGAATCTACGACGTCGAATTAGTAGAATAAAACCAAAAAACCACCCCCTTAACACGAACACCTCCACATATATTGTGCGCTACTTGTATGAATTTCTTAAACATATTTTACAAATAACTGGAAAACTATTAAGTTTAAAGAAAAATTTTATAAGGATATTTTAAACATAATGAAATTTTTAACATCTTCTATTTGAAACACTTTTTTGTTCGATCATGTTTTTGTTTTATAGTTAATTAGGTCATTTTCTTTTTAATATGTATCATGTGTATCATGCATGTATTTTATATCATCATAAAAGTATTAACTACTCTGAATTGAAATAGAACAGTTATTTTACGGTTTAAATATAATTTGAATGCGGTTATGTAAGCATTAACATCAATTAACGCGAAATTAAATTTAAAAAATAACGTAATTTTGCTCTATATTTAGGTATCACAAGTACTTACTATATATGTATTTAAGTTCTGTACCTTTACAGATTTTATAAGTCACCCTTTTAATAAATGCACCCCAATACACATTATAAGTATATGTACTTCGTATGTTGTAATATTCTATGGTATTTTCTTTTGTCCGATTTTGATGAAACTTGGCATACATGAACTAGGGACATAGATCTAGTACACAACCAAATATGAGTCACTAGGGGTTGATATTAAGGGAGTTATTCAATTATATATTTTACAAGGGTGGAAAATATTAACTTTAGAGGAAAACTTTATTAGAGTTTTTTGTTGGAAATAAAATTGTAAGCATCTTTTATTTAAAAAATTTTCTTATCCGATTTTTCTTTTTAAAGATAATTGTTTAAGTACATATTTGTCTTAAAGATAAGTTCCATTCGAAACTTCTTCAAGAGAACTATCACTTTGGGGTGCCCTATAAAATTGGTAATTTTTTTATAGATGTAACATCAAGTTCTTAGTCTAAATACAATATTTGAGATTTCTACCCCTAATAATATAGACAGCAGAAAATAATTTGTTTAAAATCTTCAAGTAAACTACCCTTATAAGTTGCACTAAAAATTTATAATTTTTTTTATGAATGTAGCATTGGAAGCTTAGTTCATATACGAAGTTTTAAAATTTTCACGTCAATATTACGGGGATAAAATAATGCTCTACTTCCGGAACTTCAATCGCGAATTACGTAAGAACGAAGCGAGAGCGCCAAAAACGGACACCGGCACGGGAAGCGGAAGGGTCGAATTAAGGGGATGCCATGTCTAACTCCCAAAATTTGGGGTTCAAGGTCAAAAACCATGGGCTATAGTCCAGGGTTTTTTACGATGCAACTAATTAGTGAAATTAGGGGGGAAAAGTATGCTATCTTATAGAGTCAACCGTGAAACTAACGAATCTGATGTCCGTTTTGTGCGCCGACCCCTAGTTTAGGGGTAATTCACGTTTTCCCTCGATTAAATTTTTTTCTCCGATTTCGATGAAACTTTGCATACATGTAGTAGGGACATAAACTTAGTGCGGAATATAACTTGAGCTCTTAAGGGTTGATGGTAAGGGAGTTATTGAACTTTAACGTGGGATTTTGGAAAGGGTGTAAATATTAATCTTAGAGAAAAACTTTATTAGGATTTTTTGTTCAGAATAAAATTCTAAGCAACTTTTATTTGAAAAATTTTCTTGTCCGATTTTTCCTTTTCCGGAAAATGGAACTTTACTTGTCCGTTATATATGATAGACAGGGTAAAGTACAAAGAGGGAGTTAAAGACATGTCATCCTTCTAATTCGACTCTGTAGATTCCGAATCTGATGTCCAAATTGCACCCCCACCCTTAGTTGATGATGTAATATGATGTATATAATATTTATTACTGTTATTCATGTTATTTTGTTTTTAATTGTTATTTTTCTGATTGTTTAGGGGATGAATGACCTGCACTTCAACCCTGGATGCGGCAGCCACAGTTCCAGAAGGGCACAAGTGGAAATAATTAATAAATAACTTGTATATGTAGTATTGTACTTGTATCAACAAAATCGTGTGTATTTATTGTTATATAATAAACAAACACTTAAATTACATAATATCTTTTATTCCTCAACCCCTTCAATAATAATTTCACCCTTTCATCCCTTTCCGCCCTTTTTTAAGGGTTGATTACGTAACCAAGACCCTTAGGGCAAATCAGACCTTGGATTCGTGTTCTAGGGGTTCTAATAAGCTTAATAAAATTTATCCGGCCTTTCTAGCCCTTATAGTTCCGGAGTTCCTTAACACCCTTTGCTGTGAACTTAAGGGGTGAATATATTGTAAACTAAGGGTGGTAGAATAATTCTGTGCACGCCAGTCGAAAGAGCGGGTTAAAATACCCTCGATACGCAATTTTCAACCCTCTAGCCCTTTAAATAAGCTACATAGGGTGATCCAACCCTTAAAAAACTTTAAGGGCTCATATCTCGGAAACGGCTGGGAAATTCGTGGTTTTTATGAAATTTTCCCGTCCCCTTCCGATAACCTCTGATGAACAAGGGTCCCTCTACAACATATATAAGTCTTAAGGGCGTAGGGCCAAGGGTTCAGGAGTTGGCCAATTAAGAGATTTAATTGATGTGTCGGAATCACAAAAACCAGTCAGGTGCCACGCCCACCTCTGTTATACGTGTAAGTGTACATGAAGTATAAGATGTTTTTTAAAGTATTATTAGCGTATTCTTTATGTAATAGTGTTACGTTTATAAAGGTTAAAGGTGTCGAAATAAATATATTTAAAACTATTCTGTTTATTTAAATAAATACTTTTGAATAGGTAATATGAACTACATAGTAATAAATATAGTGCATAACTATGCGGTTTATTTAATCGATATTATATAGCAACAATACAACACCTTAATAACAATTTGCAATAAATAAAAAGGTTATTGACCCCGTCCATATATGTTACATATATATGTG
This sequence comes from Stenolophus ochropezus, assembly GCA_035578165.1. Taxonomy (NCBI): domain Eukaryota; kingdom Metazoa; phylum Arthropoda; class Insecta; order Coleoptera; family Carabidae; genus Stenolophus; species Stenolophus ochropezus. The sequence continues at coordinate 34,446,941 of JAQOWZ010000008.1, read as the reverse complement.
CATTTGTTATGGAAAAACCGACGTCTTAAGATTCAGTATAAACACTTAGTAGGTTGCCTACCTTCCAGGTGTCAATTAGTGTCCACAAGGGAACGTTTTAAGAGATTTTATTTAATTTTAAACGTTTTCTCGACAATATGATATTACTAATAATAGTAGTAAGTACTTAGAATTATAATAAACTATTTTTCATGATGAATTATTATACCTACCGTCCATGTTGTTTCACTGTACTGAAAATAATAAAATAAGGTGTTTAAATGAAAAATGAAATATTATTAAACATTATTTATTAATAAAAAAACATATACATTTTAATAACATAATGCATAACAATATACTTACATGCTACATATCTTACTATACCTATACAAGATATACATTGTTTAAAGATATATATGTATGTTATTGTATTAAGGGGGTGGTTTTTTGGTTTTATTCTACTAATTCGACCCCGTAGATTCCGAATCCGGTGTCCAAATTTCCCTACGACTTATAGTTCTTATGTAATAAGCGATTTAAATCTTTAAAATTAAATAACTCCCTTATTTTCAACCCTAGGGTGGATTTTCTTTTAGAAGTGTCTAAGCCTATGTACCTAGTATGCGTATACCAAATTTGAACCGGATCCGCCACAAAAAGGTTTTTGGCAACTAAAAAACCGAAGGCTATAGTCCAGGGTTTTTGGAGTGCATACTAATTAGCGATTTTAAACATGTTACTTATAGATTCAACCCTAAAAATCACGAATCCGATGTCCGTTTGTTGCGCAACTGCGTCGTTCTTGCGTAATTCGCGTTTCCCCGCGAATAAAATTTTAGGCAACACCCAACACGACCTTGTGTCACCAATACATAAATATAGGAGATTTACAACAACTAAATAAACGGGTGTTTCATCATTTTAAGGGCTGATATTTAGTGATATTACTTAAAATAATACTGTTAACATGTAGTTTGTATGTTGTTATGCAATATAATACATCAAATAAATATTACCTTGGATTTTACCTTAATAGTTATAACATTCTGGTATTATAGAGGACACATTTATGGGTTAATCACTACACTGTTTTATAACACTTTTGTTAGTGATATTTACCCTTAAAACATCATCCCCCAAATGCTGTAAATATAGTATATGATTTTATTTTTCATAGTACATAGTGATAACGTATATAACGATGTACTTAACACAATAAATATATTACAATAACATTTTGCTTTTTGTAATAATACTTATTTGTAATAAACTATGCAATACATATAATAAAACATTTCATTTTTATCCAAGTACTTATAAAGATTTTATAATGGTTTAGTAACAAAATATATTTATATATGGTACTCTAAACTATGAAAATATAATAAATATATTATGTTATAGACAATAAGAGACATCTAAAACAGACATTTCAAAAGTTTAAAAAATATACTCTATTTATCTACATAACTATAAGGTACTAGATATACTTTTATAATAAGTGACATGTATTTTAGTACAATAGGATATGTTGACATATGTTTGTAAAGTCAAATATAACTTTACAGATAATTAGAATACAAAAGGTATACATAAAAGAGTTGTTACATTAATTTTAACAATTGTAAATATATTTTTAAAAGTCCATACCTATGTTTGATGTCTAATATTGTCTGTAACTCCAACAATAACTCTTTATTTATACATTTCCTCTAACTTGGAATCATGAAACATTTTATTATAAGATGAAATAAATGAAAAATGTAATTTGACATTATATTATGTACAAATTTCCTATATATTTACAATAGCGAAATACTGAATTTTCATCTAGAGATGATATTTACAATGACGGTCTGCCAAACCATTGGACGCTTAAAACTATAAACAAATGAACAAATGTTTTTACATAAAATTTAGCAACAATGCACACTTTACACACTGTAATACAATATAATATAAATTTTACAGACACAGCATAAAATTTGTAACACAAACATTTTAAAATCAAGTTGAATTTGACTCATCTAACTTCAAAATTTTTTGCTCTCCTAATACATACCATTGTTTTAGATTCTTTGTTTTATTTGTTACAATTTTTTTGATTTAATATTATTTTGTTTGCATTGTGTCTGACATTTATTTAAATTAAAATACATAAAATTTTAGGGATATTTCTGTAACACTTAAATAAGTCTATATATTTTTAGGGTATTATAAGGGCTATACCCTTTATGGGGTGTGCCATTTTCATCTCAAATTTATATAGTTCTTATTTCACATTTAAATATAACAGATTTTTGGTACAAATTGTTTTTGGCTTAAATGTCATTAAATACCCTATTCTTTTAATAACATTTTAAAATTATCGGGACATATAACATACAAAAAACAATATTTAAAAAAATTGCTGTAGGTATTGATTTTGTATAAAAAATTATTTTTGCAAACATTTTTTTAAATATTCGATTATGTAATTCTAAATTAAAATACAATAAAATTCATATTAAAAATTTGTATGTACTGTATTTAAATTTAAAAGCATAAAATACGTTTGCCTATAATGCATTTAAATAAAAAAATTAAATAAAAATAATATAAAATTTCTGTATTTTGTGTGAAAGTTTTAAATTAGAATAATAAAAACAATCTTGTAGTATTTCACAGCAAAGTACATACAGAAACCTAAAAGGAGGTGAAAAATATGGTTTAATTTTTATTAAAGTTTAAATAAAAATAAAATAGTATAATGTGCAAGTGCAGAAAGTAGCCTACTTCCCACGACGTGTAAAAGTATTGGCACGAAACAAAGTCAAGTGCTGGAATCACACAAGGTGGGAAATAGTTGACTCTGCACGAGTGGCACACTATACTTTTTCTACGACCACACTATAAAACGTTACAGAACACAATATGAAGGATGAAAAAAGATTGTTTAATTATTAATAAATTTCTGGATATATTGTGTTTAAAATTTAAATTAAAATAAAATAGTACATTGTACAAGTGCAGAAAGAGTCTATTTCACATGCGATGTAAAAGTTTTGGCACAAGACAAAGTCGAGTGCTGCAGTTACACAAGTTGGGAAATAGTTGATTCTGCACGAGTGGCACACTATATATTTTTACGACCACAGTACTAAAAAAACAAAGCAAAAAATATATGCACATGGCGAAGGTAAACTTAAAAATGATATTTCTCACACTGCACATGCGCTTTTAACTTTGAAGCTTTAGTACGAGTGGTCGTAAAAAAATATTTTTGTACGTTTCTTTTTAAATACAAGAATATTTCGACATAACATACAGTTAACTAAAACCAAGTAAAAGAAACATTTATTTGTTTAAACATTGTGTGTGTGTGTGCAAAATTGCAAGTAAACTCTGGACGGCTGTGTGAAATAAGGAATGATTGAACTTATTCTACAGCCCGAAGTATCGTAGAAATAAATAACAATAAATAGACACTTCGCTAGACTAGATTATGTACACGCCGTGGGTTATGTACAGTGTGTGACCTCGACTCAGCGTATCACTAGCTATCACAGATAATATTCGAGTCCGAATATTAGCCGAGGGCCCTGGGGCTGTGAAGGTGTTCACCGCAGCGTGGTCGCCAGCAGAGCCACCAGCAGGAGAAGAAGGGATGGCAGGACGGTGGTTGATGATGAGAAGGGACATTTTAGCGCTCCGTGCATATATTCTTTACAGTGCATCTGAAACAAAAGGAATTATTTTAATTATTGTTCTCGTTTGTTTGGGGTTTGTTGGTGAATAAGCAATGATGTGGCATGTTAAAAGTTGTATTTAGGCATAAAAAAAATAGCCGATCGACATAGTATATTATTGTTATTACGGTAACCTAACCTAATTTAAAATCTAACCTAACATAACCTCAGCCTAAACAGGGTTGTTGTAATTTTTCCCGACCCAAAAAAAAAAACCCCAAAAATCCCATCCAAAAAAAACCCACTCGAAAAACATTCTTATAAGCTCATATTTTTTTCTAAAATTAATTTTATTCGATACATACCAGGGTTGGCCAGATTTAAATCAATTGATTTAAATCTACTGATTTTTTTAAAATAAAAGTCATTGATTTTTATCAAAGAAAAAAAAATACAATTTATAATAAAAAAAAAATTTGTTGTTACTTATTATTAATAATAATTAAAATATGTTCTGTATTTTATAATATCTTAAAATTAAATGACGGAAGAAAATTATAATTATTTAAATGTGTAACCAAAAGTAAAAATTATTTGTTACCTACTCTACCTAGTTTTATTTAGAAGAATCGTTTTGGTTTTAATACAGCTTTAATTTTTATTTATGAAATAGAATAAATATATTGATTTTAATACAATTAAAAAAGTGCAGGAACGCTTAGATATATTTAAAAATTAAAAAAATCAAAAAAATCATGATTTATTTAAAATTATCAAATATTAATAATAAGGATAAAAATCTTCAAATGTAAGGTTCGAATTTTAAATTAAATTTAAACAAAAATAATGTTTTTACTATTTTAAATAAAACAACGTATTTTTAACATTTTTAATACAACTAGTACAAAAAATTATATAGAATTTATAAAACGTAAAAACATGTCAATTTATATTTCAAATAAATAAAAATTATATTTTTTTATTTCCCTTTTTCAAAAAAAATAAATAAATACCACTGGTATAAATTATTATATCTTCCTATTTCAATAAATTAACTTTGTATATTAAACAAATTTCATCCTTATTTGTTAAACACATCAAAATTTATATATTTTTAATGTTTCTGAATAAACAGTTTTAAAAACACTGGTCTAAAAAATATTTTGTTGTTATATAATAAATCCTCAATGTATCAACTACCCCCATATCAAATTTCATTCCGATATCCCAAACCATTTGGAATTTACTGTACTTTAACTTTACTTCAACATTTTTAATACCCCTGGTTTAATTAATTTATTAATTTAACTCTTAATCAATAGCTAAAGGTTCCAAAAATCTCCTGTCCAAATTTCACCCTAATATCTCGTCCCGTTTCAGAGTTACAAGCTTTCAAAGTTGAACAAAAATCCACCCTGAGATGCACCTGTCGCAGTCCTGACCTATCCCAATAGGGAAACCCTCTCGTGACGTCACAAACCACGCCCTTGGAATCCCCTAGCCAGAATTTTGTTACTACTTTCCTTATAGTTTCTACAGAGAAGATTCAACTTTAAAAGTACATAACTTTTGAACCAGTCATCGAAAATTGATAAAAATTTCTACCCCCCCTAATTGAAGGGTGCTGAATTCAAATCCGGTCACAAATTTAACGTATCTCAAAGGGGTTCAAAACTACACCCCAAAATAAGGGTTGGGAACTTTTTTATGTTTAATGCTCTGTAGCAAAAATGGGTACACCTTCGATTTTGTTAAAATTTTGTGAACATATGTAAAAAAGTCCATAGAATCGAATTCCGTTGAGAAAATAGTGGAACACCCTCTAGTTTGGGCGGTATACCCCTAAATTCGAAAAATGAACACAAGAACACGCTATTTTTATATATTTTGTTATTTTGTCGCTTCCTGGAGCAATGTCTGCCCCATAAATTTGGCTAAAAATTTGTATACTTATGTAAAAAAGTCCGTAGAATTGATTCCCACCTAGTAAAATAGTGCCCACCCCTTAGTTTTAGTGTTATGGACCAAAAACCTCGTGAACACCCCATAGATTATTTTCGCAATTTATTCAGTTTAGCTCATTTTTCAAAGATTGTCTTCTTAAAACTATATCAGTCGTCACAAAATTTTCAAATTTGGTACACTTATGTAAAAATGTCCAAGGAATTCGAATCTGGTCACGAAAAAATTGTACAACCCCTAGATTTTTTTTTAACTACCCCTAAACTCAAAAATATTTTAAAATATTTTTTTACCGTTTTATATTAAAAATAATTTTTTAAGAATTTAGTTAAAGTTTTGTAGACATATAAAAAAGTCGGTAGAATCTATTTCTGCCTAGTAAAAAATCTTCCATTGTCTAGTTTTGGCGACATACCCCTAAATCCAAAAAATTGCATAAATTTGCAGATTTTCCACATTTTCTTATTTTGTCACTTCATTTTAAATATGCGTCCTTTATGAATTTTGATAAAAAAATTATCATTTATGTAAAATACTATGTAGAATTGATTGCTGCATAGTACAATAACATACACCCCTTAGTTTTGGAGTTATAGACAATAATCTTCATAAACAACACATAAACTTACGCGTAATTTAGCTCATTTTTGAAACTTTATTTTGTCAAGACCATATCAGTGGCCAAATAAATTTACAATTTAGTGTACCTATGTAAAAATGTCTGTAGAATTAAAAAATGGCCATGAAAAAATTCTAAAATGCACAGATTTTTAATTATCGAACTTAAAACATGCACGTATGAAAGTAATAAAATATAAAAGTTTATATATATAAAAATTTCGAATTAAATTTTGAAATTTGGGATATCGATACAGAATTTAATTTTAAACAATTTTTGACTCTTACAAGTTTTTCGGAAAACTCATAATTTTTCGAGAAAATAACAATATTGTAAAAATAATTTACATTTTTAGTCACTTTTTCCTCAAAATTGTATCAATGGCAAAAAAAAAAAATAATTTGGTGTACCTATGTAAAAATGTCTGTAGAATTCAAATCTGGTCATGAAAAAATTCTGAAATGTACATATTTTTAATTATCAAGCTTTAACTACGAAAATATGAATGTAAGAAAATATAAAAGTTGGTGGTTAAAAAAATTTTTGAATCAAATTTTGAAATTCGGGGTATAGATGCAGAATTAAATTTTAAAAAATTTTAGACTCTTGCAAATTTTTCGAAAAACGCATAGTTTTTAAGAAAATAACAAAATTTTAAAATTGTATTTACATATCCTGCTGAAAATTATTACATATGATTTATACAATTAAAATTTTAGATTTACTTATAGTGAATGTGTATAAAATATAGGGTAAATTAAAATATATAATATTTTATTTATTAGAAATAAAAAATATAGTGTATGTACACATTATGTTATTTGCGTACTGACAGTAAGTTTATTGATATTTCCACGTTACAGAATCCTACAAAGCAGTCCTGCTATTATCCTGCCGCGGTGTAGATGGCAGGACGATACCCGCAGGACATCGCTAATTCACTTAAAGGATATACATCCCTAGCGAATTTATTTTCTTTATTAACAAAGTGTGACTTGTGTAAAAATATTCGTCGAGGATTATTAAATTCGTAAGCTATCAAAAGAAACCTACAATAATGCTTTCAGGACTCGAGACAAGAGTTGGAAAACTTCAGAACATTCATATTTATACTTAATACGTCATCATAAAAAGTTTTTCAGTCACTCAAAGTTCAAAAAGTCGCGAAAGTTTGTGAAAAACAACATTGTTCACAAAAGAACACGAGAAATTCAAACAGCAAATCTTACTTTCAGATTTTTTTGACTTTACATAGTTGTAACTCAAAAACTATTAAAGATAATTTAATTCTGATTCAAAATTTGAAAAGTATGAAGTTTTTTATATATAGTATGTAATTTTTAAAACAATTTTTTAAAGAATAAAAATTAAAAAAATAAAATATTCATACGAATTTGAAATTTTTTTTTGTGTTAAGGAAGTTGTAACTCGAAAAGCAATAAAGATAATCCACTTCGGTTGAAATATTTTAAAAGTACGTAGTTTTTTACATATAATATGTAATTTTTAGTAATATATTTTACAAAACAATATATTTACAGCAGAAAAATTCACATCAAAAAAATTATGAACGTATTTCTCATATGTCAAAAACTATTAGCCAATTTAATTCAGATTGATAAGTGGATATATATGCATATCACATTTTTTATTGTAATAAAAATTTATTTAAAATGTGCATATCATATTTTTAACATATTTTTATCACTGGGCTACCAATATATAGACAAGAGAGGTACTTAATTAATAAAATATTTTTCAGAGCTCAGTTATAGAATAATTTTGTTCTATTCTATAAGGAAGGTATTGTTTTTAGTCAAATTTCTAGAGTATGAGTTTTCAACATATGAGCACGAATTAGGGTCCCTAGAATACGATTTTACTATTTTTACCGTGATGTCTGTTAGTCCGTAAAATAAGTAAATATGAAGTAGTTTTATTGTAGAATTAAAAAAGGTAGAAGAAATATATAAGGAATATATTTTCATGCGTCAATCAAGATAAGTTCGGTTCCAGTTTAAGTAACGCCAAAAATAGCTGTTTTTATTTGGTCATACAAATTTTATAAAGGAAATTTTAGGTATGAAATGAATTAAAAATATTCTAAACTGCAATAACAAACTAATTATAAAACTACAAATTGAATGTACTGAAAAACTTATATAGAATATAGTACTACAGTGGCGAGAGATAATGGCTCGTATTACGAGCTCACTTTTATAATAAAATCGCGATTTTAACGTCCACTTTTACATCATGATATTATGTAAAATTGAAAGTTAAAATCACGATATTATTATAAAAGTGAGCTAGTTCGCTTTTATAATAAAATCGCAATTTTAACGTTCGTTTTTACAAAAGATTTTGATGTAAAAGTGAGCGTTAAAATCGCAATTTTATGATAAAAGTGAGCTCGTAATACGGGCCAATGTGTTGGACATATTTTTTGTATAAAATAAATTTTAAATCCATTTTAAACAATTTAGTGTACCTACACATTTATGATAGTAACTTTCAAACACAATATCAGCAGTAAAATATAGTTTATACGTACATATACGTATATATAATGCTCACCACAATGTGAGCATGTGTGTGCGGCATGCGGTATCTGCTCAGCTTTCCGTACGCATTTTGCGTTGATGTATGTGCCGCTCGTGCACGGGCACCGAATGTGAAGACGGATAGCTTTCAAATATCGCCAAATAGATTTTGCAAATTGAGAACGACGGTATATTTATTGCTATACACAACATGATACGCACTATATATTATGTTTTGTATAAAATATCGCGAAAAAATGCTAAGGAATATTTTAAAACATTCATACTTTGTTTATTTTTAATGTATTTTAATGTAAAATGTCTAAATATTTTGGTACCTTTATATAAATATATAATAATAGTATAATTCCCTAGGCATCCGACGGCAGTGATTTGAAAATATTCATACTTTATTTATATTTAATGTAAAATGTCTCAACATTTGGTACCTTTATATAAATATATAATAATAGTAAATTTCCCTAGGCCTCCGACGGCAGTGATATATTTACAAATGTGTGTACTGTTTTTTTTTTACTTTTAAAAGTAGTTTGCTTTAATATTTCTTTTTATAATAATAGTATAATTCTCTAGGCCTCCGGCGGCAGTGATTTTAAAACATTCATACTTTATATATTTTTAATATATTTTAATGCAAAATGTCTAAACATTGTGGTACCTTTATATAAATATATAATAATAGTATAATTCCCTAGACCTCCAGCGGCAGTGATTTTAAAACATTCATATTTTATTTATTTTTAATGTATTTTAATGATAAATGTCTAAACATTTTGGTACCTTCATATAAATATATAATACTAGTATAATTCCCTAGGCCTCCGGCGGCATTGAAATTTTTACAAATATGTGTACTGTATTTTTATTTTTAAATATAGTTTGTTTTAATATTTTTGTATATTACTTCAACAAAATACAAATTATGCATTATGATGTCATGAAAATTTGATATAGGTATATTTTAATTTGTATAAAATATCGCAAAAAAATGCTGCAGAATATTTTAAAACATTCATACTTTATTTATTTTTAATGTATTTTAATGTAAAATGTTTAAAATTTTTTGATACATATAAAATAATAGTATATTTCCCTAGGCCTCCGGCGGTAGTGAAATTTTTATAAATGTGTGTACTGTATTTTTACTTTTAAACGTAGTTTGCTTTATTATTTTTGTATATTTCTCCAACAAAACACAAAACTTGTATAATGATATCATGAAAATTTAAATGTTTTAAATTTAAATTTTATAAAGATATAACATGAAATATTATTGTACATATTTTGCTCATTATAATGTATGAAAATATGATTCAATTTCAATTTCAAATTCAAATTTAAATACCTCGTTCCATTTTCATAAATAAAATACTGTCATTGACCAAACCGATGTAAACTATTACCTTCTAATTAATTTGAAAAATATTATATATACTGTTAATTTATACATCAATGCATAAACAGATGATACTTGAGAGGACAAAACGATCGTGACAATAAAATGGTTTATATTATTATTATCTATATACTTATAATAGTTATTTGTATATCAAGGGACTAAAGTATAATTTTTTATTACGCATATGGAATTTATTCTAGAGGCAGTAGTTTGACAGATGCGTCCGTAAAGTCAGAATTTGAAATAAGAGTCTGTAACGTTTTACTTTATCTATACTACTTTGGCTAAATTAGCAGGTGATATCGTGTACTTTAGTATCGATTTCGAAAAAAAAAAGTAATTTAAAAATAAAAATACAAGTCTTATATTTGTATTGGTAGAAATATATAAAAAGTTAGACATTGTCGGATGGTTATGCATTTTTAAATAATATTTACGTAAGTATTTGAAATGTGATTGATACTTACTTTGAACATAGAGTACGACATTTTATCAAGGAACCCTCGACTAAACTTGGCCGCCTCTTCTCCACAAGTTCTACGAATTACATGAGTCGAGCACTCCACGTATTCTTGGAAGGAACTGGAAAGAAATTGATTTTTAATAACAAGAGTATAAGATGTTAAAAGAATCTTAATCCAATTATGCATTCAGTTCTTTCCCTAATAAGAACTTAATCCTATTCAAAGTAATGATTGGCTTCCAAATTTTCTTTTGTCGGAATTTTTTTATTGAGGGAATTATCAAAATGTTTTATTGTTGTTAACAGCGTATAATTTTTGGACCAATGGAAAATATGACCATATTTTTTTTACATTTTATGATTTTGTACAAAAAATAAAAATACCCGTATTTTTTTAAATCGCTTAATTGTTGATAATTCCGGTGAAAAACAATAATAAAGTTTTGGAGAGTTTAAATATAGAATTTTAATTCATACGATAAGAATCATCTATCATAGAATAATATTCATTTGGTATATAGGTTACCCAGGTTCCATTTTTAAAACTATGTATGTAAACACCAACACTAACCAGCCTTAAAAAATTATAGGTCATTGTCAATTTTGACAGATGAGTATAGACATTTCAGTGTCAACCAAATTTACACCAAATCAATCTGTTGTATAATATCAAAATATTTTTATTTTATTCTATAAATTGCCTGTATTGATATCTTATACATTGTTTCATAAATAGTTATAACTATTTTTTTATAAACAAAATTCATTCGATATCATTAAGTAAAAAAATAGGTTCATTAAATTGGCACTTTTAGTAAACAGGTCTCTCATTCTCCTACGTGACGTCAGAGATATGGCGCCGTTACATAAATTTGAATTTCAAATGCTAGTTTCAGTGAAATTACAAGATAATACATAGTTTTTGTTATTTTTATTGGTAGTCAATGGTTAATTTTTACTTTTTATACATTTTTTCCTTCAATTCGGCTACAACGAAAAACTTACGAACCTTAAGTATTCGAACTGGAATTAATAAAATAAGATATTGTTTGTTAAATTCACATTTTTGAAAATTGATTTTTTTTAATGATAAAAAATAAATCATATCTAAAAAGAAACTTATTTTAATTTTGACTTGAAATCAAGTAACGAAAGCAAATCATTTTCAATTAAATTTATTTCATATAATCTTTCCTTTATTAAACGAAAAATTTAATGCAGTTATTTTCTACTTCTTTTTACGAAACAAATGAAGTATTGAAATAGCGAAAAATTTTGGTTTTTAGATTTCAACAGAAATATACCTTTTGATATTCAATTCCATTTTGACTAGTTTCAACTCAAAAATGGTTAGAAACAAAATTTAAGTTCACGTTTATTTTTTGAACTTAAATTTGAAACAAACTGTACATCGGTTATTATTAACAATAATATTTTAATATAAAATTCATCTAATTTAACGTAATAATAATAAAGATATATATAGAAATATATTTGAATATATGATGAAAAGCTAAAGTAGTGAAAGTTAGTTTTTGCAACCCCGTCTCATTATCGTGCAACATTCGATCTGCTGATTAGCAGATTAAAACGAAGTGATCTGGCGCGTGACCCGTGACATGGCATGTCGAGTGACATATCACGCTATGAACTGACCTACGGGTAGCCAATAAAAAATAAAATATGCACCAGTTACAACGGGCAGCAATCAAAATTTGGGGTTTATATATTGCATATATTATTTTATATGGTTTATACATATACAGGTCAAATTTTAAATATAGATAACCTCTTTTGTTATAATTATTTTATATGTAACCTATATAATATATTATTTTTATAAAATATGAAATATATAAAATGTTTTTACAATTAGAAATACTATATTTAATCCACAAATAATAAAGTTTATCATATTAAACATATCTGTAAAATGTAACAAATTTGAGTTTCATTTAATATAATATAATATTTATTTCCCACATAAAAATTGTTCTTCTTATTATTCATTATTATGCCTAGTATGTATGTTGCCACATATACATAAACACACTCATGTAATGCTGGTCACATTTTTAATTTAAAAGTTCTTTCACTTTTTTGGGTATTTATAATATAAAATTAGTCATCGAAATACTCGTCTTAGATATTTTCCTTGTCGTTAGAAATACAGCACAAATTTATTAACAAAATTTATTCGTCTACTTAAGAAGCATAACAGGGTGTTTAAACAGATACTGTGTACGTTTAAATGGCCTCTGTGGTGTTCTCTTCATCTAATATAGAGTGCAATAAATTTAGCACACCCAACAATAGGTAGTAATAGATAAATTTATAATTATGCCTGGTGTGTATATTGCCACATGTTCATAAAGACATTCATGTAATGCTGGTCACATTTTAATTAAAAAGTTACTTTGTATGTTTAAATGGCCTCTATGGTGATCTTTACGTTTAATATAGAGTGCAATAAATTTAGCATACCCAAGAATGGGTAGTAAGTAATATATGCATTATTGTGCCTGGTATGAATGTTGCCACAAGTACATAAACACACTCATGTAATGCTGGTCACATTTTATTTTAATCTCTTACTTTGTACGTTTAAATAAACTCTAAGGTGAACTCTTCATTTAATATAGAGTGCAAGAAATTTAGCACACCCAACAATGGGTAGAGAGAGATATATTTATTATTGTGCCTGGTAAGTATGTTGCCACATGTATATAAACACACTCATGTAATGCTGGTCACATTTTAATTTCAATAGTTAGTTTGTACGTTTAAATGTCCTCTGTGCTGATCTCTCCACTTAATCTAGAGTGCAATAAATTTAGTATACCCAACAATGGGTAGTGAGAAATATATTTCTTATTGTGCTTGATAGGTATGTTGCCTCGTGTACATAAACACACTCATGTAATGCTGGTCACATTTAATTTAATCTTTTACTTTGTACGTATAATTGACCTTTATGGTGCCAGTTATGCTAGAGTGCAATAAATTTAGCACACCCAACAATGGGTAGTGAGAGATATATTTATTTTTGTGCCTGGTATGTACGTTGCCATATGTACATAAACACACGCTGGTAACATTTTTAGTTTAACTGTTTATTTCTCATATGAAATCCGTATTTTTTGGTGCTTTCTCCACTTCAGCTAGAGTGTGATAAAGTGGAAATAACCAATGCAGTATAAATTAGCAACTTATTTATTATTGTGCCTGGTATATATGTTGCCACATGTACATAAACACAGTCATATAACGTTGGTCACATATACAGTGATACTTTTATGATACACGTATGTTTGTGGGCAGTATGTAAGTCTGGAGGAAGAATATCGTTGGGTGATTGTTGCGGCCGGGAGTAGGTAGAGGGCCAGTGATTTAGGCGGGTAATTCGGCGCGCGTAAACCACGTAACCGGCTAATTGGCTGCGAAACCGCGGCCACCATCCACTCCAATTTGCCGCTTCCAGTTGCTGCTCATTGTCGCCTGAAAACGGCCCAACTTGGCCCAACACCCCAGACCATTACCATACCCTCCCAAATTACCTGCTGGACGTATGTGAAAATGGGAACAAATCACAAAATATTTAGGTAAGGCGGTAGTGCTATAAAGACTTACATGATTGATTCATAATTAGCTTAGGACATAGAATTAAAGACCTGAACCGTAACAACACTGTAAGCGAAAACCGTACCAATATTTGACTTTTTATGAAACCATAACCGAAAACCGAAAAATATATCATATTCCTTGAAATGTGGAAACCGAAAACCGACACGAATAATAAATTTATTCTGCAACCAAAAAAATACCGGTACTTAAACCAGTATAAATATAAATATTGTACTAAAATGAAAATATTCACCATAAATTTTACTTATTTTTATAATTTTAGTGTAATTCATGTAATAATGATTAACTAGTTATATTTTAAAGCGCCATTTTAATTCACACACATTCAACACAAATCCGAAACAGTAATGAAACCGAAATTTATTTGATTATTTTATTTATTTAAAAACTGTTACCGATAACCGAAAAAGAATTTTTGTTAATGTAAAACCGAACCCCAAATTTTTCAGTTCGAGTTCCTACACAGAACATAATTTTAGCACGGTTTAGGAATGGGGTAGGTGCCCAAATTTTGATTTTTACTTCTCGCTACTCAGTAAGACAGGTATTGGAATCATGTTAAAAAAATCAAATAGTGAATTTCAAATAGATGAGCACGTATTGAAGTCCCTAGAACATGATTTTAATATTTTTACGATGATGTCTGTCCGTATGTGTGGATGGATGTTGTCGTAACGATTACTCAAATACTAGTCAATAAAATAAGTTGTGTTTTCATAAAGATCTTAATATTTATCTGAAATAATTAATTTTGAATATGTGATAATTTTTCTAAATAATAATTTAATACTATGTCATTAGCTACAATTTTATAGTTCAAATTTGTTTCTATCCTGCTCCATTTAACTATTATAAGTAATTATAATTCGGTTAATTTGTTCCAATTGCGGTTAATCTGTTTATCTATGGAAATAAAGCCCAGTTGTACTAATAACACTTAAACATAAAAATGGTAACCGAAATTATGTCAACAAAATTAAATAATTCATTTGATATTTTATTCCGATGTGATTCCATTTAAGGGAAAACTTAATATTTAAGTACTATTGGTGCAATCTGCTACAAATATTTTATATTTGACAGTGACAATTATTATAGACAGTGAAACTATAATAGTTATTTACATACCAAATGCGGGAACGACTGGTTTCCGGAGGAGTGTTTGGCGGCGCGAGCTCGCGAGCGCTGCCATAGAACGATTCCGGAAACCCAGTTCACGCAAGAGGTTTGTACAATATTTTTCGTACGAAAATCATAAAATCAATAATTAATTTTCTATTTGTACAAATATTTTTATTTATTGTATACACAAAATGATTTGTGGTTATGTGTTTCAGTACTAACAAGTGCTGTCAATCTGTCAACATGACAGCAGTTGTTGCCAACATTGTTTATCAAATGCACTAAATTTACTTTTTCTAAAATAAATTTCACTCAATAATCCACTATTCTCTTTTATTATTATTATGTAAAAGAATGTTTGAAACATTATACTATTTTATTGTAAAAATAGTTTTTTAATAAATACTGTAGAAGTAGGAGTGTTTTTTCCAAAATTTCCCGGTCACCTATCTGGTGGAGACCTGGGAAATTGACGTTCCAGGTGTTGCTTAGGCAACGCGAAACAACACATTTCAATGCATGAGTACGAAAAAATAATTATCGAATACTCTAAATTGTACTAATACTATAAGTACTAATTATTATGTAAATATTTGTAGAAGTAAGAAATAATTTGTGTAGTAAACAGAGGACAAATGCAACCCGTAAACAAGCCTTGTAGTGCATATAAAACTTGCCATGGTCGATTTGGGCATTGTTGGCGTCCATACGTGATTTATTATGTGTCTTTGTCACCCATTGCTAAACTACGAATAATTGATTTCGATATATTGACATACAGAATTCTAATGATGAAATATGGACAGCATTACATGCGTAGAATACGAACAACACGATATACCAGTACTACCAATCACAGAACCTAATTACTACACACGCACAAAATTATGCGTTTTATTTATTCTTATGTTGTAGTACTTATATTTTTATTGACAATCATTAAAGACAAATAATTAATTTAATTTGAAATAGTTACATAAACCGAAATCTTTTTTTTATGATTTATTATTGTACAGGAATTAACCTCAATTACAGAATAAAATCTGAGATATATTTAAAAGTACAGAGTATACAAAAAGGAAAAAAATGTAAGTAAATACACTTATATATAACAAACACAAATTGAACAATATTATTATGAAATAGTACATGTATAATTCAAAACTCACTTATTTCAGATACCATAATTTTGAAATTGCCCAAAGAAACAGTGAAGTTAAGGTCCAAACAATATTTACTGCCTGTTCTGCACATTGCATTAATAGGAAAATGTACGTAGTGGTTAGTTCTCGCAAAATTACATTCAAATGTCAACGCACTTCTCGAATTGAAAGACCGTACGTAAAAATTTAATTGGCATAGAGTTTCAGGTACATTATAGATGATATTCATAATTTTATATATAAATAAAATCTGTAGCTTAGCCCAACGAATTGGAAAGGATTTAACATTAAAAAGAGACAGAAGAAAACTATATTCGCATTTAGGACAAAAAGAAAACGTACGAAAAACGAAATGCTTATAGAATTTGTTTTGAACTCCATCTAGGTTACGATAAAATCATGTTAAAAAATTTTGAAATCAAATTTATTGTTGAATTAACTATTTCAGGTTTAGCGGTACGGTGTCTGTACCACTTTTTTTAAATCAAGCGCGTCATGGTGGTACATAAATTATACCACTTACATAAATGTTATTTCCATTCTTACTAGTAGGCTAGAAACTGTACCACCTCTATAAATGTGTTTATGTGATTGTGTAGGTACTATGAGAGCTACGCGCGTTTTGTTGTAATACACTTCATGCATCGTTATTAAAGCATTTTTTTTCTAAAATAACTTATTTTATTTTTCGGTGACGCACAGGTGATAAATATGGTAAATTTTCTGTGACTGAAAGAGTTAAAGGGATCCTCCACCATTTTTTTTAAAAAAATTTTTATGAAATTTTATCTAATTTATCTTCATTCATTTTCATTTTAACTTAAATAATTAAATAATATAATTTTGACTTACCAACAAACGCTTCTAATTCCGTAATCCAAGTCATCGGTGGTGGTGTTATTCAGCTGTTTTGGAGTGGGGGTAGGATGAGCTGCTGCCTGATCCAAGGATTGCATAGTTTGTTGGTATTGTTTGAAGCACATCTCGTTTTCGGGTACTACCTCTCGCATACACGGTGCATATTTTAAATATTCTAAAAACAAAAAATTCAAATTGTAATTTTCAGCTTCTAATATTGTCATATAACAATATATCTATACCCTATTTTGAGTTGTGAGTATCTACCCCTTTAAGGGGGTAAAATTGAGAATGGGTATTAGGTTCGAAAGGTTACACATTTTTGTATAATTTAAATTTTTATCCAACACCGTGTAATTATAACGATATAAGTATGCTGTTTTTAGATAAATAAAGTAGGTCATAAGTCACTAGTGAGCTAAATATATTAGCTCACTGTTTTTTGGTTCGTATCATAGTAACTACACGTTATAAAACCTCTACACTATTTTGTTTTTAAATGTCATTTAGAAATTCCATCTGTCAAAAATTTTATATGTATTATATATCAATGATTAAAATGTGTTGAATAAAATGTTGTATGGCACACGTGTGTTAATTACCTAAGTCACTTGGAAAAATACCACACTCGGCCTAACGGCCTCGTGAGCTAAACTTTTACCACTTAACTTATCTGTAATGTAACACACTTGTACCATAAATAACTATAAAGTAATGTAGTTGTAATTTTTCAACTTCTAATATTTCTTCATATAACTATATATCTATACTCAATTTTGAGTTATGGATACGAACTCCTTTAGGGGGGTAAAATTGAGAATGGATATTAGGTTTGAAAGGTTATACATTTTTGTATATTTAAATTTTAAAGTAATGTATTTTTCCGTGGTATTTTTCGATAGAATCCTCATTAAAACTTTATTATCATAGATCTTGTTCTATGAGTTGTCAAAAATTGTGCACGTCTATCAGTGCCAAGGATATTAAAGCCTACATTATTAACTGCAGGATGCAGTAGGATGAATGAGCAGGATAGCAGGAAATGAACCATAGCTTCAGGATAAAGAAGGTGCCATAACCACATTAAAACTTCTGCACTTATATTACTTATACGAGAAATATGATAGTGTATTAATGGAAGAGAGATGAGTTTTATTATTTGATTATTGGAAAATAATTGCTTGAGAGTTACACGACTATTCTACAAGGAACATGATCTTATGTAGCCTCACATTTACTCTTCTTATATTTTTTAATAGGCTATAATTATTATTATAGCACGACAATTTAATTTTGAATAAATCTTTCCAGTTGTTTTTCTCACATGAGTTTTATTATTTGATATTTGGAAAATAATTACTTGAGTGTTGCACGACTGTTCTACAAGGAATATGATCTTATGTAACCTCACATTTACTCTGTACTTATATATTTGATACTAAGCTATAATTGTTATTATAGCAAGACAATTTAATTTTGGATAAAATTTTTCAGTTTTTTTCTGACGTAATTAATCTTTACCTTCTTGATAAGTTCCGTTACTGCATAATTCCTTAACCATGCTGTTGGTGCCGTGAAACAGTTTGTTAAAATGAGACCGTTGTGGTTGAGACATACACCTACGAGTGTATGAGTGTACGCATTTGAGTCCTTGGTGTAGATCACTGAAAGAGAGAAAAGAAATTAGATATTTGAAGTTGGATTTAGATTATTTTGTAGTATAAATATATAGGTTTGGGTCAAACTGATAAAGTAAGACATAATTGAGACAGTAAATATAACGGTTTTTATGGAGGGTTCATACTTCATACTGAGTGAGCACCCTTCTCTCAAGTAGTAAACATTACGTTGTCTTGTTTTTACGGAGGGTGATTTTAATCTGTAAACTAGAGCAAGAATTAGAGTATTTCACAGTGAGTGAGCACCCTTCTCACAGGTAGTAAACATTACGGTGACTGGTTTTTACGGGGGGTAATTTTACTGTAAATAGGGCAAGAATTAGAGTACTTCACAGTGAGTGAGCACCCTTCTCTCAGGTAATAAACATTACGGTGACATGTTCTTACGGATGGTGATTTAAATTTAATTAGGGCAAGAATTAGAGTACTTCACAATGAGTGAGCACCCTTCTCTCAGGTAGTAAACATTACGGTTGACTGGTTTTTATGGAGGGTAAATTTAATCTAATTAGGGCAAGAATTAAAGTACTTGTCAGTGATTGAAAACCTTCTCTCCAGTAGTAAACATAACTGTGACTCCATTTTACGGAGAGTGGTTTTGATCTAATTACATTAGGGTAAGAATTAGATCTCTATATCTCTCTTTTTCTCTCAGGTAATAAAAATTATGGTGACTAATTTTTACAAAGGGTAATTTTGACCTAATTACATTACAATTTTTCAGTATCTTTTCTCACAGATAGTAAATTTACGGAGGGTGATTTAGAACTATTTACATTAGACTAAGAATTAAAATACTTCACAATCAGTAAGCACCCTTCTCTCAGATAGTAAACATTTCAATAACTAGTTTTAACGAATGTTGATATTGATCTGATTATATTAAAGCAAGAAATAATAATTCTTTACAGTTTTATTTTAGAATTGGCCCACCGTTAATTTCTAAACTACATAGATTACTGAGTCAAATCAATTCTCCAAATTTTTATGGAACTATAATTTGTATTGTTTAAATAATATTTATTTAGTAAGCAACGAATTTGAATATTATTTCTAGAATTGCATGAAAGATTTATACAGTATATTGAAAATACGTGTGGAAATAAAAATAGAATAAATATATTTCAGGGAAGCCATGTCTTATCACAGTCACACATGAGCAAAGCGCTGACTTGGTACGTTAATGAGTTTCATATATGCAGAGCGGCAAAAATTTTATTGTCCCACTCGCATTTTTCCTTTTCGCCCCTCAACCGTGATGATCGAATTTTCTTTTGCAAAACAAATTTTGTTTCGTTGCTAATTAATTCGGTTGTGTTTTTTGTTTATTAAATTGAATGCGCCAATATTTATTGCAGTTGTAAAAATTCCAGAAATAAAAAACCCTCGTAAAATGACCAGGAGTAAAATTTTATTAAACTGGTGCTCGGTGAAAATATTGATGCCTTTACGGGTTACTTAAACGTTATATGTAACATATGTTCGTTCACATGTATTTATGCTTGATATTTGAGTGATGTTATACGTAACATACTCTTCAGCGAAATGTATTTTACAAATTTTAATACACATTGTACAAAAAATCTGACGCAAGCAAAATATTTCATAACTTTTATACATTTAAAATGTGACCAGCATTACATGAGTGTGTTTATGTACATGTGGCAACATATATACCAGACACATTTATAAATATGTTGGTAATTTATTCTGCATTAGTTATTTCCACTTTATAGCACTCTATTTAAAGTGGAGAAAGCACCAAAAATGCGAATTTTATGTGAGGAATAAAGAGTTAAACTAAAAATGTGATCAGCGTTACATAAATATGTTTATGTACATGAACATATAGAGCAGGTTAATGTCTTTGGTGACTATTTCTTTAACATTATACCTAGATATATTTAGTGGAAAAAATATAAACTGTGCAAAAGTTATACTTTAAAACAATAGATCGAAGTGCACATTTCTATTTAAAGAATAATCAATCTGTCATCTGTCATGTTTGACAATTCAATGTTAAATTTTAAACATTAATATCTTTTTAATGAAAGTAGATATAAGAAATATAAGAACATGTTTGTAAACTATAGGAATGAGCAAATATTTCACAGATTTGAAGGGGTAACACAGTGTACTTAAAAATGTTAATTTTAGACATTTCTAATTCAATAACAATCAATGTTGCCAAATGTGTTATGGTTATAACGGAATTAAGTAAAATCAAATATTCCTAAATAAGCAGGCTTGCAGTAATGATACAAGTTATCAAATGTAAATATTTCACTGACGCCGGAGGCCTAGGGAACGCTGAAACTAAAAATAATATATATTTAGTATTTTTTAGACTAAAGGTAATTTCCAGATAGCGTCTATCAAAAATGTACTTAAATAAATTGGTTTCTAATGACTTTGTATTGTAAATATAGGTCAGTCTAAAATGTATTTTACTTATTATATAATATAAAAGTTCTGTACTCTTCATAAAATATGTAAAACAGCTAAAGTTAATTTTAAATCAATACTTTTCTTGTCAATTTAATCCTTAAAGTATTATTATACATAAATTATCTATATGGAGTTGATTCTTATTGAATTAAATTCTTTAAAATTTATTTCCCACAATAAATGGCTACTGACGTGCTCTTTTCACACTAGCTAGAGTATGATAAATACCCTCTATGTTATAAATATATTAATACCTATATCTGTGAGTGATAAATTAATTTTTGTATCTGGTATATATGTTGCCACATAGATATAAACACATTCATGTAATGCTGGTCACATTTTTTATTAATCCTTTATTTATTACATAAAATTTAATTTTGTGGTACACTCGCCACTTCAGCTATAGTGCCATATAAAGTATGTACAACCAGTGACGCAAAATAAATGATGAATGTATTTATCTTTGTCTGATATATATGTTGCCACATGTACATAAACACCCACATTTATTGCTGGTCAAATTTTGTGGAGCACTTTCCACTTCAGCTAGAGTGCCTTATAAACTGTGTAGAACTAGTGACGTAAAATAAATGAAAAATGTATTTATTTTTGCCTGGTATGTATGTTGCCACATGTACATAAACACACTCATTTAATGCTGGTCACATTATGCGGAGCACTCTCCACTTCAGCTAAAGTGCCATATAACGTGTGTAGAAACAGTGATGCAAAATAAATGAGAAATGTATTTTTTTGCCTGTTATATATGTTGCTACATGTACATAAATACATTCATGTAATGCTGGTCACATTTTGTGAAGCACTCTCCACTTCAGCAAGAGTACCATAAGTGTGTACAACCAGTAAGCAAAATAAATGAGAAAAGTATTTATTTTTGCCTGATATATATGTTGCCACATGTACATAAACACACTCATGTAATGCTGGTCACATTTTTCAATATTTCAACCTTTTTATCTGTATTATAGACACACCCAGCATTGGGTAACAAGACTGATGACATATCTATTTATATAAATTGAATTTTGGGTATGAGAATCTCAGGAAAATAATACAGAGCGCGTATCGTAAGGGTTAGTGTAACATATATCTCAATTAAATATAAATGCGACGGGAGCGTAACAGTATGAACAGAATTCCAATATCCCGGACTTAACTTTGTACCCGAAATAATAAGCTGTGGACGGAGAATTATTTTTCTTATTTAACTTTTCGTATCGTGAAATATATGCAAATTCGACTGTCGGATGCGAAATTAAATATATTACAAGTTAAATTAATAAAAAACTTGAAATGAACTCATTTTTTCAAGCCTTAATTTAATTTTAAATAATTACAAACACAAAGATTTAAAAAGTTCGCATAAAAATCTATAGCACTGAAATTTAATTATAATTTTAATAACATTATTTTGAAAACAGAGCATTAAACAAAATATTTTTGTTTTAATATCGGAAAAAGTAATTAAAACATATGAATAAAATGTAAATCTATATTAAAACTAGTAAAAGCATATTTTTCATTTAAAATTTTCATAGTAATAGTAAATGGTTTCACGAGAGAAATAAAAAAAATATTGTAATAATCTACCTCCAATATAAGTTAAGCCATACAAATAATTTATTATTATATAGGGAATTATTATAGTCGTTATTCAAGATGCAAATCATCTGAATAATAATAACCATAATCTCGAATATAATACTATACTTTTTCTACTTCTGTAAATTTGGAAAAATGTATACATATTTTATAAAACGACAAACTACTATACCGTCAGCTGTCAAAGTCGTAAACCTAACCATTTAAGAAGTATACCTAAAAAACCTGATTTTTTAGGTATAACTTTGAACTCAAATATCTCGAGAACGGAAAAAGATAACTGAATTCTGTTTGAAAATTTGGAATCAGCGTATCGATATCTACTTAAGTCTAAAAAATTAAAAATTTTAGAGACAAAATATTGCGAGGCGAAAAATTTAAATTTAGGTTTTTTATTTTTCTTATTTTTCACCTAATCGTTCCAAAATACCTATATGTAAGCAAAACATTTCTTTATAAAACCTTTTCCGTTGAATCGAATGGTAAAGTAGTTAATTTTATATCTCTACTCATTTTTTAAATATTCTCAAAAAACACTTTTTTGCGTTATAACTTTGAGAGCAAATATCTCCAAAACGAAAAGAGATTATGAAATTCTGTAAAATTTGAAAATTTTCGAGCAAAAAATTCGATATTTTTAAATATGAAATAAGTTTAAATGAAATAAAACAAAATATATTTATAATTAAATCATCATAATTTAAAAAAAAGTACATTGTAAAACATTTTAAATTTTAAAGATAGTTGCGAGTGATAAAGCATATTTAAATACAAAACTTTAAGTGTTAAAATTATGTTTAAAAGATAAAACTCTGGAACTTCAGTAACTCCGTAATTTCCAAGTAAATTTTAATTAAATAATTTTTAAACTTCTGTCGAGCAAAATTATGCTTAAATCTTTTGCTCAATTAATATTTGGGATTGAATTGTCACAAATTGAGCTTAATTATAAAAACTTCATTTCATTTCTTTTCTATTGGAGCGAAAAACAATTTAAAAGCTCGCCAAAAAGTCCAGCATCTGTGAGCTTTTTGCGAATCGATTAGGGAGTTATAAAAAGAGTTGTTTTTATAAATAAAATTGACATTGCCAAAATAATTATTAAATGAATTTTAAATGAATTTAATAGTTTTATTTGCCGGATTATTGAATGAAATATTGTTTTTATTTATTATTTTTTTTATTAATGGTTATTGTGTATAAAAAGTTTTGATGCGTGTCAAAATGGGTAACGTATAATCGATATGAACTACAATAGTACATTAAAACATACATTTTAATTTCAATATTTTCTGCATTTTAACAATTTTCGCTTCAAAAATTTTATACAATTATTTCTGTCAACCTCTAAATATATATGAAATGTTTTATTTACAATAAAATAAGAGCAGTACCTAGTATTTAGTGTATTAAACATTTTTGCGTGAGACATATATTTATAACAGTAAATTATGTATAGTATTAAAATTTAATTCATAAAAAGAATTAAGTATATTATTAACTTCCAAAGCTAACTGCACTATTTTGATTGAATTAGGAATGTTTGTACGTGATTATCAGTATTTTTAAATGATACAGAGGAAGATTTGTGCTGATATTTGACAACCTACTAGTCAAATTCTATTATTACGCATGCGCAAAACATTCATTCAAGTATGGTTATAATATTTTTTTTAATATTATTTCTTAAATTTGAATTATATGCAACAGAAACGTTAAAGTTAATCTTTTTCATTTTATTATGTAGTAATTAAATATATGTATTTATTTACTTAAGTTCAAAATGATTTAATTTTTACAATTTTGGAAACCAAATTGGTCTGTACAGCCTCAAATACCATTAATATTTCACCATAATAATCAGTATGTAACGTTCCATGTAAATTTGACAGTGACAGTGACATTTTGAGTATATTTAACATAGATTAAGGAAATATATTTGTAGATATTTAATTTCTTTAAAAAAAAAACAATCTAACAAAGCCAACTATCTATAAAGAAACCACAGCATGAAATATATACCAACAGATTTTTTTATTCCAAAAACCAAAATGAAATAAAACGTTGTATGTAATACCACGGGCATAATCAAGATTATAATCTTTTGATTATCTTTAATACATAAATAACTATTTCCAAAAGAATTCATCGCTGCATCATCGTAATTTACATTCGTTTATTAAAAAAATATAATAGGCGCCTCCACCAAAATTCTCCTCCGCATCGAGCTTTAAACATTTCTTCGCGTTATACTCTCTATAATATTTTAATTATACCCATATTGCATAAATCACTATTAATTAATACGTAAGTAAGAAAGTAAGTTATAATGTTTGATGTAGGTATATAAGAGGAAAACTTACGGGCAAATAATATCCAGGTCCTTTTTAGAAGCTACGAACGTGAGTCCCGCATCGGTCAACACTTGGAGTGGTTGGGCGCAGCGCACTAGCTCTTCCTGGCCGCACGTCTGATGGGCACGGGCCACACTACTTATTACCACTGCAAACAAAAATACACTATCAGTAACACACCCTTATACTGCATATATGTATCATAAAATCGGAATAAATAAATAAAAACAATAAGGGAAATCATTTCGACAAGAGTTGGCAAAAATAATGATTTATTTAAAAAAAAAATCTTTAAAAAAAAAATCAAATAAATAATGTTTTTTTTTGTTTTTTTTTTATTTTTAAAGATATCTGAGTATTACTGCATTTTTTAATTGTTTGAAAAGCAATATTAGTTATTTATGGCACAAGTGTGTTACATTACAGATAAGTCACATGGGAAAAGTTTAGCTCACGAGGTCGTCAGGCCGAGTGTGGTATTTTTTCAAATGACTTAGGTAATTAACACAGGTGTGCCATACAACATTTTATCCAACACATTTTAATCATTGATATAAAATACATATAAGATTTTTGACAGATGGAATTTCGAAATGACATTTAGGAATAAAATAGTGTAGAGAAGGTTTTATAACGTAGTTACTATGATACGAACCAAAAAACAGTGAGCTAATATATTTAGCTCACTAGTGACTTATGACCTACTTTATTTATCTAAAAACAGCATACTTATATCGTTATAATTACATGGTGTTGGATAAAAATATTTTATTCCATAAACGAAATCGAAATCAGTAATAAAACCGAAACGATACATCATAATAAAACCAAGAAGAGTAATAAAGAATTTTTACTTTTAGTTACATATATTAATACTTATATTTTCCTTGTGTTTTATGAGAATTAGAATAATAAAATACCATTTAATTTTAAGATATTATTATTACAGAATATATTTTAGTTATTATCAATTGTTTCGTAGCAAATAATTAAATACTTTTTGTAATTATTATTTTTTTGTGTCTTTGATTTAAATCAATGATTTTTATTTAAAAAGTCAGTTGACTTAAATCGTGATTTAAAAAAATAAAATCAGACCCTGGTATTATCCTAAAAAAATGTGTTTTATAATGAATTTTGCTTAACAGAACTTAATACCACTGAAAACTAAAATAATTTATTACTAACAAAACCTTATAATGCTTATATGTATAATAAAATCAGTAAAAATAATAAAGACAATAAAGGAAATAATTTCGATGAGTATTATCCTAAAAAAAATGTTGTGTTTTATAATGAATTTGGATTATAAAGTAATGAACATATGAATGTAATGTGTGAAGTGCAAAGGCTCATTTTTCAATTGCATTTTGAATAAAATATAATAGTTTTCGCGTTGTAATAAGTTCAAATAAAGCTGTACATTTATATGAATTTTTACGACATGTTATAGTGCAATATGTTCATATTTAGTTTGAATATGAATACGAGCTTTCATTTATTTTCATTGTATCTTGGATGTTTTGAAACATCTGGTTCATTTAAATATGCCGCACCTTAGGTAGCAATGCACCATTACTGAAATTGCAGTTTCGAACTCCAGCCTTAAGTGTTCATATTTCATACTCTCTTTCTCCAGTGAAATTACTCACACATTATGTTTGTCTTACATACTTTGCAAATCGCCAAACGGATTACATTATTAAATATATAATTATTTATTAAAATATACAACTAAGTATTTCAGGTTCAACTTTCAGAGAAAAAATCTCAGGAACGAAAGACGTAATATTAGGGGTATGGAATTAGTTGTTTAGTAATAGTATATTGTACAACAAGCATGGAATGGTACACATTTCATACGAGTATGAAATGGACATTCCTTGCGACCACGATATTATTTTCTAATTAATTAAATTTGGAACAATTTATTTTTGACAGAACTGTGAGAAATGAATTTATACCTTAACGTTGACTATGGTTACCGTGGAAAATGAAAATGTGTTTACAATATACTATGTATCCGTAGCAATAACAAACATACAACAAGCAAATATGTTAACGGTCGTAGGAAAATTATTATTTAGTATTATTTCTCTAAAGTACAATGTCAAAAATTATCTGTCACATGAACCCTTTTTACTGTAGGTACTAACGTTTTTTTAACATATTAATGTGAAAAAACGTAATTAAATTCTGTTTGTAAATTTACAATCAATACATCGACGTCTTTCTAAAACCAAAATATTACATTATTAAAAATATAATTATTTATTAAAAAATACACTTTTTTCAGGTTCAACTTTCAGAGCAAAAATCTGAAGAACGAAGAAATAGATAATATTATGGATGTGGAATTAGTTATTTAATAAATAAAATACTTTTTCATTATGATTTCAACTCGTTTATTCGGAATTAATGTTCTATAAAGTACAATGTCAAAAATTATTTATCTCATGGACTATTTTTTTCTCTAGGCACTTATTCATATTTTTTTTTAATTTTTCGCATAACTCAAATCGATTTGCCGTAGAATATTGATATTTTGTTTATGGAATTGTTATAACATCTAGTTATACACTTCCATTTTTAGTTCCAATCGGCCTTTTCAAAGGGCAGTTTAATTTAGGCAGAAACTTAATAAAAATAGTAATTTATTCATGTAGTTACTATAACATGTTGTTATGCACCTACGTTTTTAATTTCAATCGGCCTTTTCAAAGGGCAGTTTAATTTTGGCAAAAACTTAATAAAAATTGTAATTTAGTTGGCATTTAATTTTTGTAGGAAACATTTGATAATAAATTGACATTGACGACTGTCAGAATATATTGCGTGAAATAAATGAAAATCGTATCTCATTCTTTGCAAGTTTTGGGTGATTAAAATAATTTCATGTAATGTAATAAGGAATAGTGATAAACATTTTAATAATTGTTTTCAAAAAAAGGTCCATTTCGAACGGATGTTAGAAGATATGAGACGAATTGAAGTTAAAGAATAATTAGCTGTAGAATGATCTCATCTTCAAGTTACGTATAATATAATATAGTTTAGCGTACAAGGAAGTCACGTGGTGCCCACATCAGATTTTTTTTAATTCTTCCTCATATGAAATAGCTGGTCAATTCTGCCGATAACCGATACCGATAACCGATAAGGACACCGTTTCCGTATCTCATCTTTCCGGTTCACATCCCCCCAATTGGGGATGTGACGTCATAGGCGGAAGTTACAAGTGATTGTCATTTGTCTCAGGTGACGGGAATAGTTCCTGCGTAACGCGATTAGCTACGTTCTGCTATTCGGGAATTTCTAATTCGATTTTAACTTGTGGAATAAATAAATATATTAACATAGCACAAGGTAATGGATAGCTTTGTCCTTTGTTACATCTAAGAGTTAAGCTATATAAGTTCATATTTAGTTTCCTATATGTTTCATCCCTTATTTGAAATTGTAATACACATACATTTAATACTTAACAACCTTTTATACAATGTGTACTTACGACAGTTTAGTTTGAAATACATACAATATTTGCAATAAAGTTGGCATACCCAACAATAGGTAGTGTGGGATATAGTAATTATTGTGCCTGGTGTATATGTTGCCACATGTACATAAATACTCTCATGTAATGCTGGTCACATTTTAAACCAGAGTATTTAATTATTTGATAATTGAAAATTATCATTTATTTTAACTGATTATTAACCTCGAAAATTAACCTGAACAAACTACTAATTGTAAAAGTTTGTGATACTTAAATTTTTGAAAATATTAAAAACGATAAGAATCAAATTATATGTGTTGATAATTTATCAAATCTTGCAATCTTTTCAATAGAATCGAAATTCTTTTCGTCTGTAGATTATAACTATGTAGTAGGTAAGATGAGAATAATTAAATTTTTCATGTATTATTTCAAAATTCTGAAGCATTTTTTGCATTATAGCGCCCTTAGGCAATTGCCTAGTTTGTCTAGTGGAGTCTAGTGGATAATCCCACCGATATACCTATTAACTAATAATAATTAAGCTAATTGTAATATGGTGGGACCAGCTAGCTTATATATTAAGGGGATTCACTGCCAATCTTAAACCATATAAAGATTTGAAAATATAAAGGGCGAGGTAGCAAGTGAGATAAACATTTAATCTATTATATATAGTTCGCAATCAAATAAATTATAAGTGCAACACGACATTATGAATGATTTGTAAATTATTGTGTAAAGGACCATTCACAACCAAATAATTCCAATTCTCAATTTCAATTTCTACTTTATAGTTCAGCTTGAACTGTTGTAATGTAACACCGGCGTTCACAACAACATAATTTCACTTTTCAATTTATACTTTCATTTCAAACCTGGCAAGCTCCAAACTTTAAAATTCCACTTTGAAGTGTCGTATGCATATGTTTCATTTTTTATTTTATATAATTTTCTTTGACATTTCTTCAGATGACAATTGTTGTTAGATTGCACTGTTGTAAACATAGTTATGAATAATAAAATTATGATGCAAGTCAACCTTTATTGAATATTGAATCACACTGATTAGCAAATTAAGTTTATTGTGAATGGTTCTGATTGGAAGCAGAAATTACAAATTGAAAGTGGAAATTGAAATTACTAATTACGTGGTTGTAAACGCAGCTTAATCCTATTTTTTCCTATTTCCTAGATTAATAGTATCTAGGACAGAGGCCCAATCAGAAATGAAAATGTTAAGTTTAAGACGATTTTATAGTATTACCACAGAATAGTTACACACAGAAGCTAAACTCCTTGTCGGTACCTTTCATGTTCCCCTATTCAGTTCTATGACCTTGAAGCATTGTGTAGACCTTTAAATTTGTGCACTTCCTCTATCTCTCTCTCAGATGTGAGAGAACTTTCCGATATTAAACAATGGGCCCTTTAAATTTGTGCAAATTCTCCATGTCTCTGATTTTCGCTTCTCTGTCTTACTGTCGCTTCTGTATAAACCTATTCTGTGGTATTACTAAACAGCATTTTGGCGTATTTCAAAGGCTAGAGTGTATTCATTGTAGTTTCATTGAATCTTCCTAATTTCGACGATATGGGCGTATTAGTTACCGTTTAGGATTTGCGAAAGAATGCGCTATTGAAGAGTTGGTATAAAATGTAGCAATGCGTGGGTGATTGCATTATAAGTGCTGCTGAAGATTAGTTCTCGTTCAGGGCGTGTTAACATGAAGGCGCTGGAGACACGGGAACCAATTTCACACATGCATTACATAAATGCGAAGCACGCAATACAACCCAA
The DNA here is from genome assembly GCA_035578165.1 of Stenolophus ochropezus. NCBI lineage: Eukaryota > Metazoa > Arthropoda > Insecta > Coleoptera > Carabidae > Stenolophus > Stenolophus ochropezus. Next base: position 34,416,092 of record JAQOWZ010000008.1, on the reverse strand, counting down.
ACTATATTAAAACTTTGCAAATGTGTTCGGAGCTGTTGCACACTCCAACTTGTTTCCGATGTAACTTGATGCTTTCAAACGGCCGCTCTTCTACAAAGATTACACTCAGATTTGCAAACGGTTTTACAACACCTCATTACACTGTATAATGTCCATCATCTCACAAATCAAATACTTTTTCTACCTTATATTTTCCACAAGAAATAATATATATATATATATATATATATATATATATATATATAAATATATATAAATATATGTCGGGTGTCTATCATAAAGGTGTACGTAGGAAATTAACATGGGAAATTAGTTTGTTGCAATTCCCTGCTTAACGGAAAATCACGCACTTTGCGATAACTATTATCTCCATAAAAACATCTTATTAAGAAAACACGTTCTTCATAAGTATAAATATTCATATAACTTATGTGACAGGTAAAACGTTAAGCATTTATTTATTTATCTAAAACTTTTATTTGAAGCGTTTTTGCTTAAAATAATTAGGCATATTCTTTATGTCTTCTTCGTCTAATTCTTTCATAATTCATTTTAGGTCCATATTCGTATTCTGCTATTTTTACTGGTGATCGTAGTATCTTTCTTTCTGCTATTATTAGATCTTCTTTTTTGTCATATTTTTTCTAAATATTGTTTTATTTATTCTTAAATATTTAGTTGTTTTTTTATTAATATTCACAAAAATAAAGTACACCGGATTTATATTTATATCTGACGTTTAATTTTTTAAGATTATTTTCTACTTTTTTGAGTTTAATCAATCAAATAATATTTGCATTTGGAGGTTTTTATTTCTTTAAAAAGCGACAGTGTCCATAATTGTTAGGAATTGATGTAACTCGATCCAAACTATCACGATTCATTGTATTAGAATCAACTAGTATTTGTCATGTATTATAAAATCAATTGTTTTCACTATGTATTTGTCAGTTTAATAATATATTTTCTTGTTCAGAACGTAATTAAAGTATTTGTCTTGTTCTTATTCCATCATCAACGTCTTATCCTACCAATCTCACCAATAATTAACCTTATATTATTCGAACTGGAACCAATAAAACAAGATAACATGTGAAAATCCTGTTAATATATTGCGTTTATATTTTCTGCTTACCCAAATTTGAAATGATACCGCATATGCATAGCACTGAATGAAACATATGAATAAGTTGAATATGTATAAACATATTTATATACCCCATTCAGTATCATTTGATGCTTGTATGTCACGTACGCTGACATATAATTACCCATACAATAATCCTGTACTGACACCCCTCACAAAACCATTTAATTAACTATATATCTCCGTTTTGGAGGGTTGTTCACAAAAGTGTTCTTGCTCCACACACACACAAACGCACGTCTATTTGAACAAGGGTGTGATCATGGAACATTCCAACAATGGGGTGCAAATGTGTATCTGATGTGCGAGACAGGTACAATTTCAAGGGGTGTATAAATATTATAAATTTTTAGGGTTTATTATAGACTAACGCATTGGGTGCCTTATGGTGAAAACAGATTTAAAATATCTGTAGGAGTTTTAAAGTTATTTATAAAAAAATATGAGAGATCAAATTTATATTAAAATAAATTTGAAGCATTGTTATATTTAAAGATATTATTAGTTTAGTTTTTTTAAGTAAACTTCGAACAATCTTATGATGAAAACAGATGTAAAAAATAAATTCTAGTTTCAAAGTTATATAAAAATTTTGACAAAAGTTTACCATAAAAAATGAGAAATAAAATATAGAAACTTTAGTGATTCATAAAATTTGCAAAAGTTTTGTAAATATTATGAATATTGTGTGGTTTATAGAGTGATTTATGGGGAATCTTATGGTGTATACAGATTTTACAAATCTGTGCTACTTTTGAAGTTACACATAAATTTATAACAAAAAGCATATCACAAGTTTTGTAGCTTCATAAAATTTAAAGAAGTAATGTATACATAATTATTTATCCACAGTTTATAAAGTAAACTATGGGGAATCTTATGGTGAAAACATAATAAAATATCTATTCTAGTTTTGAAGTTACGTATCAATTTATATAAAATTGTATCACATAGAAATAAAATATATATAAGGAATAATATAACTATTAAGAATTCTGCATAGGTTATAGAGTAAATTATAAGGAATTTTATGGTGTAAAAATATTTAAAATATGTATTCTAGTTTTGTAGTTACATATAAATTTGTATAAAATTTTACGTCTTAAAAATTTACTGCGTTTGGTCTCCTATAAAAATTGTAGTAGTTATTTAAATATTATGAATTTTACATGGTTTATAGAGTAACAGGGGAATCTTATGGTAAAATAGATTTAAAAGATCTATTTTAGTTTTAAAGTTACCTATGGATATATATATATATGTATATATATATATATATATATATATATATATATATATATATAAATTGTATTAGATATATGAATATGAGATATAAAATATATTAGTTTTGATACTAAATAAAATATAAAGGAGTAATCTCACAATGATGAATTATGCATAATTTATCGAGTAAATTATGTGGAATATTATAGTGTAAAGATATTTAGATTATGTATTCTAGTTTTGAAGGTACATATAAATTTGTATAAAATTGTACCACTTAATAATATACCGCGTTTGGTGCCCTATATATTTTTTTATAAAAATGTTTATTTATATATTATAAGTTTTCGATGGTTTATAGAGTAACATATGGGAAATGTTATGGTGAAGATTTAAAATATCTATGATGCTTTTGAAGTTACAAATAAATTTGAATAAAATTGTACCACTTAAAAATATATTTCGTTTGACGCCCTATAAAAATTGAAGTGGTTATTGAAATATTATAAATTTCACATGATATATATATATATATATATATATATATATATATATATATATATATATATAGAGTACCACATGGGGAATCTTATGATGAAAACAAATTTAAATTTTCTATACTCCTTTAAAAGTTAAGTACGAATTAATATGAAGTTTATTGATATTTTATGTCCACTATTATATATTAGTATTCTTAGCCGGTGTATAGTTCCCTAGAAGTAGAATACACGGTGTGAATCGATTTAGTTCAGTAGGAAGTCAATCCGAAGTTGTTCTCGTACATTTAAATGGATGTCTCGCCGCTGACGGAGATTTATAAAACGTCAACGGTTGGTGTAAGTTCAAAACCCGAAACTGAAGAACTGTGACACCCGCGGGTTTCTCTGCACTGCAAGATGGATGGCCAAACGTGATCGGCTCGCGTGCTGTATTCAAAATTCTGTTGATTTTTTCCTGCTGATAGCAGGAATATTTATACAGCAGGAAATATGTCAAGAGGACAGCCTATTGAAACACTTGAAACAAATTTGCTTTATTTTTAACCCGCAATATTTTTGCAGTCCAACATGTAGACTGTGGAGTAGTTTATATGCAGACTATTTATTACATATATTTTACCTGGTATGTTGCCACATACCTCTAAACACACTCGTGTATTGCTGGTTTCATTACTACGTAAAAAATAAAATGTATGTGTTGCACTTTAAACTCAAGTTACAGTGTCTATCGAATGTTGTATAGTATCTGAAATACTTTTTTTAAAAACTATTTTATATTTTATTACTTTATATTTGAAATACCTCTGTATTAGTATTTGAAACACATATTTGTATTAGAAATACATATTAATATTTGAAATACATATTAGTATTTCATGCTTACTTATTTTTGTGTTTAATTATTTGCTTCACATATAATTCTTATTGCCATTAGCGATATAATAAACATAAAAAAAAATGTTAATTTTATTAGATTTTTTTTATAATTAATTTTATGTGAAATAATTTAAATGATGTTAAAATACACAAAAGTATTTGAGATACGTAACAGTATTTGAAGTACTTAAAAGTATTTAAACTACTTAAAAGTAGTTGAAACACTTAAATGTATTTGAAATACAATATTAAGTGTTTTAGAATTTAAAATACTGAATATTTCAAATACAAGAAATAAAATGTACTTTTCCAAAAAATTATAATACTTTTGTTTAGAATTTTGTATTCTCCAAAATATTTTTTCTGTAATTTACGTGCTGAATATACTATCTTTCTAAGACTTTAAAAACAGACAAATCATGCTTCATTATTTGCTGAAGCAGATTTATTTCTGACTACCTTGGCTCGCTTTCATTACATTTAATACAAATAAGAAGTTAAAAAAATTGATTCTGCAGAAGATAATTTTATATTTATTGGCTCATATTAAAAAGATTAAATTGTCAGAACTCATGTGTAAGCAGAGCTTACGTTGCTTATCCTAATTGTAAGCCACTATACAGTTAATGTATATTTAATAAACTTTTAATTAAAAAGCATAAATTTATATTGCGGGTTTGAAATAATCAAAACGATAGTTAAAACTTTTCCGCTTAAACATTTAAATCTTGGGAAGCAAGGCATTTGTTTATTAAAATTTTAATAATTGTAACAGTTGAAGAGTCCTGCAAAGTTAACTAGTTAAATGTTTTATAATTACAAACATAATCGGAATTTTCAAGTACCTGAATAAAGTTATATAGCATGGAATTCTAGATTCAGTGTAATTAGGAATAAAACTTCAATTATGTAGTTAGAAAAACTTCTATAGCAGCTAAACCATTTATAAACATTACTGTGTATATCCGGACAAGAAATTTAATATTGTTTTCATACGTACGTATCTGGGAAATTAAATATTTGATATTATATTACCAGAAAATTTAATATCTACTTCAGATATGTGCCTTGCATTAATTCTTGTATATCTCAAAATATTCTCATAACTTCTTAAATTTATCTTTATACATTCCTCTAACTATAACCACAAAATAAACCTAAAATAAAGTACAGATTTTGGATGCAAAGATCAAATGTGGACGGACACCCAAAACATTAATTTTAATGCATATTTTAATAAAATTTAAATTAATCTAAAAAAAATTACGTCCCCAAATTAAATCCAATAACAGCTTAATCAAATAGATTTAATATAATATATAATAATCTAAAAAATTTTTTTTGAAATTTTCACTCATTTTTTTTTATAATACATACTTGCATTTAATAATAATATGAAATAAATAGTAGTATATTGATTTCTTTGTTCTAATTTAAAGAGAATAGTATTTGATGTGTAAAAGTGTCAATTTTTTGTTGTTAATATCCAAATATCAGTCATAGATATCAAAAACGTTGTTTATATAGTGTGTATATTACAATGTAATGAATAACAATGTACTACAATATGAATTATGAAAACAGCCAAAATACCAGCTGTTAACATAGAATAACACGTATGTTTTGACATACATTGTATAAATTTCCATATTTCATTATTATTATAATTCTATATTGAAATGCATATTATTTTTACTGCATCGCGTTCAGTCGGTATGAATTCTACCGGCGATTAATATTAAATTAATCACCTAATGTCGCTGCGAGAATTTCTTATGACTAATTATTTACAAAATAACAAATGACATTTTTATCACCATGGCAATTATTCAGCGACATGAACAAATAACTGGTTCATAACAATCTAGCTAATGGGAGGTAAAAATTACGTCTTTACAACGAGCATTTATCAATAGACTGATTTTCAGGCTTTTAGCTTATCACGTTGGCTAGGCACGCGAGGCAATATTTACCGTGGAGGGGTCATTCATCAAACTCTAACAGAGTAAACCGTGCACAGATCATATCGTTACATGACCAACAATTGTATCAATTCATTTTCTTGTCATACTTTTTAAAATGTATGTATTAATTATTCAATCTGAAAACCATTAAAATCAAATAAATTGTAGTATAGAACACCGCAATAAGGTTGCTCCATTCCGAAGCTTTCTAGATACTATTTTGAGTAGATCGTTCTGTATTACAAGACTATTAAAATGAGCGAATCAAAATTTTATTTCAACTAATGGTTCTCAAGATATGAGACCTATTTTTCCTATTTTAAACGGAACACCCTATATATTTTTACATATTTCGAATCTACATAAAAATACAAATCTAATCATATGTTTGAAGTTAATTTCTATATTGACAAAATTCTTTTCACTCTAATTCTGTTTTTAAATTAAAAAAATCTACTCAGAAGAATGCAGATATTAACGTTTGATATTAATTTTTTCATAACAACTGCTACTTTCAAGTAACACAAACTTACAGCTAATACAGAGATTTTATTTTTTATTTAAAAATTAGTAAACATAGCTAATTTTTCTATTTATTTAACTGCTTTAATGTCATTTAATTGTATTTCTGATTTTTTGGATTATGTTGAATATACTTTTTAGGTTTTGAGCACCCGACAGAAACATAAAAAATTGGTGCCACTGTTTTTATTAATTTCATTCTTAGGTTATCTAGTTTTATAATGACATTTAAGGCGATATTGCAGGTTTCTATTATAAAAGTTATTTCTTATTCGCTAATTCTATATAGTTCCTATAAATACCTGTTTATTTTTTTTCTGCGCTAGTGGCGTAGAAGTAGCTATATTTCTACTTCGGTGGCGTAGAAAGTTTATTTATTTCATGTGAATCAAGTCACAAAAAATGTCACATATATAACATTTGAAGAAAAATAATTTTAAACCTCTAAAAATTCCGGCAAAATTATTAAAATTTGAGAATACTATTTTATTTTTTCATCTCGAAGCTTTGTTAAGATCATTCTCATCTTGTCTGAGAAGAGTGAGCTACAAATATTCACTATACACTTCAGTAAACATGGATTCTTGGCAAAACCATAGTTACGGAAAAGAAAAGAATTAAGTTATTTATTTGTAATAAGCATAAATGTCTTGCATGTGTACGTATATGTGTAGCTTGATATATTATCTGCATATCTTTACTATTGTACCCCGTGTTATCCTTTCTGTATTGTGTTATCGGGACATCGCGTGGTTCTTTGTTTGTTTTTGCTACGGCAGGACGGCGTTAATTCTGTTAATTAATCATATGGTCATCTATGAATTATTCATACATTTCAACAGACTCGAGTTCGGATGAATTTTTGGCTTTTGATGCGGTTTGCCCGTTCATTTTTAATACAAGTTTACCAGTGCGAAAAATTTGCACAAGGGAAACTGTTTTAAATTTAAATATTACGAGATTAACGAGATCGGTATAACAAGGGTACGAGTAGATTCAATTTAACGCAGAATGTATAATAAGACACATATACGTCATGCATATCACACTTTTGTCATGATTATTCGTGTATTCTTTATAACCGTGCCATGGTCTATACTAAATAATTTACACCATTTAAAAAGCATAAAATTTTACTTTAATTTCTATAAGGAACATTTAAATACGTTGTTTATGTTTTGAGAAATATATTCTAAAAAATTCATATTTTTTCTAAAAAATTTGTCCTCTCTTATTGTTAACTTTTTTCCAACAAATATACAAAGTTAAAATTTTATAGTTACAAAACTAATAACTATATTTATTAATAATAAAAAAATTTATCTTGTAGGATATAAAATAATAGCACTTTATTTCAACAAGCCAAAAAACCTAGTTATAGTTTTTGGTGATTATTCTTTATATTCGTGGTGGAAATATAAAAACACATACATAAAAAATCTGTATTAAATTCTGTATTTAAATTGGTATATAAATCATAAATTTTTATCTTTGCTACATTTTATAATATTTTGTTAAAAATTTAAAACTATAAAAAATAAATATTATATTCGTATGTGTTTCTGTAATTTTAGTTGATTATTTGTTGTGCACAAGATTAATCTAAATTAAATTCCGAATAAAATGGTGTAAAAATTATTTAATCCTTTTTTTTTGTATCTTACAATAAAAATACATTGCAATAACTTTAGATGCCAATTTAGTTTTAGTTTATTATTCGCTATATCCGTGCTTGAAACATAACAAATCTTACATTAAATAAATTTGTATTAATCTTTAAATAAAATAGTGAAAAAATAATTTAATTATCTGTTATAGTTTTCAACTTATATACTTGTAAAGTTGAATTTACAAAAAATACATTACATTATGTTGCACTGTAGCAAGGTACGGAAGGTAATCTATTAAAGTGGTATAGTAATAATTATAAAATAATCGGTTCTGAAATTTAATTCCGACATCGATTACCACGCGTCAAAGCTGAGAACAAATCGGTTGGATTTATAAAACCTTAATGTGCAAATAAATTTTATATATGTGCTATTCTTTACGTTAATCTCAATTTATTTCAATGTATTGCGAATCAAACTCGAGACAAATCATCCACAGAGAATTCTACACACGAGTTGGAGTTTACAAATAATTCCCTATATTATAAAATTATTACTATATGTATTTAATTTTTGGTGGAGGCGCCTTAAATTAGGTTTAAAAGATTCTTAATATTTCTTAATAATTCTTAAACAATAGTTATTGTACAATTGTAAACAACAATTAAAACGCCTCCACAGTCTCCAGATATGAATCCCATTGAACATCTCTGTGATTTATTAAAAAAAATACGTAAAACAAGACGCCAAAGAATATAAAAGAATTACTACATTTGTGGTAGAAGAATAGGGTAAAATTGACTCTTAAATTCCAAGAGAATTAGTGGGAAGTATGACAAACCGTTTAAGGGAAGTAATTCTAATGAATGGCGATTCAAAAGAACATTACTTCTATATAATTTACAGGTGTACGAACACTAAATTGCCGTACTTAGTCGTTATAATAATTTTTTTTCTCGATTCCATTACAAAAACTTAAGGAAGTCAACACATCATTTGTATGTATTTGAAGTGAGTTATTTAAATATTTTAAAAATTTGAAAAAATTTGCTGAAAAATAGGGTTTAAGAGATTATAATTTTCTCAACAAGATAATAACCCCAAACATACTACACGTAAATTGCTATAGATTAGTTATTGTACAATTGTATTCAATAATTTAAAACGTCTTCACAGTCTCCAGATATAAATCACATTGAAAATATCTGTAATTTATTTTTAAAAATATGTAAAACAAAATGCCCATATTCTTTTAACAAAAAAACTTTAGAATATTTTTTTAACTTCAATTAGAAAACATAAATTAGGTGGACCATTCAACATAACGTACCCGTCATTAATTTTACTTGCATTTACTACTACCGCACTACAGCTCTGCAAAGAGTATACGATACAAGTGATAGTTATACACTTTGCAGTATTTCCCATGGTAGTTGCCTCCGAGATGACGAAAACTTATTAAAGTCGGAATGATATTCGGTGCGAAACGGTGAATTATAGCGAGATAAGCCCATGTGCAAAAGACGGTCTGTTATTTATAGCCAGACCACGTGATTGTAATCGAAAAAGATAAATAAATTATCCCTCTGTGACGGATTTTATATCAAAAACTGATTAAAATATTACAGCGCAAAGCGATAAATCCGATTAATTTGTGTTTCTGTGACGGGACGAGTGTTCGACACGAATCCGGGTCTGACCGACTCTTTAACCACCGGCAAACAATACTAATCAAATAATCACAGTTGGTATTAAGCTCTTAACATGACAAATACTTTGGTGTACTTATAAAAATAATACAATATTCCACTCGTAATCTTACACAAAAAGTTTATTAAATTCAGAAATATATATATATATATATATATATATATATATATATATATATATATTATATATATATAAACTTAGGACAAAAACTTGAAGGCTATATTATATATTAAAAAAAATAATTTTAGGGTAGTTTACTTGAAGTAGACATTTTACGTTTTTTGGAGCACTAGAGTGAATCCGATTAGCTTACGTTAAATTAGATTAGGTTAGGTTAGATTAGGTGGGGTTACGTTAGACTACATTAGGTTAGGTTGGGTTACAGTAGATTAGGTTAGGTTGGATTATGTTAGGTTAGGTTAGGTTAGGTTAGGTTAGATTAGATTAGGTTAGATTGGATTAAGTTAGATTAGGTTGGGTTATGTTACGTTAGATTAGATCAGATTGGGTTAAGTTACATTATATTAGGTTGTGTTAGGTTAGGTTAGATTGACTTAGGTTAGGTTAAGTTAAGTTAGATTAGGTTAGGTGTGCGTGTGTTTGTACACTCTTATTGTATTAAATAGATCTAAAAACAAATACATGCGATTTTATTTAAAAACAATTATGCCTGAATATAGAGTATAGTGACAGTTGTACAGAAAAAAAATCTTAATTTTTACTATTAAAATTACCGCAGTACGCCTTTATAAATCAATGCGTGTATTTGGTCTTTTTTAGAGAATAACCGGAATAACTTGGCAACGCCGCATAGAAGAATAAAATGCAATTGAAAAAATATAAAAATATATAGAATGTTCCATTTAAAAAAAGACAAATAATTCTCGTCGAGCCGTAATGCAACACCCTATATAGCTATATATATATATATATATATATATATATATATATATATATATATATATATATATATATAATAATTTTACGTTATACTCCTTGAATAGACAAATAAATCCTGTAAATAAATTTATGCTGTATTTCTAACGCCAAGGGAAATATCGAAGACGGGCATTTCACTCACCCTATATAAGAAAATTGCAGTAAAATATATAAACATTTGTAGAATATAAAGTTTGCAATAAGGTGAATGAGAAAAATAATTCAGGTAGACAAATAAATGTTTGTATAGTGCTGTCAGCGTTTTTTCACCCGTAGCATTGGTATCGATCACAAATCAAGTGTTTCTCCACACTTAAGTTGGCGGGGTCTAAATGAAGTCACGATCCTGGTCAATCAAAACTTACAAGCGGCCCCGACAAGCACGTCTGTTGGTTCCGCAGATAAATGAACCGGGATGCGCTGTTTTCAATATTTATTGATGGCTATTGCGTCCCGTGAAATATAATGCTGCTTTTTCTCTTAAATGGACCTGGGAATTCACCGAATTTTAAATAGAAAAACACGAAAACTATACCTCTTCTTTAATAGATAAAAAAATATGTGGAGAAATTTGGTGGAGGCGCCTATTATATTTTATTTAATAAATAAATACCGAATACGGCAGTTAGAACTCATTGAAACAAACTACTTTTCTTAGTTCAAATATTTGATTTGGAACCCTATGTGACAGTTATAGGCGATATTTGTTTTTCGAAAAATTGTCATTAATCACTAATTTTAACGAATATTTAAAAAATACAAAAACAATTTTAAATAGCAAAATCACTCGAACTATACTTCTTCTTTAATAGATTTCTAAAAAATATCTGGAGAAATTTGGTGGAAGCGCCTATTATATTTTATTTAATAAACAAATATACCCGATTACGGCAGTTAGAACTCATTGAAACAAACAACTTTTCTTATTTCAAATTTTTCATTTGGAACCTTAGTTGATAGTTATAGGCGTTTTTTGTTTTTTGAAAAATTGTCATTACTCACTAATTTTAACGAATATTCAAAAAATACAAAAATAATTTTAAATAGCAAAAATACTCAAACTATATACTTCTTCTTTAATAGATTTGTAAAAAAAATATATGGAAAATTTGGTGGAGGCGCCTATTATATTTTATTTAATAAACAAATATAAACTATAATAATGAAGGGATGAATTTTGAAAATCTGTGTCAATTTTTAAAAATTTTATTTCAACTCCTTTTTCTACCTCTTAGGCCTTCATCGGGGCGTAAAAGTTAAGAAATAAAAATTTTAAATTCTGAATAAAGACAGTTTTATTTTTATTGTACTCCGATAGGTTTTTGCCTTTTATAATTACAGAAAAAGCAATAAACCTTATGATACTGAATTCACTCTGAAGTGACAGAATAAGTAAACATTTTGTTTTCTGTCACAGATCTTTATGTTAATAAATAAATCGTAATAAAACTGTCAAAAAATATGAACAAAATTATTGTTAGAATTAAATAATTACTAACCTAACCTACATGTAAATAGGTAATAAAATATTTGAAGAGTATTCATGTTTGGTTTAGAATTAATTATCTTCTACAGATAAATTTTTAAACATGTGGATTAATTACAAAGATTGTGACCTTTCGAAAACATCAGACCTGATTAAATATTAACGAGAAAAGAAATGGAACAGAATTATAAATAATATTTTTTCAGACATAAATTTTAAATGAATTTGAATGTAAGACGCAGTGATTATGATGTACAGTGTTTCGCCGGGTAATATCCATTTGTTTTAATACAAGAAGAAGGTAGCGTCTCTAGACAGTCGTCTGCAGTTTGCACTCATTTCCTAGTTAAATATACAAGATGTGCAACTTTATAAAACTTTATAATTGTCGATGCGCTCGATACAAACATGTTCAAGACGCTTTCTTTCATTACACAGGCGAAATGTTCTCTGCAACATTCTTAACTTCCTCTCTGCTTCTGAAAATATCTTGCAGGAAACTCTAACTTGAATATTTTATTACATTTAAGTGTAAATAAACAAATGTATCATTCATAGCTTATTACTACAGACGGGATTTTAGGCATATAAAAATAGGTAGCTACAAAGTTTTATAAAATTTTTTTTTCGGAATTATATTACTAAATAGTTCTATATAGTATATAAAGGTATTAAAATATAATTTTTTTATTAGATACGAATATGGAACCTAAGCATATGTAAAATACTGAACATTTTAAATATAAAAAATATTTTACTACAAATTTTTGTATTTTGTTTTGTATCTTAAATACTTGTTATAGTATTTTATACAACACTGATTTTAAAATAGAGTATAGTAGTATATATCAACAAATTTTAATTTAGTTTTTCGGAACTCTGCACCTGTTTTATTATGAAATTAACTTCTATTTCCGTAAAATTTCCTTCCAAATTGCTTTACATTTTATGGATTTTCTTTAGGATTTTCGGTTGTGCTCCAGTTGAGAACTACTCGTGAAGTTTTGAACCCACGCCAAAAGCTCATTATTATGATCCTCCCCCTCAATTCCAGCTGGTTTTATTGGCAAATGAACAAATAATTAGCAAGCAATTAAATAGTTATACGCTTCGACAACTGGGTCAATAATTGTCAATCCGGAGTCGAACCCGGCTTCCCACGGACCAAGCCAGCCGGAAACGATGCCTTGTCACGATATCCTTTGGAACTGCGTCGAATATGATCAGGGGTTCCCAAAATGTTACCCTCAATCCCACATGAAACAGGCCGTATATAATCTATTACTTGCGCTTCATATATTGTAACTATATATTTCATCCATAGTTTCGAAAAGGCCGGATTTTCAAAGTTTCTGTTGACTATCAAATAGATTAAATTTATCTGGCTGGTAAACTTCATGGTAATTGGTATATTGTACAACAAGTGCAGAAAATCGCCCATTTCCCCAAGAGGTGTGAAATCATACAAGGTGGGGAAATATATAATTTTGCACGAGTGGCATACTATACTTTTACTACTACTGCTAAACGTTAGCATAAGTTATAAGTTATTTGACATAAAGAACAATATGACGCAGATAACCTCATAAAGAGTATCTTCACGCATGCGCAGTGTTGGCAATTACTGTGAGAAATTATATTTCTCACACTACACATGCGCAGTGTTAATAAATACTAGGACAAATAATTTTTCACACTTTCACTCATGGGTGTAGGAAATACGCAATTTGAAGCTTTATATAGTGTGAGAAAAGTGCCACTTTCTATAGTGCGTTTTACAATATGAATTTATTTGGCTGGTAAGTAACAGCCAGATTTAATTGACAACTCTCAAATTAGTAACCATTTTGAAAACAACTATCATTTTAAACAAATTTTGAATGTTGTATAAATTTGGACTAAAAAAAAATATCAATAGTTGACAGTTTGGAAGATGACGTTTCAACGAAATAATTGCAAAATTTTTGTAAATAATATTTTGATATTTAATTTTAAATATATTCACGAAATATTATATGCTACTCATAATTTTATTTACAATTTACCTATTAGGAAAAAACCGAATATTTTCTACATTTTGTAATAAATACATTGCTGTATTTTTACTAAATCTAAATTTTTTGAAAAAAATCATAATCACTCCAGAAATTAAAATGATCTAGTTGACCTCTTACAACGTAAAGTCTTCTACACATCACATTAATAAAATCTATTAATTCTTCTTCGTCGTCACTCACATAAGATACATTATACTTATTTCATATTTTGACAATATTATTAAATTTTGTCAAAAATATTTTATAATCGGCTATATTCCTACCAACTTCGTAAATTTATCGTACAGGCAAAATTTTATCGGCAACTTAAATTAGCTAATAGTTTATCCTTCTATCATCTAAGATTTATCCTGTTGGTAACGCTAACAAGATATTGAAAACCCGAAATACGTTATTAGCATAAGACTTCATTCAACTTTAAAAAACCTGTCTTAAACCCCACACTTCTTCCCCCTTCTTCTAATTGGCTGCCCCACTCATACAATCACTCTACTACTCATCCCTACTCCCTGATTGGCTAACATTTTGGCATGCGCTCATCGAATCAGTGTCCGCTAATACAGCTCAGATCAGTGTTTGAATGTGAATAATGTATCGGTGCCAGGTGGGTTTGTAATGGCCACACAAATAGTTGCCCCGCCGCCCGGCCCGAGCCTACGCCACTGGGGCTGACAGCCGCCCCCTCGGGGCAGCTCAGGTGTCGGCGGCGACAACTCAATACACACCCGATAATGTGACAAAGAATGGAATGCGATGGGGCATCAGTTTCAAATTTACACACTAGCCTTCACAATGTGGCGTTAAAGTTATTAGTGTTGTACCTTAGGTAAAAGGGCTAATTCAAAACTAATAAAATATTATGATGATTTGAATTAAACATATGATATAAATAGTTATTTATGTCATGTTTTAGATGAGTACGATAAATGAGTTTTTACGGTACAGGACGATGAAGAAGCCGACTTAGGAATTTCGAAATGAGTACCGTGAAAATCATTTAAGAGATGTAGATATACAACGTTTTATTTCATACTGTATTTATTTAAATGAATAAAAATACAAAAAATATCTAAGTATTAAAAAATTAATATATTTATTTTAACATTTGTATGTAAATTTCATTTTCAAAAAATATAATAGGAATAATTATTGACTAAATAATATAATTATTCTTCGAAATAATGTAACCAAGATTTAAGACACAAAATGCTTTCTTATAACCAGGGATGCTTTGAAAAAAGCTTTTCTTCACACATACGCACACTAACTCAATAAATTTTACTGGTGCGCTTTTGCTATATTTTTTTGGTGTGCTTATGAAATGTTTAAAAATCTGAATGGTGCGATTTTGTCATGCAGCCATCTATATTTTCAAAAAAATGTATGTAGTATAAGATTTTTATATACAAGAGTAATGAAGGAAATATATTGTAACGTTTATAGCCCGATGCGACCCTTATATACCTGCCGCCAATTAATCTCTAGAACATTCTAGAGCCTTCGGACTCCATAAAATTCTCGAACAATAGCGGCGTCGCTCGTATCTCTCTTAACCTTTAACGCGACTATTTGTACAGACAGGTCAGCCGTGATGACTCATCTATGGGATTCTCGGTCGTTACAATATACTTAAATTTCTTATCCAGTTTTTTGAGAAAAGACAAGAAATCTTGTCTTATGAAACACTAAAGATAATAACTTATTTCACTCACTTGTAATATAATAAAAATAATAAATGGAATTAAAAATATATTAGGTGTACAATAGTGTAAGGTGATGTGTTGAAAACAAGATCAGTGTAAAGATGTGTTATATTGTGTTGTATTGTTACATTGTAAGATAACAAGACATGAAATTTGTAAATTGTAAAGTATGAGTGTAATTATTGTTGCCATTAGTTCTTTGTGCCGTTGGCGTTTATGTAAAATGCATCAGAATAATCGAATTAAAATCAGAAGTAATTACTCTAACATTAATCTCTCGTTGTCATGAAATCCGCTGAGAAAATACCAACAGTCCGCGTGCTTTTATTTCTTATTGTTCGCGAAAAACTTTGTTGAAGAAGTTTTTCTGTTTCTATATTTTCGCTCGCTCGTGAATTCCGAAATTAGTTTTTAATGCGTCCGTAGCCAGGTGGCAGCAGCGTCGCCGGAAGCGGAGATGACGTCAGAGGGTTATTAGCCCTGACACGGAGTAATGGAACCCGGGAAATTTGATTCTGAGGGCACGCCGTCAAAATTAATTACCTACAGTTGTACATTCAATACACTTACTACTACATTTTTCTACTTTATTGTGCAACAATGCACCATTTTCAAATTTCTGCCTCTGTAGTTTAGTGAAATTTTCGCTTTATTCTTTTTGCGCTGCGTATGAAAGCTGACAGTCAAATACAAATTGGGTTGTCCCTTTTTATTGCGCAAAAACTGAATCACCAAAATATTGTTATAGTCTTTGATTTACATCGTGCATCAAAATAAATTACTTCAATTTCGTTTTATTAAAATGTTGGACCTTATTTTTTATATTCTGCCCTTCTACACTGACAAGAATTTATTTGCGACTATTTTTCTGATACGTAATATATTTATTCTTCTAGTTTTTGTGTTGCTTTCTTGTTGTTTGCTTTATACATTTACTTTCAAACACTCTCTAATTCCTTTGGTAAATTTTATCGGATTATTGATATATTTATTGTCAAATGTACTTCTACTAGTACTCGTTCTATTTTTTTTTGTAACTACTCTATTGAATTAAATTTAGAATATGCTCTATTTATTCAGGTGATTGCTCTAGTTATTGGCTGAAAAATTTTCTTCAGTTCATCTAATACTTAATCTATTTATTGACTCAAATTTTAACTCTAGTATTTCTTTCATTTCCCTTGTATTTGCTCTGTTTAAAAAAATTTAGAATAAGTTGTAAATTCTGAGAAAATTATTCTAACTATTTGCTTTAAAATTTGCTCTAGTTTATCTAATTGGTAATCTATTTATTATGCCACAATCTTCATCTACTATTTATTATATTTTCTAATAATTATTTTATTTAGTAGCTTTCGAAAGTGGTCTCATATTTTCGATAATTTTCCAGTTTTTATTTAAAGTAGATAAAATAAAATCTATAATAAAAATAAAAATCAAGAAAATAGGGTACACAATAGTATTTTGAGGACAAAATTATAATAAACATGACTCACGGCAGATGAGTAATCGCGGTTGACTTGTCTGGTCAAATAGTCTCTCTAAAGATCAAGTCGGTTAGGAGCGCCGCCGTTATAGTTCGAGAATTTTATTAGAGTCCGGAAGGCTCTGGAATGTTCGAGATTACTTGCCCGTAAGTATAAAAGACAATAACAATATTAATAATATTTTTAAAGGTAATAAGAAAAATATATTTTATTTTTGTAGCTGTTTCTTTATATGTCTACTTTCAAATTTGATTTCACGTGAAATAATTATTTTATTATTTCACTAGTGAAACCTAACATAGAATTAGGGATATACAGTCTCTTATAAACGGAAGTAGCAAAATAATATTTAATGTTCCCCATTGAAATTATGACTAGTTGACCAAACAAGGGTTTTGGAGTTACTGTTAAATAAGAAATAATTTACAACCGTATGCCAAATGAACTTTTGCTAACAATTTAGGAAGATTGCATTGCAGGGGAATTTCTTTATCTCATTATAATAATTTGTGTATAGTGTTCTCCTTAGCCGAGTTAATAAAACAAAGTTTTTGCCAATTAAGACGTACACCAATGCTCAAATTAATTACAGAGCAACGGAGTACACGTTAATAAAGATGAACAGCCCTTGAAACGAGTCGCGAGTATTTTAATCAATACGCCAAACACGCTTGACTTAAGACTACATCAACACATTATACAAATGTTCTGCACATCTCCTTCTACCTCTATTTTCTTACCCTTACGTTTACATCTTCCACACCCAATTATTTTTTATTATAATAACAAGTTTACATACGAAATCATAAAGATTTTATTGGAAAAACTTTTAACTCTAGTTACTTCCTTGTAGGTATTAAAAAAAATCGATTTTCAGACTTCAACGGATATATTCATCCTTATGTTTACATGTTCCACACCCAATTATTTTTTATTATAAGAACAAGTTTACATACAAAATCATAAAGATTTTTTTTATTGCAATTGGTAGTGCCAAAAAGACACTTTGCTCTTAATGTTTTTTGAATTCAAATACGTTTACTGTAAAATGTTGAAATTTTGTTTTTTGTTCCAATCGGCCTTTTCAAAAGGGGAGTTTAATTTTCTTTTTCTCTGATTCTTGATATATTTATTGCCCTAGTTTTTGTATTGTTTGTTTGTCATTTGTCTAATTTCTCCGATAATTTCTCTAGTTATTTATCTCATAATTTGCTCTAGTTTTTTTTAACACAGTATAAATCATGCTTGCTCTAGTATTTTCCAAGTTCTCAGAATACTCTGAGCACAATATGTTCCAAGTTCTAGAGTATTTACTCTATTAAATTTGTCATAGAATTTGCCCCTGTGCTTCTATTTCCTAATTTATTTATTGGCACACAGTCTTGCTCTAGTATTTTCCCTGTTTCGCCAATAATTGTTCTATTATTTGTCTATATATAATATATATACTATAAATTCTCTATAAATTCTCTTGTTATTTGTTCCACAATGTTTCCATTTTTATTCTAAAGTGTTTCTTAGTTCTCCAGTTTTGCTTTAATTATTTACACCTCAACATGCTCTAAATTCTCAAAGAATTTTTTAGTTATTTGCCTCAAAATATGCTTTGTTTATTGTATTACTAACCGATTTATTACCTTACATTCAAGCTATAATATTGGTTATAATTATCCAATATTTACTCTGTTTGCTTGCTTCAAAATGTGTTCCAATTTCTTTGGAAATTGTTCTTATGTGCCTCACAATTAAACTTGCTCTAATATTTAACCAACTTCTCCAATAATTGTTGTATTTATTTGCCTCAATATGTCCTATAAATTCTTTAGGAACTGCTCTAATATTTGCCTCAGTTTATAAAATTCCAAATATATTTATTGCCTCACATTCTAGCTCTAATATTTCTAGCAGTTCTCTCGTGATTATTTTATAATGTCAATAATTGTTTTACCTATATAAAAACTTTATATATGGGGTGATATCTATGTAAATAAATTTTTTATACTCGTGTGAACCCAACCTGTGAATAAATATTTAATAAAGCAATAAACTAGTGAATTGGCTATCGACTTCATTGTACCCCTTATACCTAAGTTCATCTGAATTCAGCAGTCAAGGATGCGATGATAGGCCCAAGGCAGAAGGAAGTGTATTCCTTTTAAATTCCTGGCCTTAAAGGGTCCAATTTACTTTGAAGGATAAAAATATATTCTTTACATGCGTTCCTTTCAATTTGTACAATCAACAAGTAAACGAAAACATCTTATATAAGAGAAAAATGGCGGAGGCGCCAGGAAAATTTTCTTTTTATTTTTCAATCATTAATTAATAAGTACGGAGGGCAGTGGGTAACTTGTTTTGTACAATTTTTAGAGAGTGTTACGGTTTATTTTTGCAATCTGCAATTTATTTAAAATCTAAATCATTTTATTTCCTTATTATCATTTTTGTTCGCAATTTATGGAACTCTTAGGCATTGCTGGTTGCTTATTGTCAGGAATATTAATTTTTATATTTTTATACATTTGGGCATGTGCAAGTTTGAGCTAACTCGCAGATTTGAGCGAAGTGATTCATTCTGTTCGTTGATCGTCGCTGTAGTCATATCTCAGTGTCTAGTTATTATTTATCATATTGTTTAGTTTATTGTTGGATAAATTTTAACGTGCCCGTTATTTGGGGATTATAACTGAGGAAAGTACTGGGGAAATATTTGTTCCCGCGGAAAATTGTTCCGGATTTATTGCACTGCGATCATTGAAAAACAACTTAGCCGCCCACCATCTCAGGTATTTACTTTTATTGTTGATTAGCCCAGTCGTAGTATCTATAAAGTATTTTGGTAATAATATTTTGATCATTGTTAATTTACAACCAGTAAAAGTAACTTTTAACTTAATCATCGACCTGGCAATGCTAATTGAGTTCTCCTTTCAGGCTTTTATTTTATTGTATTTACTTTTCTACCACTATCGATATTAATTCGATCTCGATCCGATTTATTGGATGCTTATGGTTGGATTGGGTTGTTGAGCCCTTATTTTGGTGGATACACATTTTAGTAGAGAACTTTTGGGGAGAATTGGATGACCGGTACCTCGTGTTTCAAGCGGAAATTGTTCGACGCCATTTTGGAACTCGTCACACACTACGTCACTACCGCACACTACGTCCCTCCGACGTCATCAGCTCTCCAAACACATGCAGATAAGCTCTATTTTGATTTTTTTTTCTTGTTGTTATTTTAAAATATTTTTTTGGATTGATTTTTGAATGTTGTGTTATTTAATTACATTTATTTACGCTTATGTTATTATTTTATATGTACTAGCTCACGCGAGTCTCAGAATTTTTTATGAGAGATACTCATTTAGGGATTGTTTCGGTTTAGGAAGGGTTAGGACTGAATTTAACTTATTTCGACGCTTGTTACGCTCGCATTACCCTGATTGGTCGACCAACCACCCGTATTGCGCCAATTGTTGCGTATTATATTTAAAGTCTAAGCTATCCAAACATTCGAAGTCCTCGCTCGTTCGTGCGCCACGCATCCCCTATTTGGTACAGTTTATTCACTTATTAGTATTACCTTTCGTTTATATCTCGCATGAGTTATATAATTCATTCAGAAAATTTGTTAACATAAAGAATTTCGATTTCAAACTTTATTTACATAATGTAATACTACAAATATTTAATATATCCTACATTTTAATTTCAAACGGAGCTTTATTTGTTTTTTTGAGTTACCTACTATTATCTTTTGATTATCCTTCACAGATTTGTATTTTCGTGGTTGTATACCAGGTTTCCTCTTTTTGACAACAACCACGTGGCGCCCTATTATAATTTATACTATTTCATTATTTGAACCACCCCCTTCTCCACTGTCTAAAGGCTGGCGGCCGCATTCCTTGTCATCTTGGATGCGTAAGAGCTACAATAACACACGACTGTGTGGTGCGCGTAGCAAATTTGGCGCCCAACGTGGGGCCCTTGCGTCAAAAAAAAAAAAAATAATAGAAGAGGGCCTTGTTTATTTCATTGTTGTGACCATTATTGTGACCATTATCGTCACTATTGTTGCGTGGCGTGGGGTGGCCATTGTTGCCATTATTATTATATCCATTGTTGCCAGTATCTTGACACCACGGTTAATATTAGTATTGTGGACATTGTTAACATTTTATTATAATTTTTTTGTTGTTGCTTTGGTAGAGGAGACGTCTCTCTTCGCACTGCTCTCGCTAGCATAGTGGTATAGTTTTTTTTTTGTTACTATCGCGGAGAAGGTCTAGCATTGTCGTTTTCTTGTGGCATATTTCTATTGTGTCATTATTGGGGTAGTTTTTATTTCCTTTATTATCCAATTGTTTTTTTGTTATTGATTGGGGATGGAGTCCAAATTGGAAATTAACAGGTTAAGTAAGACCGAGCTGAGTTACGAATTGAAAATTCGAGGTGTTAGTGATGATAGCGATGTCTCGTCGATGCGGAAGTCATTGCGGTATCTACTTCGGTTAGAGAAAGACTCAAAACGTACATTGCCAGACTATCCTTTTACCTTTGAGGAGGATCATGAGGCATTAGAACAACAAATCGTTGAGATTAAAAATCTAATAGATTCGTTTAGCGGGACAAAATTCTCATCCGAATATAATAAGTTGATTACAAAAATTACGCATTCGTTAGGTCGAGCCAATCGGTGTGTAAGTAAGACTGCTGATGAGAAGAAGAAGAAATCCGAGCAATTTTCTCAGCTAGTCACGTTACAGTCTAAACTTAAAACCAAGGTTAGGAGTTTGAAACATTCGGCAACACTGTTGAGCAGTACTATATTGGAACAATCCATCTCGGGCGAATTAGCTGTTGTTTCGGATACTTCGACAGTCGAGTCTGATTCCGATATGGAAATTGAATCACCACGTATGGTACCCAAGTCAACCCCCGTGTCTCAATGGGACTTAAAATTCTCCGGGGATACCAAACACATGTCGGTCAATGCATTCTTAGAGCGAGTGGAAGAGCTTCGTCTGGCACGCAACGTATCGAGAGTACAATTATTGCGTACTGCCGTTGACTTGTTCAAGGGCACTGCACTTATCTGGTACCGGGCAAACCGTGAATTATTTAGGACATGGGCTGAACTTGTTGTTGCACTTCGGGATGAGTTCCAACCGGTTGATTACGAAGATAAATTACTTGACGAAATCAAACATCGGACTCAAGGGCCTAACGAGAGTATCGGAATTTACATCGCGGTCATGTCTTCTCTTTTTAGTAGACTTAAGGATAAGCTTTCAGAAGATGTTCGTGTGAATATATTATTGAAGAACATCGCTCCGTTCTACCAAACGCAGCTCGGTTTAGTAGATGTCAAAACTGTCTCCGAATTACTGAGGTTATGTCGACGATTAGAAGCCCGTAAAGTCTCTGTAGAAGCTTATGTTCCACCTCCGCGCCGTAGTCAGGCATATGAACCTGATTTAGCTTACGTTTATACTGATGGTCCACAGGCTTCTCAGCACAAATGTTATAATGTTGAAACGAGTGTTGCGGATCCTTCTAAGTCTCCTTCATTAGTTCAACCTCGCCAATCGTGCTGGAATTGCGGTAAGGCGGGTCATTTGTCCTCGCGTTGTCGTCAGCCTCGTAAGAAGCATTGTTTCCGGTGCGGCAAACCGGATGTTACCTGCCGAGACTGCCCTTCGTGTAGTGTCGCGGGAAACGGTCGTCGGATGCAGCGGTAAACCGGCCGTTGCATCGTTCTAGTGTGGAATCGGTATCTGTTAATTATGTTTTGGATTTCATTTTGTCGCATGCTAAGGACGACGAACGCCCTTATCTACAAGTTTATATTTTCGAAAAATGTTTTTTGGGTTTGTTAGATTCTGGTGCAACTTGCACTATTATGGGGAATCCGGGGTGGATTATGTTGCAAAATTTAAATTTATCGCTGAAGGAATCAGCATCGTTTTGTACGGTCGCGAATGGTCAGCGTTGTGCCTGTATCGGGAGTATTTCGGTGCCGATACGGTTGAGAGACCAAGTTAAAGTTATAGACATTCTTATTGTTCCCGAGTTATCGCATGGCTTAATTCTCGGTACGAATTTTTGGAAGACCATGGGTGTAGTTCCAGATCTCCGCCGAGGAGAATGGAAATTTTCTGGTTCGCCTGAAGTTTCAGTTGATGCTATCAGTTCGCGCAGTTGCCTTACACTTGATCAGGAACGACTGTTGAGCTCGCTTATCGACCGAATATTCAAGGACGTAGACGAGAGTGTTATCGGATGTACCTCGCGAGTCGAACATGAAATAGTTACCGACAGCGAACCAATCAAGCAGAGGTACTATCCTATCTCGCCCGCAATGCAAAAGCATGTGGATAAGGAACTTGAGCTTATGTTAACTCAAGGTATCATTGAAAGGTCGCAGAGTCCTTGGTCGTCGCCTATTCTGCTTGTGCCAAAAAAAGACGGGACCTTCCGGTTTTGCGTTGATTACCGCAAGCTGAATAAGGTTAGCCGTCGTGACGCTTACCCGTTGCCATATGTGTCGGATACTTTGGACAAGTTGCGAGATGCTAGGTACCTAACGTCACTCGACATAAAATCGGCCTATTGGCAAATACCGGTTGCGGAAAATTCGAGACAATATACCGCCTTTACAGTTCCGAATCGCGGTCTTTACCAATTTAAACGTATGCCGTTTGGTCTTCATAATGCTCCCGCGACGTGGCAGCGTTTTATAGATAGAGTCATCGGCGTCGACTTGGAACCGCATGTCTTCGTTTACCTCGACGACATCATTATTGTCACTCAAGACTTCGACAAACATTTAGAAATCCTTGAGGAAGTGTTAGTCCGTTTGACGAAAGCTGGCTTGACCCTGGGACGAGAGAAGTGCCAATTCTGCCGGGATGAATTGAAATATTTAGGCTACGTTGTTAATCGTCAAGGTTTGCACGTAGATCCCGATAAGGTTCGGGCTATTATTGAGATTCCGACACCTCGAAACGTATCGGAAGTACGTAGAGTAGTAGGCATGGCATCGTGGTACCGACGTTTCGTACCCCATTTTTCGTCCGTGATTTCACCATTAACCAATTTGCTTCGCAAGAGGGTAAAATTCGATTGGGATCAATCTTGTTCGGACGCTTGGTCAAAACTTAAAAGTCACTTGGTTTCGTCTCCTATTCTTTCGTGCCCAGACTTTCAAAAAGAATTCACGCTACAAACTGACGCGTCTAATTACGGTTTGGGTGCTGTATTGTCGCAGCAACATGATGACGGAGAAAAGGTCATATGTTATCTCTCTCGCTCTCTCACTCGTCAAGAACAAAAATTTTCTACGACCGAAAAAGAACTTTTAGCCCTTCTGTGGTCTGTCGAAAAACTCCGCCCGTATTTGGAAGGAACTCGCTTTACAGCCATTACCGACCACTATTCGCTCTTGTGGCTTAACAATCTTCAGAACCCTTCCGGACGTCTTGCGCGCTGGTCTGTGAGATTACAGCAGTACGACTTTAACATCGTACACCGGAAAGGGAAGGAACACGTAGTTCCTGACGCCCTGTCTCGTGCCGTCCCTGTCGTCGCTGATGTTAGTGTGGCCGAAGTTAACGATAAGTGGTACAATAAACTTTTAGAATCTGTTTCGCGTGATCCGGTACGTTACCCTGCTTTTCGTATAACTAACGGTGTACTGTACAAATTTGTAAAACATAAGTGGCCAGGTTTGGTCAACGAATGCGATCATTGGAAGAGAGTCATACCGAAAGATGAACGTGCGAAATGTATGATGCTGTGTCACGATATACCGACCAGTGGTCATCTTGGTGTCTTTAAAACTTTTCATCGTGCCGCCCAATCATATTATTGGCCGAAGATGAAGGCCGATATAGCGTCTTATGTACGAAGATGTGTAGTCTGCATTAAAGCAAAACCCAGTCAAAAAGCCCCCACAGGTCAAATGGGTGGCCATTCATTTATCTCTCGTCCATGGGAAGTTATTAGTACCGACTTAATCGGTCCCTTGCCGACTTCTTCTCAAGGAAATTCGTTTATTCTCGTTGTGACTGATTGTTTCAGTAAATTTACCGTTTGTTTTCCCCTTCGTAAAGGCACTGCCCCTAATATTGTCCGTCGTATGGAGAACGACGTCTTTTTACTATTCGGTGTACCTCGTGTTATCATTATGGATAATGGTAAGCAATTTCGATCGAAGGAATTCCTCAAATTATGCTCCACGTATAAAGTTAAACCTGCGTTTACTTCATTTTATCACCCCCAGGCAAACCCTACCGAACGAGTCAATAGGGTGTTGAAAACAATGCTCACTTCTTATGTAGCCGACTCGCAGAGATCCTGGGATAAAATCCTCCCTCAAATTTCTTGTGCACTCCGCACTGCGGTTCATGAAGCTACCGGACATAGCCCCTACTTCATTAATTTTGGGCGGGAGATGTTGTTGTCAGGTGATTGTCATAGGGTCCGATTGGACAGCCCTGAAACTGACACTTCCGATGGAAAGAAACTAGCCGACCGCTCTCATCATTTTACGAAGCTGTATGAGGATGTCCAATCACGCTTACAGAAGGCTTATACCAAGTCTAAAACTCGATATGATCTTCGTCGCCGTGTAGTCAATTATTCTCCTAATCAGCTTGTATGGCGAAAAAATTTTGTTCTGTCGGATGCCACGAAATATTTTTCGGCTAAATTAGCAGACAAGTACGTAGGTCCCTTTATGATACATAAGAAGGTAGCGCAAGATAATTATCAGCTGAAGAGCTTAGAAGGCGAAATACTCACTGGCACTTGGAGCAGCCAACACCTTAAGGAACATCCCGAAATCGACCCTGGTTAGAAATCATTAAAGAGTATTCTATCGGTCCCGTATTTTGTTCTGACCCTCGCATTAGATACGGCTTACGATCTATTGTTCTTTGGATATTTCCGTTTTCTTTCTTTTGTATCTCTCTCGTATCACTGGGAGCCATCTTCGGTGGTGAAGAGAATTGTCGGTTACATTCCTTATCAATTCCGAATAGGAAATTTTAGTTGCCACGAAAATTTCCTCGACAGGTAAGAGGGGGAATTGTTACGGTTTATTTTTGCAATCTGCAATTTATTTAAAATCTAAATCATTTTATTTCCTTATTATCATTTTTGTTCGCAATTTATGGAACTCTTAGGCATTGCTGGTTGCTTATTGTCAGGAATATTAATTTTTATATTTTTATACATTTGGGCATGTGCAAGTTTGAGCTAACTCGCAGATTTGAGCGAAGTGATTCATTCTGTTCGTTGATCGTCGCTGTAGTCATATCTCAGTGTCTAGTTATTATTTATCATATTGTTTAGTTTATTGTTGGATAAATTTTAACGTGCCCGTTATTTGGGGATTATAACTGAGGAAAGTACTGGGGAAATATTTGTTCCCGCGGAAAATTGTTCCGGATTTATTGCACTGCGATCATTGAAAAACAACTTAGCCGCCCACCATCTCAGGTATTTACTTTTATTGTTGATTAGCCCAGTCGTAGTATCTATAAAGTATTTTGGTAATAATATTTTGATCATTGTTAATTTACAACCAGTAAAAGTAACTTTTAACTTAATCATCGACCTGGCAATGCTAATTGAGTTCTCCTTTCAGGCTTTTATTTTATTGTATTTACTTTTCTACCACTATCGATATTAATTCGATCTCGATCCGATTTATTGGATGCTTATGGTTGGATTGGGTTGTTGAGCCCTTATTTTGGTGGATACACATTTTAGTAGAGAACTTTTGGGGAGAATTGGATGACCGGTACCTCGTGTTTCAAGCGGAAATTGTTCGACGCCATTTTGGAACTCGTCACACACTACGTCACTACCGCACACTACGTCACTCCGACGTCATCAGCTCTCCAAACACATGCAGATAAGCTCTATTTTGATTTTTTTTTCTTGTTGTTATTTTAAAATATTTTTTTGGATTGATTTTTGAATGTTGTGTTATTTAATTACATTTATTTACGCTTATGTTATTATTTTATATGTACTAGCTCACGCGAGTCTCAGAATTTTTTATGAGAGATACTCATTTAGGGATTGTTTCGGTTTAGGAAGGGTTAGGACTGAATTTAACTTATTTCGACGCTTGTTACGCTCGCATTACCCTGATTGGTCGACCAACCACCCGTATTGCGCCAATTGTTGCGTATTATATTTAAAGTCTAAGCTATCCAAACATTCGAAGTCCTCGCTCGTTCGTGCGCCACGCATCCCCTATTTGGTACAGTTTATTCACTTATTAGTATTACCTTTCGTTTATATCTCGCATGAGTTATATAATTCATTCAGAAAATTTGTTAACATAAAGAATTTCGATTTCAAACTTTATTTACATAATGTAATACTACAAATATTTAATATATCCTACATTTTAATTTCAAACGGAGCTTTATTTGTTTTTTTGAGTTACCTACTATTATCTTTTGATTATCCTTCACAGATTTGTATTTTCGTGGTTGTATACCAGGTTTCCTCTTTTTGACAACAACCACGTGGCGCCCTATTATAATTTATACTATTTCATTATTTGAACCACCCCCTTCTCCACTGTCTAAAGGCTGGCGGCCGCATTCCTTGTCATCTTGGATGCGTAAGAGCTACAATAACACACGACTGTGTGGTGCGCGTAGCAAGAGTAATAGTTATTTTGTGCCGTATCTAATTTTTATATTAAGTAAGTTTAAATGAAGTGCAGTAAAAATATGTACAATTTAGTTCTGTTCAATTCAATACAATATTTTTAAATATTTATACATATATTTAATAAATCTCTACATTATAGTTATTTTTGTATTAAGTGCGCGAAGTTTGTATGTTTAGTGAATGAGATGTCAATATGTTTGTGTATGTGTGTCCGTGAGTGTGTCTGTGACGATTTTTCGTTCACGATAGCTTCAATTCGATACATGTAAACACTATAATGTTTAGTATTTAAGAGTTATAGTCAAATATGATGTACTGATTAGATTTTGACTACAACTGGTTTTGCAAATTACGTTATTCTTAAACAATTAAACATACCTAAAGATTATTCAATTTTCTACCGGCTTATATTAACTTCACATGTCGTCCAAGCTGAGGAATTTTTTTAAAACAGATGAGTTATTCATGTTCACAAAATTTGACATATACACTGTTGTCAAATTTGACGTAAATAATGTTCAAAGACAAAAGAAGCAAATATAAAGTTTTTTTATTGTAAAATACAAAACGGTGGATGAAATATACAATACATTTTAGCTACGCCAAAAATAACTATTTTCTTCGGTTTCTGATACAGTATTAGAAATTTGATGTAAGGAAATTTCAGGTATGAATTGAATTAATAATATTTTGAACAAACAAATTTTAAAACTACAATGGCAGAAGGTAATGTATTGGACACATCAGATTTTTTCATTTTATAAGTCTTCCAATATTTAATAATTAATAATAAAAATGATCACCTTTCTTGATTATCCACAGAATTTATTTTAAAGTTAAAATTGTTTCGACTTTCAGTCATCGTCAGTCATGTGTGACTTCCAATATTTGATCTCGACAACTGTTACTTACATACATAGTACCTAAAATACTATTTCTATTCATGCGTATATAAACAATTGGAATAACAGTTTGTATGAGAATATTAAGATATGAATGTGAAACTATTGAGAGTACTATTTCTACTTTTGCGTATATAAACAATTGGAATAAGCATTTGTACGAGAATATCGCAATATGACTATGAAACTATTTTGAAATAAAAACAGCATAACGCTGCAAGTTGTAGTAGTTAAGATAGAGCAGCAGTAAAAGTGAATAGTTTCTTTCCTGTATAATTGGGCGGTTAAGTTTTCCGTCTGTTCCGGTCGGTCCTCATTTGTAGCGCGGTTCCGAGCCGCAGCTCCGCCGCACATAATCTTAAGTTAGACTTGGCCAAGTTGTAATAACGTCGGTATCGCTATATCCGCTCCGCAACGGCCGATACGTGGACATGGACGGCGAGGCGGAACCTTCACGCTGCGTAAGGACATTGCCTAAACTTACTCACATTATATGTAACTCAAAACTACAGCAGAAGTTCAACAGATTTGTATATTGTATGTGTTCTTCAACTAAGATAAAAAACTTGAACAATATATTTAAATATTTTAACGAAAAGTACCCTATACTATTATAATTTTAACCTTCTAAATTGCAGGAAAAATTACTGATATTTATAATGAAGCTGACAAACCTAACAATGAGTAGAGAGATATATATTTAAGATTGTGCCTGGTATATATGTTGCCACATGTACATGAACACACTCATGTAATGCTGGTCACATTTTATTTTTACGAAATCTTCACGCTATATAAGCCCAATCTTACACTTAGTACATTCATCACATTTTATGCTACGTGTTCTTTTTTATGAATCATTACTGATATTTACAATAAAACTGTCTTACCCAACAATTGGTAATGAGAGATATATTGTATGTATTCTTCAACTTAGATAAACAGACTTGAAAAATATCACCTTCTATTTTTAACGAAAAGTACCCTATACTATTATTGTAACCTTCTAAATTACGGGAAAAATAATATTGCCTAGTAAATGTGTACTTTTGTGTGTTATGAATCATTACTGATATTTAAAATGAAGTTGACACACCCAACAATGGGTACAGAGAGATATATTTAAGATTGTGCCTGGTATGTATGTTGCCATATGTACATAAACACACTCATGTAACACTGGTCACATTTTACTTTTACGAAACCTTCACGCTATATAAGGACATTGCCCAAACTTACAGTCGGTACATTCATCAGATTATATGTAACTCAAAACTACAGCTACAGACTTGTATATTGTATGTATTTTTCAACTTAGATAAAAACACTTAAAAAATATAACGAAAACTAACCTATACCATTATTATAACTTTCTAAATTACAGGAAAAATAATATTGTCTAGTAAATATGTATCATTACTGGTATTTACAATAAAGCTAACACACCTTACAATGGGTGGAGACAGATATATATTTTAGTTTGTGCCTGGTATATACGTTGCCACATGTACATAAACACGCCCATGTAACTCATAACTAGAGCAAAGGTTGAACAGTGGTGTTCTTTTTTATAAATCATTATTGATATTTACAATAAAATTGACACACCCAACAATTGGTAGTGTGAGATATATTTATTACTGTGCCTGGTATATATGTAACCATATGTATATAAACAGACTCTTGTAATGCTGGTCACATTTTAATTTAACCTCTTACTTTATACGTATAGTATAGTATTTGTAGTGCACTCTCCACTTAATCTAGAGTACAATAAATTTGGCACACCCAACAATGAGTAGTGAGATATATATTTATTATTGTGCCAATATGTATGTTGTCACATGTATAAACACACACTCATGTAATGCTGGTCACATTTTTATATCACTTTTATTACTATTTTGACGATGGGGAATGTGACCATATTTTTTTTTCATTTTATGATTCCGTACAAAAAATAAAAACACCAGTAATTTTAAATCACTTAATTGTTGATAATAGGTTGAACAGACTTTTATTCTGCATCAATATGTAATTCAAATCCTATTGACAAAAAAGTATTGTGTTATTTTTTATAAATCATTACTAATATTTACAATAAATTTGTGACACCCAACAATAGATAGAGATAAATATGTTTATTATTGTGCCTGACATGTATGTTGCCACATATACAAAAAACACACTCATGTAATGCTGGTCACATTTTTATTTCCCCTTGTTCATTATGTATGTATAGCGAAGTATACCAAATACCTATAATTTTAATATAATTTGAAGTAACCTAGAAAAATTATTTAGAGGTAAATCAATAAATTGGTCATCAATTGGCCTATTTATAAGCTAGCAATTACCTAAATCGGTTTGTAATACACTCATAAATCTTGTGCCGTTGTGCCCCTTTCTCCCGACGCAGGCACGCCCCTGGAACCTCAACCCTTCACCCTTGTCGAGTACAACACGTCATATTCCGGATTACGAATCGTCTAAGTGAGCTGTGTCTGACTTCAGCTGCTTGAGCTGTGACATGTTAATATCCTTGCAATTCTAACAGCGTTACTTGCTGGCTTACTAAGAACACCCGCAAAAAATGTCAAGCAAAACATTTCATACATAGGACGCATGCATAAAGTAGAGTATACCGGGTGGCTGATTTTTCATTGTCCAGGCCATATCTCCTGAAATATTAAATATGCAAGAAAAAGCTACATAGGAAACTTGTAAAATAAGACCTGGTCTATAAAATAGCGTTAACAGATATTTTTCATGGCCTACTGATTTGGAGGAAAAATATTTACCTTTGGTTTTTTAAATGGAACACCCCGTATGTTTTTACGGAATAAGGTTCTACATCAATTTCTCTTTACAATTATGTATAACAAGTGGGGGTTTACCTTTAATTTATGCTTAATAATGCAAAAAATAAAATTATATCAGTCGGCTGTGTTTTCTCATTGTTAATCACTAATTTTTTTTATAAATCTGATACAAGTGTTTATTACCAAGTACAACACCTTTTCAACTAATAATTACTTCTGTCTGTTTCTTAGCAGTTGTCTACAGGTATAAACAATAAAATAATTGTAAATCACAGCCGGCTCACATAATTTTATTTTTTACATTATTAAGCATAAATTTAACGCAAATCTACAGTTGTTTTACATAATTGTAAAGAGAAATTGATGTAGAATCTTATTCCGTAAAAACATACAGGGTGTTCCATTTAAAAAACCAAAGTTAAATATATTTCCGCCAAATCAGTAGGCCATGAAAAACATCTGTTAACGCTATTTTATATACCAGGTGTTATTACACAAGTTTCCTATTTAGCTTTTTCTTGTATATTTAATATTTCAGGAGATATGGCCTGGACAATGAAAAATCAGCCACCCTGTATGGCATTGAAATAGTATATAGTACAACAAGTATGAAATGGATATTCCATGCGAGTTATACACTATACTTTTTCTACGGCCACGATATTATTTTCTAATTAATTAAATTTTGGAACAATTTATTTTTGAAAAAATTGTGAGATATGAATAATTTTTGACAGAACTGTGAGAAATAAATTTATACCTTAACGTTGTCTATGGTTACCGTGGGAAATGAAAATGTGTTTACAATATATACTATGTATCCGTAGCAATAACAAATATATAACAAGCAAATATCTTAACGGTTGTAGGAAATAGTTATTTGTATCACTAAATCTCGCATTATTTGCTCACTCTCGCAAAGAGTTTCTGGACGTGTGATACACAAGATTTTTACGCCGATGACTCTTTTAATTTATTAAAAAAATATTATTACTACTTAAAATTTTATACATTATAGGTTTTTAGGTCAGTAACATTTTCGGTTCATATAGATATATAAACAATTCACTTGTTTTATTGACAAAATTTAGTGACAGTGTTTGCCCTGTTTCATTCACTACCATTCTTGGATCAACTTACTTTATTATCATATTTTATTGGTTAGTAATTTATCATTAATGTAGCATATTTTTCAACAAAATATTAACATAGAAACTCTCATTCATAATGTTTATACGACATACTCGTATGTAAAAATAGGAGATAAAAAATATATAAACTTTGACGTTCCATACAATGTAAAAAAATATTTGTATGTTATGAATTCTTTGTGGTTTATAAAGTATTATTCTAGTTACATTCTGGTGAAAGCAAATTTGAAATATTTTCGTTGTTTTTAAAGATACATACGAATATATGAATTTTCACCTCATAAAATTAATAGAAATAATAATCAGGTTATTCTATTTTAAAAATTCCTATCTTGAAAACTGGAACCTTCATCATTTTTACCTATTTTTACTGTTAATTTTTTTTTCTAATGTCGCCTTGTTTTTACAAAAACAATATCTCAAAGAATACTATCCTGAGATTTTTTCACTATTTTTCCAGTAAAGTAGATAATTGAAATAAAGGTATACGGTACTTGTCGTAAAAAAATGAAGGCAGTAAATTTTTGAAGTCAGAATCTTTTTCTTCAAGATCGCTGTATTTTAAAAAAATCATAACTCAATAAATACTACTCTGGAATTTTTTTCATTATTTTTTCTATTATTTAGAATATTGAAACAATAGTATAATAAACTTATTGTTAAAAAATAGAGGGGGGAAATTGTTAAGTCAGATTTTTTTTCTGCAATATCGCTGTTTTTTAAAAAAATCATAAAATCGCGTTATTTAAAAAAATAATATCGAAATATACTACTCTGGAAATCATTTTAATTCTGTTTTATTCATTAAGCACATTTCTAATAAATATAAACACATAGCTAAAGTAAAAATATAATAATAAGTTTGAGCTTTTTGTACAGAGAAAATGATGTGCGAAACGGCAAAATGGTTTTATCATTTTTCTATCACTTATGTTGGAAAGTATTCCATTCTTTTTTGTTGGCTTTTCCGATAGCTGTCGAAAAGATAAAACGCTGATTTTAAATGAGTGAGTATGAATAAATGAATAAAATTTGTCGGGTACGGAACACTCAAGAGAATACGATCATACTTTATGTCCAATAAAATAACTTAAATTCTACTTTCAAAACATCGTAGCTTAAAAATACATTACATTAACTAGCAAAAATACACCTACTATTCACATTCTCCTACATTTCATATAAAGAATAATTTACTCTATGTATGCGCTTCCACCAAATTTTGCATCGCAACGCAAATATTAAAAAATAATAGTAATAGGTAATACTGTTATTGCATCCTTTTATCTATTACTTCTAATAATACTTCAATCAAATTTATTATAACAGAAATTATTATTTTTGTAAACTGTGTAAAATATTGTTTTTCTATGACTATTAAGATATTTGCTTGTTGTATGTTTGTTATTGCTACAGATACACATTTTCATTTCCCATGGTAACCATAGACAACGTTAAGGTATAAATTCATATCTCACAGTTCTGTCAAAAATCGTTTTATTTAATTTTTGTTTTGTTGCTAGTTTTTAAGAAGAAGTGAGATAATACATATTTTTATTAAAATATAAATGAAATACTTTTCAATATCTTAGACACTTTTAAATATTTTACATACTTTCAAATGTCTTCAATACTTATAAATAGGTAGGTAATAATTTCAAGTTAAAAGATATGCCTCCTTTTTTATTTTCGTTGTTCGATCATAGTCGTTCCCGGCCTATTTTTAATAATTTTAATTTTGAGAACAATCTTTCTGTGGTACAATTTATAATCATGAAAAAAAAAGATAGATTTTCAAGATAAATTCAAAATTTGTAAAAGTATTATGCACTGTTTTTCTATCATTAAATTATATAAAGCGTTATTGTTATTGTATTTTTTTGTTGTAAGATACTCCAAGCTCTGTTCGTGGAAATAGAAAAAATATAGGGTACAACTCTGAAATGTCCATTTCATACTCATGAAATGTTGTACAATATACTATATTTGCGTAATGTTCAAATATATTTTTTTTTAATAATTTTTATAGAACAATAACTTTACAGTTATAGTGACAATTTCAAAATGACAACATTTTAATTGACATATTAAAAAAAAAACAATTTTATGCTCATTAAAATAGTCCTGTAAAATCGACATTGTTTGCTTATTTAAATAACATCGTAGCTCTTATAGTTCTGGAAATAGCAATAGCTGAAGTTAAAATAAACACCTGTATTGTGTGTTCACCCATCTGAAAGAGACTGCAGATAGAGTGGCTTAACCAGCGTAGTTAGTATTCAGTAGAGCGGATTAATAGAGGATATTAATTTGAAAGAACAAGAGAATGAAAATACAGCCCGTTGCTTTAAGAATAATGCTGTCCATTTAAGTATTCTGCTTTACGTCTCGGTGCTGTGTACGATGCGAATTTGTCTCTGGAATTGCCTTCATTATGACTGTCAACTTTTTCCGTTTCCATGTTGACAATATTGGAACGGGACTAATGCCATGCTCTGGTCATCATTTGTTCCATATCTTCATACTCGCTAAATAATTACTGCTTTTTAATGGAGAGATATATTACAGCCTTCATGACGTACAAATTATAAAAACTTCTGTTCTCTCGGATAATAAATTGGTGAGTTTAAAATCCTCGTTAATGGCTTTTTTCAATTTTTATCTCGGTGCAAAAAGTGCCATTCACACCTTTGCTCTTTATAACATGCAGATTGGAGAAAATCCAAGTCTCGGACGAATGTCTTTCACATGGATTATTCACTGTTTTCTTTAATATTAGACGCTTTTTACACGAAATCTTAGTATATCTTAGCTCATCGCAAAACCCTTTTTTCTGTCACAACTAAATTGAGATAAAGTGTGTATTTATTTTCTGTCAATCAACATTTTTTTTTCTTATCGAATTTAAATTAACTAAGCCAATTATCTATAAAGAAACCACAGCATGGAATATATTCCTACAGATTTTTTTCATTTCAAGTACCAAAATGATAAAACGTTGTATGTACCATAAGCATAATCAAGATTATAGCCCTCAAGAAATTGAAAAGCTTGTGCTATAATCTTTCGATTATGCTCTTAATACATAACTATTTTCCACTTCTCTCAAAGTATGGAGACCAACTTTTTACAGAGAATTTTATTCTGAATTCAATGATACAATATTTGCATAACTTTCGATAACAATTTTTAGAGAAGGTACGAAGTTATAACAATTTGACAGTATTTTATTTATTTTGAAATAAAATATATATTGCTCAAAACTGTCATAACATATTCAAATAAAACTAGAAAATACATATACAAAAGTATTGAAAATTTTTCATGTTAATTGATATTTAAATAAAGGTTAATGTTCACTAAGACCGATTTATATTTTTGTTATTTTAGTTAAAATTACGGTAAAAGTTCAGAATTTTCATTCAAAATATCGGTGACCGGTTTAATAAAACCAAAATTAGCAATAAAAAAATTAGTGTGTTTTCCTTTTTATAAATAAATAGTTAAATAAACTTCAATTTAAGTATATTATACACCAAGTAATCCATCTGACAATTCATGTCTTCACGCAGATGCTTTATAATGCATCTGCATGAGGCCTCAATATGCATTATTTTTGAATTTGTTTTATCTAAATATTCCCTACCTAGAATACCTCGAGAACATTCCCTGTTATGTTACAATATTCTATAATAATAACGGCCGACTTAAACGTGAAAATCAACAATACATAACATAAATATCCCGGAAACCATGCCTGCAGGAAGAACGGGATAAACAGCGCTCCGTTTTCAGGATAACGGGAGCCAGGAACTTATACGTGCAAGAATATGTTTAATAACAATTAAAAACTATGTATGAATATTTTAAAACACAAAGAGAATAGGGGTGTAAAAAGTTTAATGTAGCTACAAACATTATCTATGGATATTATGTTTAATAGCTAAAAAAGAAAGTGCAGTTCATGCTCAACTTTATGGAATATACATTGTAGTTTACTTCATGAACTTTTTACATTATAAAATTTAATCGGTAAACTTTAATTTGAGATCCATCTTAAATATTGCTACACATTTACAAGCTTTATTAAAATAATATGTCAAACATTAAAAACTTTATTTTATGTAGTTTGTCCACACACATATTATACTACCTATATTATACACCAAAGTTAAAAATACTTATATTATTGATTTATCGTGAAGATTGTAACACGAGGAGCGACGCACCGAGGAATACAAAGCGCTGGTCAAAGTTCTATAAACCTTGGAATACAGGCTTTCTTTTTTAAGAGGCGAACAACTGGGATCTCGAGAACCGAAAAAGATACGAAGTCGGTTAAATTAAATTGTTTTCCAGAAAAAAATGCATAGCTCACTACATATGAGCAAAAAACAAATTTTACCAAATTTTCTTTTTGACTTATTAATTTCTTGTTTCAATTCATACACAAGTTTTTAGTTTGCACGTTCTACAGACACTTTTTTACGAGGAATTTACACCGGTCTTCAACATAAAGAATCTAATGTTTTTTGATTTTGTTTCCAAAACATACTTGACCGAAATATAAACAATAATTCTCTAATTTCTTAGTTTATTTTCATTTTAAAGTACATGCATTTTATATCGTTGAAAAGACAAAAATATCTCTATTAACAGTATTAAAGATAAGTTTGACCACCTTATAAAAATTGAAAGTTAATATGAATTTCTCGAAAAGTGTACGAGGTATAAAAAAGTTGAAGGCCGGTGTCAATTCTTCGTAAAAATAATCTTCATCAGAAAATTGGAACTGTTTCCGAAAACCTAAGTTGTTTTGTCATAATAGATCTTCTAGATCGTGGAGACAAAAGCGATAAAATGCCTAAACCCTCGTTTTCATACAATAAAATATAATATAATCCGTCTTCACATGGATTAATATTTTTATCGAACACCGTGTAATTATAACGATATAAGTATGCTGTTTTTAGATAAATAAAGTAGGTCATAAGTCACTAGTGAGCGAAATATATTATCTCACTGTTTTTTGGTTCGTATAAAACCTTCTCTACACTATTTTGTTCCTAAATGTCATTTCGAAATTCCATCTGTCAAAAATCTTATATGTATTTTATATTAATGATTAAAATGTGTTGGATAAAATGTTGTATGGCAGACGTGTGTTAATTACCGAAGTCACTTGAAAAAATACCACACTCGGCCTACCGGCCTCGTGAGTTAAACTTTTTCCACATGACTTATCAGTAATGTAACACACTTGTACCATAAATAACTATAAACTGAGGCAAAAACCTCGATTAGGATTCTAAATGTTTCAATTGAATAAAAATAATTGTTAATAAATTAAACCGAGTATGAAATTGAGATCTAAAATTTATAGAATTAATTACTGCAATATTCCCTAACTGGTTTAAATTCCAATATGAAAATTACAATAAATAATTAAACACTGGAGTGATCTCTTAAATCAATTAATTTTTGCAGTAACGAATGTCAATATTAATAATGATTTAATAACCTAATTTAGCAGGAACCCAGCGAGGTCTCATTATCCTGCTAATTGCTCCAGATGTCAATATTCATTGCCAATAATCATCCGTCCTGATTTATTTGTCCTGGGGCGAATTCTATTATTATATAAATATAACATCATTCGCCCACCAATAGCGATTTACTAACCCGGCGTTACGTATTGCACCCACAGGGATACGTCAACAAAAATCTCTACACATGTGCATTTTAATATGGGAAATATTTGGTGCAAATATTGTCCTTATACCTCAAACCTTAATAAGGGTATAGGTACATTTATTAACAAAAAGTATATACAGAATTTCTCAGTATAATATTTATTACGAGTAAGTTTTTAAATAAGTATTATTTTGAAAACTAAGGATCTTTCGCAAAATTACTAACAATAAAAAGTTGTTTAGATTTAAATTCTACCTATATATATATATATATATTTGATATACACACTTTTACTGTACTTCATTTACACTTATTTCATTTGAAATTAAAAGTGTGATCATTCTACTTATAGTTTTTGAGTTAGTAATTCTTTAGTACATTATATACTTTGTTTTAAAATTAGTTTGTTCAGAATATTTTTAATTCAATTCACACCTGACATATCTTTGTATCAAATTTTTAATACTGTAGGTATCGGAAAGACCTATTTTTGATGTAACTAAAATCTGTTTCTTGTATATTTGTTCCATCTTTTTCTATTTTACAATAAAAAACTTCATATTTATTTATTTTATCTATTAAAATTATTAACGTCAATTTTGTAAACGTATGAATAACTCATTTTTTCTACAATTTAATTTTATTGGAGAGTCATAAAAATTGATATAGTCTCTTTGTCAGCTTTAGGTATCAAATTTACAATTGAAAAAATGAGTTACATTTCTCTGAATGTATTGTAAGAATTTTTGTGAATGTTCGTGTTTGATTTTGTATGCAGCACGAAACATAAACGCTTTTCACTGGCCCGTAATATTATATTTAAATTATTTTTTAAATTATTTTTTAGTAACAGATATATTTACCGGTTTGAAATTTTAAAAACCTGTTTTCCAGCTAAAACCGTTATTTTTATAACATTCTCAATATGGGTTAACCGTTAACCAGTATTTTTTTCGGTTATGTGCCCTGAATTATAGTGATATAAAAATGTGACCAGCAATACACGTGTGTGTTTATGTACATGTGGCAACATACATACCAGGCATAGCATTAAATATATACCAATTGTTGGGTGTGCCAGCTTCATTGTAAATATCAGTAATGAGATATAAAAAAGAACACATTTACTAAACAATATTGTTTTACCAGTAATTTAGAAGGTTTATTTAATGTTATGGGCTACTTTTCGTTAAAAAATAGAAGGGAAATTTTGTATATTATTCAAGTCTTTTTATCTAAGTTGATATAGGAATTTTGTGAATATTCGTGTTTGATTTTGTATGAAGTACGAAACATAATCGCTTTTCATTGGTCCATAATATTATTTTTAAAAATATATTTTAAATTATTTTTTTATTAATCGATATATTAACCGGTTTCCAATTTTAAAAACCGGTTTTCGAACTAAAACCATTATTTTTATAACGTTCTCAATACGGGTTAACTGTTAACCAATATTTTTACGATTACATGTTCTCCATTAAATAAACTTAATTTTGTGCTTTACTAACATACTACAAGAAAATTGTTAGTTATAATTATAAACAGATAAACGATATAAATAAAGAGGTTATTCTAGGTATTTTAAGTAAAAAAAGCATCAAATAAAAGTTGCAGAGCATAAAAGTCTGTATCTGAGCCAATAAGCAAAATTAATTTTTCGTGCCTTCTAAGATTAGAAATTCGGTATGAAAATGATAAAAACTGTGTACGTTTTTAATTTAGGTTTATATTTTTTAAAGGTTTCATCAAGCACTATATTGAACAGTAAAGGGCTTAGGTTATTCCTTTACTTTGCAGTATTAATTTGCAAATTCAAAGTGAGTCTATTTGAACGTAGTTTAATTGATGTAAGTGTAAAGTGCAAGCCTTGAGTAAAGTTGGTATTTTTGATTGTTGGGTGCATTGTTGAAAAGTGAAGGCGTCAATCCATTAGAACAATACAGCTATCACCGCGTACATTCATTCTGTCTTAGGCCACATTTGCCTGCATGCTAGTGCCTGGGGTGCCGTTAACTTAATAATTAATTAGAAAGTTTGGGCCGCCATTTCGCTAACACGTCGTCGGGGCGCTAGCGTCGTGATGGGGATAATTACTCCCCTTTCCCCCCACTGACAACTGTTGAGGACTGCTGGAACTATACACTACTACTCTAGTTTTACATCCGTTCTGCGAGCATAACTTTACCAGCTTACACATTTTTCAACCGTTACTTGGATTCTAACTTTATTATAGAACATAATACATTTTCAACCGCCACATGGATTCTGTCTTTATTATAGTATATAATACGAGTGGAGGTAGGGACCGTCAGATGGATTACTACCTACCAAACTGCTTAAACTACTACCAAAGAATAGTTACATACAGAAGGGACACTCCGTGTCGGTACCTTTCATGTTACACTATTCATTTCTATGACCTTTAAATTTGTTGACTTCCCCTATCTCTCCCTAAGATGTGAGGAAACTTTCCGATTTTAATCCATGAGCCCTTTAAATTTGTTGCCGTTCCCCATCTCTCTCTAATTTTCGTTTCTCTGTCTTACTGTCGCTTCTATATAAACCTCTGTGCTACTACCCTAGTTTTACATCACCGTTCTGCGCTTATAACTTTATAAGCTTTACATATTTTTCGACCGCCACATGGATTCTCTCTTCCTTATAGCATATAATCCGTGTGAAGGCGTGGACCGTCAGATGGATTACTACCTATCTAACTGCTTAAACTACTACTACAAGTATAGTTTTACACCACCGTTCTGTGCATATAACTTTACGAGCTTACACATTTTTCGACCGCCACATCTTTATACTATATAATACGTGTGAAAGCAGGGACCATCAGATAGATTACTAGTAACCTACCAAACTGCTTAAAATACTATTATAGTTTTACACCACCGTTCTGCGCATATAACTATACGAGCTTATATATGTTTCAAACGTTACATGGATTTTCACTTAATTATAAAATATAATCTGTGTGAAGACACAAGCAGTCGGATGGATTATGAACTATCTACAACACATATACAACCGAAATAGTCCAAAATTACTTATTTTTGGGGCCAAAATTTTGGTTTTTAAAAATAGTCCACATAGATACATCTCGCTACGCTGATTCCAAATTTTCAAACCGAATTTAATTATCTTTTCTCGTTCCTGAGATATTTGAGCTTAAAGTTGCACATCAAAAAAGTGTGTTTTTTGAGTATATCTCAAAAATGAGTAGAGATACAGTCTCAACGATTACACCAGTCGATTCTACGGAAAAAGTTACGTAAAGAAATGTTTTATCCACGTATACGTTCTTTGGAACGATTTGGTGAAAAATGAGAAAAACGAAAAAAACCGGAATTTCAAATTTTCAGGCGGAAACTTTTTCCCTTTAAAATTTTTCATATTCTGGACTTAAGTAGATACTGTTGTGCTGATTCCAAATTTTCAAACCGAATTCAATTATCTCTTACCATTCTTGAGATATTTGCGTTCAAATTCAAACCTGAAAAAAACAGTTTTTCAGGAATAGTCCTGAAATGAGTTACGATACAACTTTGGCGACCTCACCAATCGATTCTACGCGCACTTTTACATAAGTGTACCAATTTTCAGATTTTTATTCCAACGGTTTCAATTTTTACAAAGGAAAAACTGAAAATGGCCAAAATCGAAAAAAATCGCAAGGGGTTCATCAGGCATTTTTTCGATTTTCGCCGATTTTCATTTTTTCGCTCTAAAAATTGTAACCGTTGAAATAAAAATCTGAAAATTGGTACACTTATGTAATTTTGCCCAGAGATTCGATTGGTGAGGTCGCCAAAGTAGTACATCGAATCATTTCAGGGCTATTCCTGAAAAACGGTTTTTTTCAGGTGTAACTTTGAACTCAAATATCTCGAGAACGGTAAAAGATAATTGAATTCGGTTTGAAAATTTGGAATCAGCGTATTGACATTTTCTTAAGTCTAAAAAATAAAGAATTTTGGAGACAAAAAGTTCCTGAGTGAAAATTTGAAATTCCGGTTTTTTCGTTTTTCTCATTTTTCACCAAATCGTTCCAAAGAACGTATATAAGGAGAAAACATTTCTTTACGTAACTTTGCTCGTAGAATCGACTGGTGTAATCGTTGAGATTGTATCGCTACTAATTTTTGAGATATACTCAAAAAACATACTTTTTTGAGGTACAACTTTAAGTTCAAATATCTCATGAATGAAAAGAGATAATTAAATTCGGTTTGAAAATTTGGAATCAGCGTAGCGAGATATATCCATATGGACTATTTTCAAAATCCAAAATTTTGGACGAAAAAATGAGTATTTTTGGATTATTTGGACTGTATATGAAAAATTTTATAGTGAAAAACAAAAAAATTGTAATTTTTTATATTTAACTGTGATTAGAAATAACTTAGAGATGTAAAAATATATTAATTTTTAATAAAAAATGTGAATTTTTAATTTTTTACTGACCCATCAGTTAAACAGATAATGATTGTGTACCGTAAATTCATTTCTAACTCGAAAAATTAAAGAATTTGTAAAATTTTGTGTTTTTCAGATGTATAATAATGAGTAATTTCTTTACAACTCTTAATTATGTACTATACTTTTTCTACGACCATTATTTGACTGTTTTTCGAGCACACCACGATCACATAATGTGTAAACTACAAACATAAAAACAATGCAATCTGTCTATCTCTAAATTATAAATTCAGACTATTTACAACTCGATCTGTCTGGTCAGGTAGTTGCGCTAAAGGTCAAATGGAAGATCGGAAGGCTCTGGAATATTCGTGATTAGCTGCCCGCAGATATAAAAGGGTCGCGACGTAGAGAGTCATTGAAGGAAGTCAGTGTCGGTCAGTGCATGTCAATGACATTTAAAGAATAAACAAATATAAATAGTTGACGATATAAATAAATAGTTGGTGATATAAACATGTGTGTAAATAAATATTCTTAGTGTTTACTCTTAAATTAGTGTTTATATTTGTTTATTCATAGTGTTACTTATTCTTATTATCGTTTTATAATTTACTATTCGTTCATTAAACTTAGTAATATAAATATTCGTTTATCAATTATTTTTACACTT
Organism: Stenolophus ochropezus; assembly: GCA_035578165.1. NCBI lineage: Eukaryota > Metazoa > Arthropoda > Insecta > Coleoptera > Carabidae > Stenolophus > Stenolophus ochropezus. The sequence goes on along the minus strand of JAQOWZ010000008.1, from coordinate 34,372,490 downwards.
TACCCAAATAAATAAACCTTACACTATGTAGAACACTTCTTGTTTATTTCGTTATTAGTCGTTATGTTTTAAATTAATTAATAATTTTGTCTTATTAAATCAAAAATTTCCTAACTGTGCGATGACGTACTTTACACACGACCGTAGGTAAAGTGACACTTAGATAACCTATAAGTTGTACAAAAATGGCTATTTACATGGTCGTAGAAAAATACAATTACATACAATACGAAACGAAAGCAAAAATGGATGCCCAGTATTCAGTAGAAGACCAAGAGGAATTCTTGCATTACATGTAATTAATGACCAAGTACGTTATATAATTATGTACCAATTATTTTTACGCTTTACCCAAATAAATAAACCTTACGATATGTAGATTATTTCTTCTGTATTTCTTTAATAGTTGTAATGTTTTAAATTAATTATAATTAATTTTGTCTTATTTATAATTTCCATAAATCAAAAATTCCCCAATTCTGGGATGACTTACTTTACGGACAACGTAGATAAACTAACACTTAGATAACCTATAAGTTGTACAATAATGGCTATATATATAATTGTAGAAAAACCAAATCATATACAATACGAAACGAAAGCAAAAATGGATACCCAGTATTCAGTAGAACACCAGTAGTGGATTCTAGCATTACATGTAATTAATGAACAAGTACGTTCTATGATTAAGTAATAGCACAAGCTATAAAGCCAAAATACTACAGCGAGCTTATTAGGCTAATAGGAGAAAATGTGTGCAGCATCATAACATCATTCCCCATCCACGCGTGGCCATTAGAGTAACAATTACTTGCAATCCAGTGCGCTATTACATTACACACCCGCAGAAAAACTCCCATGCACCGGTTATTTACATGAGCCGTTGACACCACCGAGCAACGAGACTATTGAACTGCTGTTTATTATTGTCATATTTGACAAGCAGTGATGTTTATGGCTCGTTTTACGGCCGCTGTGTCACTGCCAAAGTTTTAATTAAGATTTGTAGGTGCGCTGGTCTTTATTACTTAATTATAAGCGTAATTCTGGTCATTAAAAACGAAATTACTTCATATTTCGGTATTATTGTTTTATTACGTTTTCAAACGTTTATCACGCCGAGAACATTTAAACATGGATTTGTTATTTTTATTAGCCCCTAAATTCACTAAATGTTCCAAAAATTATTCTCTTACTCCCAAAAGAATTACCTAAAGAAATTCTGTCCTAATGATAAATATATCTACTTATAGTTACATTTTTTACGACCACTAAAGTAAATAATCACTATTGTATGTAAGCTTCACAATACAGAAAGCCATGTTACGGATTTTTTTATTTATCGAAGTATGTCAGATTTATATCACATTGATATACAAAAATATTAAAAAAAAACGCGCTAAGGGCCGGTTTTTTCATCTCTGGTTAAAGTGTCGGTTACCTTAACCATCAGTTAATAGAAAAATATCACATCGAAAAACTGATGTTACTTGTCAAAAGTATATATTATTTACTATTTCGATGCGATATTTTTCTGTTAACCGATGGTTAAGGTAACCGGCACTTTAACCAGAGGTGAAAAAACCGGCCCTAAATGATATTAAAATAAAGGTTAATGTTCGCTAAAACCGGTTTTTTTTTTGGTTAACGGTTAATGGTATTTTTGGCTTTAAAAATATCGATTAATATTACGGTTAAAATTCGCAATTTTCATTCAGAATATCGGTTACCGGTTTTTATTAACCATTTTTTTAACCGGTTTCATTCCCTGCATGTAATAAACTAATATATAACACCTTGTATATCGGGCCGGATTTATATTTTCTCTAGGGCCCGCTGATGTCTTCATTCGGCCTTTTTATACTACGTCAACGGTGGCGGGAAAAAAATATTTCATTAAATAGATATTCCTTTTTTTCGTATATAATATTTGCTACAGACTTTGCAAAACCATCAACCGACCCTGTTTACAATGAACTTAACCTTAGAACTTATTTATTACTATTTATATAATATGAAGTAATAGATAATAACGATACACATATAATTTATAAACAGATTATTACAAATTGTGGTATTTGTGCATTCATAGAAAGACGTACAACATTTGCAGGATGCTGCATATGTAATTCCTGTATCCAAGAACATTTGCATATGGTACGCATGGCATCATTAATACAGTTAAACATCATTGTATTAGCAAATATTTGTGGTAAACAATTCGTTAACAAAATACATAACAGCTTAAAACTAAATCAAAAACTGCTCTAATTATTGTTGGCTACTATCAGCACATTTTACTCCCTTCAATAAATATATCACCATTTGTTTTCATAATATTAAAAACTGTAAATAATAATTAATTTCAGCTTTGGAATGCTTTCAGAGATTATTTATAAATTTACATAAAGTACTATTGTACTGTAGAGTTACGAATAGTATAAATATCATAAATGTTTCTAGAGTTAGACTATTTTAAAATTCTCTGTTTGTTTACAAAACATTTAAGTCAATTTATATACGTAGCTACAAAGAAGATTTTAACATAAATTGAAACGAATTCTGTAAAAAGCGATACATTTTTATAGAATGGTTTATTTAAGTTAAGGCTGTAATAGTATATTATACAGCAACATGAAGAAAAGATTATTATCCCGAGAAAATAATGCTTTTCATAACTATGCGTATATAAATACTCAAACCATTTAGTCTCCGTACACCTGTTAAGGAAAAAAGTGTTCTTAAAGTTTTTTATTGAATATATACACTCAAACTAACTAGTCTCTGTACACACATCTTTACGCTTTGTTTCAGAAATATATAAACTACCTTGAAACCTTCTGGAACTCAGTAATTGTTTCAGATAAATCTTTTGAATCAGATGGACGAATTATTGTTTGGAAAAAGAAAAATGAATAAACGAAAACAAAAAAAAATATACCCAACAGTGAAATATGGTGGAGGATCTATGCTTGTATGGGGCTGTATGACTGCAGAAGGAGTGGGAAACTTATTTTTTATTAATGGGAATAGGGAAGGAAAATTCTGAAAATAGGGTTCAAGAGATTCTTAAATCTTTCAACAAGATAGTGACTTCAAACAAACTACTTGTAGATTGCTAAAATAGTTATTGTACAATTGTAGACTACAATTAAAAACACCCCCACAGTCTCCAGATATATGAATCCCATTGAACATCTGTGTGATTTATTTTAAAAAATGTATACAACAAGACGCCCAAAGAATATAAAAGAACTACTACATTTATGGTAGAAGAATGGTGCAAAATTGAATCCCAAACTCCACGAAAATTAGTGAAAAATATGACAAACCGTTTTAGAGAAGTAATTCTAATAGAATGGCGGTTCAAAATAATATTGCTTCTATATAATTTACAGCCGAGGAGAATAAACCATATGAGTAATAAAAAATACTTAATCCTTAGATATACATTATATTTTTTCCGAAATCGTTAAAGTACTAATTTAAAACATAAATAAATAGCATTATGTGTTTGTAAAACGTCAACTATAATAGATATTGAGACGGGGATAGCTGTGATAACAAATAACATACTGTCAAAGTGTCAAATATGTCTTTATAATTTTCATTTATGTTTACACCTGCTTAGACGTCGTCTGCATGAAATCAAATAAATTATTATCAAAGGTAAATTATAAATAAAATCTCCAATAATATTATAGAATGATGTATGTTATTTCAGGTAGTGTTAAAATAAACTACAAAAATATAATACTATTAAAATATAAGTAAATTCAATTTGACAGATGAGTCCGTAAAGTTAAATTTTGACATATGAGTCTGTAAAGTTTTACTTTAGCTACTACTTTGGCTAATTTCACAGAGTGATAGTATCGATTTGCCAATATATTTAGGCATGTACTGTATCAATAATTAATACGAGGATGTGTGTATCTACGTATATCGGTTTTTTGAATGACAGTTATGCGAAAAAGAATTGATTCGTTGTTTATACATACATGTCACATCTGATATACTATAAATAGTATGAATATTTTATTCTGTACAAATATAGAGGAGATTTTCATTAAATATGACGTATAAAAGTAGAGCGCAATATAAAATATACGTCGCGTCTTATTCTTTGTGGCAGTCCCATTAATATACAATACTTTTAAAACAACCGCCTAATGTAGATTTGATGTTTCTTCCAAGGATAACGCGATATAAGATATAGATTCTTTTTCCTTTATTTCCCGGATTTTCTCCACATTTTGACACAGTTTTAAAATTATTTTAAGGAATTTTGTGGGAACAAGCCACCAATCAGCTTTTAGAATATTTCTAAAGTTAAAAACCTCTGGAGATGCTATGAAAAGGAAATTTAAAGTTTCAACACTTAGTTCGCATTCTTTTGACTTTCAACAACAAATGTTTACAAATAATCCCACAAATAAAAAGACTGCAAATTACCAAACTAAACTATTGTGTTCACAATTTCTCGTAAACAGATAAGAGTTTAAATATTCAAAACAAGATATTTTGGAAACCACTTTTAAATTAAAATATTTGAGCGGTCTCCATTTCGTTAATAAAATAGAAAATAATTGTATTATCAAAGGTAAATAATAAATAAATTCACTAATAATACTATAGAATGATATTTTTGTTATTTTAGGTAGTGCTAAAATAAACTGCAAAGGTATAATACTATTAAAATATCGGTTAATTCAGTTTGACATATGAGTCCATAAAGTTAAATTTTGATATAAGAGTCTGTAAAGTTTTACTTTAGCTACTTTTTTGGCTAACTTTGGGGAGTGATATCGTGTACTATAGTATCGATTTCGAAAAACTATTAAGGAAAAATAAATGTAAAAACCTCTTATTTCCGAAGAAATTGTAACAGGCGAAGTAATAAATTGTAATAAGTATATATATATATATATATATATATATATATATATATATATATATATATATATATATAGTTGTATATTAAATGTGTTTATAATAATAATATTTTTAGATGCCGTGCAAAAATTAATGTGTTTTAGGTTTTAGTAGATCAAGGTTATTAAAATACAGAAATAAAAAATAAGTTAGTGATAAAATCTCACGACTTTGAGTGTATATCTTAGATCTACAGTCTACACGAAATTGCACTTTTATGGTTAAACGTGCTTGTTTTAATTAGCGTCTCCAAGTTTGCATTCGCAAGTTTTTAGCGGAATGTCACAACGAAACTGCGTGTTGCAGAGAATATATTCTTATTAAATTATGCCATATTTTACTCTAACTTTACGGTGTATACTAATGTAGTCATTCATATAAATTTCTAGTTTAACCTAGTACGGCACATATTACCACGAATTCTTAACTCTTATGTTTACACAAATACAAAATATATCCGACTTTACAAATAGTTCGGTAAATTTTAAGTTATATTTTAATGGAAATTAACTTTTTTCGAAATCGATACTAAAGTACACGATATCACTCCAGGAATTTAACCAAAGTAGTAGCTAAAGTAAAACTTTACAGACTCTTATGTCAAAATTTAACTTTACTATCGCCTCGTAGAATAAATTCCATATGCGTAATAAAAAGTTATACTTTAATCTCCTTGATATATAAATAATTATTGTTTTGATAACATATATTCTATGAAAATTGAACTAAAATTATAATTAACAATACAAGTATATGAAATTTTATACACAACTGTCAAATAATATACTCTTCATTTGATGGCCATAAATAAATTTTCAGTGAAGAAATTTGATAACACACAATATCGTAGTCATGGTTACATTTTGTTGATATCAAATATTTTATGTTTGAACTGTTGTCATTCGTGAAATAATCATGCTAGTAGGAAAAATATACTTATTATTAAATTTTTTTGAAGAGAAATTTAACTTTTTTATTGTTTCTAGAAAACAGGTTTAATAAACAACTATTTCTTGATGCTTGCAATGAAAAACACTGGAGTATTATTGTAAAGCTATGCGAATAAGATATTTTTATGTTTTATGTACATGTATTTAAATGTGTGGGCTACAATGTTTAAACACAAACGCGTGGTGAAATGACGGTAATGTTTTTTTTAGTGTCAATTCGAGTAAATTGCGCGAAAGTAGCTCGGCAAAAAGTTGCGAATCTCTGGATATTCCTACAGGGAATACCCATAGGGGTAAAAGAAAAGTCTGAATCCTGAAATCCAGGCTTCAGTTTTCAGTGTGCGATCAGTCAATTTGGAAATATGTGCGACAATCCGAGCGTTCACAATTCGATTCTAGTGCTGAAGAGTTTTTTATGTACATGAAGATATTGAATGAAACTCAATACAAACACTGAAAAGCTGAAAGCCTGAAACAATGAACACTGTGGAAAATTCACTTACAATCAAATTTCTCTGAAAGAATTTCAGTAATCGTGTCAGCATTTACTTTATAACACACGCCACTTTTCAGTTTTATTTTATCATTTATCCATTTAATATTTATGAAAATATTAATACATACATATATTACGCCTTTTTATTTATTATTCTCTTTTTTATTGTATTATTTTATTTGTATATACATATTCCTGCAGTTTACTGTATACCTTCACAGTATAGTTACTCCCATCTCAAAATTAACTACACATATACAAGCTTGATTTCCATTATGTATTTCGTTATATAAAACGTGTATTTTTAAAGATATACTCCTGAAAATTTGTGTAGATATAAAATATAATTTGTACAATATATTAATTATAAAATATCTTACACCCATAAATGGGTATAGGTGTTGTTCCTAAAAATGGGTGTAAATATAAATACATCAATATTATTATCATATTTTATCCATTATACCTTACAATTTATCATGATAAATATTTATTTTACCCTCTACCATTAATACATGTTACCCATTTTAAGAAATTTTCTGTTTTACACTTAAATTGTGTTCACATACCTGAAATATGCGAAAAATACCCATTTTGGGGTCAAAATTTTTGGATTTTTAAACTAGTCTTATTTGAATTGTCTCGCTACGCTAATTTCAAAATTTCCAACAGAATTTAATTATCTCTTTTCGTTCCTGAGATATTTGCCCTCAAAGTTGCACATCAAAAAAGTGTGTTTTTTGGGTATAACCTAAAAATGGGTAGAGATACAATCTCAACGATATCACCAGTCGATTCTACGGACAAAGTTACATAAAGAAATGTTTTATCCACGTATACGTTCTTTGGAACGATTTGGTGAAAAATGGGAAAAACGAAAAAACAGGAATTTAAAATTTTCACGAGGAAACTTTTTGTCTCCAATATTTTTTATTTTCTGGACTTAAGTAAATACCGATACGCTGATTTCAAATTTTCAAACCGAATTCAATTATCTCTTACCGTTCTCGAGATATTTGAGTTCAAAGTTAGACCTGAAAAAAACTGTTTTTCAGGAATAGCCCTGAAATGAGTCGAGATACAACTTTGGCGACCTCACCAATCGATTCTACGGGCAAAATTACATAAGTGTACCAATTTTTAGATTTTTATTCCAACCCATACAATTTGTAGAGCGAAAAAACGAAAATGGCCAAAATCGAAAAAAACGCCTGATGAACCCCTTGCGATTTTTTTCGATTTTGGCCATTTTCAGTTTTTCCTTTCTAAAAATTGTATCCGTTGGAATAAAAATCTGAAAATTGGTACACTTATGTAATTTTGCCCGTAGAATCGATTGGTGAGGTCGCCAAAGTAGTACATCGACTCATTTCAGGGCTATTCCTGAAAAACCTGTTTTTTCAGGTCTAACTTTGAACGGAAATATCTCGAGAACGGCAAGAGATAATTGAAATCGGTTTGAAAATTTGGAATCAGCGTATCGATATTTACTTAAGTCTAAAAAATAAAGAATTTTGAAGAGAAAAAGTTCCCGCACGAAATTTTGAAATTCCGGTTTTTTCGTTTTTCTCATTTTTCACCGCATCGCTCCAAAGGACGTATATGCGAAGAAAACATTTCTTTATGTAACTTTGTCCGTAGAATCGACTGGTCTAATCATTGAGATTGTATCTCTACGCATTTTTGAGATATACTCAAAAAACACACTTTTTTGTGGTGCAACTTTGAAGGCAAATATCTCAGGAACGAAAAGAGATAATTGAATTTGGTTTGAAAATTTGCAATCAGCGCAGCGAGCTGTATTAATATTGGTTATTTTCAAAATCCAAAATTTTTGACCTAAAAATGGGTATTTTTTGCCATTTTCTCGTATGGAAATTCAATTTTATGGTGTACACTAATTTTCAAAGCTTAGTTGTGATTGGAAATAACATGGGAACACAGAAAAATATTAAAAGTATATTAGAAAATATGATTTTTAATTTTTTATTGACCTAAAATTTAAACATATTTATATTTTGTTTTAAAAAAGAATAAAACTCAAAAATATTGATAAATAATATAAGTATATATACAACAATATGTTATATTGAATATTAGATAGTCTAATGATGTCCAAAAGGACGAAACAATCATTACAAATATAATAAACTGTAATGGAATAATAAAGTGTTTTATTATTTACCCATATTTCATAGTATATTATTTAACAAGCATAATATGTAGCCATATTATGCGAGTCAAATACTATACTTTATCTACAACTATCAGGCATATAAAAAATCTGATATTATTCGTTAAATATTCAGTTAGGTGTGAGTAGTTCATATATAGCTTAACAGATGGCGCCACAGTAGCACTTAAATGTCAAAATAACTATTCAAATTGTATTTATTATACTTTTATAATCATTTATATTGATATTTATAATAAAAAATATATTATTAATAAATTAACAGTTTATTAAAATGTTATGTGTTAAATTATATGCTTTATTTATTACAGAAAAGTGTAGCGTGTAATATAACATTTCATATTACACTTGTGTAATATGAGCAGTATATTATATGTAGTATCACACGTATAATGTACCCATATTTAAATAGTTGTAGATAAAATATATTATCTATCTGCAATAAAACTATTACAAGTATACTCTGCAGAAGCTACCTAGTAGGAAGTAGGAAGACTGCAGATCTAACATAAAACACGATAAAGTTTGTGAACTTTCCGCGCAAAAATCAGAGTTATTTCACGCGTGTGTTTCGCATGCTTAGCATATGCGATGCACATAAACTTCTCATGTTTAAAGTTGATTTATACTGCGTATGATTTTCGATTTATTTGGCAGAACTTTCCTAATAATTTATGTATCTGATTCACGGAGATGTGGTTTTTATTGTGCTGATGCGAATCTTACGAGCTGCGAATATGAAACATCACCTGTGGCTTACAACTATCATTTTTTATACATTAGGAACTCATATATTTTCTCTAAATTTTAATACTCGTATTAGGTCACATGTAAAATCAAAAAATAATGATTCCGAAACTAAATTCATATTTAAACATGAAAATAAAAATTTGCACTCTAAGTTTTTTTTATTATAACTATGTAATTTAATGCATATTAATAAAAAGTATATTGTCCAACAAGTGCAGAAAGTCGCCTATTTCCCATGAGGTGTCAAAGTTTCGGCAGTCATATTAGCTCACATGTAAAATCAAAAAGTAATGGTTTTGAAATTTAATTCATACTTAAATATGAAAATAAGAATTTGTATACTAAGTTTTTTTTTATTAAAACTGCGTAATTTAATGCATATTAATGAATAGCAATATTGTGCAACAAGTGCAGAAAATTGTCTATATCTTACGATGTGTGATAGTTTCGGCACGAGACGAAGTCGAGTGCTGGAATCACACAAGGTGAGAAATAGGTGATTCTGCACGTGTGACAGAATATACTTTTCTACGACCACACTGCTAAACGTTATGAAAAAAATACATGCAACAAAGAGTAACTTCACGCATGCGCAGTGTTGACAATTATTGTGAGAAATGATATTTCTCACATTGCACATGCGCAGTGTTTGCAAATACTTTGAGAAATGATTCTTACACTTTAACCCACGATTGTGGGAAATACGCAACTTTCAAGCTTTATACAGTGTGAGAAAAGTCCTATTTTCCATAGTGGTTGTAATAAAAATAGTTATTTATGATTATGATGAAAAATGCAGTTTAAAAGTGTTAAAGAAATAAAATACCATAAGGGCATCCCTTTCTTTTACTTCAGTAATAGATCCTGAATTAATAATATTTTAAACAATTATTGAACCTCCTTTAATTTTGAAGTAACTAATTACTACCCTAAAATGGGTATGAGTTACACCCTTAAAACTATCACCAGTGAATTCCTCGCATCAATGTACCTATTTATACAAATTTTCATTTTAAAATTCCCACTAGTACAGCCACAATTACAGATTGAATATCAGCCAATAGGAATCCATATGACCGGTAATAATGCGCGTGTGAGGATATACCGGGGATCCTGAGACGCTAGCACTCAGTCCCGCTGTGCGGGGCGCCGGGGCCGTAGTAGGCCTTCGGGTTAGAGCAAGTATTTAAAATGATACTTGGCCTACTGAAACTAGAGCATATTCTGGAGCAGTTTTATTGTTCAAAATATTCAAGCTACTGTGTAAATACTTTTTGTACTGAAATTTATATTCGTGAATTTTTTTGCAAGGAATTAAAATTGTATATAATTATGTTTATGTTTGTTATATTTCATCAAGAAATTAAATATATTTAAGATACTCCAATAAATTTAATATTGAAAACAAATTTAATATAACAATGTAAATATTATTTTATTTAAAATTAATTTCGCTCCAATATACTAATTAAATTTTCCGCAAACATTTTCACTTTCCCGAGGAAATAATTGAATAAAAAACAACACAATTTGCAAGTTTTTTCCGCGCTAATTCGATGATTGCCGCTTATGTGGAACTGTGGCTCGAACTGAAATAAATCAGCAAAAATTTACAGAATATTGCGTTGCTTAAGGACGTGAAATATTTCTCTGAAAACTCAGTCCAAATATAAAATTAATGTCGCATGAAACTGCCCAGTATTTTATCCTTAATAATTAACTTACTTCATTATTTTCCTACGCTAATGAATTATTGCAGAAATTAAAAGACTTTAGCGGGATTTTCTTGAAATATCACCTATATTCCTCTCTACATAGAAACAGAATTGCGTAGCTATTTCTAACACTGGAGTCACACAAATTAAAAACTCTGTCCAAGTGTAATAATTATTTTATATATTATATTCGAGCAAAATTAATATTTCAGTTAAAATCTAAAAACTGAAATTTATTGCGGTTACAATACTTCCTTTACTTCATACAAGGAAATAAAAACTGTTTGTTAAATATTTAACAATTGTCAATTTTTTTTTAAATTTTCCTAAAAATTTCTCACATAAAAATAACTATTGTGGTGAATTCTCCACACCAGTTACCGATACCTGCGATAAAACTAGCACACCTAATAATACGTAAGTATGATTGATTTTATGCCTGGTATGTATGTTGCCACATGTACGTAAACACACTCATGTAATGCTGGTCACATTTTTATTTAAAGTTACGTCTATTTTTACGTGGTGCTTTCTCCATGTCAGCTAAGTAAACTTCTTTTCAGTGTATGTGTCACACAAATTAAATACTTTATTTGCAATATTAATTAAATTAAATAAAATAATTATTTATTAAACAAATATTTGTTAAACTTTTTACTAAACAAGTATTTACTGTTTTAACTTTTTCTGGTAGATTCGTTTCAAGCTAAAATTTTCAGGGAATATTTTTCAGGTGCATTTCAGTTGTCTCAAAGGTGGTGCCTTCTCCATGTCAGCTAAGTAAACATGTTTTTATTATAAGTGTCACACAAATTAAGAACATTTCTTGTAGTATTAATTAAATTAAATTAAACAATTATTTTTTAAATAAATAATTGTTAAATTTTCTACTAAACAAGTATTTACTGTTCCTATTTTGACGTTTTCTGGTAGACGCGTTTCAGGCTGAAAGTTTCAGAGAATGTTTTTCAGGTGTATTTCAGTTGTCTCAAGGGTAAGAATAAAATGTTTAGCATAACATAACCCGAAAACAAAAAGAAACAGCATGTTAAAATTTCAAGACATCTACGCAAGTTTCACGCTGAAACTGTACATAATTTCATTGCGTCTGAAAACCCGTTGCTTCTAATTATAAGTACAACAATCTCGGCCAAAGTTTCCGCGTTTAAAACTGGAGAAATGAGCCTCTTGTGCAGTAGGCTTGTGTGCAAACCCTATATGCGTTTAGGCGCCTCCACCAAAAATATACTCAACTTTACTCGTTTGTAACTCTCACATGGGTTGAGATATCAAGTTTATTCCTAAAAATTTGAACTCTACACACATTTTTACGTATATATTCATAGAGATATCATACAGAAAAAAATATTTGTACATAAAATTTTTATCTGAATATTTTATGTATTTTTCTTAATTTTTCTTTTATACAATATTAACTTTGTTACCTCTTATGTGAAAAACTAAACAATATAAATTAATTTCGTATAAAAATATGGAAAGTACAGGTTTTACACTTTAGTTTACCATGTTGTACACTTTCCCATACAAAAATTAAACCGTACGAATTTTGACAGAACTCTAAGATATGAATTTATACCTTAACGTTGTCTATAGTTACCGTGAGAAATAAAAATGTGTTTACAATATACTATGTATCCGTAGCATTAACAAATATAACAAGCAAATATTTTAATGGTCGTAGAAAAAATATTTATCGAAACATCTTAAGCATTTTCATAATTTTTGTTTCTACAATTTTAAATTTGTTATACCATTACTCAAAAACTAAATACTATTTTTTAAATTTGTTTAAAAATTTGGAAAGTGCAGGACTTTTTTTTACAATGTTGTACACCTTCTCGAACAGTTTTTTAATATATGTGTTATCCATTTGTATTTGGACAGTTTTTACAATTTACATTTTATTGGTAAATTAGAAAAGAAGGTAGTCTCTTTGTTAGATTAGGCAAGTTTACAATTTAAAAGTGGCCTGCCTTTTTCTATAGGTATTACGAGAATTTTTGTGAATAATAATAATACTAAATTGCGTTCTTTTATTTGTTATATTTTTTTCAAATAGTAAATTTTTATTATTTTTTAATTAAATTTTCGTAATTTTTTTTATTACCTTTTTTTTCTGATATATTAACCGGTTTAAACCGGTTTCCAGTTTTTAAAAACGGGTTTTCGAACTAAAACCGTAATTATTATAACATTCTCTATAAGGGTTAACCGTTAACCATTATTTTTTCGGTTACATGTCCTGGTTTATGGTAATATGTTTTTATTTATAAATTCCTTTTAATTTTTAAGCAAATTTTTTGTTTTATTTGAAGGTAAGAACTTAAGCACCACTCAATTTTGAAGACTACTTCTATGAATGTAGGCCTTACATGTCCTAGTTTACGGTAATATGTTTTTATTTATAAATTCCTTTTAATTTCTTAAGCCAACTTTTTGTTTTATTTGAAGGTAAAGACTTAAGCACCACTCAATTTTGAAGACTACTTCTATGAAAGTACGTGTGTAAATAATGCTGCCATCTGTGCTGAAGTATTTTTTGCAAGCGCGCGTTCTTTTCAACTATCTATAACTCTTGTGATGTTACCTCTGGCATGCTGTAATCTGTGGGCCCCTGATACCTTATCGGATAGCCTGAAGGTTCCAACTTCCGACGCCTTTAATACTCGGTTTCATTTACTCGATTGTAACAATCGATGTAAGAAATATGGCCGCAAAAAATGCACTAAATCGTTTTATAAGTGCTCAGATATTACAGATATTTCACAGTTGATTCACCTAATATTAAAAAGAGATCGCATCTTTTCACTGACGAACACTGAACAGGTGAAATTAAAATGTGTAATTAGGAAAATTTATGAAAAAAAATATTCTCGATATGGAAATGACATAGGCATCAAAATTATGCCAGTGCCTGTCAAAAGTCGAACTGCGTAGTCATTTATAATTTTTTTATTAAAATGTTTACTATTTATGTAGGTATATTTCGAAGTACGGAACACCATAGTTATTTAAAACATATTTATATGTTTTTATAACTGTTGAAATAGATCAATATATGTAAATGAAATTTTTAGCGAACCCCATTGTTTGAGAACCAAATTACCTTCGTCATAGAACACATAAAAAAATATTACGGCTTACTTAAATTTGTAAAGAGAATGAGAACTAAATTTTCAATTTTTATAGCTGTTAAGGTTTTTATATATGACTACTTTCCATTTTGATTTCCAGTGAAATAATATTTTTTTATACTTTGCGCTAACAATTGCCCTATTGTTATATCATACACAATTTAATAATACAAAATTACTTCTAACAACTGCACCCAACTTTAAATTTCAAATTGATAACCTCAAATATTTGTAAATAGTTTGTAATACAATTTATATTATTTCTGAATAGGAATACCAATAAACAAAATTAATTTAAAAGGATATTAAAATTTTAGAACTCATAATGTATAGATCTATAAATATTTTCATAATATTTTAAATTCATATTGACCATATTTCACATTTATATATCCCTAGATTACAATCTGTTATTTTTTAATTGAAAGTTTTAAGATTTAAATAAGTAAAGCAAAGTATAAAAAATAATATACTATACTCGTTTTATATGACTCGTAGAACAATATACCGCCTTATAAAACTAGTAAAATAATATTATATTTTTTTTCACTATTGAAATAATGGAATTATTGACCGAAGTAAAATTAATAAAATAAAGAGTCTCTTATTAAACAGAAGTAAACAAGTAAAATTATGTAGTATGTTTTAGAGCAGTATTTTGCCATAATTACAACTCGTATGGTGCTCTAATTATATCTCATGAACAACTGGTGTATTTATCACATAATTACAGGTTAGCAGATACCGCAACGGTAATATGTAGGAATCACGCCATTTATTTGTGTGATTTAACACTTAGGAACATGGTGTTATATTCAAAAAGCTGTACAAGTTTTTGCCTGACTGCAAAAACCCTCTGCAAGTAAAAACCAGCAAGATATGACACGTGGAATCTGTAGATTCGCTTTCATTGTTAAAAGGACAATGCTTTTTTTATAAATTTTCAGCCCTAAGTCATATATTATAAGATATTTATTCAATAATACCCTAAACTGTACGTTAACATTAGTATACACTGATGGAAAAATGGGTTATTTCAATATTTTAAAAGAGAATTTAAAAAAATGTGTTTAAGGGATTCGTATATCTTTCAACAAGATTATGACCCCGAACATACTACACGTAAACTGCTAGAATAGTTATTGCACAATTGTAGACAACAATTAAAAACGCCTCCACAGTCTCTAGATATGAATCCCATTGAATATCTCTGTGATTTATTTAAATAAATGTGTAAACAAAACGCCAAAAGAATATAAAAGAACTACTACATTTATGATAGAAGAATGGGATATTAACACCCAAACTTCAAAAAAATTAGTGGAAAGTATTCCAAACCGTTAAAGGATGTAATTCTAATGAATGGCGAATCAAAAGATCATTGATTCTATATAATTTACAGATGTACAGAGACTAAATTTGCGTACTTAGTTATTATAATAAATAAAAAACTGTTAAAGGATGTAATTCTAATGAATAGCAATTCAAAAGATCATTGATTCTATATAATTTACAGGTGTACGGAGACTAAATTTGTGTACTTAATTGTTATAATAAATTTAACATTTTTTCTCGATTTTATTACACAAATTTAAGAAGTCAATATATTATATTATTATTTAATAAAGTATAATATAAAATTTATTTCGTGTATGTATATTCAATAAAAACTTTAAAATAATAGAATACTTTTTTCCTTTACTGGTGTACGGAGACTAATTGGTTTGAATGTAAATATAGTATAGTTACTGTTTAAAGAATAAATCCATACTTGTTCTTATTATTGAACTGTTCACGTGACCAAAGGTTTTGAAAAGTTAAAATAATATGAATAATAAAACACGCAAACTTATAAAATATAAATATATAATATCGGTTTCCAGAAGACTAAACTTTCATCTAGCAATATATTTTTCGATGTCATCATTAATATAAAATAATAAAAAATATGTGTCTAATATTTATATTTGATCAATATATAAAAAAAAATCAAAAAATGATTGAAAACTCTGTTGTACTTATTTACAGAGTTACATTTTTAAATACTAAAGTCCCCACGAAAAATAAACAATGAATAATGACAAATAATAAAATTTCATGTGAGTCTAGTGTGAAATAAAAAGTAATATCAACTATAACAACATCCGAAAATCAATACAGAATCAATTACATTATACTCAATATGATTCTGCAGAGGAATTTCACTCCGCACAGTTGGTAGCGTGCCGGATATGTTTTTATTTCACTTACAGGCAACCGGAAGCTGTACACCGGAAGTAGAAAGGATACTCACCTGAAAAGAAAACAGTTTTATTAATTTAAAGGGAAAGAATCAATGAAGAAGAATTGAGATTGAGAGATTTTAAATTAACTTAAAAAAGTATTTAGCAGCACCTATCATCATTTCACGATTTAATGATGATATATTGATGCTGAATATCATCGTGATGATTATTATTAATAATCACACATAATCATCACATATGCAAACAGAAAAATAATACGAAATAACATAACTCATCTTTTTCTGTACTCATACAAAAACTATTATTAACAATTAGTAACAACAAGTCAAATATTTATAGCTACATATTAACGTAACTAGGATTGTTATGAATATCATAACCGTCGCAGATGTCAATTACTTTCCGAGCTCGGAGAGTGAGGATTTTAAAACATCAAGTCCTGGTTTGATTCATAACATACGTATTTTTTCAACAGTTTACTGGTTTCCGAAAATGAATACGTTATTAATAAGTACTATTTTTCTACGACCACTATGGAAAGTACCACTTTTCTCACACTATATAAAGCTTCAAAGTTGCGTATTTCCCACAATCATTGCTCACAATATTTGCAAACACATCTTAGATAGTAGCTTACTTTTGTTTAATTAGACAAAGGCATAATATCTTGAAATAAATAAATACAAAGTTTTAACACAATTTTATTTTTATTTTTTTGGTGGAGGTGGCAGCTATATAAGAGTAATTTCCATCATTTGAATTATTTACTTATATAGCCATTTAATAGTTTCGTACTGTAGTTAGCTTCATTCAAATGCAAATTCTTTCCAAAGCTCCCAAAGGTAAAATCACTGAATCGAAAAATCTGCTTTGTTCTTTAATTCCTGCGAAATTTGTAGTGTTTGTTGAAAGCTTAGCAGAAAATCGTAAGCAGCAACGGTTCTAGTTTAATGCATTTGTAATGCACTGAACACAGCATGAAACATTGTAATATTTTGTAGATGTTTATGTATATTTAAAGTAAACGTATTCACTGACTGTTATATTTAAATTTACACTGGTATATCCATTGGTTCAACCGTAAAATATAACAAACTAAATTCACATCTTTATGGTATATATTTATTTATACAAATTCATTTTATTATAAAGGATTATTTTACTAATTGGGTGTACCAATAGTGTACTTATAAGTAAGAATAAATTTTAAAATGTGACCAGCATTACATGAGTGTGTTTATGTACATATGGCAACATATATACCAGGCACTCAAAATTAATGAAGAATATATTAAACCTATTTATGTCCAACATTGAAATATGGAGGAGGATCTGTGCTTGTAAGGGGCAGTATGAGTGCAAAAAGAATGAAAAGGTGAGTTATTTGAATATTTAAAAAAAAATGGAATTGAAAAAACGTGCATATAGGTAAGTATTTGAAATATCTATGTATAAGTATTTAATATATATATATATATATATATATATATATATATATATATATATTAGTATTTGAAATATTAATTTTATGTGAAATAATGAAAAGTATTTAAAATATTTAAAAGTATTTGAAATACAATATTACATATTTTACTATGTAAAATACTAAATAATTCAAATACAAAAATATGTTTTTTTGCAAAAGAATTGTAATAGTTTAGTTCGGTACTTTGTATTTTGTATTTGAAATACTTTTTTAAGTATTTTGTACAACATTGAAATTTTGTATATAGGTTTGATTAGCAAATCGTGTCTCATTTTCGAATGAAATAAGTTTGAATTTTGAATGAAGTGCAGAAAAACTGTGTAGGTATAATTTATTAGGCGTTCACATCAGGTTTCTTGTATTGGTATTTTGATTGATTGATAAGGAGTAATGTTGATAAGAACTATGGGTATTAGTAGAAACTCTGGTAATCTGCAGATTATAATACTGTTTAGGATCTGCAGAGGCCAATAGGTCGTATCGCAACTACTTAGAGTCGATAAGCAGTTATGAATCACGGTAGGAGATTCAGACATTAGACATTGATTTATAAGACAACAAAGCTACTCAGGGCCGTACTGCAATAATTCAAACCCCTCCCTAAATATTAATCTTCATTCAAATCAATACTTCAGCAGAAAAACGGACGACACCGCAAGAAAAAAATATACCGCTGTTTTGAATATTCATATGTTTGTGCAATGGCATCCTTACTTTTACACTTTTTGCGCTAAATTGTTTTTCTGGTTAATGTATGCAGCATTGTTTTGGAATAAATAGGCAAACAGAGAATTGTAGACGCGTTTCAAAAATTATGACACTCGACATTTACAAAACATTAACAGCTATTCAAATCATGCTTTTATTACCTCTCTCCTCAAAACAAACTTTATACCGAATTTAGAAAAAAAATCTACTGGTATTTTTATATACCCATTGTTGGGTGTGCCAATATTATCGCAGATGTGAGAACGTATATTAATACCCATTACTCGATAAGACAGCAATAAGAGTGGCAGATATCAGTAATGATATAGTTGAAATATGACCAGCATTACATGAGTGTGTTTATGTACATGTGGCAACATATATACCAGGCACAATAATTATAAAAAAAATCTGTTGTGTACACCACAGAACTTCCTTACGGCTAATCATTCTTCAACTTCCATATACAGGGTGGCCCAGTGAAAATTATCAGCGCAATTTTTGGCCACTTAACATTAATTTTGCAAAAAACGCTCGAACACGTCAATTTTAATATAAAGGGGGACACCTAAATGGATTATTACCAATGGCATAACTTTAACCCTAAAATGGGGGTGAACTGCACCTCAAAAATTTTAAATGGAAAAGGGTGTCAAACATGACACAGTTCGAAAGGCCTTTCAATTCTCTTTTCAACAGTTTTTTTATTTTTCAAATCCGATCATTAGTTCCAGAGAAATATCGTTTAAAACAAATTTTATCAGGTGTTCAAAATTCCCATCAAGCAGGCTATAACCAAAGACAGAAACTAAATAAACAATTCTTTCGACAAGTTGTTTGTAATAAACAAGTAATTTGTAAGTTGGATTTTTTTTGTGGGGTTATTTGAAGTCTAAAGTTTATGCCACGCCACACGAATTTTTAGAAGATTTACGGCAACGTACCCTATCTCCAAAATTTAAAAAAAAATCTTTATTATTGTATGGAAGTTAGAAATTGTCATTTTGAACACCTAATAAACTGATATTTGAGTTTCTGTCATTTGTTTAAGCCTACTTGATTGCAGTTTTTCACACCTGATAAAATTTGTTTTAAACGATATTTCTCCGGAAGTAATGATCGGATTTGAAAAATAAAAAAACTGTTGGATAGAGAATTGAAAGCCCTTTCGCTCTGTGTCATATTTGACACCCTTTTCCATTTAAAACTTTTGAGGTGCAGTCCACACCCATTTTAGGGTTGAAGTTACGCCTTTGGTACTAATCCAGTTAGGTGTCCCCCTTTATATTAAAATTGACGCGTTCGAGCGTTTTTTGCAAAATTAATGTTAAGTGGCCAAAAATTGCGCTGATAATTTTCACTGGGCCACTCTGTATTTCATATCTTTGAAATTCCTTCGAAATGAGAATAATGATAAACACTTTAATATGAGCACGAATTAGGGTCCCTAGAATATAATTTTACTATTTTTACCGTGATGTATCACCGTGTCTGTATGTCCGTGTACATGTATGTCTGTGTGTGTGTGATGATTTTTCGCCTACGATAACTCGAATACGATACATGAAAAAATATATAATTAGGTATTAAAGAGTTATATTCAAATATGATGAACTGATTAGATTTTAACTATAATTGATTAACCGGAAATAGTACTTCACATGAAGCAATCAACCGTTTTTCCTACAAAAAACCTCTAAATTCCTTTTTTTGTCAAATTATATTATTATTAAACATAAACATGATTTAGTTTATTACTTTATATATCATTTCTAGCTAAAGAGAAAAAAATTATTAATTATATTAAATTTACACATCGTTCAAGCTGAGGAATTTTTGTAAAACATATGAGTTATTCATATGTTTACAAAATTTGACATATGCTGTTGTCAAATTCGACGTAAATAATTTTCAAAGATAAAATAAGTTAATATGAAATTTTTTATTGTAAAATATAAAAAGATGATATACAGGGAATAGATGTTAGTTACTCCAAAAATAACTATTTTCTTCGGTTTCCGTTACAGTATTAGAAATTTGATAAAAGGAAATTTCAGGTATGAATTGAGTTAAAAATATTCTGAACAAACTAATTTTAAAACTAAATATTTAATGTACTAAAGAATTTTTTATAGAATATATTACTACAGTGGTGGGAGAAAATGTGTTGAACACATCAGATTTTTTGTTTTGTTAAATAAATTTTATGCAGGAAATTTTAGGTACGAAATGAATTAAAAACATTCTGAACTGCATTAACAAACTAATTCTAAAACTACAAATTGAATGTACTAAAAAACTTATATAGAATATATTACTCTTGTGGTGGGAGGTAATATGTTGGACACATCAGATTTTTTATAATGACATTCAAATATTTTTTCCAAGATCTTTACAAATAAGTGTTAGATTCCCAGCCAGGATATAAAGTAAGTAATTATTACTTGTATAGCAATTACAGATGTAAGTTTAGATGTTATTACAAAGCAATTAAACGAGCTCCTCCACCAATTGTCGCGAATTTGTTCTTTGCAAATTACAAGCCGATATGGCGCACATATTCGCGCAGCTAATTAATGAGTCACACGAGACAATTGCTGCAGTTTCCTTGGAGAATTTTTGATTCGATGACGTAAGCGAAGCCATCGCGTGGAGCGGAAATTTAACCCCCTACAACCCCTCCTGCACGCCACTGGTCACATGACAACGGCAAATTATGCAATTTTTCATGTACTTTTTTGCTGTTGGACTATTTTTGCATGTGGGTGGCGTAGGCAGAGTAATGAGTGGTAATTGGTGTTGACTTTATGCCAATTTTGATGGGTATTATGAATTATAATCAAGTCACTGTATTAACTAGATATATGGATATTGTACTATTTATTTTGCTTTCAATAAATATTTGTCTATCATTCGCTTCAAATCGAAATTCGTTTCATGTTTAATATTTTGATTTCCAAATAGTCATCGGCTAAATATTTTTACTAGAAGCTTACAGATAATTATTTTGACCAAATTTATTATTTAAAATTGTTTATTTATTCTTCACTTGTTAACTGTTGTTTATTTGAACTGTTTATTTACCAGGCAAGTTACCTATACAAACTACTAAATCGATACCAATATGTAATATACACTCAAATCTTATTACTTATTCATGATTTAAATCAACTGATTTTCGTAATAAAAATCAGTGATTTTTATCAAAGAATGCAAATTATAACGGAAATATATTTATTTGCTATAAATCTATATATAACAACTAAAATAAGTTCTGTATTTAATATTATCTTTAAATTATATGCTATATTATCACTTTAATTGCCGCAATAGAAGAAAGAAATATAAGTATTTAAATGTGTAACAAAAAGTAAAAATTCTTAGTTTCTCTTCCTACTTTTATTCATGCAAATTATTTTGGTTTTATTACAGATTTCGTTTTGTTTATGAAATAAAATATTAATGTGCTGCAAAATTGAGTTTCAGGGATACTTATATCTTTCAACAAGATAATGATCCCAAATATACTACACCTAAACTGCTAGAATAGTTATTGTACAATTGTAGGCAACAATTAAAAACGCCTCCACAGTCTCCAGATATGAATCCCATTGAACATCTCTGTGATTGACTTAAAAAATATGTAAAACAAGACACCCAAAAAATTTGACAGAACTACTACATGTATAGTAAAAGAATGGGGTAAAATTAACTCACAAATTCCAAGAAAATTAGTGGGAAGTATGACAAACCGTTTAAAGGAAGTAATTCAATTAAATGACCGTTCAAAAGATCATTGATTCTATATAATGTACAGGTGTACGGAGACTAAATTGACGTACTTAGTTCTAATAATAAATGTTTTTTTTTTCTCGATTTTATTTCAAAAAAATTAGAAAGTCAATACATTATTTTATTTATTAATATAATAACTTATAATGTAAAATTTATATCGTTGATATATATTCAATAAAAAACTTTAAAAGAATAGAAAACTTTTTTCCTTTACTGGTGTACAGACTAATTGGTTTGAGAGTATGTACTATATATCGTAGTAGTTTCAACATGTGTAACATACTTTTTTATACTTTCTTTTCTACACTGTGTATATCAGTATCATGTTGTCTCTCTTGCTATCACTAGTGACTAACCAATCAGCATGAAGCAAATCTTGTGGCTTATATCACTCAAGTTCATGCCAGTTTCCAGTTATTTCAACCAACCTTTTTGTGTGTACTGTTCTGAATTTCATAGCGTTACATAAATTTGAATTTCAAATGCTAATTTCAGTGAAATTATAATACAATATATAGTTTTTGTTATTTGTAGCTGTTATACTTTTTTCCTTTAATTCGAGAATAGTAATGTAGCTCATTATTATTGTTTTAGTTTTAAAAAAGAATGAACGTAAGAAACTTTTAGTTGCCTAGAAGTCACTTAGAAAAATATATGGCTTCAGTAATGATAATGTAATGAATAAATGCATGTCAGAAGTCGATTCTGTGAGTAGTAAATTTTATGACTCATATCTTAACCCTCACGTTTTTGCTATAAAGTTTAACTTCTTCTAAATTTCATTGACAATAAAATCACCTGAAAAATAAATATTTTCTTATAAAATATACAGCAGGTAAAGAATTAATTAATTTTAAAATTCCACCCCCTTTTATGGAATTATGGAAGAGGCTACAAAGAACAAATCATAATGCAGCCGTATTTATGAAGTTATGTAAGTATATACTAAGGCAGGACCGGATTTAAGAGGGGGCAGACTGGGCTGCAGCAAAAGTGCCCCCCTCCCCCCCACTCAAGTTAACAATTAAAAAAAATAATAAAGATGATAAATAGAATTAAAATTATTTAAGTACTTGATAAATTAACAATTTATTAAAAAAAAATATTCCATGTCGAAAAAGGCCCCCCACCAACATAAATCCGCCCCTGGTCTAAGGACATTTTATGTATGAATTTATGTTACTGGTTTGTAAAATATAATTCGTTTGTATTTTAATTTTTTGTTCACAATAGAATTAATTTACAATATAAATGAAGTATTGTCTGAGTTGTGAATTAAAAAATTAACGAAGTCTTTAAAACAATTTTTTATAAATTTATGGAAATGTATATTTGGAAATCTAAATATTAAACATAAAAATTGTTTACATAAACTGTTTTGCTAATAATATAAAATGTTATTACAGTATCCTGTCAATTTTACAGAATAGTAGTTTGTAAAGATTAATTATCAAGGTTACCAAATGATTGTCATTTATTTTGTCTCATGTTACTTTCATAAATCAGTATGTTATAGTATTCACAACAATAAACTTTTATTTTAAACTTTATACATTATCTGTTTTATTCACTGTGTAAAAATTCTTGTAATGTGTCTAAAGTTTTGATGTACAAACTTAAATTAATATTCCGCTATATATTTCCAAGTCCAATAAAACCAAAATTGAGTTTAAGTTAAGTACCACGTCATAATTAAGTTTTGTTTTGTTGTTATTGTTACCTAGCACCGTATTTATAATTAAACTAGACAATTTTACTTTAACTTTAATATACTTAGCGACAACATGCATAATCATTAAATATGTAACATGTATAACATACAATGAAATCTATACTTCTATAAACTTTACAGAGACGGATTGGACAAAAATTAGACCCGCAGTTTTATAAAATTAAGAAATAAATATTTTTACCGTTGACTCTTGCATTAATATTATGTGTTTTGTTACATAAAAATATGGCAATATTGAAACTTAGTGTGAATATTTCGAAAAGTGTTCCGAGTTACAAAAATTTTGAGGACCTCTGTCAATTCCTTGTAAAAATGTGCAAACTAAAAACTTATATGAAATGAACCAAGAAAGTTATGTCAAAAATTAAATTGACTAAAGTCAGTTTTTTGCTCATATCTAGTGACCTATGCATTTTTTCGGGAAAACAAATACATTATTGAAATTTAACCGACTTCGTACCTCTTACGATTCTCGAGATACCAATGATTAGTTTCTTAAAACGGACACCTGTATGATGTATAGATGTGTTTACTTAACTGGTGTAAAAAGTGCACCACAGAGACCATTTTTTACATAAAATAAACGGTAAAGTATTTTGTCTTAAATAATAAATATTAATAACAAAAATGAAAATAGATATGAACTCTATATAACCTTCAATTCTTATATGTGTATGTAATTATATTACAGTATAAAGTATTTTCAGAACAAATTTTCATAACACATGAAACTTCAGACCTGAAAACCTTAAAACTCAAACTTAAATTGGAGTTTTCAAACTAAAACTTTCAATAAACACCTTGTTTATCATATTACAAATTTAACCTTTCAAACATTATTTCTCACAATAAAAATTAATTTATTTATAACATACCATCTCAATAAAAACTTCACCATACACTGCACTAATTCTCCAAAAGTTCACAATTGTCAACACTTTTTGAACACATTCACCACAAAAATCTCAATCAAAACAAACCACAAACACTGATAATTAATAATTAACTAATTAGTGTTAGTACCAACGCACACTACGAAGCAAGAGCGGCAGCACCTGTCAAGCAAGAATCAAGGCAGACGTGGTTTAAAGTTCATTTGTAGGAACGGAGTTAAAAAACCTTTACCTCGGTCGGCAAGATTCGCGATGTCGGCCAGCGACGCGTTGGGGGCCGGTATAGACATGAGTACTTTCTCGGACTCGAGATGCACGCCACTGGTTAGTGCATATAGAAAATATGGCGTGATTTGAATATTAATTTTAAATCTGTCACTTTTTTAAGTGATTCTGAAGGTTAGGACATTTTAATTTTAAAGTGGTTCAAGTAAAAAAAAATAGTTTAAAAATAATTATTGTATTATAACTTTTTAATTTTATTTTTACAAAACTAACATTCACATTTATATTAATGTACAATATAGATCGTTTCATTTTTTGTATATTGTTTAATAATAACCAAAAAGACAAAACAATTTTTATATTTTTTTTATAACAATTGTGCATAAAAATATCAACAAATTATCATTTTATTATTGTTGTCAATATAAATTGTCAATTCCGTTTAATTCAACTAACAGATAAAAATTGGGACAGCCGTTTTTTGGGACAAATTTCAAAGAACGAAAACACAACTAATAAAATTTTGATCTAAGTATATTAGGGTAAGAATTAGAGTACTTCACATTGTGTAAGAACCCTTCTCTCAATTACGGTGACTGGTTTTTACGGAGGATGATTTTAATCTTTAAATTAGGGCAAGAATTAGAGTACTTCACAGTAAGTGAGCACCCTTCTCTCAGGTAGTAAATACCTATTATGGTGACTGGTTTTTACGGAGGGTGATTCTTATGTAATTAGGGCAAGAATTAGAGTACTTCACAGTGAGCGATCACCCTTCTCTCAAGTAGTAAATATTACGGTGACTGGTTTTTACGGAGGGTGATTTTACTGTAATTAGTGTAAGAATTAGAGTAGTTCACAGTGAGTGAGCACCTTTCTCTCAGGTAGTAAACATTATGGTGCCTAGTTTTTACAGAGGGTGATTTTAATATAATTAGAGCAAAAATTAAAGTACTTCATAGTGAGTGAGTACCTTTTTCTCAGGTAGTAAATATTACGGTGACTGGTTTTTTACGGAGGGTGATTTTAAAATAATTAGGGCAAGAATTAGAGTACTTCAGTGAGTGAGCACCCTTCTCACAGGTAGTAAACATTATGGTGACTACTTTTTACGGAGGATGATTTTTAACTAATTAGGGCAAGAATTAGAGTACTTCATAGTAAGTGAGCACCCTTCTCTCAGATAATAACATGACTGGTTTTTACGGAGGGTGATTTTAATCTTTAAATTAGGGCAACCTAAATATGGTGAAAACTCACACTGGAGAAATTTGACCAAAAACAATACCTCCCTTAGCTATATATTGAGAGGCGGGAGGTAAAAAGATATTGTATAAATTTTATTATGTAATAATTTAATAAATTAATATTTTTTCAAACAATTTCTAATCTTATTATTATAAATTTTTTAAAATCTAACATATTCCCATTGTCAAAATCAGTCTAAAAAAATCTCTCTTATTTTATTGGTCAGTATAAATTATATATTAAAATGTATAACATATTTATTGTTTATTAAGTATTATTCTTGTAAATGAGTGAAATAAATATTATAATGACAAAATCTATTTATTCGTGACATTTTCATTAATTTTATTATAATTAATTAATTTATATGCATTTAACAATTAAACGCGCCAGGCAAATTGTGGTGTGAAAAATTTGCAGACTTTTCTAATGAAATTTGTGGATCCCAATAGAATGCTAAGTGTCTGACCATCAAAACTGATCAATAAACTGGAAAAATATCCAAAGACAGAGTTTAGACACAATATGTGATTGTTGTTAAATCATTGTGGAGCTTAGCAGGATTAAAACTTCCATACTAATTTCCAGACTGTATGGATTTCATTCCATTTTTCCATAAATCAAGCTTATATGTTTTAAGTAATAAATTTTACCGTACAGGTATTTTATACACACAAGCTTTAATAATTTTTCACGAAAAAATATAAGTTACAACTTTGAGAGCTTGTAACTCAAAACGTAGTGGAGATAGGAGGTTAAGTTTTACGATTTTTGATTCTACGGACTTTTTTACATATATGTACCAAATTTCATTTATATTGCTTATAAAATATGAATTTTACATAAAAAATTACAATTTTGAAACAATATAAAAATGCAAAATATATAATATCTAGCTTTTACGAGATGTTTGGTAATATCGTTAAAAATATAATAATTTGTATAATAATTGATACAAAAAGGATATTATCTTGAAGGGAAATGATAAAACTTTGCCTTTCTAATAATATATTTTTGATATTTTATTATAAATATGTGGTACAATTTGCGTAATATAAGCAAACTTTAAATGAATAAAATTTTAAAAAAACTGGAAAATAATTTAAAAATTCATTATTAGAGAGACATAGTTCGAAGTTTCAATTTGACAGTGTTTTATTTATTTTACAAATTTCAAGGACTAGTAATATATCCCCGTAACATGAAAATAATAATAAAAATGTCATAATTTTTATATATAAATTTCCAAATAAACATTTCATATTTTTGCGCACTAATAAGAGGAAAAAAACGTAACGATCTGGTTTGATCTGCTTTTGTTTACATTAAAAGACCTTGTCAAGGTGAAACAAAAAATAGTTACTTACAGTAATAATTAATAATTACGAACAAGTGAACGATTAGGTGGAAGTGAAGCGAAGAATCGAAGCTGTAATTTCCATAAAATGCAAGTAAATGAGCAACAGGTTATGTAAATCCGGGTGGTGTGAGTTAACAACGTAACGCCGACGTAACTCTTCACTTGCTTAAATATTAATTCGTTTCGTTTGTTGCCTTAATGACTAGACTACATGTGCTAATGTCCTACTTTAATAATACACAGCGTTTGTTCGATGTTTATTGTTTCAATGCTATGTTTTAATTCTAACTGTCGGGGAATTAATCACGGTTTAAATAAATAATTGTTGTTTTCCTACCGTAAAAACAATCTGCAAGAACATGGGATAAAATTGGTGGAGGTGCTTCATGTTTTGGGCGGTAAAATATATACCAGTCAAACTCAATATAAATTTGTACATATACATATATGCAGGTTTGGCAAAAATTATGATTTATTTTAGAAAAATTAAAATTTCTGATATCTGAATACTACTGCACTTTTTAATTGTTTTAAAAAGCAATATAAATATTTTATTTCATAAACGAAATTGAAATATGTAATAAATCCAAAACGATTCATCTCAATAAAACCAGGAAGAGTAACAAAGAAATTTGACTTCTAGTTACATATTTAAATTCTTATATTTTTCTTCTGCTATATGAGAATTAAAATAATAAAATACCATTCCCTTTGAAAATTACGGGTTATAGTTGAAATTGAGTAAATTTGATTCAATTTTTTAAACACCCTGTAAAATTACTTAAAAAAGATATTTGAGAACAAAGTATAGTTACAGTTGTACAGAAAAAAAATTCTTAATTTTTACTATTAAAATAACTACCGTACGTATAAAGCAATGCGTGTATTTGTTTTTTTTTTCTTTAGAGAATAGACGGTATAACTTGGCAACGCCACGGAAAACTAGAACAAAATTTATATGTCCGTATAGGAGAAGTACAATTGAAAAAATATAAAAATATACATACAGGATGTTCCATTTAAAAAAAGGCAAACAATTCTCGCTGAGCCGTAATGCAACACCCAGTATATGTAAAAATAGTTTTATATTACGCTCCTTGAGTAGACGAATAAATTTTGTTAGTAAATTTATGCTGTATTTCTAACGACAAGGGAGTTATCGAAGACGGACATTTCGTTGATGATATTTGAAAATTTCTTCAAAAAAAATGTTTAATCTTTAAATAAACAATTTACTAGACAGTGGTGATTGTATAGATGTGCGCTTGTATTAAAAAATGAGTTTGTTTAAGAGAATCTATATAGAAAATATTTCAAAGCTATACATAAGTATATGTACATTTGTATATTTTAAAGATTTTTTAGTTTATTTTTGTACAATTTATGGAACAGTGACTAATAGTTAGCAGTAGCACACTTTTACTTAAAACTAATGTTAGTTAAAATAAGCAGTATTAAATAATGCCCAGGAATACATTTTACTGTTTAACTCACATAAAAAATAAAAATACAAATATAAAAATATATTTCTCACTGCTTATTACCCATTGTTAAGTGTGCATTACCGCTGGTATATAGAGTGCACCACAGAGCACAGAGTATAAACAAGAACTCATTTGAAATGTAGACCGAGAAGTACATCTCATACAATTTCTAAATTCCCAAATGATTTAGCTGAGCTCCTTGTAAGAGTAAGTGTACACTCATCCCAATATTCGCCTACGCGATGTTATTTATTCGTAAGGCCTTTTGGACTACAGGGCCATTTGTTTCAATTTACCCGCGCTCAAATACGATCGCAGTTGCCGTGAATGCACAGAAATTAGTTTACACAAGTAGCGCTGAAAGCAGGAATTGCATTCCTGAAAGGACGCCGACCAGCCTGCAGGATAACGCAGGCGTCTTTTCAAGCGTCGCGGCGCCGACAAACATTCTAATTATCAACCGATACGCTGCGAATAAATTGGATACATGTTATTGTTTATAGGTTTACACCATTCGAACCGTTTGTTGGATTCTAATCATCAATAAAAGTCATTTACTTTGTTACGTACTTTTCATTTTACACTTGTCAATAATAGCAAATCAATATGAACATTAAAATCTAATTATAATGCAACTTGTCTTCGGCGACTCCACCATTTAATTTTAATGTTTTCATATATGAACTAAATACAATATTTTTTTTATTCGTTATCGAAATAAGAGCGTTCAAAGTTTTACCAGAGCACAGTCCAGAGTAGTTAAATCTACCCCAGAATGTGCTCTGGTTTCAATAAGCCAAGCATCAGAGCAAATACTAAGTGCTCTAATTCCAGACCTACTAAAATCAGAGCACAATCCAGAGCAGCTAAATCTACCCCAGAATGTGTTTAAATAATATTATCCTACAATATACTCATAATATTGTGATATATATATATATATATATATATATATATATATATATATATTATTAAATTCTATATTCCTCTATGTGATTTAAAGACTAATTAATGTCATATATAAAAAATAAATATATAATTAATATTATAAAATATGAGTGTACAAATTATTATAAATATTTATAACAAATAGTTGTTTTAATTTATGAAGCGAGTACTGGTACAACTTCACACGGAGACTGTGAATTTTCCCGTGATGTAGCAATTTTCCAGAGCTCAGTTTTCGCGAGAACCAAATCAGTCATTTTCCCAATAATCCTTCAATCTTTCATCCCAACTTCAGAGTCCATCCGGGCGGTACGTGCCTGTCACAAGTCGCAACTTCATGAGAGGCGACTCGGGAGAAAAACACAATTATTTCATTCAATGATTTCGTCAACCTCTGCACCAAAACATATTAAAAATACCCACAGACGTCACTGGTATTGGCAGCGGGACGGTAAACAAACAACGATCGCTGCCCGTGGGAACGTTGACGGGCGCCACTGGATTTAATTAGAACATTTGTCCTGAAGAATTGAGCAAGCTACGATTTTTCACGTTCGTATACTTCGTTATGAGATTTTAAGCAGAGATTTACGGCTGAATTAAAACAGAATTTTAATTATTAAATACTAAACTTCATTCGTCTTAACATAAAAGTTAAATGTACAAAAAGTATCTCCAATTTTACCCAATTCTGGGTGTATCATCAGTGAATATATTGATAAAAATATTTTGGAAATGTGACCAGCATTACATGAGTGTGTTTATCTACATGTGGCAACATACATACCAGGCATAATCATAAATATATCTCGGTACATTGATTAAAAAATAATAAAATAGAAATATTATTTATTCAATGATATCTATCTAAGATGTGTACTTAGCTGACGTGGAGAATGCACTACATAGATGATTTTATTTGAAAACTTTGCCCCAATTTATCCAACTTCGTATCTCTTACTGTTCTCAAGATTAGAATGGTTAGTCACATAAAACGAACAACCTGTATATGTAATCACTAAATATTAGAAATTATTGACAGCATGAATTTATGTGTACTGTAAAAATGTTGTATTTGTAAGGCCTCACTCTAATTCTATTATAGTATAATAGCCCCACAAACAGTACAAAAACAAATACTCGTATCGATTGTTCATTTTGCGTAAACAATAATTAACTTCAGTGCCTGGAGATATGTGTATAATAAACATTGATAACTTCAGAATGGAATGAGGTATCAGCGGTAATCTTCCGTTAAATCAGTCTAGAAAAAATAATGAGAAACTAATCTTCGCTGGATCTAAAATCGACGGAAATCAAATCCATTTTGCCGGGATTGAATCACAGGTGATCGAAGTAGGTCAGCGTTTTTCACTGCTTTTCTTTCTTCACTTATCCTCTGAATTATCGAACTTCACACCTAATTTACTTGGAATTTTACATATTTACGTTTCGAGGACTTTGCAGCAAATGCATTGTTGCCATCAAATATTTACAGCTTACAAAAGGCAAAATAAAAATATTTACTTGTAGCTTTAAACGCATATACACTCAAAAGTGTTAAATATATTAGCAAATGAATTAATATTTGTTTTTAACTTTAAAAAAACTCACTTGTAAACCGTTATTTATTTAAACTGTTTATTAACCGTGAAAATTAACCTTTACAAGCTATTAACCTGTAAAATAGCAAACACAAAACTTACAAGAGTACACTAAGAATAAGAAATTTTTGAACCAATGCATTTTTGCATTCAGTCAAAACTTTTTTTGTGTTATCTATTGGCAATTTTTTTTTTTCTGAATAGATATTATAGCTGACGTTTTACAAACACATAATGTTGTGTTTTTAATTAACAATTTAACGATTTCGGAAAAAATATAATGTATTTCTAAAGACTAAAGTATTTTTTATTACCCACATGGTTTATTCTACAAGGCGTAATAAAAATTATACTATAATCTCTTGATATACAAATACCTATTTTTTATATTTTTTTCAAATTCTTTATGTACCTTTTACAAACTCTTAGTTTACCCTACTCTGTAAAGTAGACTTGAACAATACTATGATTCTACAGTGAATGTAGAGGAAATATAAATTTAAATGATTTAGTACAAATAGAAATTTTCTTGTGAAATATTTAGCGGAATGAAATGTTGAACAGTGCGTTGAAAGGTAGTGTAATTATTTCCCGGTTGGATAAACATACGATCATCCCTTTATTCAGTAGAATAACCCTGAACGCATGTTTATTAATGTGTAAAAATACAAGATGATAATGAGCCACGTCATAGCGCATAACTTTGAATAGAATTTGCGTACAATCTAGCTTTGACGTTCGGTACATCGCGTAACCGCCAGACCACCGGAAGGCCAAACCGGAACTTGAACAATTGTAAACAAATGACTTTTTTAAGTGCTCTAGCTTCTAGCCATTATAGCGAAATTGCACGTGTGTCTATTTAAATTTTTGGCATGGAAATATGGGTGTGTCTGAAAAAACAATTTATATTTAGCGATAACCTAGCAGAATAAAGCATTTGAGTAATAAAAAATACTTTAGTCCTTAGATACACATTATCTTTATTTCGAAATTGTTAAATTATTAATTAAAAACATAAAAAAATAGCATTGTGTTTATAAAACGTCAGCTATAATAGCTATAGAGACGGGGATGGCTGTGATAACAAACGTACTGTCAAAGTGTCAAATATTTCTTTATAATTTTCATTTATGTTCACACCTGCTTAGACGTCGTCTGCATGAAATCAGATAAATTATAACCAAAGGCAAATATTAAATAAATTCACCAATAATATTATAGAACATGTTTCTTATTTTAGATAGTGCTAAAATGAACTGCAAAAATATAATACTATTAAATTATAGGTTAGTTTGACAGATGAGTGCGTAAAGTTAAATTTTGATATACCACCGGAAGGCGAGACCGGAACCTGAACAATTGTAAACAAATGACTTTTTTAAGTGCTCTAGCTTCTAGCCATTATAGCGAAATTTCACGTGTGTCTATTTAAATTTTTGGCATGGAAATATGGGTGTGTCTGAAAAAACAATTTATATTTAGACCATGAAATTACACTTGAACGTATTTGCTGAGCAAATAAAACTATTGACATTTGTTAACCTACAATACAACGCATAAAAGTGCTTTAGCGTTATTAATATTTCTATTGTATGTAAAGAGTATTCATCATTTCTTTGAAAAAGAATTTAATTTTCTGTACTAAAGGACAGCATTATCAGAAGAAAAGAGGTGTTCTATTATATTCCAATACTTAATAAAATAAATTTCAAATACATAAATAAACAAACACCACTACAGGACATTTGTTGTAAAAAAATCTGATAGGGACACTATATAACTTTATATATTATACACATTTTTTACTGCACTTCATTTAAACTTATTTTACTTGAAAGTAAGATCATTCTAAGGCTAATCATTCTTCAACTTTCATTCGTTTCATACCTTCCAACTTCCTTTCGAAATGGATCATCTTTTGAAAATATTATTAAAATGTTTATCACTATTACTTATTGCATTACACAAAATTATTTTTTTCGAAATCGATACTAAAGTACACGATATTACTCCGCGAAGTTAGCCAAAGTAGTACCTAAAATAAAACTTTACAGACTCGTTTGTCAAAATTTAACTTTACGGACTTTTCTGTCAAAATGAAATAACCTATATTTTAATATTATTATATTTTTGCAGTTTATTTTAGCACTACCTAAAATAACAAACATATTATTCTAGAATATTATTGATGAATTTATTTATAATTTACCTTTGATAATAATTTATCTGATTTCATGCAGATGACGTCTAAGCAGATGTAAACATAAATGAAAATTATAAAGAAATATTTGACACTTTGAGAGTACGTTTTACGTTTTACAAACACATAATGCTATTTGTATTTTTAATTAATACTTTAACGAGTTCGGAAAAAATATAATGCATATCTAACGACTAAAGTATTTTTTATTACTCACATGGTTTATTCTACGAGGCGATAATAAAAAAATATACTATAGTCCCTTGATATACAAATAACTATTGTATGTCAAATATTAAAATAAAACTATATATTGTACCAATTAATAGGGTAGTTTTATTACATTCAAAAGGTAATATTTAATACTACAGTCTACAATAATATGACAAGTGTAAGTTAAATGTGTAAAAATATACATTGTCGCGCATCCACCATAATATTTACCTATATTATATATATATATATATATATATATATATATATATATATATATCTATATTACTCACATTCCATATGCGTAATAAAAAATTATACTTTAGTCCCTTGATATACAAATAACTATTGTGTTCTTTACGGGATAAGATTCGTCTTACTTAACAGTTTATTTTCATGCCTACTCCGTACAATTTCAACCTCGTTTATAACGAATAATGAGACAGATCATTACAGTTAAATTTTTCACATTTAATTTAAATAAGTTCCATCATGGAAAATACTCGTTTTGGGTGAGATATATGCAGTTTATACATTGATACGTGTAGTATTTATGATTCTCTCTCGCCAGCCCGTAGTATTAAGTCATACATCACCGGGTTCGACCGCTGGAGTGTATAGCCCGTCTGGGACCCGTATCCAGTCTTCAGGGTGTTAAGCGGTGGGTTTTGCACCTTGTTGTCCCACAAGGCTACTTACACACCCTTTACATGTGTTTATATATCACATTGGGCGGGTGCATATAAATAACAACCTGGAATTTGTTCCTGCACTCTTGGGGTTTGGTACTTAAGATTTTTACATTTAAGGGTTATATTGTATGTAAATATGGATTGTAGTAGGATCTGAAATTGTTTTTAACTTTTTTGTTTAAGTGTAAATATGATATATTGTATTTATAACATATATTTAATATTTATATACAGGGTGTGCAGACTGTTGCCCTCCGTTTCAACTGATAATCAGGAAGATTAAATATATCAAATAACAAAATACATGTTTATTATGTCGTATAATTAATTTTTAAATATTTTTAATTTCTTAATAATAGCGACAGCGATGGAATTTCAACAATAAAATAAAATGGTTGAAGTTTGACGTTTTATCTATCAGAATTCTGTACCTATTATTCTATTGATTTATATACTTGAAGATTATTTTATTTTTACTATAACTATATTTATTAGTGTATTAAGTATATTTATGTACTTTTATAAAATCTAATAAAAAAAATTCGTATGTAAATTTTATTGTGTAATAATTTAATAAATGATTTGATTAATCTACTCACTATATGTATATATATATATATATATATATATATATATATATATAACCCAACCTAATCTAACCTAACTTATGGAACCTTATCTAATCCAACCAAACCTAACTTCCATATGCATAATAAAAAATTATTCTTTAATCCTTTGATATACAAATCACTATTGTACTGATTAACTGATTTAAATAAAAAAAAAATCAAAAAAGTATATTTTTTAAATTTTTATTAAAAAGTCGAATTTTTTCTATTATATACTCATATAATTTTGTAAATAGGAATAAAAACATATTGTTTGATACATTTGATTTCGTATAACTATAAATTAAGAGCTATCCTAAGGGAAAATATTTCTTTTTCGTAAATGTCGTTGAATTATTATATTAAAATGAAACAGTATGTATCAAATAAAACATGTTTACTTACCAAAAACTGGTTATAGGAAATAGATCATTTTGGTTACGAATAAACATAGTTATATAAATAAGTTACATGAGTTGTCATGATTAATTAGTATTTAATGTTCTAAGTGTTAACAATTAAAAATAAAATTGTAATTTTCTTATCGATAATTATACCTGGAAAATTTAATGTTGGGTTTTATACACGCTACGATAAAGATAATATCATAATATATTTGTTCAAGATACTACGGTTCATTAGTAATTATGACCGAAAAAAATGTACGTAGGTCGATTCTAGAGCCGTAGGATCCGTGTTATATTGAATTCCTAGTTTGCATATGCTAGTCATGTATGAAAATTATAATTTTAAATTGATGTCTGTAAAAATTTTTAATTCCTTGAAATTTAAACACATATTTACAAAAAGTCGTTTACTTAAACCATTAGTGTCTTTGGTATTTGTAATTGTATTTCGTGATGAGATGCTATTTAACAGACATAGGACATTAAAGAAAAAAGTTGTTGAGACTTATTCGATGTTGAAGGTTAACAAGAAAAGTTTTACATACAAACCAAGTATCAATTTTGTACTATATTTCCTCAAAAATTGCAACAATTCTTAACTCTGAAAAGGAATTTATACCTTTCGATATTTTTTGTCTTTAAAATGAGGTAGAATTTATTAAAAATTTATTTGGATTATAAAGACTAAACAAAGTTTTGTGTTTCATAATAATATAGTTTGTGCTTGTGTTCCTTAGACTTTTAATTAGAATATTTTTCAAGAATGACTTATTTGACATTTTATTCCTGATTTGATGACATTAGTATTAGCTGTGTAAAAAATATATTTTTACTAAAATATATAATCAAATATTTTATTGAAATCATATATAATACCTTTACTTTACGGTATGATATTTATATATAAATAGTAAATTATCTTCATTTATAGATGTGATCATAACCTATATATACTAAGATAGGATTTTGTAAAAAAAGGATGTTAATAATATCTATTTATTTTATACATTGAGTTTATTTCAACGTGAAACATAGTATTTGCCATATTCATGGTTACGACTTCACATTTGATTGACAGCAATGTATCAAAGCGTTCACTTTAAAATAAAACATAGGTTGTCAAATTCACGTCCTTATTAACTGTCAAAATGTAATATTTTTTTAAATCCATATTTCCATGCCGTTGTAACGGACATGATGGCAAATGCATTTTCATCAGTGCTACCAATCTGTATTTTAAGAACACATTTCCAAAATCCACTACTAAAGAATAAATGAAATACAGTAAGGTTATTTTATTTCGTAAAGTCCCTATAAGCAATCCAGTACAAATTTTGAATTGCTGAGATGATTTCTCGTAGGAAAAGAAATCCGATTTGGGATCATTTTATTTTGAAAGAAATATTATTAAACATAAATAGTTTATTTTATGTTCTTTGTTAACATGTGATTTAATGTAATTTATTTGTACGTGAATATGATTGGAAAGAAAATACTTGATTTGAATTGTGATTTTTTCTTGATTTTTTTTTAAGTTTACCAAACGAAAAGAAATATAATTATAGCATAAGATTCGTTAGATTTTTCCATAAAGAACGGCGAAAGAAAATTACAAAGAATGTCCCCGATTAGAGTATAAAATCCCAAATCATATATAGCAGATTAAGTCTGTCATTTCCTGGCAAAGTAATCACATTACCCGTCGAATTATAAAGCTAGCTCTAGTTTATTAAGTCCTTAAATTTGACAAAGAAGGGTCGTTAAATAGTTTGTGTAAGTAGTAAAAATTTCATCCAATATGTTACCAAGTTTTTATGCGCTATTTCAGATAAAAATTATAACCGTGTCGAGAGAGTATTTCAGAGTGGCCCAAGCAAAAAGGTTAATTCTGTTTTTATCTTCGGCATTTTCACTAAATTTTATCTAAGCTTCGCGCTGTATGTTGGGTTTAAACTGTTTTTGCAAGCGAATAAATCAACATTTCTTGTAGCAATTTTATCTGAATCATATCTTAATATCATCCCTGATAATAACTGGCGGTAAGCTTGCTGTTTGGGGACGTTATTAGGATGGGAGGTCATTTATATTATACCAAATTAGTTTTTACTGTAGTAGCAATATACTATGTTGTGTGGCTCAATATTTCTAATGAGGTATGTGACCAAATTTTGACTTTTACATACTAGAAAAAAATCTGATATGGACTCCACATGACTTCGTTGTACGCTAAATTATACACATTTTTTGTTGCACTCCGTTTAAACTTATTTTACGGTTTAAAATATATTTGTAAGCGAATAAATCAACATTTCTTGTAGCAATTTTATCTGGATCATATCTTAATATCATCCCTGATAATAACTGGCGGTAAGCTTACTGTTTGGGGATATTATTTGGATGGGAGGTCATTTATATTATACCAAATTAGTTTTTATTGTACTTGCAATATACTATTTTGTGTAGCTCAATATTTCTAATGAGGTATGTGACCAAATTTTTATTTTTACGTACTAGAAAAAAAATCTGATATGGACTCCACATGACTTCGTTTTACGCTAAATTATACACATTTTTTGTTGCACTTCATTTAAACTTATTTTACGGTTTAAAATATTTTTAAAATGGATTCAGTGATAGTCAGTGAGACACCATTGTCCGTAGCAATACACTTACTTATATATATATATATATATATATATATATATATATATATATAATCATATTTTAACAGTATTCCATTATTTCATTAAGCAAACATATGGATAGATTAAATTGACATGAAACTTCAATTTGTTTCTAGATAATTTTTACTTGCATTTTAGTAAAATAGGTTGTCAATCTATAACCTTTGCAGCTTATAGTGAGTTCCGAATCAGACACAATTTATTTTCAATCTGAACGCGTTAACCAAATTAGTCACCGCTGCTCGTATTTTAATACATACAAAAATAGCTCATTTAGGGCTCTCTCCACACCAGCTACAATACCCGAGAAGTGATTTCTTGTGTTTTTATTTCAATTATTTATTATTGTGCCTGATATATATGTTGCCACATGTACATAAACACACTCATGTAATGCTGGTCACATTTTAAAGTTAAACAACTATATCTAGTGCCATATATAGTCAATTATATTAAATAATTAATAATAAATAAATTATTTATTCATTGTAGAAAATTGTTTGGACAACAATAATAACTAAATAGAAAAATTATTTTATATAATTTGCCGCCCCTCAAACTCTGCCGCCCAGGTTCTACGAATTATTTTATATTTTATTTAAAACTAAAGTTAAGCTTGTTTATTTCCAGTATATATTTAGATGGGAGAACAATATTATAGCACGGAGTGTGATATAGTTTATAGAGGCTGTAAAAGATAGATATACGAGGTATTTAAGAGCCGATATGTGCATTTATGGCGAAGTCTCATATTCTGATATGTTTTCCGAATGATCGGGCGGCTGAGTTCATTTGTCGGGTCTTTGTTTATCCGTACTCGGCGAATCAGAACGATGTTGTTCAACTGCTCCGAACTCAAGGAGGAAAAAGAACACATCAACATCAAAGACTTTTTCTCTTAATCCCAAAAGTACTTCAGCCATGTAAATCGATGCACTGGCTTTCTGTACGCTTGTTTTCAAACTATACCTGTGTATAGATTCTTTCTTTATCTTTACGAAAAGTATCTTGTATGTCTATTTCAACTCTTTAACTTTGTACGTTACAGGGAAAATAGTGAAAAAAATTCCAGAGTTGTATTTTACGAGATGTGTTTTTTTTTAAATAAGATGATCTTACAAAAATTAATTCTCTTTATTTCTTTTAAAAGTATTTTATACCAATATATCAACTCTATACATTAAGGGAAAAATAGTAGAAAAATTCCCAGAATTGTATTTTCTAAGATATGATTTTTTTTTTAAATAAGTCAATCTAATAGAAAAATTTTTTGATCTTAAAAATTAACCCTATCTATTTTTTATAAAAAGTACCTTATACTATTATATTAACACTGTACATTACAGGAAAAATAGTGAAAAAATTCTCATAGACGTATTTTTCGAGATATGAATTTTTTAAAATAAACAGATCTTAGAGAAAAAAATTGTCAAGTCAAAAATTAACCTTTGCTATTTTTTACGAAAAGTATCTAATACTATTATTTTAAATCTGTACATTACAAGAAAAATAGTGAAAAAATTCTCGTAGACGTATTTTTCGAGATATGATTTTTTTAACATAAGGCGATCTTAGAAGAAAAAAATTGTAACATCAAAAATTAATCGTTTCTTTTTTTTTCAAAAAGTACATTGTACCAATATTTCAACTCTGTACATTAAGAGAAAAATAGTGAAAAATTTCCCAGAATCGTATATTCCGAGATATGAATTTTTTAAAATAAGGCGATGATAGAGAAAAATTTTGAGATCTCAAAAATTAACCCCCTCTTTTTTTTAATGAAAAGTACCTCATAGCCTTATTTCAATTCTGTACATTACAGAAAAAATAGTGTAAAAAATCCCAGAGCCGTATATTCCGAGATATGAATTTTTTAAGATAAGGCAATCTTAGAAAATAAATTGTGACCTAAAAAATTAATACTCTTTATTTTTTTCAAAATGTACCTTATACCTATATTTCAACTATGTAAATTAAAGGAAAAATAGTGAAAAAATTCCCTGTGTCGTAGATTCCGAGAAATGATTTTTTAAAGAATTTTAGAAGAAAAAAATTGTGACATCAAAAATTAATCGTTCTTAATTTTTAATAAAAAGTTTTCTAGATCCTTATTTGAATAATGTACATTACTGGAAAAATATTGAAAAAACTCTAGAGCAAAGTTTTACGAGATATAAATTTTAAAAAATAGTGAAATAAATTTGGATTTATATTTTTCAAAATTTAAAAATAAACTACCATAACAAACTTCAAAAACTATCTTACACCTCTATATCAGCCTAGTACATTACATACAAAATATTTTAAAAACCCAGAGTTATATATTATGTATTCATAACAAATAAAGTTTGTTTTTGGTGGAGGCGCCCATGGTTCGAAACCTCGCGCCAGCGCCCGGGACCGCGAGACATTTCGTCTTAACGGCTCGGGTACCTTTCATACCTTATCCCCCTATTTCTCTTGCTGATTGGGCTTGTCGTCACCGCCACTGTCTCTCTTGCACGGATTGCACTCGCGAGTCATAGTTACTCCCACCACTGCTACTTCTCCGTCCGGACTCAATTTGAACGGACTGATATTTTATATTAAATGTCAACTACTCTAGATGAAAAATGGTGGATGCGCCCGAGATCTCGGATTATTTTAACATCGGAATTTAGAATTTGAATTTGTATTTGCTGGCAGCTTATGTCTTGGCTTATATGTATGTCTTTGTCAATTGTATAGTTCATATTAGCTACTTTAAAATATGTATCGATGTTAAACAGCGTATTACAGTTAAATATACTAGCTAAATTTTATTTTTATATCTAAACCTTCATGTTTATAAATATTATTATATTTTTCGTTCCATATACAAGGTTTTTCTATATCTGTGTAACAATTTAAAGA
This sequence comes from Stenolophus ochropezus, assembly GCA_035578165.1. Taxonomy (NCBI): domain Eukaryota; kingdom Metazoa; phylum Arthropoda; class Insecta; order Coleoptera; family Carabidae; genus Stenolophus; species Stenolophus ochropezus. The sequence goes on along the minus strand of JAQOWZ010000008.1, from coordinate 34,330,867 downwards.
TATACAGCGTGTAACGAAAACCGACCACCGCCATTATTTTCTTTATTATTTTAGTTACAAAAAAATTGTATAGAATAAAGTTGTAGGTGATCAAAGGTGACATCCTATTAGAGAATAAAATATTTTTTTAAACCAGTGGTTCTCAAGTTACAACATAAAGTTTTTTTATATGTAATAAAGGTATATGGTGCTTTTAGCAGTAGTGTAGGCAATTTTTAATGTTTTTAAAATTCGTTTATTTTTAAAAATTTATATATCGAAAAATATTGCCCTGGAATTTTTTTCAATATTTTTCCAGTAATGTACTTTGTTGAAATATGAATGTAGGAAACATTTTATTAAAAAATAAAGGGTGTCAGTGTCAATTTTTGAGGTCTGAATTTTTTTAATTTGTAATTTAGAAAATAATGTTGTAGAAATTATTTTAGTATTTCTTCTCTAATATTCAGAGATAAAATAAAGGTGTAAGGTACTTTTTGTTAAAAAATAAACGGTGTCTATTTAGATGTCCTGAATTCAGAAAAAAATATGCTTTCGAATAGGCATAAAAAATATGTATAATTCCATTTGAAAAAATACAACTTTGTATTGTAACTCACGGTATAATTTTTTGTACACATATAAACATTTTAAACTAATTATAAAATTACTTATAAGCATCTAAAAATTTTATTTTATGTGCACCGATACTATAAAAATTGTACCGAACGGAATAGAAATCCATCAAAAAATATAAATGCTTATAACTCAGATACTAAAGAAGATATTTAACTGATCTTTGGAGCATTTAATTCGTCACTTGTTACAGTTTAATTTGTATTATATCTTTAAATTAAACCTCGGATATAACGAATAATCAAGAGAAAACGTACACCAAAAAAATTAAACACAATTTTGTTTTCGAGATAAATTAATACATATGATACTAAGTAAATATTTTTTATAAAGCATTCATGCATATAATTTTCCATTAATAAAACCACATACGTAGGTTGAGCTGAGAAGATGCGCCATATATTGACCTCTTCTGATTGATACAACCTCTTCAATTGTGCAATTACAGTTCACATATTCCTACGCAATTTGAATCCGAAAAATAGTTTATTTTAAGAAGTGTATTTATAGCACAAGTTTTTATGCTTAGTAACTTTAATATTCAACGCTTTCAGTTTAAAAAATTTCTCTAACACAAAATAGAACAATTATATAACAACATGTGTCGAAAACAAAATATTATCATAATTATTCTCACGATAGTATTCTAAATAACATAGTTATGTAGGTCTTCTGTTAAGTTGTTAAAATTTATTTTGTTATAGGGTTTAGTAAAAATATTTTTGAAATTTATTTTGTTATAGGGTTTAGTAAAAATATTTTTGAAATGTTTTCTATGTCAAATTGCCTGTGAAATCGAATGATGTTATTAGAATTTCATTCTATTGTATCTATTTTTACATAAAACTACTTTAAATAATAAATTTTAATTTATTCCCTTTTATATCTTGTAAAACAATTTTTTGTTAATGTATCTTACATAAAATTTTCTGAAAAATCTAATGGCGCTATTAATAATTACCTCCCCTCACTCATTTTTTAGTAAACCTTCCCTAAACATATACATACATCCATACCAGATTTCCAATTTTGGTAGTCATAATGTTTTTCCTATAAACTATATTTGAAACGTTTTCCGCGTAGTTTTGTTTGTAGTCTCGAAAAATATTATCAAAATGTTGTTCCTTGTACCTATTTTTAACTAAAATGGCCTTAAACACAATATAATTTTTCATATAAAACTTATATTTTTATTTTTATATTTATTCAATTTATTCAAATTCAAATTACCTCCCGCCACTCTAATTTCGGTAAACCCTCCCTAAATAGACATAGGTATATCCATACCCAATTTCAAAATTATGTATTCGTAGTGTTTTCCCTAAAAAGCTTAGTAAAAAAATATTTTTGAATTGTTTTCTACGTAAAATTGTCTGTAGAATTGAATAATCTATTAGAATTTGATTCCTTGTAAATATTTTTAGCTAAAATGGCCTTAAACTCAATAATATCCTACGACGAAATTTATTTTTGTTATAATATAATATTATTTATTTGTTTTATAACTATAAAAAAAAACTTTGTTAATGAATCTTATGCAAAATTTTCTGAAAAACCTAACGGCACTATCAAAAATGACCTGCCACCTTCATATCTCCATAAACCTCTCTAAGCAAAACTAAATTCATACCAAATTCCCAACTTATACATCAGTAATTTTTTCCCTATAAATTAAATACTTTTAATGGTGTTAAAAGCCGTGTTAAAAAACCAGACATGGTGTGACTCTGTGAATCATTTCCTACATTCTAGAAGCAGGTGCTTGGTATACGTTCGAGAATATAAGCCATGAGACAATCTAAAGTCACCGACTGTCATGGTCTGATGCCTGTGCTATTGTCGGCGAATATGGTCCATTGGCGTAGGTGGAATTTTTACCTAAAAGGGCGGGAAATAGGGCCATAAATTACCTCCGAATGTATCCTTACATTTTAAGGAATTTTACCTGTATTTCATTTTTAATAATATACCAAAAAGTTGTCAATATATTTCAAGTATTTAAAAATTAAATTTTGTGTTTAATATTTTACATTAGCAAGGTAAAATAGATTAAACTGTTACCTTGCATATATTATACAATAGTTTATTAGGTATTCAATTGTAAATAAAATTTAAATTAAAACCAAATTCTGACATACACTGAATCAAAAAATTGTATAACAATAATAAAATAAATCTGTCAATAATGTAAAATTTTTACAAGCTAATAGCTTGTAAAAGTTAGTTTTCCGAGTAAATAAACAGTTCAAACAAATAACGGTTTATATAATAAAAATTATGTAATAAATTTATTACACAATTAATAAATTCAGTACGAAATTTAAAAAATTGCGAACTTTAACCGTAATTTTAACCGATATTTTTCAGGCCGAAAATACCGGTAACCGTTAACATAAAAAATAAATCGATTATAGCGTACATTAACCTTTATTTTAATATCATTTAGCGAGAAATTTATTAATATTTTATTTAAATGGTTATCTATTTGTATTTGAATATGAGTCATGACAGTTTCTACTATTAACATTTTATTGGAGAGTCATAATAGTAGGTAGCATAGGCAGTCTAAAATTGAAAAATGACATGCGTTAATTAAATTGTATTTTTTTATTTGTTATATTTTTCGCAGATACAAATTTTTTTATCATTTTTTAATTATTCTATATATATTTTTTAATAATTTTATAAATAATTTTTTATGCGATATATTAACCGGTTTAAACCGGTTTCCAATTTTTAAAAACCGGTTTTTGATCTAAAACCCTTATTATTATAACTTTCTTTATAAGGGTTAACCGTTAACCAGTATGTTTTTCGGTTACATGCCCTGAAAAAAATATATTAAATTTAATATACATAATAGTATATATTTTTTTACAAATCAGTAATAAATAAATATTATATAATAAATTTTATAACTAATTATATAATTATAAAAATTTATATATTGAATTTAATACTAATAACAATATAAGTAACAAGTATGCATTACTTAAGTTAAGCAAAGTAAACCAATATTATTTTTCAACAAAAAATGTCGTATCACGTTACGTAAGCAACAACACCTGCCCCCATGTGAAAACCCCATCCCGCCGTTCGGAAACCGTTCTCTTACGTTAGCATACTGAGCCAAGTTCCCCACTATTTATTTTAAGAATCGTACGATTAATTTTCAACCAATGAGCGTTTGTCCTCCGTGGGCTCGACTGTCCCCTCTGCCCCCCCAGGTGCACGTCACTGGACCGGCCTTCACCTTACCTGGTCGCTTAGCAGCGGCTCTCAACAAGCCGACAAATGAATAGGGTACTTAAGTAGAGAAAACGACACCACTGGTTGGGAACCAGAGTTAAAAATAGAATAATTGCACGTTTCTTATGCTGTTTTTAAATAATAATTAGTTTTTATTGTCTTTTTTTTAGTGTTAAGTAATAGTTTTTTATTGTATACTTAAATTTTTTATTTTTAACTCATATTTATGTAGAGCAATATATCGGTGTGTAGAAAGTTGAAGAGAAATTAGAAAAATATTGTTAAAAAATATTTGAAAATAAAGTTTAAATATATACATTTCCTATTTCCAAATTTTTAAGACCCCTGTACTATTTTTACTCGCATACTACACATACAAACGAACACACATGTGTGAATATGCGTACAACTTGTCCTTGCCATGAGAATTTCACATATGAATTAAACGTGATACGAAATTTATTACACTTACATATGTACGCCACTGAATCTTACTTTAATTGTTCAAAATTTATTTATAACTGTAAAAACAAAAAAAAATGTAGTAAAAGTATATTGTTCAAACTTCAATGAAATTTTTATTTTTATTACTTCTTTATTTCTAATACTCCTCACAAAATTTATTAGTTTATTGTTATTTTAAATTTATTTATAGTTTAATGATTTTTTAATAAAATAGTTTTATTTAGATGTTGAAATTCTTGAAAATTAATCAATTTTGCTAAAATCTTGAACAAATTCATTATTTGGGTAACGATAGTCTGTATAAATATTTACATAGTCATTTGTTTATACATATAATATGTACGTAAGTATGTTCCGGTACTACTGATACAATACCAGTATCAGTATTTTTCTTTCCATACTGATATTTTAGTATCGATATAAATATTTTGATATTTTATTAAATCAATTCATTTAACCGATTATCTCTAAACTTTAATTTATTTCAAATAAAACTGTTTCATTTTGATTAATTTTTTGTTTTCGAAATCGATACTAAAGTACAAGACATCACTCCGCGAAATTAGCCAAAGTAGTAGCTAAAATAAAACTTTACAGACTTTTGTCAAAATTTAACTTTACGGACTCATCTGTCATACTGAATTAACCTGTAATTTTAATAGTATTATATATTTGCAGTTTATTTTAGCATTACATAAAATAGCAAACATATCAATCTATAAAATTATTGGTGAATTTATTTACAATCTATCTTTGATAATAATTTATCTGATTTAATGCAGACGACGTCTAAGCAGGTGTAAACATAAATGAAAATTATAATGAAAAATTTGACACTTTGACAGTATATTTGATATATAGCTCCCAAATTTTTATTTCTATACTTTTTGTTCAATCCGATACTAGTACCAATAATTTTTATTCGATATTTTTTCATTATAATCTGTCAAAGTTATTGTTAACTACCAAACAGATTAAATTAAAAAAATGAAAACGTGTTTTTCAGAATGAATTTACCTGGCTGATAAGTAACAGCCAGATTTAATTGTCAACTCCGAAGTTGGTAATAATTTTGGTTTGGATTGGTGATTGGTATTTATTTTTTTTTAGTATAATTTATTTTGTAATAAATACATTGCTGTATTTTTCCTAAATCTAAATCTTTTGAAAAAATCAAGGTTACTCCAGAAATGATAATAATCTGGTTGACATTTAAAACGTAAAGTCTTCTATACACCACATTAATAAATTCTATTAATTCTTTGTCGTCACTCTCACAAAATACATTTTACTAATCCCATTGACAGTTTAGAAACCGTCAAAAATTTGTCAAATGCTACAGAATATTTTACATTTAGCCATATTCAAACTTAGTAAATTTATCCTACTGGCAAAATTTTATCGGCAGCTTAAACTAGCTGTTAGTTTATCCTCCTGTCATCCAAAAATTATCCTCTTGGTAACGCTAACAACATATTGAAAAACCAAAATTCGTGGTTACCATGAGGATTAATTTAACAGAGACTTATCAGACACTTATCAGGACATTAAAAAATCAGCTTATGTAAATATAAATATTTAAATAATATTCGCGTATACACATAGTATGTACTATAAAAAAAATGTAGATAGTATGTTATAAAAACACACCGTAGTAAATGTTGAAACATATAATGAAACTTGAATGAAGTTTATAATTTATTATTATAAATAATATTCGTATACATATAGTATGTACAATAAAAATAAACGTAGATAGTATGTTATAAAAACACACTGTAGTAAATGTAAAAACATATAATGAAACTTGAATGAAGTTTATAATTTATTACTTTATTGTTATCGTAAAAAGAGTAAAACAGATTAAAATGTAAATGATAGAAGGTAAAATATTTGATAGTATACCTGGCGAAATCGGAAACAATTCGGATTAAAATCGAAAACTTAACTAAGACAAACTTTCCCAATTTAACTTCTAAAATATATAAATGTTTCACCTTCGTTCTATTGCAGGCTTGCACGAAAAATAAGAATTTTTCTTTGTCCCATTAAATAATTACTATATGTGCTCTACTTCCAACTGTTCGTTAAGTAAATGGATATAGATTTTTCATTAAATAATAACATAATTGGTATCATGTGTGTCGTACGAGGACTTTACAATTGTACTTTAAAAGTCAAATAACATTTCATACAAACGGAAAAGTAGCAAAGAATATTTATTTTAGGTACTAGGAATGTAAGCTTGTCTTTACTTCCAAGGAAATTGCTATACACTTTCGAGTTATTATATTTTTCGCGCTACTGAAAAATTAGACTCAAATATATTTCAACAACATTTTACACACGTTTGTTACTATATTACTATATTAAACACTTAAAAATTTATAGATCAAATGTGGGAACGCCGTTTTTCCGGATAACTATTTTGTGGTGCAAACTTCCGAGCGCTGCAATAGAATGAATATGGGAAAAAAGATCATGCAAGAGGTTTGTGCAATATATTTTATACGAAAATCCTAAAACCAATAATTAGTTTCTATTTTTGTATAAATATTAGAACCGGAAGTCGTTATAATTGATAAAAGTAAAATAACGTTAGATTATTTCGAAGTTATAACCAGCTTGTCGCTATAAGCGGTATCGTTATAAACGGATTTACTGTAGTTTTTTTGTTTCTTTAAATTTTTAAAAGAGAATCAAAAATATCCGATTTAAATATTAAAAAAATCAAATTTTATAACTCTGTTGGTTAAATTTAATGTGCCTACTTATTTTTGTTATCCTTGTACATTTTAAAGTATATAAATGTGTTCTGTTAAACTTTCTTTGTTGCAGTATTGACAAAAATATTAAATATCTACAGTTCTTATTTTCTCGAGCGAAGTTTTAAGTTTTGTTGACACTAATAAAATTATGTACATAAGTAAACGTGAAAATATTTTAATGATTCAATCTCTAAACAAAAAAATGTGCAATAAACCAAGTTTACACTTAAACAGGAGGGTTAAAAATTAATTCAGATCATGTTACAATCCGTATTTACATACAACGGTTGTTTGAATTTCAAATTTAATATTTGCAACTCAAAATGCTCAGGTGGGTTCGCATCTATGACTGGTGAAATAGTTTTATATTTGCTATTATGAAATAGGTCACTATCTGGATTCATCATTAAATATTTGTATTCAATTTGGAAAAATTTATATTTGATTTGGAGGCAATATTTAATTTTTAAATTCATTTGAACATAAATAATAGAAAATTGGGTAATAGCATATAAATAAATGTACAATATTTACTTATTCCAATAAATTTAATTTCCTACACAACAAATAATTAAACGATTACATATTTACTTGAATTTTCATTACACTTTTAGCGGCTATTTTAATTTTCGTGATTTCCCTTCCAATATTTATCTCCTGTGATGTTTAATTGTTTGACACCTGCACAATCAACTGTAACATGTCGATTTTCATTTATTTCTGTAACGAACAGACGTTAAAACAACAAACTGTCGATTACTGTACAAGGTATCCGATGTTTATTTGATCTAACATCACAATAAACAGCCAATGCAGTTCCCACAGTTGTCGTATTTTCGCTAAAAATTCAATCAAAAACAGGATTTTTCATCGTTTTAATTGCTACAATTACAAACCAATTTTATAACCTTAACTTAACTATACTATTATAGAAAGAACACATTAAGTATATAAGGTATTTATATAAATTTGGTTGTTTTTATATCTCAATTGACGTATATAAAATAAAAAATTTAAGTAGTAACTTTTTCCTAATCAATTTAGAATGTAATAAATTTATATTTACAGTACTTTTATGAGTGTTTATATGTCTACAAAAATTTATGAATGTAAAACAAAGTGCAACAATAATTTACTTGAAAACAAAAAAAACTATACAGTTTTTCCTTAATATTGTTTTACAAAAAACCTTAAAATTTAATATGTACATGGAAATAATCGGTAATAAATTTTGTTTTGAATAGTGTAAAAAAATATATTTTTTTGTTGTTACCTCGCCACTCAGTAAGACAGGTATTGGAACTTTCAAAGATTATTATTAGTGTTGAAAAAAATACTAAACTGAGACATAGCTAATCAATATCTTTAATTATAATTATCTATGATAAAACACTTGAATTATGTAAAATTGAAATAGATACGCGTTATTTATTACGATGGAAATTTATGGGAAATATGGTTATTAATACTGCATATAGAGCGTCCGAACAGAGAAATAATTCAATTTTCTTTCGGAAATATAGTTTAACTAATATTAATTACTCTAATTCATTTGTTTCAATTAGCTCCCCTACTGAAATTATAATAGCATCGGTTGAATAAACATAATCACGATAGCTCGCAGCATCAAAATTGAAATAGGAATAGTTCTATTAGCTCCTATTCGATAGGATTTGCAGCCGCAGAATTCAATTCACAATTCCCATGCTTTGTAAACAACCCATTTCAATGAAAAAACCATAATAATACTTTCAATTAAACACCATTTTTGCACCACCTTTCACGTAAGTTAAACTTATTTTGTACTTCCATAGCAACATAAGTCGTAAGTGTTTGATAACTTCTATTATTTGCTATTGTTATTATTAGTTATTAATAATAACTTCTCCTAGCAGGGTAATAAAAAAAACAAATGGTTGAAATAAATTTTGGTGCCTTTTTTATCCGACAACGTGAAAATTAGGTGAGCCATCTATACCTATCATTATTATAGTTATTTGTATATAAAGGGACTAAAGTATTTTTTATTACTCATTTATTCTCCATATTCCATATGCGTAATAACAAATACTTTAGTCCTTAAATATACATTAATTTTTTTCCGAAATCGTTAAATTATTAATTAAAATCATAAATAAATAGCATTATGTGTTTGTAAAACGTCAGCTATAATAGCTATTGAGACGGGGATGGCTGTGATAACAAACGTACTGTCAAAGTGTCAAATATTTCTCTATAATTTTCATTTATGTTTACACCTGGTTAGACGTCGTCTGCATGAAATCAGATAAATTATTATCAAATGAACGAAAACAGGTAATTGAATTCTATTTGAATATTTGGAATCAGCGCATCGATATTTACTTAGTCCAAAAAAAAAACAATAATAATATTGAAGACAAAAAGTTTTGAGGCGAAAAATTGAAATTTAGGTATTTTCGTTAGACAAAATTTAGATGGAGCAGATAAATATTTCACATACATATTTATACTAATAATTATAGTCTGAAAAAAATAAATAGAATTTTCCCAAAATTTATATTTTCTTCCTAATTTCCCAAAATAAACTTCAGTTAGGGAAATTTCCCTAAGTATGGAAATTATTTATTTCAAAACTACACATAATTAATAATTAAAAAAAATACAGGTTTATTATTTTTTACAAGGAATTATATGTATATATCAAATTGAAAAATTGATTATTATGTCTCAGTTTGATCTTTTTTTCGACACCCTTTTGTTTTCATAATTGTGAACCCCAACACGATAAAACCAGTCGATTTATTTTGCAATCTCGATAACATTTGAAAGCGTAACCATAGAGATAAAATTTTGAGAGCATACGCGGTGTTCTGATTTTAATGACTTGTGCAGTACGTTTTGACATTTTTGCCTAACGAAACTAATTTTTATTTTAAGTCGTAAATTAAAAAGTGTTACCACACATATTTATAACTTTTAAAAAAGTTTTAAGGGGGGAATCTACCCAATCACAACACCAAATTTTTTAGCAAAACACATAAAAAAAAACTGACATAATATTCATTTTTATTTGGTGCTTAATTTGTCAAAATTTATAAATGATCAACTGTATTGTTTCATTGAAATTTCATATCTGGAATGATAGATAAAACAAATATATGTTGTTATTTTAATAGGTATTTACGTTACAACGTTACAAGTAATGTAAGTACATCTTTTTATCCAAGGAAGTTGTAATAGACACAATTCTTAGTATCTTTCGAGAATGTTAAATGTGTGTAGATATATTGAAAAATTATGCTTAAATATTTAAAAATATAGTCCATTTGTCATTTGTTAGCATTACTCATTTTTACTACATTTTTTATCTAAGTTATCTATGTTTGTTACTACGTTATTTTATTATACAGTATATAAGAAGTTTGTTCCAACTATTACTGTCAATTGTGTTACGTTAATTTTACTTTTACTTGAAAATAAATCTATAAATATGGAAGGTAAATAAAAAATTCACTGACGTCTTTACAACAGCTCATTTTTAAACTTAAATTATGAGGTTAATTAAATTAATTGTCAGAATGTGACTAAAAGTACATGTACCGATTCTCTGATTGTTTTGACCGTCAGAAAACTGATTCAGGAAATCAGAAATCAGTAGGAACAACTTATTAACGGTCAGAGTTATGTTTGAAGTAAATTGGAACGCTTTTTTCAAACTGCGCATGCGTCGTATTGTTCCAAACTGATTTGTTGGAACAAACCTTATATTTTCCTAGAAATGATACAAATATTTTTTCAAAGAATACAGTATATAAATATATTTGAATAACTCTTATTCATAAAATCTCTATATCTGATTTTTAGTACGATGCCTTATTAAATGAAAAATATTTTTGTACAAAATGTGATAAACGGTGATAACAATTTACAGTTTATTTGTAAAATTATTTTGGATTATAATATAAACAGCTAACACTATTGATATTTTAAGTCGTTATAGTAAATTCATTTTTAATGAGACTTAAATATATAAATAGAGATTTAAACATTAATATCACTGACAAAATATATTATCGACAATTTTGTATGTTTTGTGATTTATTTCATCATATGATGCCAGGAAATATATATTGATAGATCGAACCAGTCGACCTCTAGAATTGTTAAAAATCTCGACCTCGGCGACTGGTTCTGGAAATTTCCTTGCAGTTTCTCTACACTTTACAGTGCTTTCTTCACTGCAGTTTTAGTGCCTGTGGTATTTTACAGTGTATTTATTATATTAGTGTTTTAAAAAATATTATGGTTTATATCAAAATATAATTGAATAGTCATTAATTCTGTAATTCATATGTAGTGATTTCTCCACTACAGTTGCAGTGCCTGTACATAGATATAATAATTTATAACATAAAAATTATGTTATATATTTTTTATTTGAAAATTATATGATATTATTAAATGTTTTATAGTTTTAATACCAAATGGGTATGCATATTAAAACTAAATATATTGTGAAAGTTCATTTCTACTACAAAACATATATTATAGATTTGAGCCTATATATTTGTTTCTCTTTCTATGTATACATACAATATACCTGTATATACTACATATACATATATAGCTTTCTCATGTCAAACTATATCTATATAATAATATACAAAAGATTATATAAAATACAAGAGAAGATATTAAGTTTTCCTGAAGAGCCTATATATTTATTTACTTTATTTTATTTTTGGCTGTTTATTAATACGGAAATTAGTACAAAAACATGCTAATTTATTTTGTTTTTAGTATAATTTCCTGGTTTTTATTAGTTTTTGAAAAGGAAATTGAGAGAATTTTGATAAAAACTAGCAACAAAAATACTGCGAAGACAAGGGCAAAATATACTGATGTTCATTAAAATAGGCCACTATTGTTATCTCGAGAACTGTAAGAGTTACGCGGTCGGTTAAATTAGCAAACAATTTCTATTTTACAAGACTATTAAAATGAGCCAAACATTTTTCTTTTAAACCTGTGGTTCTCAAGATATGGTGTACTAACTATATATTTATTTGGAATCTACATAAAATTACAATAGAAAAATCAAAATCTGCGTTCTTTTAACTAATTGTTTCAATTTAGATAGAATTAGCGCAACAATAACGCAAAAGTTAAGGTTTTTTTTTTTTATTTATTTAAGGCAACTGATATTTTTAGGTAAAAGAATAAAAACTTAACTTAAAATGTATCTTCGGGTTGTAATTTTAAATTATCTTATTGTATTGAAATTTTGACTATTTTTTTTTAATTTTAAAGATAGAATTAGCGTAACAATATCGCAAAATTTGAGATTTGGTTTTTATTTATTCAAGGGAACTACTACTTTCAGGTAAAATATACAAAATTAATACCAATATAAGTTTTTATTTTTTAACTAAAATTAAGTTCAAATATATCATTGGACTTGTAATTTTATGTAGATTTCAAATATGTAGAAATGTACAGGGTGTTCAATTTAAAATGAGAAAATTGGGCACCATATATATTTATTTATCGTATTAATTCCACGTAAAATTTTGTATGTTTTTTAAAAGTTTATAAGCAAGTAAAGTAATGTTAAAACCTTACTAGGTATAGGTATAGTTCTCCTAAGTTTTAAGATCTTTTATGGAGGGTTGAGTAGCTTAGTGGTTAGACAGTCAGTTAACCGTCATTACTTGAAGAGAAATAAATGGACCGAATTAAACAAATTCATACTGAATTTGCTATGTATAAATATTGTTTCTTGTATATATTTCTACAGACAATTTACAATATATGTTTGAATTTCTCTAATTCTGTAATATTTAAATTTAGTTTAACAAATAGAATTACATTTAAAATATATTATTATTCAAATGTAGACCAGAAAATAGTGCATGTTTAAAAGATCTTTTACTGGAAGTCTTATAAAATATAAGATGTAATTTTTAAATATTTAATAACTATATACGTGATGTTTCTTTAATTCCGTAATATTTTAAGATACAAATTGAATTACATTTAAAATATATTGTTATTAAAATATAGACTAGAAAATAGTGCCTGCTTAAAGGATCCTTTACTAGAAGTCTTATAAAATATAAGATGTAATTTTTAAATATTACTATAAGTATAAACGCTGTATTAAACTGTTAAGTGCTTGAAACAATATGACCGAATTAAACAAATTCATACTGAATTTGTTATGTATAAATATTGTTTCTTGCATGTATTGTATTTCTCTAATTCCGCAATATTTTAAGTTACAAATTGAATTACATTTAAAATATATTTTTATTTAAAAGTATATAGTGCCAGAAAATAGTTCCTGCTTAAAGGATCTTTTACTGGAAACTTTATAAAATATAAGGTGTAATTTTTAAATATTATAATAACTGATGTTTCGCTAATTCCGTAATGTTATAAGTTACAAATTGAACTCTATTTAAAATATGTTATTATTAAAATATAGACTAGAAAATAGTATCTGCTTAACGAATCCTATACAAGAAGTCTTATAAAGTATAAGTTACAATATTTAAATATTAATAACTATGTTGGTGGTGTTAAACTGTGTGTGTGACTTACATGTGACATAGACGGCGAAGATGACTTGAAGTCTCCTAAATGCAGTGTGTACGACCGTATACATACTCGGCTGTTGTTCACTTCACGTGGTGGCTGCACTGAGTGGAGGAGCACTACGTCCGGTCGAGAGCAACGGCGCCGGCAGACTGGCGCGCGCGGGTCGCGCCGAGTCCGCCAAACTTTCAAACTACCAGCGCATGTGTCGCCAAGTCGCGCGACATGAGTAGCGTAGCTACGGTATAGTGCTGGGTTAGAGAATGGGGATAGTTGGGCCGTCAGGCAGATTCAACACCCTTAGAGGTGTGTGGTAAATGGTAAAGTGTATGCAAGGTAAATGGGTTGCAAGTTTGGTAAAGACCGTTACATGGATTCTTTTCACCCCAATATAATGTAGTGACTATATCGACCGTCACACAGATTCAATACCCTTAGAAAAATTCACTAAACACTAAATTATAAGCAAAGTAAAGGGGTTAAAAGACTGCTAAAGACCGTCACATGGATTCTACACTTTGCACACCAATATAAGCTAGGGACTTTTTCGGCCGTCACACAGATTCAAAACCCTAAGAGGAATTCACTTAACACTACATTATAAGTAAGATAAAGGGGTAGCAAGCGTGTTCTGCACTTTGCATCCCAATATCAGGGAAGTACTTTTTCGGCCGTCATACAGATTCAACACATTTAGAGGAATATACTAGATATTAAATTATAAGCTAGGTAAAGGGATAGCAAGCCTGCTAAAGACCGTCATATGGATTCTACACTTTGCCCTCTAATATAAGAGAAGGACTTTTCGGCCGCCATGTAGATTCAACACCCTTAGAGGAATGTACTAGATACTAAATTATATGATAGGTAAAAGGGTATCAAGCATGCTAAAGACCGTCACATGGATTTTGCACTTTGCACTCCAACATATGGGGAAGACTGTTTCGACCGTCACTCAGATTCAATATCCCTTTCAGAAGTGCACTAAACACTAAATTATAAATAAGGTAAAAGGATAGCAAACTTGCTAAAGACCATCACATGGATTCTGTACTTGGGACCCCAATATAAGGAAAGGACTTTTTCAGCCACTAAATTATAAGCCAAATAAAGAGATAGATATGGTAACTGAAGCAAGCCTGCTTAAGACCGTCACATGGATTCTGCATTTTGCACCCCAATATTAGGGAAGGAATTTTTCTGGCGTCACATAGATTTAACACTCTTAGAGCAATACACTAAACATTAAATTATAAACAAGGTAAGGGGATGGTTGTCATTGCTGACGAAGTTTGCTAAATACCGTCAGATGTATTCTACACTTTGCACCCCAATATAAGGTAGGGACTTTTCGGCCGTATCACAGCCTCAAAACCCTTAGAGCAATGCACTAAGTAATAAATTATAAGCAAGGTAAATCTATAATTACGGTAGCTGACACAAGCCTGCTAAAGACCGTCACATGGATTCTGGGATATAATGGAAGCATTTTTTCGGCCGTGACACAGATTCAACACCCTTAGAAGAAAGCACTAAATTACATATAAGGTGATGAATCGGATTGACATGGTGGATATGTGGTTAGCGATAGGCATCTACAGGCCTTTACTTGGATTCTACACTACATAATTCAAAATAGTCATAATGCAAGTGAAGAACTTTTTGAGCCACGATACGGATTCAACAACCTTCTACGCTAGGAAATTATTATTTATAGACATCTTGGGCCGTGACATAAATTCAACAACTTTAAAGGGATGCTCTGAAAACCGTTCCAAGCGAGGATGTTAAGGGTCGCAAATATAATTTTGCTATTTTTATTTTATTGTCATAACATTTCACACAACATACATATATTCAATTTTATTTGATGATACGATATCTGCAAAACAATTTCTCCAAATTTTTTCACTCTCTTTTTGTTTAAGAAAACAGTTTGTATTGTGCCGCAATTTGGCGTCGGTCCTTTTTATCATCGGTCACCAATTATATGAAATCTGTCTACCCTCGCAGAAATAATCCATGTAAAGAACATTATGAGGCGTGAGACGGATTGTTACAGTACAAACTTATTTTAATCCTTACTTTGTACTATCTATTTGATCACAGTTTATTTTAATACTCTATTTTTATATCGGACGCGAAATCAGGAGACATAACATCAGATAAAAACGCATCACGCAATAATCATACGATTTTTGTTTATATAGACGTATTGTTGTTTCCTATTAAATACTTAGCAACATTATATTTAAAATAACATTAGACTGAGAAATGATTGTTAGAAAGACAACAGAAGTAGTGCTGTCTCTGTCTAAAATCACGCCACTTGTTTTAGGAAATTCACGGTAGAGTAACAACATGCGATTATGAATCATCAGAAATGTTGTCACATTCCCATAAATTTTCAATGAATGTTGTTCAACAACATATTTAGATACTGCTGATTCATATACATGAGGTTGACATATTTACTATAGAGCATAAAAAAATGTTTTTACCTTATAAAAATAAAAAACTTACATTTATAAAAAAAATAGGAAAATAAAATTCCATGTTTAATGGTTCTTTTTTATATACAACTCGATCAATTTAAAGAAATTTGTAAATAGAATTAAATTATCTTTTCCCATTTCTGAGATACGGACCTTCAAAAATAAAACCTAAAATTTTGGTTTTGTAGTGTACACCACCATTTAATTCTACATGGAAAATTACAGAAACACTAATTTTAATTTTTTTTAAATAAAATACAAATTCTAGATTGAAAACTTAACAATGCACAAAATATGAAATTTTTTTTTTCGATTTTTAACCATTTTCAGACTTTTCTTTCTAGAGGCTGTATTTGTTGTTAAAAAAATTTGAAACTTGGTATATTTATGTAAATTTGTACCTAGAATCTAATGGTGAGGTCAAATTTAACGAATCATTAATTACTTGTAATAGTTAAATTCCTATATATTCATAATTAATTAAGATAAAAAAAACACTTCAGATCTTTATGAATACACCATTTCCGGTTGTACAATTAACACCAAAATCTAATCAGATGCAGTCTCTAGAACAATATAAAAATGGGTACAGATATTTTATCAACGGGTTTACCAATTGATTTCATGATAAAAATTACGAAATTATGGTATTTTTATGAGTAATTTTCAATGCATACAATTTAAAACAATTGATATATCTTACACATTACCTCCCTCCACTATAGTAACATATTCTATGTTTTTCAGTACATTCAATTTATAGTTTTAAAATTAATTTGTTATTACAATTGAGAATATTTTTAATTCATTTCATAACTAAAATTTATTTTATAAAATTTGTATGACCAAAAAAAACCAGCTATTTTAGGCATTATTTATCTTGCTTCACACATGTAAATATATTACTTATATATTTCTTCCAACTTTTTAAAAATTTTACAATAAAACTACTTCATATTTACTTATTTTATCTTTTAAACTTACTTACATCAAATTTGACAAATGTCAAATGTCAAATTTTGTGAACATATGAATATCTCATCTGTTTTATAGAAATTCCTCAGCCTAAACGATATGTAAAATTATTATAATATAAACCTATATTTTTTTTTTATTTAGCTAGAAGTTATATATAAATGTAATTATACATATCGGTAGAAAATTAAAAAATATTTACATTTAATAATAATTTGCGAAAACATGGCATTTACAAGTATTTTGTAGAAAAAACGGTTTAAAGATTCAAATAAAGTACTATTTCCGCTTAACAAATTGTAATCAAAATCTAATCAGTTCATCATATTGGAGTTATCTGACAGACGGATATACAGACACGGTAAAAATAGTAAAATCGTTTACTAGGGACCCTAATTCTTGCTCATATGTTGAAAACTTACACTAGAAAAATTTAACCAAAAACAATACCTCCCTCCCTTATCTATATTGATAGGCGGAAGGTAAAATAACACAAAAAGTAGGTATTATTTTTCACAAATAATGCAAAAATAGGTATAAAATCAAAGACCATACTACAAAAATATGTGGTTGTATGACGTATTAACTAATATACTGGAGTACGTCAGCGAATGTCATTATAAAATTGACCCTTTGTCGAGCATAAAGTTATAAGCTTGTTTTGGTTCAACAGTATTACTCCATTCTATGAAAAATACAGCACTATGGGAAATTACTTACAAATTTGCTGTATTTCCCTGTATCTTATCTTATCATTAAATAAACAAAAATTTTAAGTATGCATCAAATTTATATCCTTTGCAATACATATATATTGCACGAAATGATAAGAATTTTTAATTGTTAACAAATTGACCATCAAATTTAAATGTGCAATTCAGGTGATTGTTATAAGTATTTCTATTGGTTGAACGTATTCTCGCGATTTATTTCCACCAATCGTAACGCTCGTATAAATATGTTATGTTATGAATACTTTCATAAATATTATTATTCTACAAAAATAATAGTTTCTAGAATTTTTAAATAGTACATAACTTTTCAATTATTAATGCATTATGATTTTAATGTGAAATATATGATCCGGTTAAAAACACGAATTTATCTTGAATCACACTTCAGTGTAATGTAAGATGAAATATAATATTCAGTCTAGACGTATGTAGATAGTAGCTAAGCATTTGTAAATACCATGGAAACCATATACATTGTTTTATATAGACCCCGTTCTAATTTCCAGAAAAATGTTATTACTTTTTCGCCGTAAAACCAACGAGATAATTTTTTTATATTTAATAATTTGGAAATAAAAATCTTAGACACGAATTGCTTGATTTTATAAAGAATATTATGGAACACGATTGATTTAAATCAGATTTAAATAATATTGATTTTTTTTAAATCACTGATTTAAATTAATTACCATGTGGCAATAATTTCAAGAACTACTAAATCTGTTTAACGTGTTCTATAAAACGACTTTACTGGTTTATTATTTTCAATTTATAACGCAGAAAATTTAATGTAACCTAAACCAACCTAACCTAACCTAAACTTGTCTAACTTAATTTAACCTAACCTAACCCAACTTAACCTAACGCAACTTAATCAAATCCAACTTTATCTAACTTAATCTAACCAAACATAAACTAACCTAACCTTATCTAACCTAACCTAAACCAATCTAACCTAACCTAATCTGATTCGGTTAGCCTGAGTTAGGTTAGGTTAGATTAGATTAAGTTAGGTTAAATTGCGTTAGGTTAAGTTGGTTTACATTAACTAGCGTTAGGTTAAGTTGGGTTAGATTAAATTAGGTTGCATTAGGTTAGATGAGGTCGGATTAGCTTAGGTTAGGTTGGATCGGGATAGGTTAGGTTGGATTAGGTTAGGTTGGGTTAGATTAGATTAGGTTCAGTTAGGTTAAGTTGAGTTAGGTTAAATTAGGTTGGGTTAGGTTAATATGGACAAGGCTTATAGTATTTTCTTTTTCCTTTTTTGCAAGATGGAGTATGTTTTAATATTTAACAAGGCTGTAAGATATTTTTACAAATCTGATCTGTAAGTGGTTTCTTACCGAACGGGGAATCAGTATATAAGAAAGTAAATACATTTTCTTTTTCTATTTCTGAATAAAATGTCTCAAAATATCTCACTGTGCTTAACTTGGCTTATCTTTTACTAAATACTACTTTTTTATATAAAAAGAACTATAAATTAGTAATAAATAAATGAATATGCAATTCAGGTAAAATTATTTTTAAAACCTACAATCCTTAGTTAAAGTCTAAAAGCTTGAGAAAAACAATGTACCTACCTGAAATTTATAACCCTAGTTATACATGAAAAAAAGTGGGGATATCTATCGACCAATTTACAATATAGATATAATTTGATAAGTTAATATACAGTAAATTGGAAAATTTAGTATGAATTATAAAATATTTATTTAATTTAAAATAAGGGCACATTAATTGAAATAAATTTAATTGGATTTACAAATTAATTTAAAATAAGGGCACAAACATTTAATATAAACAAATATGTTAAGAATGTTTTAATAATTTCATGGAAATAATTATACAGAACATACTTTCCAGTGTTTTGAATTTTTAATTAAACATTTGTTTAAACAAATTTTAATTAATATGAAAATGGATCACACATATAAATACACCAACTAAGAACATCGTCACTTATTGATTTACTCTTGCACTAGCAAATAATTGGATTATTGCAGAAATAGATGCAAGCGTTATAAATAGATATTTATTTTTAAATTTTCATCACATGTATTCAAATTCTTTAGATTCTAATACAGAACGCCCACATCCTGCTTTCTATAGAAGATTTAATATATAATTAAATCATTTAACATATTCATCATCACGGGCTGTAGTACAGTACTTTAATAATTATTTGTATATCAAGGGACTAAAGTATTTATTTTTTATTACGCATATGGAATTTATTCTATGATATAGATAGCCGAAGAGATTAAACCATGTGAGTAATAAAAAATACTTAGTCCTTAGATATACATTATATTTTTTCCGAAATCGCTAAATTATTAATTAAAAACATAAATAAATAGCATTATGTGTTTGTAAAACATCAGCTATCATAGCTATTGAGATGGGATGGATGTGATAACAAACATACTGTCAAAGTGTCCTATTTTTTATTTATGTTTACACCTGCTTAGACGTCGTCTGCATGAAATCAGATAAATTATTATCAAAGGTAAATAATAAATAAATTCACCAATAATATTATAGAATAATATATTTGTTATTTTAGGTAGTGCTAAAATAAACTGCAAAAATATAATTCTATTAAAATATATATAAAATCCAAAATTTTTAATTCAAAAACTTGAATTTTAATTTTTTTTTTCGGTTATAAAATCACAACTTTACTATAAATACTTAAAAGTTCTATTTTTTAAGGTTCCTATATATCTTCTTTTGAAATAGACTTCTAAATATATTCAACATTTAATTTGATAACAATATTTAATAAAGCCTCTTTACATTTCATAGAAGAGTGTTCTATTAACTTACTTCTCATCTGGGAACCAATAATTACCTCTCCAATAAAATTGTTTAAACTCCATTCCTGGTACAGGCACTTTTACTGTTTAAGAAACAGCATAAAATACAAATAAGATTTACCCAGTTATCAGCACAATGAACAGAAGACCCTGTAAAACAATAAAAAATTATTATGTACATACATATTTTAATATTAATACAAATACAACATTTAAATGTACATCACGTCATAATATAAATTTTATGATCAGTTAATTAATAATAAACTTCATAGAATGTAATTAAATGCATATGTTGCATAATCCTAATTATATTTTAAATGCAAAAAATTGCATTAATTTGTCATTTAAAATTATTGACAATTTTTACAATACTAATACACAGGCACTCGACAGTACTTGAAAAGTGCACCATATTAAGAATTTTGCTTTTTTCTTATAATATACAAAATTGAAATTTGAGGATGAGGTACTTTTCGTAAAAAATATATGAGGCAATTTTTAAGATCAGAATATTTTTCACTAAATTTTTGTTGCTCTAAAAAATGTATATATTGGAAAATACTATTTTTCACACAATATACAGGTTTAAAATTATGGAATACCATGAAAAACAAATGGGGACAATTTTTAAAATCAGATTTTTTTTACTAAATTAGTACTACCTATTTTGAAAAAATCGTATCTCTGAAAATACTATTTTGGATATTTAAAATTTAAAAAAATAAAATAAGGTTAGGTTAGGTCAGGTTAGGTTAGGGTAGGTTAGTTTAGATATCTTTAGGTTTGGTGAGGTTAGGATACGTTACGTTAAGTTAGTTTAGATTACTGTAGGTTTGATGAGGTTAGGTTAAGTTAGATTATGTCAGGTTAGGTTAGGTTAGGTTACTTTAGATTGGTTTGGTGAGGTTAGATTAGGTCAAGTTAGGTTAGGATAGGTTTGATTAGATTAGGTTAGGTTCGGTTAAGTTAGGTTAAGTTATGTAATGGTAGGTTAGGTTATGTTAGATTAAATTATATTAAATTAAGTTAGCTTAGGTTATTTCGGGACGAAAGAGGAAGACTTGGAGACATACCTCTGCGAATACCTATTTAAAAAGTACTATGCACTCGTATTTTATCTAACTAGATGCACACACGAACGCTTTTACTACGTTTTTTTTTTTGGTGCGCTTAAGAAATATTTAAAAATCTGAAAAAATTTTTTTATTTAAATAAAAAAAGTTAAAAAAAATACATTTTTGTATCTAGTCACCTAACATGTATAAAATGACCCCCACATGAAGTAACTTTTGTCTAATTTAACCGACTTTGTATCTTATAGTTCTCGAGATCCCCAAGCTAAACTAGCCATTTGAAACACCTTTTATATATAGTTTTATTTAATATATAGAAAGTTTAAAATTAAATTGCGTAGCGGTGTTTTGTGAAGAAAGGGCTTTGAAATATTTAGCGAAACTTATCATATTTAGTTGGAACAGATCAATATGAGCATTGTCTAGTTTGAAGCTTTAATAGTATTCAAACTTTAGTAAAAAAGTCTTTGAGAAACTTTTCGATTGGAACATCTATTTCCCGGTTAAAATTCCATCCGAGTTCTTTCAAACAACTTAGCAATATAACTTTAACGAAACAATTAAATGTCTACTAAATAACTTTAGTTTCCTAGCGACAAACAGAAACAATTTCCGCGATGCGCCAGTAAAAAACACATTGAATTATCACGATGGCTCTGATGATAACATTC
The DNA here is from genome assembly GCA_035578165.1 of Stenolophus ochropezus. Classification (NCBI taxonomy): domain Eukaryota; kingdom Metazoa; phylum Arthropoda; class Insecta; order Coleoptera; family Carabidae; genus Stenolophus; species Stenolophus ochropezus. The sequence continues at coordinate 34,308,421 of JAQOWZ010000008.1, read as the reverse complement.
GGACAAAAGAGAGGCGATACGGCGATGCTCAGCACATAATAATAAGCCCTCATGTTCCGATACAAATGAACACAATGCATTCTACAATTTCACTGATACATTGCATACGTTTACCATATTTAGATACATATCTTCATTTCACATCTATTATAAATATATCATTATTTTTTATTCAGAATAAAGAGTAATAAACAGTATATTAACAGTCATTTTGTATTGTATGTTAATAAATTTTTATTTTATAATAACTACTCATAATATGTATAGATAAAATACTTCTAATAGTTAATTGTATATTAATCTAATAGTTAATTGTATTATTCTACAAGGGGATAGCTAAAGAGAATAAAATTCTTTGTATCTCTATAGTTCTCGAGATCCCTATACTTAAACAGTTTCATTGGTCACCCTATAGAAAAAAAAAAACAAAAATTAATTTATTTGCAATAAAAATAGATAAATTTTTAATTTATAAATGAATTAAAATATTAAAAATTAAGGAACAGAAACAGTAAGGAGTTTAGTATCTAGGGACTTAATCCCAAATTAATTTTATTTAAGATTCAATTTAACACTTAACTTGTACTTTATCCTCTTAACTGCTTCCTACTGTCAGATCATAATAATAGGAATAATAATACTAATATGTTTTATCCAAGAAATAAATTAATTATATTTATTATTTTTGACATATGGGTCCTATTCAGAACCATATCTATCATGTGTATTAAAATTCATTCTCTTTTACTTGCAATAAAATATATATAATCATAAATATAAATAAAATTCATTAAAAATTTAATAACAGAAACAATAAAGAATTTAGTATTTGGGACTTAATCCCAGATTAAATTTTATTTATGTTAATTTAATTCGCAAAATCTTTCTATGTAGGGGATTGAATAAAATTTCCTTCAAGGTACTTTTTAGTAAAAGTTAGAAGTCTTCAATTTTTGACGTCAGAAATTTAATTCGCAAAATCTGTCTTCATTAAAAAATTCATATCTCGGAAAATACTACCCTAGGAATTTTTTCACTATTTTTCCAGTAATATAGAGGGTTGAATGAAGGGAATAAGGTACTTTTTAGTAAAAGTTAGAAGTCTTCAATTTTTGACGTCAGAAATTTAATTCGCAAAATTTGTCTTCATTAAAAAATTCATATCTCGGAAAATACTACCCTAGGAATTTTTTCATTATTTTTCCAGTAATATAGAGGGTTGAATGAAGGGAATAAGGTACTTTTTAGTAAAAGTTAGAAGTCTTCAATTTTTGACGTCAGAAATTTAATTCGCAAAATCTGTCTTCATTAAAAAATTCATATTTCAGAAAATACTACCCTAGGAATTTTTTCACTATTTTTCCAGTAATATAGAGGGTCAAATGAAGGGAATAAGGTACTTTTTAGTAAAAGTTAGAAGTCTTCAATTTTTGACGTCAGAAATTTAATTCGCAAAATCTGTCTTCATTAAAAAATTCATATTTCAGAAAATACTACCCTAGGAATTTTTTCACTATTTTTCCAGTAATGTAGAGGGTTGAATGAAGGGAATAAGGTACTTTTTAGTAAAAGTTAGAAGTCTTCAATTTTTGACGTCAGAAATTTAATTCGCAAAATCTGTCTTCATTAAAAAATTTATATTTCAGAAAATACTACCCTAGGAATTTTTTCACTATTTTTCCAGTAATGTAGAGGGTTGAATGAAGGGAATAAGGTACTTTTTAGTAAAAGTTAGAAGTCTTCAATTTTTGACGTCAGAAATTTAATTCGCAAAATCTGTCTTCATTAAAAAATTCATATCTCGGAAAATACTACCCTAGGAATTTTTTCACTATTTTTCCAGTAATATAGAGGGTTGAATGAAGGGAATAAGGTACTTTTTAGTAAAAGTTAGAAGTCTTCAATTTTTGACGTCAGAAATTTAATTCGCAAAATCTGTCTTCATTAAAAAATTCATATTTCAGAAAATACTACCCTAGGAATTTTTTCACTATTTTTCCAGTAATATAGAGGGTTGAATGAAGGGAATAAGGTACTTTTTAGTAAAAGTTAGAAGTCTTCAATTTTTGACGTCAGAAATTTAATTCGCAAAATCTGTCTTCATTAAAAAATTCATATTTCAGAAAATACTACCCTAGGAATTTTTTCACTATTTTTCCAGTAATGTAGAGGGTTGAATGAAGGGAATAAGGTACTTTTTAGTAAAAGCTAGAAGTCTTCAATTTTTGACGTCAGAAATTTAATTCGCAAAATCTGTCTTCATTAAAAAATTCATTTTTCAGAAAATACTACCCTAGGAATTTTTTCACTATTTTTCCAGTAATGTAGAGGGTTGAATAAAGGGAATAAGGTACTTTTTAGTAAAAGTTAGAAGTCTTCAATTTTTGACGTCAGAAATTTAATTCGCAAAATCTGTCTTCATTAAAAAATTCATATCTCGGAAAATACTACCCTAGGAATTTTTTCATTATTTTTCCAGTAATATAGAGGGTTGAATGAAGGGAATAAGGTACTTTTTAGTAAAAGTTAGAAGTCTTCAATTTTTGACGTCAGAAATTTAATTCGCAAAATCTGTCTTCATTAAAAAATTCATATTTCAGAAAATACTACCCTAGGAATTTTTTCACTATTTTTCCAGTAATGTAGAGGGTCGAATGAAGGGAATAAGGTACTTTTTAGTAAAAGTTAGAAGTCTTCAATTTTTGACGTCAGAAATTTAATTCGCAAAATCTGTCTTCATTAAAAAATTCATATTTCAGAAAATACTACCCTAGGAATTTTTTCACTATTTTTCCAGTAATGTAGAGGGTTGAATGAAGGGAATAAGGTACTTTTTAGTAAAAGTTAGAAGTCTTCAATATTTGACGTCAGAAATTTAATTCGCAAAATCTGTCTTCATTAAAAAATTCATATTTCAGAAAATACTACCCTAGGAATTTTTTCACTATTTTTCCAGTAATGTAGAGGGTTGAATGAAGGGAATAAGGTACTTTTTAGTAAAAGTTAGAAGTCTTCAATTTTTGACGTCAGAAATTTAATTCGCAAAATCTGTCATCATTAAAAAATTCATATCTCGGAAAATACTACCCTAGGAATTTTTTCACTATTTTTCCAGTAATATAGAGGGTTGAATGAAGGGAATAAGGTACTTTTTAGTAAAAGTTAGAAGTCTTCAATTTTTGACGTCAGAAATTTAATTCGCAAAATCTGTCTTCATTAAAAAATTCATATTTCAGAAAATACTACCCTAGGAATTTTTTCACTATTTTTCCAGTAATGTAGAGGGTTGAATGAAGGGAATAAGGTACTTTTTAGTAAAAGCTAGAAGTCTTCAATTTTTGACGTCAGAAATTTAATTCGTAAAATCTGTCTTCATTAAAAAATTCATATTTCAGAAAATACTACCCTAGGAATTTTTTCACTATTTTTCCAGTAATGTAGAGGGTTGAATGAAGAGAATAAGGTACTTTTTAGTAAAAGTTAGAAGTCTTCAATTTTTGACGTCAGAAATTTAATTCGCAAAATCTGTCTTCATTAAAAAATTCATATCTCGGAAAATACTACCCTAGGAATTTTTTCACTATTTTTCCAGTAATGTAGAGGGTCGAATGAAGGGAATAAGGTACTTTTTAGTAAAAGTTAGAAGTCTTCAATTTTTGAAGTCAGAAATTTAATTCGCAAAATCTGTCTTCATTAAAAAATTCATATTTCAGAAAATACTACCCTAGGAATTTTTTCACTATTTTTCCAGTAATGTAGAGGGTTGAATGAAGGGAATAAGGTACTTTTTAGTAAAAGTTAGAAGTCTTCAATATTTGACGTCAGAAATTTAATTCGCAAAATCTGTCTTCATTAAAAAATTCATATTTCAGAAAATACTACCCTAGGAATTTTTTCACTATTTTTCCAGTAATGTAGAGGGTTGAATGAAGGGAATAAGGTACTTTTTAGTAAAAGTTAGAAGTCTTCAATTTTTGACGTCAGAAATTTAATTCGCAAAATCTGTCTTCATTAAAAAATTCATATCTCGGAAAATACTACCCTAGGAATTTTTTCACTATTTTTCCAGTAATATAGAGGGTTGAATGAAGGGAATAAGGTACTTTTTAGTAAAAGTTAGAAGTCTTCAATTTTTGACGTCAGAAATTTAATTCGCAAAATTTGTCTTCATTAAAAAATTCATATCTCGGAAAATACTACCCTAGGAATTTTTTCATTATTTTTCCAGTAATATAGAGGGTTGAATGAAGGGAATAAGGTACTTTTTAGTAAAAGTTAGAAGTCTTCAATTTTTGACGTCAGAAATTTAATTCGCAAAATCTGTCTTCATTAAAAAATTCATATTTCAGAAAATAATACCCTAGGAATTTTTTCACTATTTTTCCAGTAATATAGAGGGTCAAATGAAGGGAATAAGGTACTTTTTAGTAAAAGTTAGAAGTCTTCAATTTTTGACGTCAGAAATTTAATTCGCAAAATCTGTCTTCATTAAAAAATTCATATTTCAGAAAATACTACCCTAGGAATTTTTTCACTATTTTTCCAGTAATGTAGAGTGTTGAATGAAGGGAATAAGGTACTTTTTAGTAAAAGTTAGAAGTCTTCAATTTTTGACGTCAGAAATTTAATTCGCAAAATCTGTCTTCATTAAAAAATTCATATTTCAGAAAATACTACCCTAGGAATTTTTTCACTATTTTTCCAGTAATGTAGAGGGTTGAATGAAGGGAATAAGGTACTTTTTAGTAAAAGTTAGAAGTCTTCAATTTTTGAAGTCAGAAATTTAATTCGCAAAATCTGTCTTCATTAAAAAATTCATATTTCAGAAAATACTACCCTAGGAATTTTTTCACTATTTTTCCAGTAATATAGAGGGTTGAATGAAGGGAATAAGGTACTTTTTAGTAAAAGGTAGAAGTCTTCAATTTTTGACGTCAGAAATTTAATTCGCAAAATCTGTCTTCATTAAAAAATTCATATTTCAGAAAATACTACCCTAGGAATTTTTTCACTATTTTTCCAGTAATGTAGAGGGTTGAATGAAGGGAATAAGGTACTTTTTAGTAAAAGCTAGAAGTCTTCAATTTTTGACGTCAGAAATTTAATTCGCAAAATCTGTCTTCATTAAAAAATTCATATCTCGGAAAATACTACCCTAGGAATTTTTTCATTATTTTTCCAGTAATATAGAGGGTTGAATGAAGGGAATAAGGTACTTTTTAGTAAAAGTTAGAAGTCTTCAATTTTTGACGTCAGAAATTTAATTCGCAAAATCTGTCTTCATTAAAAAATTCATATTTCAGAAAATACTACCCTAGGAATTTTTTCACTATTTTTCCAGTAATGTAGAGGGTCGAATGAAAGGAATAAGGTACTTTTTAGTAAAAGTTAGAAGTCTTCAATTTTTGACGTCAGAAATTTAATTCGCAAAATCTGTCTTCATTAAAAAATTCATATTTCAGAAAATACTACCCTAGGAATTTTTTCACTATTTTTCCAGTAATGTAGAGGGTTGAATGAAGGGAATAAGGTACTTTTTAGTAAAAGTTAGAAGTCTTCAATTTTTGACGTCAGAAATTTAATTCGCAAAATCTGTCTTCATTAAAAAATTCATATCTCGGAAAATACTACCCTAGGAATTTTTTCACTATTTTTCCAGTAATATAGAGGGTTGAATGAAGGGAATAAGGTACTTTTTAGTAAAAGTTAGAAGTCTTCAATTTTTGACGTCAGAAATTTAATTCGCAAAATCTGTCTTCATTAAAAAATTCATATTTCAGAAAATACTACCCTAGGAATTTTTTCACTATTTTTCCAGTAATGTAGAGGGTTGAATGAAGGGAATAAGGTACTTTTTAGTAAAAGCTAGAAGTCTTCAATTTTTGACGTCAGAAATTTAATTCGCAAAATCTGTCTTCATTAAAAAATTCATATTTCAGAAAATACTACCCTAGGAATTTTTTCACTATTTTTCCAGTAATGTAGAGGGTTGAATGAAGAGAATAAGGTACTTTTTAGTAAAAGTTAGAAGTCTTCAATTTTTGACGTCAGAAATTTAATTCGCAAAATCTGTCTTCATTAAAAAATTCATATCTCGGAAAATACTACCCTAGGAATTTTTTCACTATTTTTCCAGTAATGTAGAGGGTCGAATGAAGGGAATAAGGTACTTTTTAGTAAAAGTTAGAAGTCTTCAATTTTTGAAGTCAGAAATTTAATTCGCAAAATCTGTCTTCATTAAAAAATTCATATTTCAGAAAATACTACCCTAGGAATTTTTTCACTATTTTTCCAGTAATGTAGAGGGTTGAATGAAGGGAATAAGGTACTTTTTAGTAAAAGTTAGAAGTCTTCAATTTTTGACGTCAGAAATTTAATTCGCAAAATCTGTCTTCATTAAAAAATTCATATCTCGGAAAATACTACCCTAGGAATTTTTTCACTATTTTTCCAGTAATATAGAGGGTTGAATGAAGGGAATAAGGTACTTTTTAGTAAAAGTTAAAAGTCTTCAATTTTTGACGTCAGAAATTTAATTCGCAAAATCTGTCTTCATTAAAAAATTCATATTTCAGAAAATACTACCCTAGGAATTTTTTCACAATTTTTCCAGTAATGTAGAGGGTTGAATGAAGGGAAAAAGGTACTTTTTAGTAAAAGCTAGAAGTCTTCAATTTTTGACGTCAGAAATTTAATTCGCAAAATCTGTCTTCATTAAAAAATTCATATTTCAGAAAATACTACCCTAGGAATTTTTTCACTATTTTTCCAGTAATGTAGAGGGTTGAATAAAGGGAAGAAGGTACTTTTTAGTAAAAGCTAGAAGTCTTCAATTTTTGACGTCAGAAATTTAATTCGCAAAATCTGTCTTCATTAAAAAATTCATATTTCAGAAAATACTACCCTAGGAATTTTTTCACTATTTTTCCAGTAATGTAGAGGGTTGAATGAAGGGAATAAGGTACTTTTTAGTAAAAGCTAGAAGTCTTCAATTTTTGACGTCAGAAATTTAATTCGCAAAATCTGTCTTCATTAAAAAATTCATATTTCAGAAAATACTACCCTAGGAATTTTTTCACTATTTTTCCAGTAATGTAGAGGGTTGAATGAAGGGAATAAGGTACTTTTTAGTAAAAGTTAGAAGTCTTCAATTTTTGACGTCAGAAATTTAATTCGCAAAATCTGTCTTCATTAAAAAATTCATATCTCGGAAAATACTACCCTAGGAATTTTTTCACTATTTTTCCAGTAATAAAGAGGGTTGAATGAAGGGAATAAGGTACTTTTTAGTAAAAGTTAGAAGTCTTCAATTTTTGACGTCAGAAATTTAATTTGCAAAATCTGTCTTCATTAAAAAATTCATATTTCAGAAAATACTACCCTAGGAATTTTTTCACTATTTTTCCAGTAATGTAGAGGATTAAATGAAGGGAATAAGGTACTTTTTAGTAAAAGCTAGAAGTCTTCAATTTTTGACGTTAGAAATTTAATTCACAAAATCTGTGTTCATTAAAAAATTCATATTTCGGAAAATACTACCCTAGGAATTTTTTCACTATTTTTCCAGTAATGTAGAGGGTCGAATGAAGGGAATAAGGTACTTTTTAGTAAAAGTTAGAAGTCTTCAATTTTTGACGTCAGAAATTTAATTCGCAAAATCTGTCTTCATTAAAAAATTCATATCTCGGAAAATACTATCCTAGGAATTTTTTCACTATTTTTCCAGTAATGTAGAGGGTTGAATGAAGAGAATAAGGTACTTTTTAGTAAAAGTTAGAAGTCTTCAATTTTTGACGTCAGAAAATTAATTCGCAAAATCTGTCTTCATTAAAATATTCATATCTCGAAAAACACTACCCTGGGAATTTTTTCACTATTTTTCCAGTAATGTAGAGGGTTGAATGAAGGGAATAAGGTACTTTTTAGTAAAAGTTAAAAGTCTTCAATTTTTGACGTCAGAAATTTAATTCGCAAAATCTGTCTTCATTAAAAAATTCATATTTCAGAAAATACTACCCTAGGATTTTTTTCACTATTTTTCCAGTAATGTAGAGGGTTGAATGAAGGGAATAAGGTACTTTTTAGTAAAAGTTAGAAGTCTTCAATTTTTGACGTCAGAAATTTAATTCGCAAAATCTGTCTTCATTAAAAAATTCATATCTCGGAAAATACTATCCTAGGAATTTTTTCACTATTTTTCCAGTAATGTAGAGGGTTGAATGAAGGGAATAAGGTACTTTTTAGTAAAAGTTAGAAGTCTTCAATTTTTGACGTCAGAAAATTAATTCGCAAAATCTGTCTTCATTAAAATATTCATATCTCGAAAAACACTACCCTGGGAATTTTTTCACTATTTTTCCAGTAATGTAGAGGGTTGAATGAAGGGAATAAGGTACTTTTTAGTAAAAGTTAAAAGTCTTCAATTTTTGACGTCAGAAATTTAATTCGCAAAATCTGTCTTCATTAAAAAATTCATATTTCAGAAAATACTACCCTAGGATTTTTTTCACTATTTTTCCAGTAATGTAGAGGGTTGAATGAAGGGAATAAGGTACTTTTTAGTAAAAGTTAGAAGTCTTCAATTTTTGACGTCAGAAATTTAATTCGCAAAATCTGTCTTCATTAAAAAATTCATATTTCAGAAAATACTACCCTGGGATTTTTTTCACTATTTTTCCAGTAATGTATAGGGTTGAATGAAGGGAATAAGGTACTTTTTAGTAAAAGTTAGAAGTCTTCAATTTTTGACGTCAGAAATTTAATTCGCAAAATCTGTCTTCATTAAAAAATTCATATTTCAGAAAATACTACCCTGGGAATTTTTTCACTATTTTTCCAGTAATGTATAGGGTTGAATGAAGGGAATAAGGTACTTTTTAGTAAAAGTTAGAAGTCTTCAATTTTTGACGTCAGACATTTAATTCGCAAAATCTGTCGTCATTAAAAAATTCATATTTCAGAAAATACTACCCTAGGAATTTTTTCACTATTTTTCCAGTAATGTAGAGGGTTGAATGAAGGGAATAAGGTACTTTTTAGTAAAAGTTAGAAGTCTTCAATTTTTGACGTCAGAAATTTAATTCGCAAAATCTGTCTTCATTAAAAAATTCATATTTCAGAAAATACTACCCTGGGAATTTTTTCACTATTTTTCCAGTAATGTAGAGGGTTGAATGAAGGGAATAAGGTACTTTTTAGTAAAAGTTAGAAGTCTTTAATTTTTGACGTCAGAAATTTAATTCGCAAAATCTGTATTCATTAAAAAATTAATATTTCAGAAAATACTACCCTAGGAATTTTTTCACTATTTTTCCAGTAATGTAGAGGGTTGAATGAAGGGAATAAGGTACTTTTTAGTAAAAGTTAGAAGTCTTCAATTTTTGACGTCAGAAATTTAATTCGCAAAATCTTTCATTAAAAAATTCATATTTCAGAAAATACTACCCTAGGAATTTTTTCACTATTTTTCCAGTAATGTAGAGGGTTGAATGAAGGGAATAAGATACTTTTTAGTAAAAGTTAGAAGTCTTCAATTTTTGACGTCAGAAATTTAATTCGCAAAATCTGTCTTCATTAAAAAATTCATATCTCGGAAAATACTACCCTAGGAATTTTTTCACTATTTTTCCAGTAATATAGAGGGTTGAATGAAGGGAATAAGGTACTTTTTAGTAAAAGTTAGAAGTCTTCAATTTTTGACGTCAGAAATTTAATTCGCAAAATCTGTCTTCATTAAAAAATTCATATTTCAGAAAATACTACCCTAGGAATTTTTTCACTATTTTTCCAGTAATGTAGAGGGTTGAATGAAGGGAATAAGGTACTTTTTAGTAAAAGCTAGAAGTCTTCAATTTTTGATGTCAGAAATTTAATTCGCAAAATCTGTCTTCATTAAAAAATTCATATTCACTATTTTTCCAGTAATGTAGAGGGTTGAATGAAGGGAATAAGGTACTTTTTAGTAAAAGTTAGAAGTCTTTAATTTTTGACGTCAGAAATTTAATTCGCAAAATCTGTATTCATTAAAAAATTAATATCTCGGAAAATACTACCCTGGGAATTTTTTCACTATTTTTTCAGTAATGTAGTGGGTTGAAATAAGAGGATAAGGTACTTTTCGTGGAAAATTACAAGGGGCGAATTCAGAAATTTAATTCGCACTTAACACTTAACTTGTACTTTATTCTCTTAACTGCATCATACTGTGATATAATAATAATAGGAATAAACAAACTAATATGTTTTGTCAAAGAAATAAATTGAATATATATTTATCGTTTTTGTCATATTGGTCTTTTTCAGAACCACATCTATCATGTGTTATAAAATTCATTCTCATTTATTTGCAATAAAACATATATAATTTTAATTTATTTAATTAAATAAAAACAAGAATATGGTTTACAAAACAATAAAATATATGAATTTTTCATTATTTCATCAATAATTATAATGTACATTACACATATTGCTGTAGGATACGTATACAATGCACAGAATTTACATATGTGTACTCATAACACATGATTTATGTTGTAAATATTGTTATAGTTAATATTTCATAATAAAAATAACGTACTATTATTTTTATCAATATTATTAACAAAATAAAAACATCCAAAATTCCATTTCAATGTTATATTATTTCAAAAAAACTATTTCACATAATATTTTCTCAAATCTTGATTATGTTCGTGGTACATACAACGTTTTCATTTTGAAATGAATAATAAAACTGTAATTATATATTCCATGCTGTGGTTTCTTTATAGATAGTTGACTTGTTAGATTGTTTGTTCTTAAACAAATTTATTATACTCGAAGTGTCACTGTCACTGTTAAATATATATAAAACGTATGTACTGATTATTCTGACAAAATATCAATGGAATTTGAGGCTGCACAGAACAAGTTAGTTCTTAAAATTCAAAACATGTATATGAAATGGAATTTTAATAGTTTTGTGAATGCTAAATACTTACTTAATCTAAATGAAAATTTATTGTATTGTTTGACATTTATACATTAACCACATTTTTAATCAGTTTGAGTAACTATTGCTTAGCAATTTTTTACGCCCTCGGGCGATAAAAAACAAGTTTATAATTCTAAAATGAAATAAAAACTTTAATAGAACAACTTCATTTTTTATTATTTCAAAAAAAAAAACATTAATTTTTAGCTCATTAGATATTACCAATTTTTTTAATTAATTAATTGCACATTATTTTAAAGTGCATTTAATTCTCTATTAATTACTGTAAAAATCATATCTGCATAGTTTTCCATGCACGAGTTACTTAATGTTAAATTTGAACTTTGAACTGTACGCACAAAATCACAAAATGCATGGCAGATTTTAGCGTATAGTATTTCTTCACCGTTCGGTACATTTGCTAGGGTTATTTTTTAGTTTTTTTTATTATGTTAAAACTAAAAAAGATATTGAAATTCGGTTTCCATCGTTACATTCAGCATAAAATCCTACATAACAGTAATATTAAGTTACATTGGATATAACAAATATTCACAATACGTTTTTTTAACATACAAAACTGTATGTAAATATAAATAAGAGTATCAAAGTTGTCAAAAGGTTATGCTATTTTTCTAGGACCATTAAGATATATGTTTGTTGTATGTTTGTTATTGCTACGGATACATAATATATTGTAAACATATTTTTATTTCTCACCGTAACTATAGATAACGTTAAGGTATTAATTTTTGTTCTGTAGCTAGTTTTTAAAAAAAAAGTGAATTGAAGACATGTTTATTATTAAAATAAAAATGAATTAGGAAATAATATCGTGGTCATAGAAAAAGTATAGCGTACAAATCTGTCATACTCGTATGAAATGAGTACCATTCCATGTTTGTTGTACAATATACTATTATTTTATCAATCATACACACAAATAGTTTTTTGAGAGCTATAATAATGAAAAGAAGGATTTGGCATGAATTGGAATGGCGTATATTTTGGTGTGCTGTGGGATTTGATCCTGTGTATTATTCTTCCCCGAATGATTTTAATTCGGCGCATAATTGGCGCTGGGTTAGGCCGTTCTGGTTAAAAACAACAAGACAAGAATGAGGGGAAACGTAAAGCCGGTCTATTAAATCCCGAATTATTCGCTTGGAAAATACACATCGTTTACAGAACAGAAGTAATAAGATACAGCGCCTCCATATTTCCCCCAAAGAACATTCGCATATTTCCTACTATTTTAATTACCACATCATTATTTACATATCATTCAATTTTTATTTTTAAACTATAACTTTTAAATAATAATTGTTAATAAATATTTTTATATTTTTAAATTTTAATTTCGCATACAAATTATTAATTGTTATTTAAAATACAAGGAATGTAAGTACATTATAACTTTAGAGTAGGTATGAACTGAGGCGGAGTTTGCTATTATAGAAGAATAGTTGTATTAAGTACTTACAGTCCAAGTCGGTTACTATATTTTAATTCATTTAAAAAAATGTTAATGTATTTGAAAAATGTTATATTTTTCTTAACAGTTCACATTTTATTTCCAATTGCTTATAATTAATTTTATTCATTGCTAGACGACCAAATGTATATGAAAGTAATTTCCGGCTTGGTATGTAATATACTGTAGCAGATAGTTAGAGACACATTTTATTATACTGGCGCATCGAAGGTGCTAGAATATTCGAGAGTTTAATTACTCTGATATAAACCCCAAGCAGAAAAGATCGGAGAACAGTCTGATATTCATACAAATTGTGAATATAAATAAATAGTGTGAAGTATTAAGTGTTTAATTAAATATTATTAGTGTTTAAGACTTGATTCACAATTATTACTCTGAAGTTAGTGTCTTTTTTGTTTATTCATAGTGTTACTTATTGTTATTATCTTTTTATTATTTATTATTCGTTCATTAAACTTAGTTTTATAAATATTCGTGTTTCAATTATTTTTACACATCATTCAAATAAATAAACGTTACAATATTATTTCTATATATCGAATTAAATTTCGCCTTGTCGCGCAATTTCCACCACTAGATACACAATATATTATTCTATACAATTTTATTTTATTTGTTTTTTTTTTTTTTGGTCCTGGTAATCTAGTGAACAATAATTAGTGCGCATCTAAAAATAAATCAAATTTAATGAATCTAATCTAATATTTTTATTTTCTAATTGTATCTTGTGCTTTATTTTCTTTGTTTTTTTTTTTTATTATACTCTGTTCAACAGACCGAAGTCCAGTAATAGGACAGTAGATATACAGTTTGTAGTGAGTTTTGAACCACTCGGATATAGCGATGTATATTTTTGATTACTCCCATATTTCTGAAACGGTTCATTTTTTGACACATGTTGTATAATACATTTAGACTTATTTTATCTTCTTCTTCATGTCATATAAATCTTGAAAACTAATTTTTTTTAACAACCTGTATAAATGTACATTACTAACACCCGGTAAGGTTAAATTACCCAAAACAGTACATGAAATCTTATATTGTTATTGTACCATTCTATAAGCCTTATATCCTTAAAAACAATAACCGCATGAGTTGATTGAATCGACTTACCTGGAGAATAAGCGGAACAACCACGGTCCATACTTAAAACATGTACATTACTAACACCCGCTGAGGTTAAATTACCCAAAACAGCACACGAAATATTAAGTATATTATTATTGTACCATTCTATAAGCTTTATATCCTTAAAAACAATAACCGCTACGTTGATTGAATCGAGTAACCTATGGAGAATAAGTGGCGCAGTGACAAGTGCATGTGCATGTTCGTGTAAATATTCATGGAGTTGTGTATGTGAAATCATATTGCATTGTTCCTGCTTCGTGTGTTAACAACCCTTGAAATCAGCGGAATTAGAGATTCCCACCCCTGGCACTTCGTTAACAAGTTAAGTTGTAAGATGTGCCGTCAGTTGGCGTTGATGTCACCCCACCCCCACAAGGGGGCGTTTGATGTGGTGGAAGGCAGATTAAATATGTATAAGGGTTGTTATATCTATTTCTTACTTCTGTGATCATTACCATTGCTTCATTCGCTACATGTCTATCAATAAGTCTAACATACGTTCACTATTTATTTTTACAAAATTGTTGTTCTAACATATTTTTTCTATGACCACTATTGAAAATGGTACTTTTCTCACACTGTATAAAGCTTGAAAGTTTCATTAGAGTGAGAAATAATTTTTTACAGTATTTGCGAACACTGCCCACGTGAGAAGGTACTATTTTATTTATTTTCGTTCTGTAACGTTTAGCAGTGTGGTCGTCGAAATAGTATAGTGTGCCACTCGTGCAGAATCATCTATTTCCCATCTTGTGTGATTCCAGCATTCGCATTCGTCTCGTGCTGAAACTTTTATACATCGAGGGAAATAGGCGACTTTCTGCACTTGTTCACCAATTTATATGTTACATTTACATTTTACATTTAATATATCTTATACTGCAGATACGCGGTTGCATCATTTATGATCCTACATAAAATAGAATTTAATTTTGAACAACTTTATACTCTTGTAGTTTTGTTCTAAATCTATCAGGAGAGAGTGTCAGCAATTTTTTAAATAAAATAAATTAAACATTACATAATTTCATTGCAAATATAATAAAATAATATATACAATTTTTAACACAGTAGTTATAGCTGAAATGCTCTTTTTATGAACATTCTTTCATACAGAATCCAATGCTTTAAAATTGCATTTCAATATATTTTTTTTTATTTTATTAAAGAATATCTAAAATTTTTCAATATCTATTATTTATTTATTATTAAAAAAAGTGTAATTTTTAATTTAATTTTGTTCCATATCCAAGACATCTTTAAATAATTATTGTTAAAAATTACCTCAATATTTTTTAATTTTTGAGATATTTAACGTTAAGCTTGAACTGTACCTACAAAATTCATTGTAAAGTTCAAGGCATAGTATTTCTATGTCGTTCGGTACATTTGATACAATCATTATTTTCGTTTCTCTTTAAGAAATTAAAAACTAAGAAGGATATTGAAATGCAGTTTTCAGCATTGGATTCAGCGTTAATTTCTACATAATAGATATGTTAGTAATATTCAGTTACATTGGATTTAACGAATATTCGTAATAAACGCATTTGAAGTACAAGACTGTCTATAACAATACATTAAAAATTGTGTATTAAATAATATACATGACAAAAAATGTTTGCTTTATTTATCATTATAAGAGAATAAAAAAAATATTTTACGTGTAAAGGTTTTTCAATATTTTTATGTTATATTTATTAAGCTGTATTTGCAAACATGAAATGAAAACGAAATTAATTAATTAATAAACTAATTAAGGAAAAAGCGAAAGAAAATTTTATTTTTCATGTATAAACCACCTGTTGCGTCATTGATTTTTCTCTTATTTTATTTTTGTATTCTATTTTCATACAATTTCCATTTTTGCAATAGTAATATTACCGTATCATACACGTATATCGTGATACAAAAATATTGCACGAAATTTTATATTGGTTATAGTTCAGTAGCACGCGAAATGGAAAATTTGTTTATTGAATATAATAATACACATTTATATCCGAAGAAACACGTAAAATTCAATATAATTTTTTTAATATATTCAAAAAATAAAAACATACATTAATATAATATGTATGTACAGAATATCTATGTTCTAAATAACATGAGTCAAGCTGATTTATTTGCAAACATAAATTAGATGGGTGACCGCCGTCATACACAGTCGTTCACATCAAAATATATATGACTTTTATTATAGGATTCATTTTAATATACAGGGTGTTTCAGAGAATACGAACCCTTCTTAACTTTTTTCTTGGCCTACTAAATCCAAAACACATTCTGGAGCTGCTCTGTATTGTGCTCTGATTTTAGTAAGTCAATAATTAGAGCAAATTTTTGCTCTATTTTTTGGCCTACTAAAATCAGACTATTTCCTAGATGTCAAGAATTAGAGCACTAAAAATGTTTGCTCTATTTCTTGGCCTACTAAAACCAGAGCACATTCTGAAACATTTTTAATTGCTCTGGATTGTGCTTTGGTTTCAGTAGATCAAGAACTAGAGCAATCTAAGTGTTTAAATTTATCAAGTGATGAAAAAAAATGTATTATGTTTAAAAATATAATAACCATATGACATGCAAAATAAATTTTTATAGGCAGAAACAAATTATTATACCAATTTATTAGTTTCTTAAAGTGAAAAATAGCGGAAATCCATTGTCTCATAACAAATTTAGTAATATATAAAATTAATATATGCCCTAGCGTATGTTAAATGTAGTATATGAATAAAAAGGATAAATGCAATCACATTTACGGTTAAATTTGCATAGACTGATAGGATTTTTGTGAAATGAACGTCATTATTCCGAAAATATAAAACTTCATTTTGTCAAAAGCTGCGAAAAATTGTTTCAATATAGTTGATTTACAATGCGTACAGCACGAAACACAAGCGTATATTACCTCGGCAGCTTCTGCATAAGAGATGTTAAGAAGCTAAGGAGAATTGCTCTTAAAAAGTATGAGTGTTTCTCATATTCACACACACGCACGGAACTGTGATGGAATAATACCCTTACGTGTTACACTTACACACAGGACAATAAATATACCACATGTATACCACACTACTCGTAATACTACAATCATATAAAAATAGTATTGCAAGCTAATACATATTTTACCTTGTATTAATTAATGAGGGATTCTCAATAAATATTTAGAAATTATATACCAAGAATAAAAAATTATATGGAATTATAATCTACAACTAATAACAATATTTTGCAGTATTAGTTTTGCAAAATAAAAACACATAAAAGCGTATTTTTATTTTTTTCTAAAATTAAACGTTTACAGGAAATTGCATCTATTTTTTTTAATACTAAACGTTGTTTAATATTAAACTCTGCACGTAAATAATAGTTTAATTTTCAGAATTACTTCACAAAAAAAAACATTTATCCAACACCGTGTAATTATAACGATATAAGTATGCTGTTAGGTAAATAAAGATAAATAAAGTGGGTCATAAGTCACTAGTGAGCTAAATATATTAGCTCACTGTTTTTTGGTTCGTATCATAGTAACTACGTTATAAAACCTTCTCTACACTATTTTGTTCCTAAATGTCATTTCGAAATTCCATCTGTCAAAAATCTTATATGTATTTTATTTCAATGATTAAAATGTGTTGGATAAAATGTTGTATGTTAATTACCTAAGTCACTTGAAAAAATACCACACTCGGCCTGACGGCCTCGTGAAATAAACTTTTCTCGGGTGACTTATCTGTAATGTAACACACTTGTACCATAAATAACTATTATGAATGCTCATAATTTTTTAAGAATTATTTTTTTTCTTTGAAACTGTATTTATAAAGTAATATGTTACAAATAAATTCTACATATAATACAACTATTCCACAGCATTAATTTTGCAACAAATTTTTTTTATTTAGCTTACATAAATTATATGCATGGTATATAATTTTAATTAATTTTAAACTTTGTTATAAATAATTTTAAAAAAAAATCTTTAATACGGTATTACTTTTTACATTAACATGTATTAAACTATAATAAAATTAATGCAGATGTTATTATTAATTTTTTACAAGCAATTTATACGATGTATCAAGTTTATCATTAAATAATTATTATACCAAATTTTTGCTAAAATTAAGCTGTATACTATATTAAAGTATTTTATTGCCCTATTCATGATCTCAATATCTTTCTTTACTCTCGATATATATAAAATTAAACTTACATTTCAGTGCACAATATTTCTTCCCCGTTCGGTACATTTGATACGGTCACTGATTTAATTTTTCTTTAATTAATTAAAAACTAAAAAAGATATTGTGATACGGTTTTCAGCGTTAAATTTAGCATTAAATTCTGCATACACATATTAGTAACATTGAGATATATCGGGTATAACGAATATTCGTAATATGTGCATTTGACATATAAGTCTATATATGATAATGAAATATGTATCAAAACTTACAAAATTGTAACTGCTCCCAAAGTTGGTAGAAGTCGTCTAGAGTAATTGTCCACCAAAATAAGAGTATAAAATATAATTTGAAGTCACTTTCACACCACTAACACTGCGATAAATAGTCAAACTCATACACAAAACAACAAACACAGGAAATTGATAAATTTACAATATGGCAACTGATTTGACACAAGTTATGTAAGTTAAGATATATATTAATTACTTATTTAAATTGTATTTTATATTTGATAGGGTTAACTAATACCATACAATTAATAACATCTTTATTTTAATACTTATACATTAAATAACTATTAGCTTTTTCGTAACACCCCTACCAAAATTCATTTCTTTAAATGATAATTAACACCCCAGAAATCTTCAGTTGCTTCTTAGTAGTCGAAAGGTGAGTACCATTTATATTTTTATTTTTTAACTTCAATATTAATAACTAATTGTGATCTACTTCTATGTATTATTGAAACTAGTGTATACTATCTTTCTACAATATATTTGTTCATAATTATAAAAAATAGTTTTTCTTATAAATAAACTAATTTATATTTTTTATTGTTTCAGACGCGGTCTAACTACTTTCTAGATTTAAGATATACCTAGATATAAGGGGGGAAGCAGGTACTTCTTCAGTTTTTTTTCACAACACTGAAATATGTAAGTCCAATTTTAAAATTTAAGAGTAATGTCCTCCCTGAATATTTCAACATACCATTATTTTTACAATTCTCTATTTAAATAAATTAAATTCCATTAAATACACTTTTAATTTATATTATTCATATAATACATAAATTGTTGACATTGTTTAAACTTCACTTTAACTTAAACAAATGAATAAAACGTGACACATTAGGTATGGGATGAGATTTAGATATAAAGTGTGAAGTGTGATGGTTAGATGTGCGGTATCATAGTTAGATGTAAGGTGTGCTGGTTAGATATAAGGTATGATGATTAAATATAAGGTGTGATGATTAGGTATGATGCTAAATATAAGGTATGATGATTAGATATAATGTGTGCTGGTTAAATATAAGGTGTGATGATTAAATATAAGGTGTGATGATTAAATATAAGGTGTGATGATTAAACATAAGGTGTGATGATTAAATATAAGGTGTGATGGTTAGGTATGATGCTTAAATATAAGGTGTGATGGTTAAATGTAAGGTGTGATGATTAAACATAAGGTGTGATGATTAAATATAAGGTGTGATGGTTAGGTATGATGCTTAAATATAAGGTGTGATGATTAAATATAAGGTGTGATGATTAAACATAAGGTGTGATGATTAAATATAAGGTGTGATGGTTAGGTATGATGCTTAAATATAAGGTGTGATGGTTAAATGTAAGGTGTGATGATTAAATATAAGGTGTGATGATTAAATATAAGGTGTGATGTTTAAATATAAGGTACGATGATTTAATATAAGGTGTGCTGGTTAAATATAACGTGTGCTGGTTAAATATAAGGTATGTTGGTTAAGAATGATACTTAAATATAAGGTATGATTGTTAGATGTAAGGTGTGTTGACTAAAATTAAGGTATGATGATTGAATATAAGGTATGATGATTAAATATAAGGTGTGGTGATTAAATATAAGGTGTGATGATTAAATATAAGGTGTGATGATTAAATATAAGGTGTGATGTTTAAATATAAGGTACGATGATTTAATATAAGGTGTGATGATTAAATATAAAGTGTGATAATTAGATATAAGGTATGATGGTTAGATATAAAGTGTGTTTGTTATATATAAGGTATGGTATTATGATTAAATATGAGGTATGAGGGTGTATATATAGTGTGATGGTTAGATCTGAGATGTGATGTGTAGATATAAGGTGTGATGTGTGAATGGAAGCACATCCTTACTGCAAAACTGCCCGGGAAGTTTTCAGTTAGGGCTAGCTGTTAGGTATAAGTTAACTTAGGTTAATAATGTGTCACGTTTTATTCAGTTTTTTGTTTTTACTTATTTACGAGTATATTCTTTAATTCACTACAAATAACATAAAATGTTTCACTTGAAATATTTGTAAATTATTTAAATGTTTACAATCTCTTGATATTTTTTGTGCAATTATTAATAGACTTACATTTTTAATTTACCCTATTATTATTTTTAACAATTAGTTTTTCCCTTACTAAAACAATTTTTAATTTCAAAATCCTATTAATATTTGAATGTACAAAACCCCATAGTAAATATTAAAATAAGTCGAGGCACTCCTCTCTCTGCTTATTGCACTCTGGTCGTTGGTATGGGTTGCACGGAAGGGTTGTGATACCGCCTTCGTTCTGGTTTGTATTTAAAAAGAGTTACGGATGTGCTTTGTGCATCTCGCTGCCCTTTTACCATTTTGGGCGTTAGTACTGGAGGGCCGGAAGGGTGTCTGACCGCTAGCGTGTTGAAATGTCTAATTGTGGAGTGAGCTTGTACTTAGACTATATTGCCATCAACAATTTCGTTATTTTCTACTTCTTTCTTGGCTTTCATGCCAATTGCCCTGACCCTTTTCGCTGAGAAGTACACTGTATTAGTTTAAGTTGCGCCAAAATAGTTTTAATTTCAGTTAGATTTAAGTCGCGATATTTTTAAGTCTTCTTCCTTTCCTTAAACCCAAAACCATCCCCTCCCCCCTTGCCGACGTGGAGAGACCTTGTCGTGGTGGCAGGGCTTAACCATCCTCTAAACATCAAAAGGAAATTCATAGAGGATGGAACCAACATCTCCACTTTAATGGTATAATCATTTTATTTACAGATGAAGCAATTTTTATAATGTATTTCTTCAGATATTTTTAGCGAATAATATATGATATACAGCAGGAAGCAAGACATATTTCAAACGGAATATTTTCTTATGGAAACAACAATTTTTATTGGTAAGTACAAAAATTTTTTTATAAAAAATTGTCTAGTAAATATTTCAAAAATTATACTTCATTTCATATACTATTAGTAAAAATTAATAATAACTAATGTTCCTTTTTTGTTAATATATTCTCTACTCTAGAAAAATATCAAACATTTTTTATTCTTTCAGAAGTCGATATTATTGTTACATTTTATTTTACTATGTTATTTATAAAGTCTTTCCATTCTGTTTTGTTTCTTACATTACAATCATTAATTGGAAAAAAATTATGCGATATATCAGATTTATAGTTAAATAAATATTATATCAGATATTTTCTAAAAATAATCTATATACCATATTAAAGTGTTTTTAATGTTCTATTGAATCCCGTAAAAATCACTTAAATATCTTTTTTTTTGTTCTCAAGATATTTAATGTTAAACTTAAACTGTTCGCAAAAAATTCATGTAGATTTCACTGCATAATATTTCTTCACCGTTCGGTACATTTGATACGGTCACTGATTTAGTGTTTCTTTAGTAAATTAAAAACTGCGAAAGATATTGAGAAGCGATTTTCAGCATTAAATTCTGCAAATGCTTGTTAGTAACATAAAGTTACATTTTTTATAACGAATATTCGTAATATGTGCATTTGAGAGATAAGTCTGTCATACATTTTGTATTAAACAATAGATATACATATCATAAATGTTATTGGAAAAAGATTTATGCTAAGAAATATACAGTATATTTAACGACTGTATTTATTTTTACATTTTTCACATACTTGTGAAATGATATTTATATATATGCGTATGAATTAATATTAGACTCAAATACAATATATATCAAAACTTACAATGACTATAACAGTTTCCAGAGTTGATAAAATCTCTTTTAAATAATTGCACAACTAGAAAAGTTTATAAAAAATAATTTAAAGTCACTTTTATATCACTAACACTATGGTAAATTGTCAAATATATATACGCAACAAAAAATCAATAAAAAAAGATACTTTTGCAATATGGCTACTGATAAAGTAGTTCAGATGAGTTTTAAATATAATTCAAATTTGAAATATACAGCAACAATACAATAAGTAATTGATTTCATTAAATATGTTTCAAATATTGTCATATAAAGTTATATTTTCATTTAAACTTTTTAAACAAATAGCAAAGAAAACATAAAAATTCCAACCTAAATATGAATACAATATATGTGTTGTTTGAAATCAATATTGTAGTAATATATACACATGCATATATCTTCAAAAAAGGTGGATTATTTATTTGATTAGTTGCAATAAATCTCTTGATAAAAAATTAATACTACTCCAAGCATTTATCAACGAATTAAAATCCAAAATACAGAACTGAAAAATAAAAATACTTTCCTAAGATTTACAGGTTAACCTTTATTTACAAGAACTTATTTAATATAATTTTCATATTTATTTTTATATATTAACCTTCAAATAAAAATATTGAATAGAGATACTTTGTAGGAAAGCTAAAATTTTTAAAAATGATTTAATGTTTTAATTGTTGTATTAGTTTAGAATTTTTTTCCACTATCATTAACATTAACTTGACATGAGAAATTTTTACTAATATATATTTGTATTATAAGCTACATTTTTCTCAATATATACTCAAATTTTTATCAGAATATCATAAATAGTATACTAATAACAATTTTTCTTATTTCCGCATCCACCATTTATTTGTCTACATATTTCTCCTGTCCCCATCTGTCGGTAATTTCAGAACTAAAATATGTAGCTAGCCACATAAATCATAAATATATTATCATACACTACTTGTCTGGACAATAAAAAATATTTCCAAGACAAAATAAAATGATTTTCATACATTTGGAAGCAAATTTATAAATAGACATTGGGTTTGAACAAGTTTGTTGTACCCTTCGGTAGATTGTTGAATTGTTACTTTTGTTGCAAGTTTTAGCTTAGACAAGGATAGATATATATTATTATTTTTAACATATTTTATTTTTTAACTGGTATTTGAAATGTATGTTTTCTCCAAATCTGTGCGTTTACCAAAAAATTACCAAGAGTAAAAAGATGTTTAAAATTAAATTCTACATAATTTTGTAGTATTTATTTTTAAAAAATAATTCGTTCTAAATATTTATACAATTTTTAAGATTTTAATATTTTTTCAATAACTAAGCGTTTATCAAAAAATTCCTAAGGATAAAAAGTTGTTGAAAATTAAATAATATAATATTTATTTAAAATAATTTATTTTGTAACGAAATTACTGCGGTCCCCAATTCCATATGCGTAATAAAAAATTATACTTTAGTCCTTATATAAATATATAAATAACTATTATTTCCTTTTTTAGAATAAAAAAAGTATTGTAATCGAAAAAAATTTCGTTTTTCTTAACCAGTTAAGAAATAAAAAATTTTCATCACTGAGTTATGAAAAGTGAATTTGTTTTTATAACTGATTATTATTATTATTATTATTTCAAATTATGAAAAGAGTGCCGTTTCCAAACATAAGTCAGTTTTGGAAACTGACAGTTCATATGTCAAAATTAAGAAAAGAAAGAAAATTAAAAGAATATTATAAAAATTAGAAAAAAATCTTGTATGAAACATGTTAGAAAATGCAATTTTATATAACTCGTGTGATTTTACGAAGTCTCGCTTCGCTCGCTCTGCAAATATCCTAACGTCACACAAAATAAGGCATTTAATAACTAGTTACATAAATAGCTATCGTGTAATACAATAAAGAATAGTAACAAACATTTTAACAAAATTTTACAAAACATAATTCATTTCCAAAAGAAGTTAAAAGATATTAAATGAATGGAAGGTGAAGAATGATTAGCCGTAAAATGATCTCACTTTTGAATAAAATAAGTTTAAATGAAGTGCAGAAAAAAATGAGTCTAATTTAACGGACAAGAAAATCATGTGGTGTCCACAACAGATTTTTTTATTTTGTAAAACATTTTTATTTACTTATAAATATTGAATAGGTATATGATAACAATTTTATATCGTCCTCTAATTAACAATAAATTAAATGTTGAAAAGTGTCAAATTATGAATAATTTTGTACAGATACGTTATGAATAACAATATTTGAACAATTCTAA
The DNA here is from genome assembly GCA_035578165.1 of Stenolophus ochropezus. Taxonomy (NCBI): domain Eukaryota; kingdom Metazoa; phylum Arthropoda; class Insecta; order Coleoptera; family Carabidae; genus Stenolophus; species Stenolophus ochropezus. Next base: position 34,284,314 of record JAQOWZ010000008.1, on the reverse strand, counting down.
AATAACTGCGCTAGAAATTTTACGATTTGCTACTTCTGCTTTAGTGTATAAGGAATAAAACGTTTTATGATGGGTGTAAAACGTAGATATTATACATTCGGGCCACGTAAGGCTAAATATGTTCAGTAGTTGCCATTTGGGCATTAATGTCCCTTTAAGACAATGTGTAGAACACGTTTACGATTCACAAATTTTCACATCATCTAATTTCATACTTATATGTAAACAATATTTATTAATAAATAACAAAGATTAATACATATTTTGGTTGTTTGCATTCTCATATTAAGATTATAATAATTCATGGTTTATTTAAAAAAATAAAAAATCATTGATTATATTAATATAATATATGTATATTATTTCATAAAGAAAGATTTTTTTACTTTTAATTACATATTTAAATACTTATATCTTCCTTCTGTTATATAAGAATTAACATGATAAAATAACATTTAATTTTAAGATAATATTTTATACAGAATATATTTTAGTTATTATTAATTGTTTCGTAGTAAATAATTAAATACTTTTTATAATTATTATTTTTTTTTATCTTTGATTTAAATCAACGATTTTTATTAGAAAAATCAGTCGATTTAAATCAAGATTTAAATCGTGATTTAAATCAAATGATTTAAATCAAGCCAACCCTGATTTTAACCAAAAAATATAAAACTGATTTTAACGATAAGAAACTTTTATTTTAATATCCTTTAGTACATTTTTTTTTATATCTTTGTTATCAGTTTACATTCAAACCAATTAGTCCGCGTACACCAGTAAAGGAAAAACGTTTTCTATTCTTTTAAAGTTTTTTTATTGAATATACACGAAATAAATTTTATATTATAATTTACAATATTAATAAATAAAATAATATATCTACTTCCTAAATTTTTCGTAATGAAATCGAAAAAAAAAATATAGTTATTATAACAATTCAGTAACATCAATTTAATCCCCGTACACCTGTGAATTATATAGAATCAATGATCTTTTGAACCGCCATTCATTAGAATTACTTCCCTTAAACGGTTTGTCATACTTCCCACTAATTTTCTTGGAGTTTGGGAGTCAATTTTACCCCATTCTTCTACCATAAATGCAGTAGTTCTTTTATATTCTTTGGACGTCTTGTTTTACACCTTTTTTAAATAAATCACAGAAATGTTCAATGGGATTCATATCTGGAGATTGCAAAATCGTTTTTAATTGTTGTCTACAATTATAATAACTATTCTAGTAGTTAACGTGTACGAGTAGTATATTTAAGGTCATTATCTTGTTGAAAGATTTAAGAATCCCTTAAACTAAATTTTTCAGCACATTTTTCTCCGTTTAAAATATTAAAATAACCCACTTTCCCATCAATAAAAATTAAGTTTCCCACTCCTTCTGCACTCATACAGCCCCATACAAGCACAGATCCTCCACCATATTTCACTGTTGGGCATATTTTTTTTTTGTTTTCATAAATTCATTCTTCATTTTCCAAACAATAATTCGTCTACCTGATTCAAAAAAGTTTATTTTGGTTAATCTGAAACAATTACTGAGTTCCAGAAGGTTTCAGGGTGGTTTACATATTTCAAAAACAAAGCGTAAATATGTTTGTACGGAGACTAGTTCGTTTGACTGTATATATTTGTTGTTTAAAAATATATTTGAAACAATTTGAAACTGATAGAATAATAATGCAAATAAATAAATAATAAGTATGTATTTAAGATATAAAATGCATTATTAAATTTGTTTTATTATGTAATGGCAATTTTTTATTAAAATATTTTCTTACATATTTTCAAATTTTTAAAAACCCGTTTTCGAATGAAAACTTTTATTTTCTTAACATTCTTAATAGGTATTAACAATTAACCAGTATTTTTTCCGACTACATGTCCTGATTTAAATAATTATGATACCCATATTTTCAAAAAAACTCAAACCAAAACATCTTTCTCCATCTATTGACAAAACCTGAACTACAATTAGTGCTAACCAAACAAATAATCAACTAATAAATCATATCCTATACTTGTCTGAACAATAAAAATATTTCAGAGTTGAAATAAACTGATTTTCACTCAAATATAGGATTTGAAAGCAGTTCTATAAATAGCCATTGGGTCTGAACAAGTTTGTTATCCCCTTCGGTAGATTGTTGAATTGTTACTTTTGTTGCAAGTTTTAGCTTAGAAAAGGATAGATATATAATATTATTTTTAATAAATTTTATTTTTTAAATTGGTATTTTAAATGTATGTTTTCTCAAAATCTATACGTTTATCAAAAAATTACCAAGAGTAAAAAGATGTTTAAAATTAAATTCTAAATATTTTGCAGTATTTATTTTGAAAAATAAGTCGTACTAAATGTTTATACATTTTTTTAAGATTTTATTATTTTCTCAATAATTAAGCGTTTATCAAAATATTACTAAATATAAAAAGTTGTTTAAAATTAAATTCTACATACAATTTTTCTATTTTCCGGTATAAATTTTGAAAAAAAATCTTGTGAATTATTTGAACATATTTTAAAACACATTTTTTTCTCAATAACTGGGCATTTATTGAAAAATTACCAAGAGTAAAAAGTTGTTTAAAATGAAATTCTTCATATAATTATACTATTTCTCGGTATTAATTTCGAAAAAACATCTTGTCTATAAGTTGAATAAATTTTAAAACAAATATTTTTTTCTCAATAACTAAACGTTGATTAAAAAAATACCAAGAGTAAAAGTTTGTATAAAATTTCTTTCTACATATAACACAACAATTCTTCAGCATTAATTTTGAAAAAAAAATGTTAAATGTAATATAAAATATAAATTATAAAAAAAAATGTTAAATGTAATATAAATTTTTGGGAATTTATAATTTTGTTATAAACTATGCGTTCATAAAAAATTGTCAATTATTTAAAATTAAATGGCAGATATAATACATATTTTTTAAATCATTAATTAAAAAAAATATTGTTACATGCTACATAAATTTTCAAGAATTTATTATTTTTTCAAAAACTACGCATTTATTACAAAATTACTAAGAGAAAAAAGTTGTTTCAAATTAAATTTTACATATAATACACCCATTTTTCAACATTGATTTTGCAAAACAACTGCACGGTTACACGTAGAGATATATGCCTATAGGCCCTTAATTTGAATTGTTGTAAATATTGTTACAGTGATTTTTAAATTAAAATTTATATATAATATTTTTCAATGCATTAATTACTATTGTTTAAAACATAAAAATGTAGTAAAAAACTTGCATTTTTTAATTACTAATAAAATTCTACGATCTGTCGGATTTATCATTAAATAATTATTATAGCAGACTTTTTCCATAAATAATTTATATAACATATGTGTTTTTACTGCTCTATTTTCCATTTTAGAGATATTTAATCTTAAAATTAAATTAAACACACAAAATACAGACAGATTTCAGTGCATAACATTTCTTCACCGTTCGTTACATTTAATACGGCCTTAGATTTAATTTTTCTCAATTATTTTAAATACTATAAATAATATTCAAATGTGGTTTTCAGCATTGTATTAAGCATTGAATTCTGTATAAAATATATGTTAATAACATTAATTTTCATTGGATATAACGAGTATACGTTATATGCGTAAGTATAGAACTTTAAGAGCTATTTGTATTAGAATGTATATACTTATTTTACACGATCTATATTTAATTTATAAAATATTTCACAAATATGTTATACAATAAAGTACAACTTTATTATGTATATATTTCAATGTATTCTTTATTAAAATTTTTGTGTAACAAAACTATATATTTTTATTTTTATTAACTTTAGGAACTTATAAAACCAATATGCAATATAAATATAATAAATTCTTTATTTAAAATATTTCTATTACATTCAAGTAAATATGTTGTAATATATTTCATGATCAAATATACTTCAATATGTGATTCACATTGCAATTATTTTCATCTATATCTTTTGAAAATAACTGCCTAAAGCGTCTACATAACATATACAAACTTCTGCACATATGTGAACATACGAAACGAATAGAAGGTATTCAAAGTAATATCAGATTCCCTTAGGCGAGATATTTATAAGAAACAGCAAAGAAAATATCAAAAACCTTCTCAAATAAAAAACAACTCATCCAAAACATGAATATCACTTACATATTGTTGCGGTCAATTGTTGCGGTCATTGTTGCTCGGTTTAACAGTTGCATTTATCTTCATTTCACATCGATTGTTTATTTATTTACTGAACTGTCACAATCACATGTTTTTTGTTGAAAAAACGTCCATTTAATACTGGTCCAGCCATCTATTGTCAAATTAAGAACTACAAAATCTTGGACTTAGAAAAATTCAAGAATTGAATACAATTTTTGTTTTCTTTCAATATTTCTTTAAGGAAGCAAATTTTCAAAAAAAAGTTTCATATAAACTACCCTTTATTTTAATTATAGAATTTATGATGTTATGTACAATTTTCTGCAAAAGTTGCTGGTTTAGCCAGAAATTGAAAATTCTTATAATTTGAGTCTCAAAACGATACCTGCAGAGTCATCTGTAAATAGATTTGAAAACTAGATTTTTGTTGTTCTAGTGTAAAAGAGTACGTCATGTTATCGTGTAAAGAGGAGAAAATCAATACTTTAATCGATTTGATTAACCAATCAGATTCAAGAGATTTGGTAAACATTTTAAATTCAAATAAACGTCAAAATTAGAAAACAAACATTATATTTTGCTGATTTTATGATTTTTAAATCAATGTAGCTGTAAAAATTAATTTTAGATTACATATTTTTAATAATTAATATTTATCTTCAGTCTGTATTACCTTAAATTAGTATATATGAATCTATAATTGATATATTGAGCATTATATGTTCTTATATTATATATTTATGTTTTATACTATATATAAATGATCAATAAAATCTTTTTGACTTAATATATATATTGGGATGTCATAATAAAAATGTATTTTATATAATTATTCATGTTTTTAATGTAGATGCATACGATTCTTATTTCTGTTTCCAATATTTTGTTTAAGAAAGCAAAAAATAAAAAAAAACCACTATGTAGCTGTAAAAATTAATTTTAAAATAATATATTTATAATAATTATTATTTACATTCAATCAATATTAGCTTAAAATAGTATATATGTATCTAAAACTGATGTAAAGAGTAATAAATGATCTTATATAGCATAAATTTATTTTATTCTACTTAAAAATGATTAGGCATAATATATGTATTGCAATTTAATAACAAATATGTATTTTATATATTTTAATAATTTATTTATGTCTTTAACGTAGATGCATACAATTTTTATTTCCATTTCTATTATTTCGTTTAAGAAAGCAAAAAATAAAAAAAAGTTTTAAGTAAACTCCCTTTTATTTTAATTATAGATTCCATGTTAATAGATACAACTATTTAAATTTGTCTAGTTTTGCCAGAAAATGAAAAAATATGATATTGTTGTCTCAAAACGGTAATGGCAGAGTCATCTATGTAAAATTTAGTGAACTATTTTTTGATGGAGAAAACCAATATTTGGATCGATTTGATTAACCAATCAGATTCAAGAGATTTGGTAGACATTTTAAATTCAAATAGACGTCAAAAATGAAAGACAAACATGAAATTTTAATGATTTTATGCTTTTTAAATCAATGTAGCTGAGGAAATTAACTTGAAAATGATGTATTTGTAATAATTAATACTTACCTGTACTTTGTATTAGCTTAGATTAATACACACATGTCTAGAACATATGTGAGAGGTAACATATGTTCTGTAGAACACACATATGTCTTGTACCATTTGTAAATGATTTATTTAACGCGCTTTAGATATGACATTCGTTTTATTAAATATAAACACTACTACAGGATAATAAATTCATACCGATTGGTAAGAATAAATAAATATTAAAAATAACATTCAATACAAATTTCTTTATTATTATTATTATCAGATTTTTATAAAATGACAAAAGAATATAATTTGCGTAATAACGTCTTAGGGGCACGCCCTCTTTTTTCATTTTTGAAATACTTTTACATCATTACACTTTAATTAACTCAAAGTGTTGTTAATTCGAAATTAAAATTGGTTGAAGTCTTGAAAGATCAAGTATTTATGTTTGAGATAATTTTTCAAAAAACGAAGGCCTTACTGATCCAATATTTATTAATTTTGTTTTATTTTTTTAATAGGACGTTTCGGACCACAGTGGTCCATTTTCAGCTATGAAAATATTTTGTAAAACATTTATGAATATTAAAAATAAAAATACAATGTTTCATACGATTGTAATAATCTCTTTTTTTGTATTTTAAATTAACAATGGGGAAGTTTAGCGTGGTTGAAATTACATGTCAAATATCTTTTAGTCGTAAGTATATGAATAATTATAACTTAAAATGTAATTGAAAGTTAAAATTATGTTGCCAATTATTTATATTTAATGATTTATCTTCGAGCCACATTGACGTCACACGTGAGTTATGCGCTTGCGCAGAAGGGATGGTGAGACCTGACTTTTTGAACGTAGGTTGTATCTTGAGACATTACACCACACGCTTCTCTGTTGCCATGGGAACCCAGCGCGCGCTGGTTAAGATAGGCGATACGTTCTCCGCGAGCCACTCTGACGTCATTTTTGTATAAAATTTCATTTTTTGAGAAATGTAGACATCTTTGGGTGAAATAAAATGCAGAATATCACTTTTGAGGGCAATCTTTATAAAATAAAAAAATACGCTAAACTTCTCCATTGCATCAATCCTGATTTGAGGGCGTATAAACAGTTTATGATTTCAAAATGAAATAAAGAAAGTTTATACCTATAAATACAAATACGTCTTCCTGAAAATCGCTAATGGGTTATGGGTTTGAAATAAAGAAGTATATCGTTCGTGTTTTAAATAGTTGATTTATTTCCTTAAAAACTTTATACAAATAATAACATTACGTTTAGATAGAAGTGAACTAAGGAGGTGTAACGCTTGTATCTAATATAGATATCGGGCGGGACGCCTAGTCGATCTTGACCGTGGAGTAGATCTTGCGCACGAAGAGGCTGGTGCCGATGTAGCCCACCGTGCCGCACATGATGCCCAGCGCCGCGCTGAACAACGCCATGTAGCCGAAGTAGAATGCTGTTTGGAATAGTCCGTACATCCTACAAAGAAACACAATGTGCTTTAAATCATAATTACATTCCATGCAAGTCGAATAAGTTATACTAGGGACTCTAGATTCTATTGTTATTTAGGCTGTCATGGAAAAATAAACATAATTTATTACAGAAACAAAATAGCATGTGTTTTGCGAACACAGTGCCATCTAGCGACATGCGCTATAAGTTTTTCCGGGAGACTGCCGAATACAATATTATCAATGCAAGTATAGAGTATACAATGCATCATTTAAAATATTTTAATTTATTTATCTAGCTTCAGTATAAACTATACACCCAGATTCATAAAAGGGTTTAGCTAGTAACCGGGATTAGTGATACCCCTTGTTAATATCTTGAAATATGAAACAAACTCCAGTCCAAATTGATAAAAAAAATTAACTATATTATTTAGTTCTAAAGATAACTGCACTAGTTTGGTGGAATTAGCAATATTTGTAAATGATTATAAGCATTTCTAAATGATACAGAGGAAGATTTGTGTTAATATTTCACAACCTACAAGTCTAGTACTTTGATTACACGCATGCGCAAACCATTCATTCAACTATGGTTATAATCAAAGCATGTTACCGGTTAATAAAAACCGGTAACCGATATTTTTAAGGCTGAAAATGCCGGTAACCGTTAACTTTTATCTTTTAAATTGGACTGTCACATATATTTACATTAATATTGTCATAAAATATTATTAAATCATACAGTAACATCAGTTGAATGAATTATTAAAGTTGTTATTGTTCTACATCTATTCATTTTTAAGTAAAACTGAAAATTGTTGAAAAATAATTGATTTTTTTCTGAAAATTTTCAAATTTTTACACATTTTATTTTTAATGTATTTTGATACATCTCGATGTTCTAATTCCAAATTTTGAAACCGAATTTAATTATCTCTTTTTGTTCTTGAGATATGTGCCTTCAAAGTTGCACCTCAAAAAAGGGTGTTTTTAGGGTATAACCCAAAAATGGGTAGAGATACAATCTCAACGATTTCACCAGTCGATTCTACGGACAAAGTTACATAAAGAAATGTTTTATCCGCATATACGTTCTTTGGAACGATTTGGTGAAAAATGAGAAAAACGAAAAAACAGGAATTTCAAATTTTTGCTCGGGCACTTTTTCTCTCCGAAATTTATTATTTTTTGGACTTAAGTAGATATCGATGCGCTGATTCGAAATTTTCAAACCGAATTCAATTATCTTTTACCGTTCTCGAGATATTTAGTTAGACCTGAAAAAAACGGTTTTTCAGGAATAGCCCTGAAATGATTTGAGATACAACTTTGGCGACCTCACCAATCGATTCTACGGGCAAAATTACATAAGTGTACCAATTTTCAGATTTTTATTCCAACGGATACAATTTTTAGATCGAAAAAACGAAAATGGCCAAAATCGGAAAAAACGCCTGATGAACCCCTTGCGATTTTTTTCGATTTTGGCCATTTTCAGTTTTTCCTTTCTAAAAATTATATCCGTTGGAATAAAAATCTGAAAATTGGTACACTTATGTAATTTTGCCCGTAGAATCGATTGGTGAAGTCGCCAAAGTTGTATCTTGACTCATTTCAGGACTATTCCTGAAAAACCGTTTTTTTCAGGTCCAACTTTGAACGCAAATATCTCGAGAACGGTAAGAGATAATTGAATTCGGTTTGAAAGTTTCGAATCAGCACATCCATGTTTACTTAAGTCTAGAATATAAAAAATTTCGGAGACAAAAAGTTACAGAGCGAAAATTTGAAATTCCAGTTTTTTGGTTTTTCTTATTTTGCACCAAATCGTTCCAAAGAACGTATATGTGGACAAAACATTTCTTTATGTAACTTTGCCCGTAGAATCGACTGGTGATATCGTTGAGATTGTATCTCTACCCATTTTTGGGTTATACCCAAAAAACACCCTTTTTTGAGGTGCAACTTTGAAGACAAATATCTCGAGAACGGGAAAAGATAATTAAATTCGGTTTGAAAATTTGGAATCAGCGCAAAGAGATCTATCAATATAAGCTAGTTTAAAAAATCAAAAATTTTGACCCAAAAATGGGTATTTTTTAAGTATTTCAAGTATAGAAACACAATTTTACGGTGTAGACCTATTTTGAAGGTTTGAATATGGTTAGAAGTAAGTGTGAAACAAATTTCTTACTTGGTTTTGAAGAAGAAGTAGTAGAAAGAGTATAAATAAACATAAGCAGAGGTTGACGCAGCCGCTAGAAAACTAGTCCACTGCCATCTATAATCTTCGGCGTTCAACAGGAAATATGTGCATACTATAGTCACACAAATAGTCACTACTATCAGTATTAAACATACTAGTAGCATAAAACCATACACGTAGTATATTTTGTACGCCCAGAACGATGTGAAGATAAAATACCTGTAAAGAAAGCACAATAAATAAACGCATTGTAATTTGCTAAAGAAAAAGAATTAAAAATTGTTCCAGCTACAATTTAAAACGAAATACAACATATACTTTACATAAATAATAAATAAATAAATTATTACACATAGTTTAATACGTAAAAACATACATTTTACATTTATATTTACGAAAATTAAAAAAAAAACAATTGTTATAGAACTACTTTTTATCAAGTATTTTTTTTTATATAGGAACTACTTTTTATTACATATTCCTACACGTGTTTCACTTTTCTTGTTTGTTAACGTTTCCAGAAATAGTATATTGTGTAACAAGTGCAAAAAGTCGGCACAAGACGAAGTCGAGTGCTAGAATCACACAAGGTGGGAAATAGGTGATTCTGCACAACTGATACTCTATTCTTTTTCTACGACCACACTGCTGAACGTTACAGAACAAAAATACATGCACGAAAACTATTTGACATAAAAAAATAGCGCAGGTACCCTCACAAAGAGTACCTTCACGCATGCGCAGTGTTGCCAAATACCGTGAGAAATGATTTGTCACACTTTAACCCACAGTTGTGGGAAATATGTATCTTTGAAGCTTTATATAGAGTGAGAAAGGTGCTACTTTCCATAGTGGTCGTAGAAAAAGTAATTTTACTCCCTCTTTCGCGAGAAAAAAGTAGAGTTTCCTATGTTCTTTTGTTTGAAACAAAAGCTTTCTGATTTTGTTTCCAAAGCACACTTGACCGATAAATAAAAAATGTGTATATGTGAACAGAATAATTTTTTTGTTTTGTAGTACCACAGATGTCCACTGAGGCGCTGTCGAAACGTCAAAGGCTAAACTACGTCACGAGCTAATTTTATTTTTTATAGAATTTACAAATAATTTTAAGGACACAACTAACAATTTTACTTACATTTCTATGAAGATACTGGCAAAAGGCAAAACGCCCCCTAAAAGAATAATAACTCCAGGTTCCATAAACCATTTCTTTTCAGGAATAGGTCTTGGAACTGCGTTAATTCTGCAAGGATAATCAGGTTGTCCTGCTAAATTCCTTCCCAGGACTGTACCGACTAGAGTCAATGGTAAAATCACAAATAAACATATACAGGTCACTGCAACCTACAAAAAATTATTAAAAAAACACCTCCCTTTTAATTTTTTTTTTATTTACCATTGTGCCAAAAGGAATAGCTCGACTAGCATGATAATAAATAGCAATAAAATTAATAAAAAACGCAGTCCCACAAACCAACACTGGCAACATGAACGCCGAGAGCAGCATTTGTTTTATCCAAACTTTGCCGCCCATTCTAGCGTAAAGTGAGCCCCCGAAATATCCATTCACTGGTGATGTTGCCGCATATACAAATATAGCAGTTGATAATAAAGATCCCCGTCTAAAATTCTCAAATATAATACCTAAATCATGAGAAAAAACAAAAGACATACTCAGTATACAGTTCGCCTAAGATAGCGAAACATATGACGCTCAAAACAACAGTTGTCAGTTGGTAACCTGACCCGACAAGGGCGGAAAAGAGCATGGAGTGTGAAGCAGGTCTAAACACGTCTCCGTGGACTTGTTTCCACCCGTATTCGTCTCCCAAATCCCGCTCCTATAAAAAAATCAGAGCATTTAATCGGGAACCGGTTTTTTTTTTTATTACATGCCATGAAAATAATCTACACCCATTTTGGGTGTGGAAAAAACTCACCATATCATCCATGTCATCGTCTTTACTGTACCGAGCGTAATCTTTTCGTAAGGTGCGCATTAATATCATTGAAACTAAACCGACTAGGAAAATAACCATCATAAAACTGTTGAAAATACTGAACCAGTGAATCTACAACAAATATTATTAATTAATTAATAAAAATTAATTTTCGTCACTATTTAACAAGAAGAAAGTAGTGCTTTCTATACACGTCGTGAGAAAAATATATATTTAAATGTTTAAAAAAAAATAAGTTTGGTAGTTGATGTTCAACTGTTAATAATCATATAAGTTGTTTAACAGTTGATGTTCAATTGTTTTCCTTGTCAAAAAAGGTCTCAAATGTTTTAAATAAATTTAATTTTTTAATCTCAAAAACTTGTTAATATTATTTAAAATATAACAATTTTTTATTCAAATTTTTGTAACATAAATAATTTAAATAAAGTAACAACCAAATATTTTCCCTGTGTAAATAAAGTCTAAACTGATTTAAAACAAAATAAAGATCCAATTACTCAATTTCAAAAAATATTTATTACTAGATATTATTTAAAATATATTTTTTTAGTAAAAGTTTATAATAAAAATAATTTGAAATTGACAGTTGACGATTAAATATTTTCCCTGTGTAAAAAAAGTCCCAGTCTGACAACTGTCTAAGTAAAATATCAACTGTTTTACAAAATAAAAGTTTCAAACTAAAAACTTACTGTGTCAACCAAAATTATAAAACTTGTTTTAAAAAGATTTTTAATATCAGAAAATTATTGTTTATTATTTAAAATATAAATGTTTTTCAGTTGATGTGCAACTATTTTTCCCTGTGTAAGTAAAGAAAAGTTCTATGTTGACAGTTGATGTTCAGTTGTTTTCATGTGTAAATAAAGTTAGAAGTGTGTTAAAACATACGTGTTTCTAGTTCAAAATTTCAGTTTTTATCAACAAAAACATTCTAAATATTATTTGTAAACATATTTTAATACAAAAAATTAATAATAACTAAATAATCTTTCAGTAAATTTAAGTGTGATAGTTGATGTTCACTTGTTATCAAAGTGTAAGTTTGATAGTTGTGTAGTGTTCAAAATTCTTACCCTGTGTTGGAAGAAATTAGGATCCAAGTATTTGTCGAACCGATTTTCAAATTTGACATCGGAAGGTTTCCAGTTAACTTCATAAGTGAAGCTAATTTTGGCGGTAGGTGACAACAGAGCTTTATTTTCTGAGGTTATGTTAACATCGACAATTTGTTTTCCGTTGTACCCTATATCGAACTTTTTATGCGTCCAAATATAATAGGAATTATCCCCTACTTCACCAACAATTCCCCAGATTGGTAAATCATCGATGTACATTTGATACCAATAATGATTTTTAACTGCATATACAAACGCTTTGTATTTCTCTTCATCTAGCTGCACTCCGCAGTAATTTGTTGGCGCGATGTCCGCTAAAATTTTGTTTGTGATTCAATTGTTTTTAAAAATAATGTTCTTACCTTTAAATTCGATGTCTAAACCACTGAATTCGAACTCTACGCCTTGAAGAGCTTCACTTAATGTTTCATGGTAATGAGAAATTGTTTCTTTTGATCCCATACAAAATGGGAGAGATGAATACGCATAAGTTTCTTGTCTGTTGTGGTAGGGCCCTACTGTATTCATCCATAGAACAACTTCTTCATTATCATCGTACTAAAAATTATTGTCCTTCAAAATTTGTAAAGGTGGCAGTCAACTATCTAATCTATGTTTGATTTTTTTGCAACACTAACAACAAGATTTTAATTTTAATTGTCACAAACAAAAGTTAACGTTTATTAAAAAGAAAACAATATATTAAACCGGGTACTTACTATATGATTGTGTTCATCAGCCAACACCCCCATGAAGAGGAATCCTACGACTAAGGCGGTAAAGAGATGCATTTTTATGTTCCACTTATTTTAACAACTATTAGTTCTGTTTTTCACGTACACAAATCTCACAATAATATTGGACTGCTGAATAAGTACATATTTCTACACACGTAGACAAGTTGACAAGTTATCGTGTCAAAATGCCATTTGAAAATGATAAATTTCCCTGTTTGGTTACTAAATTTGGTATACAAACATGAAATTTGCACCTTTCCCCCCGCTATTTATTGTTTTTATATCTATTTTTAATTTACAAGTTTATTACAATATATTTAAAATTACAAACGTCAAATTTGACAACTACATTTGTAAACAAATGAATGTCCAGATACGTCAAACCAATATTAATAAATTATGTTAAATTAAAAGTTAAATGTAATAGCTATTTTGTAATAAGGAAACAAAAGGAAATATTTAACGCATGCAAAAATTGCAAAACGAGACGCAAATGAGTTTTACAAGATTAATTTAATAACCACCCAATTTCCAACGTCTTTCATACAATATTTTTCTTCTATTTTCGTTTGAATAAATACAAAAATATATTTAAAATCATAAATTTTTGATATTTTAAAATTTTTACATATGCACATACTTTCCATTTTGATTTGGAGTGAAAAACTTTCTTATTATTGTGCAAGTAATACAATGACCATATTATTTTACTAGTAATATAATGATCTTATTATTTTACTTATAATAGGTATAATGAATATATTATTTTACTAGTAAAATAATAGAATTAATAACTTAACTGAAATTAATAAAATTAAGTCTCTTATTAAATCTAAAGTAGAAATACAATTTAAAGCTTCAAGTAAAGTACTCTTTTTAGTAGACAAATTGTAGTTCAAACAAATTGTAGGGCAATTAAAACACAAACATTCAATAATACATAATTTATTAAGTAGTATTTACATTTTTGAAAGTAAATCTATGTTTTAATTTTTCTGCAACATGCAAGTAAGGATTTTGTAGCTCAGATGGCGTTTTAGGCACTCCAGTTAATCGTTTTACTTTTGGAGACATCAAAACTAAGTTTTGAATTAAACCAAAAGTACTTGAAGAAAACCAATACAAACATAAACACTGAAAACATAGGAATTAATATATTTTTTAACAACTTATTATGTTTTTTTACCGAAGGAACATACGCTGAAACTGGTATCATAAATATACTAACTCCCCGAATAAAATTAGCGATATATCGTTGTAATTTAGTCGGATCTTTTGTACGAGAGGCAGTTTGAACTTCAATGATTAATAAATTAACTACACCTAAAGCTACCGGTAAAATATAAGTTGAATCGACTTCAACTAAGTTTGGAAACCATGCTGTTCCTCCTAAAGTTAATTCAGTCCATGTTATTTGAGCATCCACATCCATTTTTGGTAACATGTAACATAGATTTCTAAAACTTATTGATAAGCACAGCCACATTGGTATTTGTGCCCAAATTATAATACTGGCTTTAAATGGATGGCAATTGTCTCGTACTATTAACTTTTGCCATTGTTTCTTCAACTAAAACAATTAATTATAACAAGTGAATAATCAGTAAACAAACTTACAGATCTGTTGTACATAATTCTGGCAGTTTTTTCATCCCATTTTAAATACTGCATAGCCATTGCTGTTTCTTTTTTTAGTTCAGCTACAATAGCAGGCATTTCTAGTGATAAGTTTTCTACTTTTGCTAGTATATAGTTTTGATAAATTGCTAAAGGAACTGTGACTATAGATCGTAGAAGAACTGTAGTTAGAATTATACTGGCCCACCATGGTAAATGTGTATATGAGTGTACGTTTAATACGAATTCTTGAAAGTGGGCGACTGGTACACTTTCAGATAAAGATTTAAAAATACCAGTTTGGGTTTGAATTAATGATTCAACTGTACTTTGAGATTGGTATCTTTTTGTTTCATTATAGTTTGAAATAGAAGAAATACATGTGCTTAACCTTATTTTATTTAAGTTTCGATTTAATTTTAAAACGTAACTCATTTTGAATTCTAATAACCTACAAAATAACAGCTGATTTGACAAACATGTCAGATTTTAACCTTGCTTAACCATTTGTGTTTTGTAACGAACTTTGTATATATGGCGTGATTCCCTACTATTTTCGTAAGATTTTTACGCACGCCAATGACTTCAAGGAGAAAGTGACAGTTTATGTTTACATTTGGAAATTTTGACATCATATCTATTTTTACTCAAATGTGTGTCAATTTTTCGCGTTTGGGCTTGTATGTGCAGGTTTAGTTTTTATTTAAATGTGATTATTGTCAAATGGGAATGAGTTTTGGGTAAAATGGGCTTTTCTGTAAGCAAGTTTGCAACGCCTGTTAAAAATTATGTGATTGGGCGTAAAAGAAAGCTTGACTTGGACGATTCAGACGAGGCTTTGAATAAAATTATTGACGAAAATTTACAAACACCCAAAAGGTAACTTTATTTCAGAAAAAATCACACTGTTTTTATCTATAAATGTTTTAGAAAAAAACTACGAACAGCTGAATATATTTACCAAACTTTATTCAAAGAGGGAAAAAACTCAGATGTAACAGTTTTAGCTTTAGGAAACACATTTCATTTACATAAAATATACTTATGTCAAAGTTCTTACTTTGCTAGTATGTTTGGTGGATCTTGGCTTGAAAGCACACGAAATTTAATACCAATAGAGATTGTAGATCCACAAATTACTGTGGAATGTAAGTTTGGTTATGTTATTGATGTTCAACTGTTAATAATTTGTTTACAGCTTTAAATATAGTGTTTGGGTCTTTATATTTGGATGAAATAACTTTAGAACCACTAGGAATTATTTCTGTATTAGCAACTGCGACTTTATTTCAACTAGAAAACATTATCGAGCAATGTACAGAAGTTATGTTGGAAACAATAAACCCAAAGGTATACACTCATTTGTTTCCTACATAAACACTTATTCAATTGTTTTTAGACTGTGATTAAATACTATAACGCAGCTTGTGAATATGGTGTTCAAAAAGTTAAAGAACAAACATTTAAATGGCTCGAAGTAAACTTATTAATTTATTATGCGGAACGTCCAGGAAAATTGCGAAAATTTTCAAATTCTCTCCTAACTCGACTCGTTGCAAGTCCTAACTTGTTTGTAATGCAAACAGAATTTTCTGTTTACATGCTTTTAAGGTTATGGTTATACGTTAACGTGGCTTTAGGGAAAAAAGAGAATTTTGGGAATGACGTAGAAGTAGTAACAAACTTTTTTAGCAGTAGAAAAGGTAAACAAACACTTTTTGTTTTGTTTTTTGTCTAATTTTAATGTAGCAGATCTGGAACCATTTTTATTAACTCACGAGGGAAAAAAATATGCAGAACCTTTTAAAGTTTTGAGATTAAAAAATTTACTTCTCCACCATATGGACATAGAAGTTATACATCGAGACAATATCATTCCAAAAGACTGGCTCCATCCAGAGATTCTACAACAGTGGTACTCAATGTTGCGAATTAACCAAAATGTTGACACTGGGTAAGCACTTTGAGGTTAGCACTATTTACGGACTTTTTACACACACAAAACATTGGAAATAAATTATTAAACACGAAATACATACATTAACTATTATATATTTATTTTTTTATTAATATTTTACTCACAAATACAAAACTTTTCATATTTTAATACAAAAGTTTTCACAAACAAATTTGTTGTTGACATTTGATGTTTAACTGTTTATTGTAAAGCGGGTATTGTACCATGAAACCGAATTCCTGATGTATTTCATTCCAACTGTCATTTACAGAAAATCTTACAAAAGTGTTTAATATTAATATATATTGTTTGTATATTAGCATAAATTTCAGTAAATTGTTTACTTGTAAACAAATTTGTTGACAATTTCATATTTAATGTATATTTAAAGCACGCATATTATCTCGTTAGATCGAATTCTCATAACATTATATGTGACAGTAAATCTTGTACAAATATTTATTTTTAAAATTGTTTAAACATAAAATATAAATAATTAGTGACTCCAAATATAAAATATTTATATTCTTTATTATTTTTTTAATTTATTTTTTGCTGTTTTGTAAAAGCGCGTGTTTTATCTCATTGGATTAAATTCTTAATAAATGCACTCTAATTTGCTAGACAAAAATCTTGCGAAATATTTATTTTTATAAAATTATGATCTTTATTCGAAGCTCACTTTTATGAGTGCGTTTGTTAACAGTGAAGTTTGGTCTCATAAGATTATAATATAAAATCAGGCTTCATAAAAGCGATTTTATTATAAAATTGAACTCAGAATACGGGAGTTCATCTTTATTATTAATTTTTGTTTTTATTTTCGCACATATTTTTGCTGTCAAACAACAACGATATTCTAATTTTTTTACAAAGAGTGCATCATCCCATTTGTCTAAATTTCCATAGATATAATTCTCATATGATTTTGTTTTGCAGACCAAAATCTTGTGAAGATGAATTATTTTTAAAAGAGTGTTTGCGATGTGGTAGAGTTGTCAGACAAGAAAATAAACAAATGTGGAGGTGGACCGGATTTCATTTCGGTTTAGATTTAGTAATAATCACAGATGGAAATACTTTATGGGTAAAAAGAAACCACAGAGCTGACAATGAACAGATGTTAAGTTTCCAAGTACAAAGAAACATTTTCATAAGGTGAGTTTTGTGTTAAATTTGAATAAAGTTAATAAAAAAAATTACAGAGCAACAGTGGCATCTGTTGATGAACAGCTGCAAGTAAAACATGTACAGTCATCGGGAATTCGGTGTATAACAATAACAAGAAACGAGGAAGTCCCATTGTTAATTTTCAATAAAGAACTAACGTTTCCCCTTTTTGTTTCTGTTAACCTGTTGTTAACTTCGCCGAAGATATCCACAGAAAATTCTACAAGTCCAGTGGAAAAAGAAACTAAATTGTAAGTGACATTCCTTGAGACCGAATTCCCAATGGGAGCAACCATTAAGGCCTCGCTACTAATTTAAGTTAACGCTTTCTACTAGTCACGCACTGTTACCAAAAGTGCCATTTTTACACCCTTTGCTTTAGTTCTAGGATTTGTTTATCCTATAAGTGCACCTATTTCACTCTGGAGACTTTGCAGGGAGTTTTTTTTTGACAGCAGCTAACTTCTCTGCAAAGTTCCCCTGGGTTAACATTTCAAGCATTTAATGATTTTGGTTGCAGAATAGAAATTATTCAGTGTTGAACGTCGACCGTCTATTTATATACCGAAATTGTAAATTTTATATATTGTACAATTGTTTTTAATAAATTTGTATAACACTGTTAGAAAATATATTTTTCTAGGTTATAAGTGCTCTTAAAACTAATACTAGTCCTTCGGATACTTAATTTCATTATTAATTGGGATGTGGACATGTACTGTGATTAATTATGTATTCTTCCATATTTGTTTATAATAAAATCTCATTTACAAATCTTTCATTCAATACCTCCCACCAATTTCTCAAAAAAAATCATCGAGTTTTTTTGTGACCAATCAAAGCAGATCTCGAGAACTTAAAAAATACAAAGTCATGTTATACAAGTTCCCAAAAAATGCATATGGGCCTCAAAATAGACCGTTAAATAGTTTTTTTTTCAACGATTTTTTCTTTTGATTTCTCAAATTTCTCATTCTCGAATGCAAAAGTACCATTTCACAATCTAGAATAAAAAATAAATGTTTACGTACTAATGTCTGGATGAAAAATGTTATTTTTCATACAAATCTTAAATGAGTAAAAAAATTAAATGTATTGATTTTATTAATGAATTTAATTTTAATACTACATGATCAGTAATAAAATTTTTATTGTCGAAGTCAAATTGTTGATCTGAGATAGAATTGTTTATTGTTTTATTTCATTATTATCTGTCTGATTGTGCATTGTATTTTGGTGCCGATAAAAAAATGCTACAATGACAGAAAAGAGCGAAATTGATTGCGATATTAGCAAATTCTGTTTTATTATAACTAATAAGAACAACAGAAATATTGAATTAAGTATGCACCTTACCAAAAATGTACATTAAAGCTTCGTTAGTTTATTTGCCTCGGTTTGCGAACTTTGACTCAACTGTAATAAACAGTTTTTTGTTCTTGATACATATATAGCTATTTATCTATCGTTCAGGCTATGAAAAAATTGACAATTGTAGTAATCGTAATCAGTAATTAGTAAAAATGTGGAAACCTAAAATTGAATATTTTGATACAACTATTCAAAGAATGCCAAATTCAGACTGGATGCGATCACAAAGCAGACATTACCCTTATATTAGCAACAGAAGTCAAATCATGTCAAATGCAGAAGTACCGAAAAATGAAAAAAATACTCAATTAAATTGCGACCCAGAAAGAAGTCACAGAAGACATTATTGCCCTTCTGATGTGGACAGATCTCATTTGGAAGGATATTTTTAAAAAATGTAAAATTTGAAATGAAATGTCAATTTGAGAATCTGTCAAAGACATTTTGAATGAAGTATAAATTATTATTTTATTTATAATAAAGTGTTTTGAATGTAGTTTTGTAAAAATAAGAAATCTAAATCGATAAGAAGGAGAAAGCGAATGCGAATGCGATTTCAAGATGACCGATTCGGTCGTCGTCGTTTTTGTTTACGTGTAGACGACTTCGTGGCATTACTCCCGTTACTTTATCCAACGTGGGCATTCTCATTCTAGTCGGTGCGCTGTAAGAATCACTAGTGTCTACCATGGCGAAACCTTTTCGAAAGAATTCTAGTAAAAATCCGCCCATTTTAAGCCATGAATTCATAATTCAGAATCATGCGGATATTGTCTCGTGTATTGCTATGGTTTTTGTGATTGGAATTATGGTTCAGGTATGTCGGAATTGTTTCCATATGGATATAGGTTATAGGGTTGATTTTATTAGGCTACTTCACCAATTGCCAGCATTTTTATTGCTCTACAACACAACGTTACTGAATTCACAGCTGGGGAAATACCTCTATATCGACCTGGAGTTCGAGATTGGTGTGCTGTATTTTTTTACAGCTTAATTTGTATTGTTATTCATGCAATCTTACAGGAATATGTTTTGGATGTAAGTTATTTTACCTCAAAAATAGGTTAGGTTTCTATGTGATTGTTTTTTTTTAGAAAATCTCTAAACGTCTGCACCTCAGTAAATCTAAACTTGCAGTTTTTTCCACAAGTGGACAATTCGCTGCATTTTACCTAATCTCTGCTCTTTGGGGCTTGGATATAATCGTTAGAGAACACTATATTTCTGATGTAAGACTTTCAGGTTAGAATCTTATAAGATATTAATGTTCATTTGTTTAGCTCTCACTGTTATGGTTGGATTATCCTGCGAACTTAACTTTCATGTTAAAGTTGTTTATGATTATTCAACTGGCCTACAGTTTGCATGAACTACCGGAAATTTATTTCCAAAGGACAAAACGTGAGGAATATATCAGCAAAGCTAGTAAAAGTTTGGCTGCTCTGGTTTTAATCGCTATTCCATACTTCTTGAAGTAGGTTTGAAAAACTACACTTAATTGCACTTAAGACTTAAATTTTAAGTTGCTTAAAAAAAATCATTGTAAACAAATAGTACATTATTGTTCCACGAGTTGGTCCAAAAACACTCAATAATTTAAATTGCAAAAATAATTAAGTAATCTAAAAATTTTAAAATATGGTAACACTGTTGAATGAAGATGGGTACTTAAAACTGTCATAATTCATGTATAATATTGTGAAAAAATTTAAATCTATACGTTAATATTTACAGAATATTCTTTTAAATTAGCTTTATTTATTTGTTTTCATATTTATAATAATTCCAAATTGTATTAAAATACATTTTAAAATCTTTGAGGTTATCAATTTAACATTTACCATGAAGCTCAAAACTTTTTTTTACGACAAAAAAATTACCCAAAAACAATATTTACCAAGCATTTTTAATTAATTAAATTATAAGCAATTTAAAATTTAAATCTTGGTGCAACAATATTTTATTTTTTCTAAGAACGAAGTGTGGAAAAGATCAAACTACCTCCACCTTTTCCATGCTTTATCTTTTGTAAAAAAAAAAAATACTTATATCTTTTGGAAACGTCGGCGCTACGATCGTTTTTTACTTCAAACTTGTCAACTTGACAACAGTGGAAAACTTTAAATTTAACTTAACACTTTTTTGCAAAACCTCATTGTACTGCTAAACGTCAAAGTTTACATAACCTAACTTTCTAGCTTATGTTGCTCTTTTCGTCCATATAAATCGATTGTGGAAACATGTGAAAAAAAGTGTAACACAAAAGAAAAGCACTTACTCGAGCTCAATTTTGACGCACGAGCGTAATGAGTGGGACATTCGAGTTAGTTAGTAAATAACTATTTCCACTGTTGCCAAGTTTGCAATTACAACATTACCAACAAAACGATCGCAGCGCCGCGTGTTCTACAAGTATTCATCAATTTTTTTTTGTAGCTTCAACCGATTATTGGTTTGTTTATTGGTTCTGCACTACGTTTCCGAGTTAGTGTACCATGTAACTCAGTTAGTTCAGACTGTGGACCGAGAGGAAAAATGGGCTAAAATCCTAAACCTCGTTTTTAACGTTGTGTTAGTCTTAGCTCGTTTAGCTTCTATTATTGTTTCTGTTTTGACTTTGTGGTACGGTTTGGCCCTAAATTCGCAAGAAAATATTGACATAGAAAACGGAAACTTTAACACTGCTCCAGTCAGGTTGGCCCTTTTGGCAGGAATTTGTCTGCTGCAAGCGTAAGTGAAAATATTTTGAATACAGGGTGTTCGTTTTAAGAGGCTAACCATTGGGATGTAGAGAACTAAAAGAGATACGAAGTCGGTTAAATTAAGACAAAGTTGCCGCATTAGTTACCAATTTTAATCATGTTTTTGTTTTTTTTAAAAAAAATGCATAGGCCACTAGATATGAAAAAAAAATATTTTGGCAAATTTACTTTTTGACTTATAACTTTCTTGTTTCAATTATTACAAATTTCTAGTTTAGTTTGCACATTCTGCAGACACTTTTTTACGAGGAATTGACAGCGAACTTCAAAATTTTTGTAGCTCGAATGCTTTTTGAGAAATTCTTATTAACATTTAATTTTCATATGGGGCTCAAAGTTGTGTGTAATACAGTTAAATAGAGATTTTTTTTCTTTTTCCAATGATATAAAACATATGTACATTAAAATTAAAAATAAACAAAGAAATTAGAGAATTACTGATTTTATTCATTTCGGTCAAGTGTGCTTTGGAAACAAAAGATTTTCGATTTTTTTTCCAAAGCACACTTGACCAAAATGAATAAAATCAATAATTCTCTAGTTTCTTAGTTTATTTTCATTTTAATGTTCATGTGATTTATATCGCTGGAAAGAGAAAAAAAATCTTATTTAACAGTATTAAAGGCAATTTTGAGCCCCATATGATGATTGAAAATTTAGTATGAATTTCTCGAAAAGTGTTCGACTTACAAAAAATTTGAGGACCGTTGTCAACTCCCCATAAAAAAAATTAGAATCTTTTATGAATTAAAACAAGAAAGTTATAAGTCAAAAAGTAAATTTGCAAAAGCAATTTTGTCTCAATTTAACCGACTTCGTATATATTACAGTTCTAAAGATCCCAATGGTTAGCTTCTTAAATCGAACACCCTGTATAAATCGCAATAAGAATTGAGGTTTAAAGTCTATATTTTAGGTACTTAATGTTTAACTTCATAACGCAACAACTTGCCAAAGTGCGAGAAAGTAAAGCCTCCCACGTGGTGACCAGAGGTTCCAAACCCAGGAAAGAAAAGAGCAAGAAAGGTAAGACGCAATAACAAGTGATTTTTGATTCTCAAAATTTTGTGTTAACAGGCAAAAAATATTATTAATTCGGCTCCAAATTTTGTAAACCTCTGTATCTGTTGTGCAAATAAATTGGTTTTGTTTATTTCTGTTGGTTTTTTTTTTGAGGTTGGTATGTTTGTTTCAGCTAAAAAAGAAAAAGAAGAGTCTGATTTGCCAGAGGTAGATCAAAACACGAACAAGAATTTGAGGACGAGAGGACAGAAGGCTAAATAATCATGACATTTTTTGTATTTATATCATTCTGTCTTTCAGCAATAATTGTACCGTTTGACATAATAAATTCATCTTAAATAATATTTGTTTTTCTTGTATTGTCGTAAAATGTTTTGATTTTACTTTAAAAACAATATTTATTTGTCCAGCAGTATTGTCCACAGTTCAAATTTGAATGGGTGATCGACTGTTATATCACAATTTTGAAATGTTTTCTTATTGTTTTATAGACCTAAATAGATTGAAAATTATTATTTTATTATTTATTATTCGATTGTAGTAATTTAAAGCAACAAAAATATATAAATTAATGAAAAATCTTGTGCCTAATAGATTATCTTTATCTGATCTTTTCTTTTTTTCAGTAATTCGGGTTTCTTCTACTGTTATAAGTATATAATTAAATATAGATGCATATAAAGACTGTCATATTTTCGTTTTTTGATAAATGTTGATTCGGTTTATTTTATTGAGATTTATTTCGTAGTATATTGATTTATATGTTATCGAACAATAATTTCAATTAATTTTTTGTGTTTATATGCAGTGAATTACATAGTATAACAAAAAACTTGTGTGGAAATTTTTTTACTCATCGTATGTTATTGATTTGTCAGATAAAATTTTGGAAACTTGTTTAAATAATTGATTATGTTTCTATATATGAATTTGAAAAAATGCGATTATTTTTGATTAAATACTGAATGTTTATTTGAGTAAAGACTCTCTCTACATCTGTGTTATGTGCCCGTATTGTAAATATATAATAACAAATAATTTCGTTAAAAATGTGCACATTAATTAAATATTCAAGTTTAAAAGAAATATTGGGAACAATAAATGAAATGCTGTCTTTTTATTTTTATTTTTGTATAAAAAATATTATGACATTTCTTTACTTTTTGTTTGTAAATTCCTTTTCTAAGAAGATGTATTTATAATATTCTAAAATTTGAAAATAATAGTAGAACATGTTCATTAGTAATTTAAAGTTAAACTTCCTCGTATTCGTATTCAATTCGTATCAAAAAATGCTGTATTTTTATATATTTATTCTATTATTTTTTAAATAGCTGTACTTAAAAAATACTTATCATTCATATATATGAAGAAATGAATGATGACCATTTTAAAGTTTACCGCAATTTTTTATATAGTTTATTATACAATATATTCACATTCAAAGTGAACTGACTACAATTTTTTTTCAGTCAGGAGTTCCTCAAGGTAGTTTTCTTGGACCTAGTCTGTAATAGGTCTTTTTATATAGTTGAAAAGCCAAAAAAGTTCTATTCAAAACTATCACAATCTATTGTAAGCTCCTTAGAAAACATTAAAGTTGACACCGACAACTGGAAAACGGTATTTTTTTGTTGTTACCCAGCTTTCACACGTAAAGGAAAAAGTGGGTTTTACTACTTTTCTGACTACTTCCGCCTTTACTTCTGCAGGTATCTCCATTCGATTAAGAAATTTGGCAATTGTTTCTTTAATTTCATCGTCCAGTGTCCCTTTACTGTTTATAATTCCTCCCAGATACGTGAATTAATTTATTCACAACCACTATTGTAATATGGTAATTCCTAACCAGTCAAAGGTTGGAAACGTATGTCATTTTTAACTGCAATGACAATCTCACGGGTGGGAAATACTTTAAAATCCCTTGGGGGGGAAGTGTTTACTATGGTTGCCTAGTAATACTGTCATAAATCTCTAAAAGTAAGGTGATCAGTGCTGTCAAACATATTAAAATAAATTTAAACATTTGTTTTCATAGACTACTACCGTACATTAATTTAGTTTATTGGAAAAAGGCGATATACGAGTAGAAGTTAATTTGGATAATTGTGAATAAAATAGTATACATAGTTCGGTGGGAGTTTCATTACAGCCTTGCGCTATATCTGAGCCTCGAGGCTTCGCGTTTCGGTCATATAATAAACCCTCGGCTGTAATGAAACATTTCCCACCTCACATGTAATATACTATTCCAATTCTTAGGAAATAAAAAAAATTGAGTCAATTCTGTTCAGAAATGTCAGTTGTAAAAAAATGAAGTGTTATTCAAATTGAAAGTTATGTTTAATAAGTTTTTTCAGTTGACTTCCCAGAGTTATAATTTGCAGAACAGGTAAGTAAATAATAGATTATATCTAAATCGTGCTCATGTTTAATATATGCCAATGGTAAAACCCGTAATAAGATTGATTTAAATGAATTCATATTAAGATTAATTAACCTGTAGCTAAAACAATCCTTTTGTTAGTTTTTCTATTGATGATTTTCAACGCTCCAAGTTCAAGGATGAAGTTTTGGGACGGCGCTCAAAATATTCTTCACGTAATATTTGTTTTGAACTACATTTTTTGCTGGAGTTATTAATTATGGTAAAAAGCAGATACTCGGAACTATAAGGTAAGAATTACTCAAGCTTCTATCGTTAACCACAGACCTTGAAGAGAAGAAAAAATCTCGTACATACGGCACTGGCACGTATTTGTATAAATAATAATAGCGAAGATTCTCTCGTCATTCTCAGTGTTGTTTTGGTACAGTAATCATCAAATCGCATTGCAATGGGTTTTAGTTACACTATTGTGTTGGTTTTTGCTATTGTTGGTACTACTCTAGCTTGTAAGTACATTTTAACTATTATTTATACTTAAACAAACATAATTTATCACACTTGGCACATAATACCCTCCTACCCATTTTTGGGTATGGCTAATTTACCACAAATTTACCTCAAATGATATGAAAATTTTGTAAAATTTTTTTAAGCGCTGATGAAGCGCTTTATATAAATTATGTATTAAAACATTAAATATTACTCAAGACCCATTACTGGGTATGCATGCTTTTTCACAATTTATATGCATATATTTTAGATTTAAAAATCAGCCAATTTTATTTGGGTGGGCAAAGGCCGGTCCGATATTTTTTAGGGTGTGCACCCAAAGTACTAAACCAAAAATTTTTGTTAATACATAAATGTTATTTAACAAAAAATAACACAACTGTGAAGGTCTCTTACATTAACCATCGATTAAGAGAAAAAATTGCATTGAAAAACTAGCATAAGTTGTTAAAAATATACATACATTATTTAATATTTCGAAGCGATATTTTCCTATTAACCAATAGTAGTATTCGGAACAAAACATTACATTCAATTTAGAATTATCCCTTTAGGATGTCTTGAAGCAAAGGTGTCTTTTACTTTTTGGCAATTACCTTTTAATATTTTTGTAATTAAATTTGCAATTTAGGGGTCATAAACAAAAAAAAGTTTTTTCCCGCCCTGTTTTTTGATACTGTAATAATAATAATTATACATTATATATACTTAAAAAAGCGACTTTGTATCTCTATTCAATTTTTAAAAAGAATTATATTTTCTATTTTAATTTAAAATACGTTTTCGTATTTTTCAAATGTTTTTAGTAAAATTTGTAGCTCGTTTTGTAAAGAAATTTATATCAATCAATTTTCTAATGTTCAGCCAAAGATTTAATAGTATCATAGATTAAAAATGTTAAATGAACTTGTAGTCATTAAAATAATTTATTGTCATTAAACCGAAGTTTAATTTCAGTTACAGCCTTTTGATATATTAGATCAGTCAGATTTCCTTTTTTATTTAATTCAAAATTTTGCATCTTTTACTGTCCCAAATACAAAATTTCAAAATTCTACAGCTAATTGTTTTCAAGTTAGGTAAACAATTCAAAAACACTCTTAAAGCAGAGAGCCTTTTTGGCACTGCACTGGAGGTGCACAACTAGATATTATAGCAGTTCCATATACAAAATTTCAACATTCTACGGCTAATTATTTTTGAGTTATGCGAAACTAGTCAAAATGGATTCAGGGATGGTCAGAAGAAACATTAACGTAAAAATCTGAAATCCGAATTTTTTTGCGATTACTTCCCTTTTATACTTTGTACAAGGAAGTAAAAACAAAATATGCATCTCTATAGCTTATTATCTATTATTTACAAATATCACAATTTATACAAAAATATTTTATACTTATTATTAGCGCAGTTCAATAAAGCGCTGCCTAAAAACTGCATACATATTAGCAAGTAATAAAAATATAAAACATATTTAAGTCAAATTTTATTAACCATTGTTGGGTGTGACATTTTTGCAAATATCCTAATTTTTGCGAGACTTTTCTTAAAACTTTACAGCGCTGAAGCAGTACTATTCAAAATTAAAGCGCTGCCTAAATAACATGACTCAACTCAAACTGAAATTCTTAGAATTGCAATCAGAATTCTTAAAGTAATAATCGTAAATATTTGAATAAATACTTATTTTGTTTGATTATGCTTTTTAAAACACTCAATAAAATTTATGATAAAAATTCAATTTTAGGTTTCATTTTAATTGCATTAAAATACACATTAATAAATTGAAATTTTTCATTTTTTTTCATACTTACACTATGTACTACAATACGTACGTATCACATAACTCAAAAATGATTAGCCATAGAATGTTGAAATTTTGTATAACGTACTGCTGTAACATCTAGTTGTGCACCTTCTTTTTTTTATTGTAATCGGCAGTGCCAAAAGGGCAATTTGTTCGTATTGTTTTTTTGAATTTTTCACATAACTCAAAAACGATTAATTGTAGAATGTTGAAATTTTATTTAAGGAATTTCTAGTGTTTCACAAGATAAAGATTTCTTGTCTTTTACTTATTTCTTGTCTTGTCTCGAAAAGCAGGACAAAAAAGTATCTTGTCCTTTATTACTCTCATAAAAATCTTGATCATCATTTTCTTGCATATTGCTTTGTCTTGCATGTTAATACTCCCAAATGATCTTAAACATATAAGTAATCTTGTATCAGACACACATTTTTTTCTTTAGATAATATCAGAGTCAATTATCAAACATATGTATTTCATACAATACAATTATGTTTTATGTATTATTATTAAATAAACATCTGTACAAAGCATCGCTAATTATAAGAAAGCATTTTGTGTCTTAACTTTGCATTATATGATTTCGAAGAATAATTATATTATTTAGTCAATCATTATTACTATTATATTTTTTGAAACTAAAATTTACGTACATATGTTAAAAAAAATGTATTCATATTTGTAATACTTACATATTTTTGTACTTTTATATATTTATAGGTAGGTTCTTTCAATAAATCTATATTTAAAAATAGCAAAAAAAAATACAAGAGTACTAGAATTGAAGAAAATCTTGCTATTTTTGTACATTTCTTGCAAGATAATCTCTTGTCTTGTCTTGCTTTGAAATTTGTAGCTCTTGTCTTGTTCTTGTCTTGCATTTTTTGCAAGACTAAGGTAAGAACAAGAAATATACAAGTCTCTCGTGAAACACTAGTGAAGAATTTCTCTTTAATTTAATAAATATACAAGGAAATGATGTGGTGCCCACATCAGATTTTTATTTCTTATTACTATTTATTTTTAATTTGGCTATGAGAATAATTTTGATCTAAATCGAATTATTTGCTTAAAAAAGAAAACAAAGAATGATTCCAAAGATCTTTTTATTTATTTTTTACTACTATTTGTTTTTAATTTGACTTTGAGAACAATTTTGATTTAAATCGTATTATTTACTTAAAAAAAACAAGACATAGAGTGCATCTTTAATTGATTTCTAAGTTTGAGAACATCTGCATGACAAACAATAATTATTAAACACCTATAAATAACCATTACTGCACATATTAGTCACGTTTTTCTTGAAGTTTCAGGAGAGTACGTTCCTAAGTCATACTACTTCTTATACCCAGACGGTCATCGTTCTTCCGTCGTATCTCTTCGAGACAGAAGATCTCTTCCTGTGATTAGGATGCGTCGCAGTGACTCCGGAACTTCGGGGGCGACTTCCGGAAGTTTCGCGGGGAGCTATTCCGGAGGGGGGGCCGGGGGGGACGCGGTCTACTTCCCGGAACATCTCGCAGCGGGTAAGAAAGGGGGGGAGGCGAAATTTTGGGAATTACAATGATGCATCATGATGATGTAACAGAAAAAACGAAACACGATTGTTAGATAATAGGTTTTTATACTTGTTTTAATTACTAGCAATAGCAATTGTTTTAGAATTAACTATAAAAATGGATAAACCATATCAATTATCGTAAGTTTTAATTGGTTATATTTATTGATGTTTTTCCGAAATCAACAACTATTTTTTCTATTTCAAGGCAAATGTAGCTTCATTGCATCAACTTTCACAATTTTGTTGACATACATTTATAGCTACAATAAAACAAAAGTAGTAACATAATAATATTATGAACAAATAATAAAAATAACACTTAATGATGATAAAATTTTGTCTGTTGTAAGACGACCAAACATAAAATTAATATGATTTTCATAATTACTCTACTAGTATGACAGTTTCTATTTCAAGAATTATAATGTGGAAATACAAATACTATACACATAATAAAAAAAAAGAAATATGAAAGGAACTATCAGAGATAATAAACACATAAGATTTTCTTAACAAAGATTGTTACTTTCATATTTCGTAGCAATTTTCAATCTTTCTAATTATTTTATTTGTTTACCATGTGTTTGTTTAACGTGAAACATGGAATTTGTCTTATCCTGATTACAGATCCAATGAATCAGTACATTTTTTAGTCCGGGAAATGACACTCTAAACAAATCAATAACTAATCATCATTAATCATTTAAATAGTTCAGTCGTATACATGTCTATTATAAATTTCAAACAATAAAACTTGACTGTTAATAATGAAGGAAACTTAAACTTAAAAGAACGTAAATTGCTGTCAAATTCGTAATCATGTTATGACAAATCCCTTGTTTTACGTTAAAATAACTCATGGTATCATAAAATATTCACAAAAAATAAACAAAAAAAAATTATACAATTAATCAACTACTATTGATGTCAGAAATTTAAAAATATATACTTATGTTCTATTGAATTTTTTTACATATGTAAAGACGATTATTATTATTTATAAACAAGTTATATTAAGAGTATATAATATTATGTATAGAATTTTTTATTTCAGTAAATAGTTATTTATGCAACTAGTAAATGTTTCTTTTTAATTGCGTGCTATTTAACATAGCATGAGATAAAAAATCATATTACATACAACCGAAATATTAATAAAAATTCATTTCAAAAGTAAATAAAACAATTGATAAATGCGTCACAAGTTCACGAAAAGTGACACTTTACAAACCACTACAATATAAATTTATTTATGCAAGAAATAAACTGTCATGAAAATTATTTAATCTGTTTTGGCACAAAATTATTTGATCAAAAACATATTATCCTTAAATAATATTTTGTCGTGAATTATTTTATTTGTCGTGCAATCCCATATATTTTGTCGTGCATTAATACATATTTTCGTGCTTTCACATATTTTTGTCGTGAAATATAAAAATATGTCATGGAACATTTGTTCAATTGGTTATGTTTTTTTTATATTATTTTATTTCCTATTTTTTTCAGGTTTGGAAGCAGTAAGGAAACTGGCAGGTTTCCCTGATGGAGTTCCCGGATTTCCCGGAGGAATTCCGGCTGGAATTCCCAGCGTATCTACCTACGGGGGAGCTGGATCTGGATCTGGATACGCTTCTGGAGCTGATGGCCACGGCAATGGCATATCGTAAGTATGACTCACAATGAGGTAATTTTATGAATTCATCGCTCGTTTTTACGATAATTATTTCATCAAGAAATGATCATCAGATTTTTTATTGTTTAATGTTTAATTAACTGTAAATCGTTTCCTCATTACATGATTAATTTTCACCTTCACAGACCGAATTTGCATTCGCGTTTTGGTGGAGATGACGGAATATCTTACTCTGGAACAGCTCAAGGTGCCCGTGGTGTGTACTCAGCTTCTTCAAGCTCCATTGACAGCGATGGAAATGTTAAATACTCTGTGAAAACTGGCAAATTATAATTATGTCATGTGATTTGTATCCTATCTTTACTAATAAGTACATTGATGTTGTGTATTTGCTAAGTCTGATATAAATAAAAAAAAAATTAACCAATATTACTTGTATTTATTATAATATAAATGTATTTAGCATAAAATTATTAATAAATTCAATAAAAAAGTTTATTACCACTGGTCGTTACCCCTAGCAACCTGCAACCAGCAAACAATTGATGCGTTTTTGTTTCAACAAACTGTTTAATAAGTTTCACAAAACTTGTGAGATGATGTGAATATTTATAGTTTTTAGTGGTAAAAAACTAATTTGTTTTTGTAAATTTAGTAAAAATAGTTAAATTAGTGTTTTATCTAAAGTTTTATTGTAATTTTGTAGTGTGAACAACAAAATTTCGTGAGTAATCAAGAAATTAAAGTTTGCGTCTTAAGGTACGTACATATGTATGATTTTTTTCTTTGTTATTAGTTTATATATAGATTATTAGTAATCATTTTAGATAATATGTACTATTTTGTTACTTTTATCAAGATATTTTTTATTTGAATAGTTTTTGATAAAGTACCTAGTACAAATACTCCTACGCGTATTATTATATACATTTACTTTACGAAAAATTTGTTTTTAAAATTACTTCAAGCAATTTATTAAAAAAAAAAAAATACTTAAACAGATATTTAAGAGTTTAAGAAAGTTATGTACAATTTTAATATTTTCGAAATTCAATAAAAACGTTTAATACCACTGGCCGTTACTCCTAGAAACAGTAACCCGCAATCAAGTGATGCGTTTTTGTTTCAACAAACCGTTGAAAATTTTTCACCAAACTTGTAAATTGGTGTGAATATTTATAGTTTTTAGTGGTAAAAATCTAACTTGTAGTTGTATATTTAGTAAAAATAGTTTAAATAGTGTTTTATCTAAAGTTTTATTGTAAATTTGTAGTGTGAACAACAAAATTTTGTGAGTAATCACGAAATTAAAGTTTGCGTCATAAGGTAAGTACGTATGTATTATTTTTTTTATGTTATTAGTTTATATATAGATTATTAGTAATAATTTTAGATAAAAAATATTATTTTGTTAGTTATAGGTATATTTTATTTGAATAGTTTTTGATAAAGTAATACAAATATTACTACGCTTATTATTACAATTTTTATTTACAAAATATTTACATTTAAAACAACTTCAAGTAATTTATCGTTAATTTTGTGTAATACAAAACATAAACGAGAATTAAAGAGTAAAAAAGTTATGTATAATTTTAAATATTTTCCGCCTTTTCACGAGAAAATCTACAGTTGGCAACTTGAATGTTATGGCAGCAATCTGACAGGTTAGAAAAGTTGACATAGAAAATGCAAACATTACTTTGAACCGTGAGTTTTATTTATTGTATGATAGTATTTGTATTATAGAAATGTTTGTTACAGTTTAGTAACAGTACAAAATAAGTAAATGGATGGATTTGGTAGTAGAACAACTCGGAGTGTCTCGGAAACACCTCAAAACCACCAACAGAGACGATAGAATACTTGCTGTTGTTCATAGAACGTGGTTAAGGTAGGGACATAGAGTACAGATGTTATTCTTTATATTATAAAGACAACTGGTGCCATTTATTGCTTCAAGTTGCCAAATTTTCAATAATTTTATCACTTACTTCCATCACCCCTTAACATCATATTGCCAGGTTTTGTTCGGTCGGTCTGATTTGGGAAACGTTTATATATTTTTGGATCATTTTGTGTGATTCATTTTTAATATGGGCATACTTTATAGTATTTTTGTAGATACTGTAGATACAATACATTCTATCCAGTATACAGACTGTCTACTGAACTCGGGCCACTTAAGGGAATTCCTAAACTAGAAGAGGTACGACTTCGGTTAAATTAGACAAAAGTTGCCTTATCAGAAGGCTATTCCTGTGATGTATTTGTTTTTCCAAAAATATGCATAGGTCACTAGACAGAAGAAAAAATATGAAATTAGTGAAAATTAATAAATCATTTTCATTCTTAAACGATGACAGATAGACAAAAATATTCCAGATAAAACTTTTAGAAGACAAAGTGCGCCATGAAGAGAAATAATAATAAAAAAATTTTGGCCAACTGTTTGCGAGATATGGCAAGAAAAAAAATTTTTTTAAATGGTAGTCATAGGTGGCTATGGCATGGTAAAAAGTAGTATTTTTATCTCTTTTCAACAGTATGTATTTTTATATCATTCATTTTAAAAATTATTGTTTTATGTACATAAATCATAAAACACTTCTTTCTAATGGCATTTTTAAAGTAAGCTTTGGTACAAACAATTTAAAACAACTGATTTTATCATATTTCTGTCTTATTGTTAAAGTTTTTTGTGTTAAACTGTTAAATTAAAAATAATTATGGACAGATTTACTTTCGAAGAAAAGACAGATATGCTTTCTGTTTATGTTTATAAAATTATTGAGGCATGTATTTTATTTTCTAAAAATATGTTGGAAAACACACTACATAGTGTTTTAAGCAGAGCCGAATTATGTTTACAACAAAATGGACAAAATTTTCAACATTTTTTATAATTACAGTTTAATTAACCAAATTTGCATTAGTTTAACAAAATTTATTTAGTGTTTCTTATGTTTCATTTTTTGTTATTAATCTTATCTTAGGAATAAGTAAATTTGTTTACAATTAATTATAATAGATTATTGTTAAGTTTTATATAGGTAATTAAGACATAACCTAGATTAAAAAATAAATAAATACAAAAAAAAACAGTTGTTATAAATTGTTTGTACCAAAGCCTACTTTAAAAATGCTATTAGAAAGAAGTATTTTATATTTTATGTAAATAAAACAATAATTTATAAAATGAATGATATAAAAATACATACTGTTGAAAAGAGATAAAAATACTACTTTTAACGATGCCATAGCCACCTATGATTACCATTTAAAAAAATATTTTTTCTTGCCATATCTCGCAAACAGTTGGCCAAAATTTTTTTATTATTATTTCTCTTTATGTCGCACTTTATCTTCTAAAAGTTTTATCTGGAACATTTTTCTCTATTTATCATCGTTTAAGAATAAAAACGATTTATTAATTTTCACTAATTTCATATTTTTTCTTCTGTCTAGTGACCTATGCATATTTTTGGAAAAACAAATACATCACAGGAATAGCCCCCTGATAAGGCAACTTTTGTCTAATTTAACCGAAGTCGTACCTCTTCTAGTTTAGGAATTCCCTTAAGTGGCCCGAGTTCAGTAGACAGTCTGTATAAGGCGAACAAATTTGTAAACACGAAATAAGAACAATTTTCAAAGTATTCCATAATTATATTATATACAGCGTGTCCGTTTTAAAAGGCTAATATTTTCTAATTTCTTAATTTATTTTCATTTTAATGTATAATGTATTTTATATCATTGGAAAGACAAAAAAAATATATGTTTAACAGTACTAAAGAGCCCATATATGAAAATTGAAAGTTAGAATGAATTTCTCAAAAAGTGTTCGATCTACAAAGATTTTGAGAATCGCTGTCAATTCGTGGTAAAAAAAGTATCTCTAGAATGTGCAAACTAGAAACTTGTATAAATTGTATTAAGAAAGTTATAATTCAAGAAGAAAATTTGCCAAAATCAATTTTTTGCTCCTATCTAGTGAGCTGTCCATTTTTTCCGGAAAAAAGGGAAAAGGTTCATCTGATATCGAGACAAAAGTCTTAAAATAAGGATAAATCCCAAAAAAAAGGATTTCTGGATAAAAAAAAGAAAAAAAAAGATCACCCATCCGCATTTTAATTGTGTTCAACCGTGCTGACAAATTTAAAATTACTATTAGTAATATTTTTAAATGATTTTAGTCCACTTATCCTTAGATTCTTAATTTTGATCCTCTTTTTCTTTTTTTCTTTGCTAAAATATTTTTCTGGATTACAAAAAAGGTCACTCATCTATATTTCAACTGTGTTCAACCCTGCTTGCAAAATTAAAATTGTTATTAATAACATTTTTAAATGATTTTAGCTTTTCCTTGTCTTTAAATTCTTCTTATTTTGATCTTTTTGTTATTTTTTTGCTGGTCATCCTATAGAATCATTTTTATCTGTTTCTGACTTGGTAATTAGCGAATAATGTAATTATTTATTCGTCTTCATTGTAGATCTCTTCTTAAATACAATCACCTATCAAAGTTCATAGAGAATGATCAATTCGAAGTGTGGCCTTACGATGAAGATGATTTGGGAACATCTTGGATCAAGATTTATATTACTGTAAGTTTTATTTCACTTCGTCATAATTTTCGTGTTAATAAATTGCTCGATATTTTATGAAAATTTATCACCAAAAATTTTTTCAAGTCATAATTATTTTAGTATTAATAACAATAAATAAAATATTGAGTATCTAATTGTGTGCAACAATTTACTTAGCGTTTCTCTTTTAGATTTTCTCTAAAAGCGAAGAGAAAGTTATTCCTCTACCTCGAGTACGTTCCGTGTTAAAAAAAAACGCTCACCTTTCATATTTTCAGTTGTTGCATTATGTCATGCAGTCAAACCATAAAAATTTATGGAAAGACGCTTACAAAAAATATGTGTCTGGAAAAAGTAGTGATAATCACATAACTTTAACCGAATATAATACTGTTTTGCGAGAAATTATTGCTCGGGCATATGGTTGCCCCTTTATAAATATCGTCGATCCAAATTTGTCCATGCCACATTCTAAATACTTCGAACCTCATAAAAACATTCTTCCGGCCGCTTGTGCAATAGAAACTCAATTTTGTATTTTTTTAATTCACATTCCATATTTTGCGCATACCTTACAAGACTGTGTTATGTTCAGTCCATCAGCTTTGGAAAATTCTCAAAAACCATTATTTATAATCTACCAACTTCTACAAACATTACTTACAATGCACGATAGAAGTTTAACTTTGGGTGATATCACCTTAAGTGACATATACCTCACGGATAACCTCTGGATTCAAATAATGCCGCGCTTGAGTTCCAATCTTCACGTTCAGGACGTGTCAGACAAGTCTCAACCTGTTCAGAACGATTGTAGAATTTCGGGACATGTGAATGATTTTTCTCAAAGGTGTTTGTTTTGCGGGAAAAAAACTTATGATAAAGTTTGTATCACTGGGAAAGAAAATGTTGCACAGTTGTGTGAATTGTGGGTTGAAGGGCAAATATCAAATTTTACTTATTTAACTGCGCTGAATAAATTGTCTGGAAGAGTTTATGGAGAGCCGAACAATCACCATGTTTTTCCATGGGTTACTGATTTCACTTCACGCTGTGGCAATAATTGGAGAGACTTGACAAAGTCCAAATTTCGGTTAAATAAAGGTAAAGAAACTTTTTTTTTCTACGGTCGTGCCATAATGAATCACATTTGTTTAAACTAAAATATACAAACTAATTTTTTTATAAACTTTTCTCCGATGTTAGTGAAATATTTAAATTTGATTTGTCGAATGGTTTCATTTGATACCAAACACGACATACTTCTGACAACTTTTTGCAAAAAACGCAAGCCGATCGACATGGCAAATTTTTGTTATTTCCGCACGCCAGTCTTTGCGTAGTATTTTTAATTGATACCAAACAAGACATACTTCTGACATTTTTTCAAAAAAACAATAGCCGATCGAGAAGGTAAATTTTTATTATTTCTGCACGCCAGTCCTTGCCGTGTATTTTCAATTGATACCAAACAAGACATACTTCTGACATTTTTGAAAAAAAACAATAGCCGATCGACATGGTAAATTTTTGTTATTTCTGCAAGTCAGTGTTTGCCGAGTACTTTCGATTGTTACCAAACACGACATACTTCATTTCGTAAAAAACAATAGCCGATCGACATGGTAAATTTTTGTTATATCTGCACGCCAACTTTTGCCAATTATTCTCATTTGATACCATACACGACATACTTCTTTCAATGTTTGCAAGAAAGAATAGCCGATCGACATGGCAAATTTTTATTGTGCATGCTAGCCATTGTTATACTTTTTTTGATACCACATACGACATACCCACTGTCTGTCAACCTGATATCTTTTAAGTTCTTCTTTTTTTTCGAGCATTCATGATACCAAATTGGATGATCTATTTTTTCGGTTGAATTTTTAATTTATATTTGATCACGACCGTAGAAAAAATATGTAACACAGATGTGACACCGGCTTGCAAAACTGCGCTCCTGCGTCAACTTTCGCACTCATTTTGCAAGCCTGTCACATTTGTATAGAACTTAGACATGATACATTATTTTCATCAGGTGATCGCCAATTAGATTTAACTTATGAAAACAGTATAAACCAAGTTCCTCACCACGTCTCAGACGTTTTATCTTCAATAACTTACTACGTTTACATGGCTCGACGTACACCTAAATCTGTTTTATGTAAAAACGTCCGAACTATTTGGGTACCGGCAGAATATCCGAGTTCTATTCAAAGATTGCAAGAATGGACACCTGATGAGTGTATTCCAGAATTTTTTAGTGATCCTAATGTTTTTAAAAGTAATCATGAGGATTTGAATGATTTGGAAGTACCTCCTTGGAGTTCTAGTCCAGAGGATTTTGTAGATAAACATAGAGAAGCTTTGGAAAGCTCTTATGTCTCGGAAAAGCTTCATCATTGGATAGATCTAACCTTTGGTTATAAGTAAGTTAGTTCTTACAGTCAAATAAAAACCTTAAAAATGTGAAAAATATATTACCTATTGTTGTTAATCATTTAACTGTTTTTATACCGGGTGCTTTTTTTAACAGCCTGCAAAAAAATGATTTCATTAATCTTTGTATATTTGTATTTCACAGTAAAATACCTTACACATTTTTTTCGATCTGTTCAAAAAAAGTTTTTATTTAAATTGAATTATAACGTAAATTTTAACAAACTGCAAGAACATTTAAAGTCAGGAAAACCGATTTTATGTGTTTTCTAAGTTCGTGTATATTCGGCGCCGTTCGGCATACTTCGTGGTAGTGCAAGTAAATTCCAACAGAGGGACGGGAAAAACATGTTTTTGTTTAATGCGTGTTTAGTAGAAAAATCAGCCAATTTTTCTGTCTTGTGTTACATTTATAAACTTCTCAAACAAAATTCTGTTTTTTTTTTCTTTTGTAAAATATTTTCTATAGTTTGTATCATATTTTTAAGGTTTTTTGATAGCCTCATAAAGAAATGTTTTTAAAAATGTATTTATTAGATTATCAGGTTCAGCAGCAATAAAATCAAAAAACGTTTGTTTACAATTGGTAGATGGACATAAATCTTTAACAAATTGTGGAATTGTCCAATTATTTACACATCCACACCCAGCTAGAGTATCTACCACACCTTTTTCTGGGAAAACTCCACCTAAAATTCACATCATGCGACAAAGTAATAAAAAATTGTGATCAAAAGAATTTTATTAAGGGATTATTTTTTAGAGCGTAGGGATTTAAGCGCAGAAAGACAAAGTGAAGAAGAAGACATTTCTTCAGGAATAGAAGATGATTCTCAAAGTCGATCCCCTTTAGTCCTTTCTAGATTATTATCCCGTTCGCGTACCTCTTTAAATTCTGAAGAATGTATTTCTAAAAAAAGTCATAAATTGAGTCCTTCTATGGGTCCAAAATATCCCTTTACATCCCATGTCCAAAAAACTAGTACACAAAATCCTCATATAATATCAGTTCAAAAAAGCAATATCCAATCAAATATTATTTATTTACCCAAAGAATATAATCCAGTAGGAGCCCTTATGGCAATAGAAGCCCAGCAAGGGTTTTTGGCAAAAACATTCCACGTGGAAACAAAACATTCCGAACCCTTACACATCGAAAAAGAAAACATTACTCAAACTCAGGGTTTTTTACTTACCTCGCATGAAGATAACGAAAATTCGTTTACAAATAAAATATTTACAGATGATTTCGAAGCGAAATTACGTAAAGATGCCAAATTATCGAAAACGTTAAAGTCTCACAGTTTTCCTTCAATGGATTTTAAAACTCCTAAGTTAAAAAAGAAAAAAAAAGTCGAATTACAAACTAGTTGTAATTATAAACAAATTGTAGCAACATGTCGAATGCGAGAATTGCAAATTTTAGGATGTTTAATTGTTGAAATATTTCTTTCGAAACAACTTCGAGCACAGGGATTCATAAATCAATTAGATTTTAATGATAGGTTTAAATTATGCATTACTGTACTTAAATTTCATGGCGATTTTTTACCCCGTTGTGTGAAATACGCTGTTAATTTATTACTTCAAGTAGATTTAGATAATTTTCGGTACCCTCCCGTAACAGATATTGGATTACCTCCGCCTTCGGCCCATCAATTACTACAACCGTTAATTAATAATATTTTTCCTTTTCCTTCAAATTTTTATAAGTTGTACTTCTTTTTATCAACCCTTCAAGAATATTCGAGAATAAGTCACGAATTAAACGTCTTATATCACTTTGATTGTGACGGAGAAATGTGTTCAAAGTTTGAACATATAGAACGTACAAAAATTCTGTTTTCGCAAAATATTGGAGAATGTAAAGTCAAGTTTTGTGCGAAAGAACTCGAAAATTTGTTGTTTGATTTTAACGATTATCCTGAAACTGTTAATATTTTAATGCCGTATATTCAAGAAGTAATTGAAGATTCAAGTACGTCTGTATTAGCGGCTTGGTATTTGTTTGACCCAATAGCGAGAGCATTAGGTCCTTTAAAATCATCAGAAAATTTATTACAATCACTTTTAAAGTTGTATGAAAACGAACAAAACGATTTGACCTTCAATTGCAAAATAGCCAAACTTTACCATCACAGCTTTCTGTTATGTTTGATAGTTCGTTTAGGTTTAAAGACATTTTTAGACAACTTTATTACTCCTTTAGTTGAAGCAGTAGGCGGTTATAAAGATTCAGAAAGAACAGACATTATCTTACACAATCATGTCCAAAAACTAGCCAGAAAAACTTCAAACTTAAAATGCATCGACGACACAACCGACTTAGAAAATCTCTCACCACTTGACGAAGAATCAAGTGCAGATTCTGAAAAAAACTTATCACCAAATAACGAGTCTGTTATCGAAACCGAACCCCAGGTGTTCGAATTTGAAGATAAGGAAATGATAGAACACTTAGAGGAAAATATAGCCAAAGTAGACTTAGACTTTAATCATTCCACCGCTGAAGAAGCGGAAGAAGAAGTATTTTCTTCCTGTCCTCGCAGTCCTACTATCCCTATTCCTTCTAGCTATCACCAAATAGAATTCAGTACAATCGGATGTGATATAGGCAGCAAAAAAAGCGAAGATATAACCAGAGAAGAACCAAGTACAAGTACAATAAAGAAAAGAAACAATGTAAAAATATCAGACATGAGTTCAGATAGCTTGATATGGCTCTCTCATCGTCTAGGACCAGTATTAACTGCTAGATACTTATCTAGAAACTTGTTAAGAATGCTGACTTTATGCTACGTCGGTAGAGAAAATCTAGAACCGATCGGTAAAGAAGAAAACAGTGAAAATATCGACTCTGTCTCAATAGCTAACTGGACAGTAACAGGCGATAAAAACGCCTCAAAAGTCTTACATTGTCTGGTTTCCATAGCTGGTAAAAAATGAAAATAAAATCAAATAAACAATTTGTAATTAT
The DNA here is from genome assembly GCA_035578165.1 of Stenolophus ochropezus. Lineage (NCBI taxonomy): Eukaryota > Metazoa > Arthropoda > Insecta > Coleoptera > Carabidae > Stenolophus > Stenolophus ochropezus. Next base: position 34,243,262 of record JAQOWZ010000008.1, on the reverse strand, counting down.
TTATTTATAGCACTCTACGGGGAACAATTAATTTTACTACAATACCTGCCTCATATGAGCGAATTAATTACTATGTGTAAAAGAAAATTAACGCCCAATTTAGAGGGTGGTTTAATAAGTTGCATGTCTCTCTTAAAACATATAATTCCTTATTTAGTTGATTCAACTCTAATGGATCAACTTCAGGTAAAAAAAAATGTACCACGTGTCAAATTTTACCCCCTTTATACAGGGTGATCGAAATGCCCATCTTCGATATCTCCCTTGTCGTTAGAAATGCAGCATAAATTTTAAATACGGCGTTGCCAAATTTTTCTGGTTATTCAGTGTCTAAAACTTTTGTCTGAATTTCAAATTATTTTAATTGTAAATTTAACAAAAATTGACAAGGGGTAAAATTTGACAGCATTATATCTATGGGAATTCGATTCAATGACACATTACTGTTTTTTTTTAGGATGTAATACTCAAAAATATTTTACACCCAGCTGTGAGACTATTAGGAACGACAAAATTCATTTTTCCTAATGGCCAAACGGCAAGAAATGTCTTAGCCAGAAAATATTTAGACACTCTTTTTGTCTTGGCTTTAAGAATGGGTGTTGAAATGAGTAGATCTCAATTAGCTGTACCTGCTCTTCAGAGATTCTTTTTAATTTTTAATAAAGTTCACGGCGATTTAGAAGCTTTTAGCAACGAAAATAATAAAGTATAATTTTAAAAAAATGTGTTGAATTATAATTGGGTGATTTCTTTTTATAGTCTTTAATTGAAAGTCCGGTTAGGTCAGCGGGCGACAATTTTATTGAAGTTAGACGCGATGGGACGTTAGCCGAATGGCAAATTAAAGGAAGACCACTTCAGATTTCACAGTTGAGGGTTAAAGATGATTCGGCAGACAGTTTTTCCCCTCCGCCTAACTTCAAAAATTCGCCAGGAGATACAGTTGCAGCCAGGGTACGTAAATTTGGTTTCACTAAGCGTCGTGACGCCTTCGACGCATGTTTTTTTTTATTCCACCTATGGGATATTTTATTCGACTTTAATGAGAATTTTATTATAATGAATGGGGAATTTTTATTCAACTTAATAGGAATTTTATTCGATTCTTGGAAATTTTATTGTATTGAATGGGAATTTTTACTCGACTTCATAGGAATTTTATTCAATTGTATGTGAATTTTATTCGATCGTATGCGAATTTTATTCGATCGTATGCGAATTATATTCGATCGTATGCGAATTTTATTCGATCGTATGCGAATTTTATTCGATCGCATGGGAATTTTATTCAAACGGTGGGAATTCGACCAAATGAGATTCAACTGCGTAAAGGATACATTTAAGATCATATCCTTTTTGATTTTAATATTATTATCTTTTTATTTTCACTATATTAATAATTTTAACAAACTCTTCTTGTAACAATTAAAACAAAAACATTTTTTGTATTTCAGGCGATGGAAGAATTAAAAGAAGTCTTCACAACAGAATTAGCATATACTGCCTTTATACCATTTTTAAACTATTTAGGTGACTGTACATTAGAACAATCATTAAAAAACCACGTCTTAGTTCGAGACTTATGTTTCGAATACGAACAAGAAATGAAATTTAGTAACAAAAAAATAAATTCCGACCTAGTGGAAATTTCTGATTATTCCACCGATATTATAGTTGGTAGTACTGGCTCTTTTGGCAGCAACGTCGCTTTGGTCGGTAACCGAATTGATGTTCAGATTGAATCATCGGGTAATAGACAGTCACATGTCTTGAATTTAGTCAGTAATAAAATAGAAAACACCAATAGACATCTTAGGGGAAATTGGTTAGCGTATTGGGAACACGAAATAGGCAGAGCTGATAAAGACACAATGTTTAATTTTAAACAAATAAAGTTACAAAGTTTTAATGGGCATACAAACACTGTTAAAAGTATACAGGTTTTAGACAATGAAAACAGTTTCATGACAGGCAGTAAAGACAAAACAGTCAAGCTCTGGTCTTTGAGAAGTCAAGTATGTTAAGTCACAGAATAGTTATATACAGAAGCGACATTCTGTGTCGGTACCTTTAATGATACCCTAGTCAGTTCTATGACTTTGGAGCATTGTGTGGACCTTTAAAGTTGTTGACTCATTTTCGCACGAAATTTTGAATTTTTGGAATGTAAAAAAACTAAAATTATAAATTTATCAACATAATAAATGTATGCAAAATATTTTAATGTTAAAATTTAATCTTTTTCTCTTGAATTTTCAACTTAAAAAAAAATAGAAATTTAAGCATTTAAACTTGAGATTGCATCTTTTTAACTTGAAATTGCAGCTTTTTAACTTGAAATTGCACCTTTTTAAGTTGTAATTGCACCTTTTTAACTTGAAATTTCAACTTTTTAAAACTAGAAATTTCACTTTTTTTCCTTGAAATTTCAAGTTTTAAAAACTAGAAATTTCACATTTTGTCCTAACCTAACCTAACCTAAACTTAGGTTAGTGCCTCCCTTAACTTAACTTTGGTTTGTACCTCCCCTAACCCAAGTTAGGTTACTGCCTCCCTTAACCTTACCTAACTTTAGTTAACAGCTCCCCAAACCTGAAAAAAGTTTCAATAAAGTGAAATTTCAAGTTTTAAAAAGGTGAAATTTCGAGTTTAAATATTGAAATTTCAAGAGAAAAAGATGAAATTTTAACATTAAAATATTTTGCATATGGCTCTTCTACGCTTCCGTAACTTTCCGATTTTAAGCGATGAGTTCTTTAAATTTGTTGACTTTCCCCATCTCTCTCTAATTTTCGTTTCTCTATCTTACTGTCACTTCTGTATGTAACTATTTTGTGGTTAAGTTTTCCTTATACAAAAACCTAAACTCACGCACATTTTAGGGCGACGGTACTGCGATATCTCAATGCCAGTCAACATACACTCTCCACAAGAAATCTGTCCTGTCAGTTTCGTTTCTAGAATCGCTCAGGGTCACAGCCTCGTGTGACAGCGTGGTACACATCTGGGACCCATTTCTAGGGGCCCCCATCTCGCAGCTAGAGGGCCCTAGAGTAGTGCCTGTGAGCATGTTGAGGTCTATGCCTGCTCCTAGTTCTACGTTGCTAGCAGCTACAGATACTACTGTTCGGTTAATAGATGCGAGGATTTGTCAGTATGTACACGAGTTGAAGGTTTGTGAAGTTTATTCAATAAATTTTATTAATGTCTTACCTTAATAAATATGTGAAAAAAAATTTTTGATAGTGTGATGGCTACGAAAACTAAACTAAAAAAATAGATATTCTTCTGCAAAGTAATTTTTTTAAACGAAGATATAACTAGATATTTTCTTTAAAATTAATTTTGCAATATTTTACGTAAATATTTCGATTTAAATAATTTTATAAAATATGAAAGTTTGCAATGAAAATAGCAGATATATAAAAAGTACTACTTACACGATACAAATTTCAAATTAAGTAAAAACTCAAGTCACATGTTAATTGAAACAAAATTTATTTTATTGTTTATTAAAACGGATGTTAAATTTAAGTAAAAATAAAATTATGCGATATTAAAAAAAAATACACCTTTTTCAGTTGTACCTATTTCAGAAATCGTTAATTGTATATTAGATTAAATAATTGTAATTTATAAGTAACAAGTCTAATTTAAATTAGACAACTGTAAATCAGAAATAGTCAAATATGCTTCAGATTTATAAGTTGTAATTCAGGAAACAAAAAATGTATTTCAGATTTATAAATTGTAATTCAGAAATGATCAATTAATCATCAGATTTATAAATTGTACTCTAGAATTCATGAAATTTGATTTATATTTATAAATTGCTATTCAGAAATCTTCAAATGTATTTCAAATTTATAAATTGTAATTCAGAAATTATCAATTTATCATCAGATTTATACATTGCACTCTAAAATTCATGAAATTTGCTTTAGATTTATAAATTGTAATTTAGAAATCTTCAAATGTATTTCAGATTTATAAATTGTAATTCAGAAGTTATCAATTTGTCATTAGATTTATAAACTGCAATTCAAAATTCATCAAATGTGCTTCAGATTTATAAATTGTAATTCAAAAATCAGCAAATGTACTTCAGATTTATAAATTGTAATTCAGAAATCATCAAATGTATTTCAGGTTTATAAATTGTATATCAGAAATTATTTAATATATTTCAGATTTGTAAAATATAATTTAGAAAGCATCGAATGTAATTTAGAATTTAGAATTAAATTTGAATTTGAAATAAATTTGATAATTTCTGAATTACAATTTATAATTTTAAAAAACAATTTTTAAATATGTATAAGGAACACATATTAAATTTAAATAATCAATCAATTTAAATTTACACACGTCATAAGATTTACGCAGTATTTAAAAAAAATCAACACCTTTTACAATGTATTTCAAAAAGCACCAATACAGATTCAGATCAATAAACTGTATCTAAAGAAGAATCAAATGTAATTCTAATTAAGCAGTTATAATTAAAACATGACTAACATAATATTAATTTGATATCTGAATTACAATTTATTTACAACCACATTTCTGAAATACAATTCCTGATGTAATCACCATTGTAGGTCGCGTTAAACCCTGTAGGCTTAGTCCGTTGTATGGCAGTGTCCCCTAGCGGAAACTGGCTAGCTGTGGGCCAATCTAGCGGAAACATAGTCGTCCTAGACATCCGAACCGGAATGGTTCTAGCCTCGTGGAAGGCACATGATGGAGAGCTTTTACAACTCGCAGCTGTAGGCGAAACTGGCCTAGTTTCTAGCAGTTTAGACCAAGCTGTATCCGTGTGGAATATTAACGAAGGGAAGATAAAGTTTAACATGAAGTAAGTACTGTTTTATGTGAGTTGTAGAGTCGGTTTTGACGAGTTGGTCTTCACGACATCTATTTGTCTTTATTACAACGTTTTTTTTTTATGATTCATCCATTATTATATTTGTGTATAATACTGTCAGTTTTTGAAAAAAAATACTAGTTAACGATTAATCCTTATAGAGAACGTTAAAATAATAACGGTTTTACAATTTTTATCTAGCATTTATTATGATTTTGGCGTCGATAATTTGTCTTTATTACAATTTTTTTGTATGTTTCATGAATAATTATATTTGCATATAATGTTGTCAGTTTTGACAAAAAATGCATTTAAATAATAACGGTTTTAGTTTGAAAACCGGTTTTTTAAAATTGAAAACCGGTTAATATATCGGTTAAAATTTTAATATTTAATTTTAGAGATATAGCCAAAAAACATACTTTTTTGAGGTGCAACTTTGAGAACAAATATATCAGGATCGAAAAGAGACAATTAAATTTCGTTTGAAAATTTGAAATCAGCGCGTCGAAATCTATATCAATGTACTCTTTTTTCCAAAATCAAAATTTTGGGCACAAAAATGAGTATTTTTGGAATATTTTGCGTTTATCAACACAATTTTTGGTTTAATAATGGTGTTTGGTTTGTTTTAACTCTACACAACTTTAATATGGGGTTATAGGTTTTGCAAATAAATAAAAGTTAGATAATAAAGCGGTAGAATAAAATCGAAAAGACGTAATAGGATTCCAGGTTTTGAAATTAGCACATCAATATTTACATTAATCTAGAAAATGAAAAGTTTTTGAGAAAAAAAGTTCCTCGGAGAAATTTGCAAAAAATTCGATATTTTCATATATTTTTGCGTTTACGGAAAATACAGCAACAGCTGCTTTGGGATAATAATAATAATAAGAAACTATTTTTCCCAGTTATATTTAATGAACCCGTTACCAATTTATTATCTGTTAACCAAAATCTACCTGAATTATAAAACAGTAAATTTTATTGGTATCCTTTAATGATCGTTATTATTACTTTTAAGGATTTTAAATCAACTAGAATTGTTCTTTAGAGTTGACAGTTTGAATTATAAAACAGTAAATCTTATTATAACAGTATCGTTTAATGATCGTTATTATCATTATTAAAGATTTCAAAACATTCAAAATTGTTTTTTCGAGTTCTTTCCCTAGACAGTTTAAATTCGGTTGATGACGTGTGTACCACCTCGTGGAACCCGACTTTAATTCTGTAGTTTTGGGTTTCCAAGGGGAGCGACGGAGCCAGTGCACTGTCTCTGCGTCTACAACTCCGAACTCATTTCTGGGACGACGGCTAATCGGATAGGCGTCCACACGTCTATAGACGCCGACGCGTCGTTCTCTAGCACCCGACTGCGCTCTGATACCTTCAAGGGCGTTCTGACGTCCATGGCGTTGTTACCTTTGAATCGGCTCTTACTCCTAGGGGCGGATAGTGGCAATATTAGTCTATTATGTTGAGGTTACCAAAGTGTGTAAAGATTAATTTATTACGAGATATTGTACATTTATATTTTGGGTTACTCTTTTAATTATCTGAATCTACTAGTCAATTTCATAGTATCAGTATGAGAATTATATAAATTGTTTTATAAATAAAAAAATTTAATCTTTGTCTCGTGATCTTTGAACCCCATTCTTTTCCGATGTCCAGTTTTAACCAAATTGCCCCTCACGAGTCCAAATTCCCATAATTCCAACATTCTTTACACAGGAAAACATGGAGATGTTTTTTTTTATTGATAAATTGTAGTATGTACATTATTTCGATAAGTAATAGTATTTACATAAAATCCAAAAAGTATACTTCTGAATTTTAACAAGATTATACCCAAACTCAAAAAATAACACAATACGAACTCAAAAGACAACGAACCATATTAAGGAAAGGAAAATTGATCACTTATAGTCAATTCAGACCATATTTCTGTATGACAGAAACTGTCAAAGTTTAAAAAAAGTTATTCGTTTTTAAATTATTCAAGTTTTTAGTGCCCTTAACATATACGTCACAATATTATACCTTTTTCTCTCACACATGTACCCAATTCCAAATTCTTGCTTCTTCCAACCCTACTGTTAGTGTCAGATGTCATATTTGTCAATTAATCTATAGGTGGTAATTAAATACAAAAAATATTTCAGGGCTAATATTTTCTACGACCACTATGGAAAGTACACTTCTCACACTATATAAAGCTTGAAAGTTGCATATTTCCCACAATGGTGGTCTTTGGTTAAAGTGTAAGAAATCATTTCTTACTGCGCATGCGTGAAGGTACTCTTTGTGAGGTTATGTGCACCATATTGTTTTTTTTTTTATGTAAAATAGCTTTCGTGCATTTTGTTCTGTAACCTTTAGCAGTGTGGTCGTAGATAGAATATAGTGTGCCACACGTGCAGAATCACCTTTTTCCTACTTTTATTATTATTATCATATTATTTAAATATTATTTACCTATTTATCGAAAATGTACCGTATTACAATGTATCTAGCATTTGATTTATGTAAACTATTATTTTAGATATAAATTATTGGCCAAGGCAAAGACAGTCAGAATAAACTTCAAGCGTCATGGGAATTTGGTCCCATGGCACAACAAACAGTGCGTAAGCATTGATTGAATTTAAATTATAAATTCGAGCATTTATTAAATTAACAATGGAATGGGATGACGTTGTATACCTGGCTCTTCTATTTGCCAGTATTGGGTGTGGAAAATATTACAGAAATATCGTCGATTGTGAACAGAAAAAACTAGTTGGAACATTAGTAGGGTTAGGTATTGTTTTCCTAGTTTCAGGGTTTCATATTTTACACATTTTCATCCTTACATTTGTGAATATATTCATTATACTATTCTTAAACAAACGGTAAGATTTTTTTATTAAGTGGGGTTAAGTATTGTATGATTTTTTTTTAGGACATGTCATCTTATAAGTTTTGTGTTTTCGTTTTCATATTTGTTATTTTTTCGAACTACGATTTATTTCGGTATTCCGTACCCTCCTGCTCATACAAATTTAGTGATAATGATATTAACTCTGAAGTTAGTCGGACTTGCATTTGAAGTAAACACAACTTACACCAGACAAAAACAAAACAAAAGCGAGCTGACTCAAGATGTTTTGATGGAATATGAATTAACAGATATTAATCCAGGGTTTTTAGATATTTTTCACTATGCGTTTAATTATGTAGGAGTTTTAACAGGTTAGAACATGTTTACACTCCATTTGGTTTAAGAGTGTAGTGGAGGACAACTTTATAAACCCAGTTTACACTATACAATTTTTACATTACTCAATAAAATTTGGGATAATAATTTCATTTTAACAAACACTTGAGTTTGCACCAATCACAAGTCATATGTATATCATGTACACTATATTCTTAAACCAAATAGATTACAATTTGTGTTTCATTGTTTTACTGACATCTTTTAAGGTCCGTATTATTCATACCGTACTTACTGGGACTCAATATACCTTCCATATCACAAAAATGCGAATTGTGACGCAGCAACTTTAGAGGCATTTAGATATGTGCCTCTATACGCAGTTTTGTTTCTTCTTACGACGTATATCTGGCCGTTATCTTACGCCCTAACGGACGAATTCTACGATGAACGTAGTTGGTTGTACCGACTTTGGTACGTCGTTCCAATTTTCTGGATGTTCAGATTCCGAATTTATATTGGAATTTTATTATCGGTTTGTGTATGTACTATGGCTGGTATTGGAGCATACCCGGCCTTCTCGAATCCTAAACCGGGTAAGGGACCTTCAACGGAATATCGAAGGCTCAAAGAATTGTAAGTCTCACTTTTGAATTGTATAAATTATTTACCGTTGATTTATTAATAAATTAAACGCTTGATAAAAATATTGGATGCTCGATATTTTTATATTTTAGTATGTATTAAACATCCGATAAAATATTGCTCGGTAAAACCATAAAATAAATGGTCGATAAAAATCGCTCGGTAAATTTTGCACGGTGAAAAGATGCTCGATATTTTATATTTTTGTAATAAAATATTGCTCAGTAAAACCATATAATAGCTCTATAAATTGTATGTTATTCAATTTCAATATAAACTCAGATATACCAAATTTTTATATTAATCCTTCAATAAAATATTGCTCGGTAAACCATAAAATAAAAATAATAAATGTTCGATAAAAATGATCGCTCGGCAAATTTTGTACGGTAATAAAAGTTCAGATGCTCAATACATTATTTTTTTAATACAAAATCTGCTATAACATATTACTCGACAAAAATTGTAAACGCAGAGAAAAAATAATAAATGTTGAATAAAAATAATCGTTCGGTAAATTGTCTGTAGTATACTATTTTGATAAAAATACTTTATGCTCGATATTTTACATTTTAATATGTATTAAATATCCCATAAAATATTGCTCGGTAAAATCGTAAAATAAATAAAATGGCGGATAAAAAGAATCGCTTGGTAAATTTTGTACAATTCTTATTTTAATAAAAAAAATCAGATACTCTATATATTACATTTTGATATGAAATCTGGTATAATATATTGCTCGGTAAAAATAAAAGCTCGATAATTTTTTCCGGTATAATATCACGAAAAAAAATCAGATGTTCGATATTTTATTTTTTGATAATAACAGAAATATAATTAATTCTTGATTAAAATAAATCAATAAAAATTTATAAACAGCCACTAAATACATATATACTATATTTATATATCTAGGGATGAAGCAAGTCTGAGAACACAAGAATATGATTTCGGAACAGTACAAAACGTTTATGTCTACGGAGTAGAAACATGTACAACATTTCGGGAAGCCATGAAACATTGGAACATGACCATTCAATACTGGATGGCAGTAAACGTCTATAAACGTTTCCCAAACAAACAATTCCGAACTCTAGCGACCCTTTTGGTTTCATCCTTCTGGCATGGAGTCTACATCGGTCATTATTTCTGTATTGGAGGCGCCCCATTTTATCTTCCCGTGGAAGATTTGTGGGTGAAACTTTTCTTGAAAGACAACAAAGGAATTGTATGTCTTAAAGTAAGTGTTGATTGTTGTGTAGCATTTGTTTTTTCAGAGTGAGAAGGTCTGGTCATGGCTTATTTGGATCAGCAAAATGGCGGCGTTCAGTTATTTAGGTATGGCGTTTCAGCTTTTAACTGTTGCGAAAGTTTTGCGGTTTTATAACTCGATTTATCATTTCGGGGCAATTGCTGGAATTGTTTTGTATGCAATTGGTACGGTTATTTTAAAATCAAGGCCCAGAAAACCGCGGGAACCAAAGAAAGAATAGATTTTGTGTTCATTTTTTTTAAATATGGTAGAGGACTATATTATCGTTGTTTAATGTGCCAATAAATATATTTTAAATGTTTAAACTTTATTATAAAACCTTAAATCTATCCGAAAATCCATAATAGTTTAGTAAGTTGTTACTAGATGCCTATACTTGCATTAAAACAAATGAATATCATAGGCAAAATTATAAAAAAAACAATTGAAATTTGTCGTAAATTTATTAACAATTCAAAGTAAAAAAAAATATTTAAAAATGTAGTAGTTCAGCTTTAATTCGTAGATGGCAGTACAGGCATAAAACAAATGAGCGTCTCTTAAAAAAAAAAAATGAAAAACAACTAAAACATATTTTAAATGTATTTGGAGTTATAAATAATAAAATATAAATTCGAATTGGAAAGTAGTAGTAGTTTAGCATTTTATTTCTAGATGGCTTTAGTAGCATAAAACAAATGACTGTCACTTTAAAACAATAAAAAAAACAGATTTGTAGATATTTTAAAGTTATTGGGGATGGGAATTGAATAAATATAATCATTAAAACTTAAAAAAAAATATGAAATACTTAAAAATTAATTTAATTTGAATTTGAAAGTTATAACAGTTTAACATTTTGTTCGTAGATGGCCTTAGTAACTTAAAACAAATGACTATCACTTTAAAACAATAAAAAAAACATTTATACATATTTTAAATTTATTTGGAATTACAAGTGAGTATATATAAATATTGAAAGTTAAAAATGTTTATAAAATAATTCAAACTGAAATTAGAATTTAAAAGTATTAGTTTGGCATTTTGTCACTAGATGGCTATAGTAATCATAAAACGTGACTGTCGCAAAAAATAAATTATTAAAAACCACCTAAATATATTATACACATACAATTTGAAACTAGAGTATGTGAACATATAAATATACGAACTTAAAACTACCGAAAATATAATTAGTTAGTCTTGTAAATGTACCATATGACCTTCAGCCCAAAAACCATAAAAAAACAAAAGCCAGCAAACTCCATGCCCTGAACACATTAGCATCGATTCCCGTGGCCTATGAATAGAAAAATCGCGATAGTCTATCTACTGGCTCCCTAGGAATTTTCCATTTTGTGTTTAAATTTGCGCAATGTTTTGGTCGCTGGTTGTCCGTTGAGTCATGTAAGCAGTACGAAGTGACAGCTGTTCTGCCATTGGCTCGGCGGGCAGCGTGCCCCTTCCCCCGCGCGCTGTCGACGTTAATACGGGTTGTGGGTTTAGTCCGTTCGTACAGTCTTGCCCCTGGAAGCGTAATCGGGCCATGCTGTCGATAAATTTGATACTTTGCTGGCAGTGAATATAATGTTCGGGCACACACGTACATGCTTTAAATTAAATATTGTTTATACCCCATGTTATGTACTCACACAATAAGACACAGTATATTTTATAATATTTTATATTAACTTGAATGTGTATTTTCATAAGTCAAAATTATAACAACTATTGTTTTTCTCATCTACATTCTAGATCCTATTTTTATATACAACACCCCATATCAAATTTTTATGAATATGGAATTTTTTATGATTTTTATGTAGTATTTTTAAGTATTGTTGCGTTGGATTTTGTTAAATTTGCACCTGTAATGAAACACCGGATACAGCTGTGGCCATCACAAAACAAAACAACTCTTCCGAAAATTATTGTTGTATACTAAATTTTCTACCGAACGTAATATATAAGGGATGAATTGTAACGGTTACAGTTGTAATAAAAAAAATACGTATGTGTATACGTGTAAAGGCTTTTGTCACCTTGAATAAGCAACGATATTGCGTCATGTCAAACGTCATCAATTTAAATGAAATATACAAATGTTAATCGCCAAATATATTAGACACGTATTTTTTTTATTTTTAAAAATATCTAATAATTCACGAGAAATAAATTATTAAAGATTTATAGTGACGTCATACTTGAGACGCCGAACAGATGCACTACTTAAATTAATTGGCAGGGTAAATTGCGCAGTACAGTGTATGTAAAAGTTATCTTTACAGTTTACAAATTAAGAAATATGATTATATTTTCTCTTCCATTTTATGATTCTGTACAAAAAATAAAAACACCCTGTATTTTTTTAAATCGCTTAATTGTATAGTAAGTGAGTTACCAATAGTAAAGTTCTATTCAAATTTAGCGCTCGAGGGAGAAGTTTCTTGTGCATCTATTCGGCGTCCCAAACATTTCACAGTCACAGGTAGTCACAACGCCACGCCCTCTTATTTTTATGTTTTCTATGAAAACAAAAATTAAAATTATGAACTTTATTCGATATTACTATTTTATTAGTATATAATAAACGGTACGCTATAAAAAAATTGAAAACCCCTGTAAATTCATTATAAATCAAGAAGGTGCACTCCAAAATCATTTAAACCTTTTAATTTTAAAAGTTATGAGGAAAAATTAAAAACCGTAAATTTATTTTTTCGTTCATATCTAGTAAGCTATACATTTTTTTAGGAAAACAAAGACATAGTTAAAATGGTCCCTTAATGCGACAACTTTGGTCTAATTTAACCGACCTCGTATTTCTTACCGTTCTCAATCTATATTCTATTAAACTTCTTGGAACGCACCATTCTGAACGTCAGACAGGCAGACATCACGTTAAAAACGCTACGATTATTATTTTTATCTTTAATTTGTAGTTATTAATTATTAAATTATTTTTTTACAAGGTGAGAGAAACGGTCACAAAACTCAATAACTTTTAAAACAACAAAGACTGAAGTTAATACGATTATAATACATGTAGATATGTTACAATCCATCTAGACATGTAGCGTAAATGTGGAAAACCCGTAATATTTTTCCCACACAGCATATTTTGTGGTTAGAGATAGTAGTGTTGTGGTAAAAGTTTGGCCGGCGCTGTGGAGGAAAGGAAGTTTCTCCATGAGAAAGCGGGATTTCTAATCTGTGGGAATACGGTCCTGGGTCACACAGCATGACTGCTGTGCTAGCTAGTCGAGGGTTCGATATGGAAAGCCGTACACTACACGGTGCACGTATACCTGCCTGGGACGCTCTGAAGGCATTGTTGGGCATATTATTGCACTCGTAATCAGGGGAAGAATGAACAGACGTTGGGATGCTGAATGCGGTTTTTTAGCGATAGTTTGTAGATAATATTATATCTGGGATCTGTTTTGAGCGGTTTTTTAGTAACGGTGAAAATACAGGAGTATAGATAAAGTCGGTTTATATGAGGTGGTACATACGTCATCAGTAAAGGGGAGGGGATTGATGACGTCATCTAGGCTATATACGACAGAGATGCAAGATAAAAGTTTAATAATTCTTGTAGAAATAGATGACGTGAGGATCAACTGGGAAAAACCGACTCTACGTATTTTTATTTTTTTGTCCTATGACAAACTTTATAAAGTATAACTTCTCATTATAATAATAAAAACTAAACATTAGTTTGCAATAATATAGATTCTACCAAGCGACGTCACAATTCTCCTTCCCCAAATTTTTAATAATTATTTTTTCGTAAACTTCCGAATAATGAATTGATTTAAAACAATACGAGTATTTTTTTGTCTAGTATAACAAATATGTAATTAAAAAAAATATAAGAGTACAAAGTTGTTCACTAGTGCTTGAAAAGTACTTTTTATGCATATGGCATGAAAAGAAGCCGTTGCTAGGCAACGTAAACACATTGACCAATGATTTAATTTACTTTTGAAATTAATTTTTATTAATATTTAGGTAATAAAATACTGGAATTCAGTTGTTTTTTGAAGGTTTCATTTCAGATCCGACCGGTTTCGACCTCTCTAGGGTCTTTTTTACGGACTAGAAGTCAAAATAGGAAATGAGTCAGCAATTTTGACTTTCACTCCCTGAGGAAAACCCAAGTGGGGTCGAAACTGGTCGGAGCTGAAATAAAGCCTTCGAAAAACGATTGAATTCCAGTACTTTAATACCGTTTCCATTCATCAACCATTCGAGAAAATCCTTTAATCGTAGAATTTAATTTTGAATCTAAATTTATCAGGGGAGAGTATCAGTATTTTTTTAATCCCATATTAAAGTCCTACGTTCCGCGTGTTGTAAAAATTAAACTTTGATTACGTACCCCATTCAATTCAAACAATAGTAAGCACAATTCGAGGTCAAGGTATGTAAGAGGGGATTTTATGACTTTATCAGTGATGACAATAAATGAAATAGTGAAACTGATGAGATAAGTTTAGTGAAAAGAAAGCTGGTAGTTTGTTCGATAATTTGCGTAATATGGGGTTGTATATTTGGAGAGTTTTTTGGTGCTTGCGGCCGACCGGGGCAAGAGGCTGCGAACAGAGTGCGGAAACAGGGGAATGTCAAACGTAGTAGTCGTGCTGCCACTTGAGCGCAGCGAGCAACGTAAGAACTAACCGTGGTCCGTGCACGCCAGAGCCCAGTGTAGCCGCCACCGCCATGGCATTCGTCAAAGATACGGCCACCTTCTTCCAGCACGGCACCGCGTCCCAGTTCGAGCACGTCCTCAGCCTGTACCCGCAGGCCCTCAAGCTCAAAGCCGAGAGGAAGACCAAGAAGCCCGAGGAGCTAATCAAGCTCGACAACTGGTGAGTGCTGTGTCAATGAACTCGCGGCCGATACTGCTCTGCTTGCACCCTCGCTGTCCATCACGTGCGAATCAATGACAACTGCACTCATTTCCATTATCCTTACCCGTACCTCGTATCGTCTCGCTCTCCGGGTCTCCGACAACTGGCATGGCGTCACCAGATTCCGCATCGCTGTCTCTGCTTCTCCTCTCCCGATTGCTTATCTCCCAGCGTTGTTCATCTGTTTGTTTGTTTATTCGCTCACTTCGTCTCCAACTGCAGTCCACTCGCTGTTTTATTCACTCGATCAAAACATGCCAGCTTGTCTGTCGCCTTTCAAAATGGTGTCTGTTCAAACAAAGCATTCCACGTTTTGCCCTGAATTTCTCCGAATTTGCAAACATACTAACGAATGACATTTGCCGTTTAAATAAATAAGTAATTAGCACGCGTGATGCTTCACTGGTTGTCCCCGTCTATGGGGATTTCCACTCACTGTAATATTCCTGTTATTGTACCATTCCCTTTTATTGTATTTTGTGTTTAGGTATCAAAATGAGCTGCCGAAAAAAATTAAAAGCCGTGGAAAAGATGCACATTTAAACCATGAAGAGTTGGTGCAAACGATGAAATGGAAACAAACTGTAAGTTTTTGTTTTTTGTTTAAAATAATACCTATTTTTCTACTTCCGTTTATGAGACACTAGTGAAATAATGTGATCATTATTTCACAAGAAATCAAAATGAAAAGTAAGCATATATAAAAACACTTACAAAAATAGAATATTTAATTCTTATTACCTTTACAAATGTTAATATCTTAGAGACTCGTAATTTACAATTCAATAACTTAAATGACAACTTTATTTATATCGTTTTGTAGTAACTTAATAACGCACAAAATTAAGCAGTCCTTGATATTGTCTTTTATGTTTATTTTATGTTATCAAAATATAAAAAAAAAATCAAATACATTTTTGTTTTTATTCAAACTGAAGTAGAAACACCTTTGCTCATACAAAACTCGCCTGCGGCTCGTTTTGTAATTTTCACATGCGTTAAATAACAAAAGTATATGTACAGCATATTACATGTTATGAGTTGTAAGATGCATATTACTCATGGAGTGCGTAATTGATTTACAACTCGATTTATGTACTATGCTTTTTCCACGATCATTATTTGACTGTATTATGATCACACCTCGATCAAACATTGAATTGAAAGAATTGACATATCACTAGAAAAAAGTGCCAACTACATAACAAAAACAATTATGTCAAACTATCAACCACAAAATAAAAAAATTAAAACTATTTTTAACTTAATAAAGCAATACTATGTAGAACATTTCTTAAATATTTTTTTATTAGTCGTAATGTTTTACATTAATTATATTTAATTTTATATTATCTAAACTGCTAACATAATGTCGATTAATCAAAAATTCCCTAACTGTACGATAGGGTACTTTACACATGGCCCTTCGTAATGTGATACCTAGATAACCTATAAGTTGTTCAATAATGGTTATTGTTATTGGTAAAAAAAAGATAAAATAATTATAATTACTTTAACACATTAGGACCAATGAAGAAATAAACAAGAAATGTTCTACGTAGTATTGTTTTATTGAGTTGTAAATACTTTAAATTTATTATTTTCAGGTTGACAGTTTGGCATGGTTGTGTTTATATTTTGTAGTTGGCGCTATTTACTAGTGATGTGTCAATTTTTTCAGTGTATTGTTTGATCGAGGTGTTATCGAAATACACAGTGAAATAGTGATTGTAGAAAAAGTATAACATATAATTCGAGTTGTAAAGCAATTACACATTTTGCGGCTTTTATGTAACTACATATGCATCTTACAACTGTTAATATGTAATATACGATTACAATATGTTATGTATCCGTAACAATAACAAACATTCTATAAGCAAATATCTTCATGGTCGTAGAAAAACTGATTTGTTTTGTTGTGTAGCGCGGCAAATTCTACCCGCAACTATCATACCTCGTTAAGGTGAACACACCAAGGGCTGTAATGCAGGAAACAAAGAAAGCCTTTCGGAAACTTCCCAATCTGGAGCAAGCAATCACTGCCTTGTCAAACCTTAAAGGTGTTGGCACAACGATGGCTTCAGGTAACTTCCAATTTTCTTTATCTTTATTTTTAGGGATTAACTCGGCAAGCAACAATATGCGCAGTTCAAACTTGGATGGCTGACAGTTTTAAATCACAAATTTATGTTATTTTCTTATGGTTCCATAGCTTTGTATTGATTAAAAATTGTCTAAATTTTTTTGTATTTATTTTAAAATAGGCAAGCAGTTGAAGCAATACTTTGCACAGTTCAAACTTTGATGGGTGACCGTCTTATGTTCTGCTGTGTTAAGTTGTATAAAAATCTTGTTTTTATTATAATAATAATTTTAATTTATCATCTTCCTTGTGCTCTAAATTACTTGTAAATAATTGAATTGAATTTGGTCACAGTCGCATTGTCCTCCAGGTTTAAATTCGTTACAATTTATTTATGATCATTTTTTAAAATTTTAATACAATTTTATTTTGTCAGCCTAACACAGTTTAATCTTGGATGGGTTACCGACTCTTAAATTTCAAATCGAAATATTTTTTGAGTTATTTACTTCTTTATTATAAATGAAAATTTGTCAGAAAATATTGTGTACCATTTTAAAAATAATTTCAAGTTGTGTTAATAATGATTAAAATTGGGATCGGATACCATTTTTTGACTTTGAATTATTCTACATTGTATTTTATTGTAAGGAATATTTTACTGTTCAAAAATATCGTCTTTTAATTGACTTGGATGCATGTTCGCCCCCATATTGAATTTTTATTCATATCTAATTTGACATTTAATTTGAAGTAACAAAAATATATGTGTGATGAAAAAAGTTGTTGTTGTTAATGAATTTTCGGTTTTCTTAATTTAAGGAATAAACTTCTAAAATTATTTGTGGAATTATTTATTTGTAATAAATGTTTAGTGGTTGCACCAAAATTATTCTTTTATGATTGGTATTTTAATTTTGATATATAATAGTGTTGTGACTTTGTGTGGTTAGCCTTACTGGCAGCCGCGTCGCCAGAGAACGCGCCGTTCATGGCGGACGAGTGCCTGATGGCCATCCCGGAGATCGAGGGCATCGACTACACCACCAAGGAGTACCTGAACTTCGTCCAGCACATCCAGCAGGCCGTGGCAAGGCTCAACAAGGGCCAGGACACGCCCACGTGGTCTCCGCACCGCGTCGAGCTCGCGCTCTGGACGCACTTCGTCGTCTCCGAGTACAAGCCGGAGCTACTCTCAGGTAAATACCCACTCTCTTTATTCCCTAAACCTTCCATGAATCCAACCGTTGTGATTTATTTGACCATCTTTCAGTCGGTCAAACAATGTTAAATGCAGATGAAATTTGGAGGGAAACCTGTCTCTTTAATCTTGGGTTTGGAATTTTATTTCTCATATCTATCAAGCAGTCCTGAGCGCAGTTAAATTTAGGATGGAAAGCCGACTTTTAAATGATTTGTATTTGTTTTTGTGACTTTGACGGTCGCAAATTTATTATTTCCAGTTTAAAAATGTTGGATACTGTTTTATAAACACATTCACTCTGTCAAGCAATGTTAAGTGCAGATGAAATTTTGAGGGAAATCCGTCTTAAATCTTGAGCTTGGAATAATCCGAAGATTATGTATTTGTTTTTATGACTTTGACGATCGCAAATTTATTAACTCCAGTTTTGAAATGTTGGCTACTGTTTTATAAACAGTTTCAGACTGTCACGTAATGTTAAATACAAATGAAATTTTGAGTGAAACCCGTCTTTTAAATCTTCAGTTTCGAATTTTATTTATCATATTTACAACCTTAAATTCAATGGGAACTGTTTGAAAATACCGTCTTTAAGTTTATCAAACAGTCTTGAGCGCAGTTAAATTTAGGATGGAAACCTGTCTTTTAAATCTTGAGCTTAGAATAATCCAACGATTATGTATTTGTTTTTATGACTTTGACGATCGCAAATTTATTAACTCCAGTTTTGAAATGTTGGCTACTGTTTTATAAACAATTTCAGACTGTCACGTAATGTTAAATACAAATGAAATTTTGAGTGAAACCCGTCTTTTAAATCTTCAGTTTCGAATTTTATTTATCATATTTACAACCTTAAATTCAATGGGAACTGTTTGAAAATACCGTCTTTAAGTTTATCAAACAGTCCTGAGCGCAGTTATATTTAGGATGGAAATCCGTCTTTTAAATCTTGAGTTTGGAATTTTATTTCAAGGATAGGTGATCGTCTATAAAATCGAAAATTTGGACTAATTTTGATGTTCCTACAGTCACGCAATGTTGAGCGAGGTTAAAACAAAGATTTTAATTTTTTATCTTCTTACATTCAAAATATTTTTGAAAAGTTTCAAAGTATCAAGTAGTTTTATGCGTAGATTTAATTCGGATAGGTGATGCTTTCCATTTGTAAAGAAGTTTTAATTTGTCAAGCAATATTTCAAACAGTTGAAACTCGGATTGGTTATCTGTCGTTTAAATCGCAATTTTGGATATTGTTGAGAAATACGGATGAGTTATCGCAAATGAAGATTATTTTGAACCTCCTGTTCCTTCCCATCATTCCTGAATCCATCCCATTGAAGATATGAGAAGTGTAACTGTATATGTTGGGAAAGGAATGCCGTCAGAGAACGGCAACTCGGTGCACCAGAACGGCGACTCTCTGGCGTCGTCGGACGAGTCGAACCAGGGGCTGAACGGCAAGCTGGACGAAGACACGACCACGTCGTACACGGAGGACTCGCTGGACAAGCCGGCCACGCCCATCGTGAACGAGGAGACGAACGACTCCATCGTGAGCGACTGCACGAGCGACAGCACCAAGCGGCCGCACCTGGACACCGACGCCGACGAGGACTCCGAGCCCAGCAGCAAGAAGTGCCGGGAGGACAAGTGACGGGCCCGCTAGACGACGGTGACACACACACACACAGTTTCATATTTTTGGATGGACTATACAATCAAAATCAGATCACAAGGGGAGTTACCGTAGATTCAACCATACTGCCGTTGCTGAGGTTCGAGAAGGCTCTTGATGATTATTTGTAAATATTCAATTCCATTTGAGTGATGAGAATATTGTTCGGCGGGTATCTCACGACCGGTTTCGCAAGCGCCCCAATCCCTGCCTTGCTCGGGCGCTCTCTTTAAAGCTCCTCTCAGTTTTTCACCAAGCGAACACTTCGCCCATTTAAAATTGCCGAAAAACATCCAGTACTGTTTTATGTTTCAGTCTTTCAATCAACATTGTACACGGGTAAAACATAGATGGAGACCATAGTATTTGACCTCCATACAGTCGTAAATATATTGTACACCCTTTTTAAGGCAGTTTGTCAAGCAACATTGTGCACTGTTGAAATTTAGATGAGGACCGCTATTTTATCCCCGAACTTCTGTTTTCGCTTGCGCCCTAATCTTGAAATTGCTCGGGCGCTGTGTCAAAGGGTCCTTTCAGTCTTTTGCCAGGCGTACACTTCGCGAATTTTTTTACAATCACAAATAAAAACTGCCGAAAAACATCCAGTGCTGTTTTGTGTAATAGTTCCACACTTTCAAGCTATATTATACACGGGTAAAACTTGAATGGAGATAGTTTTTTGATCATTATTCCAGAGTTGTATTTGACCTCCATACAGTCGTAAATATATTGTGCACTTCTGAAATTTAGATAGGGACCGTTATTTAATTTCCGGCTTCTGTTTTCACTTGCGCCCTAATCTTGAAATTGCTCGGGCGCTCTGTCAAAAGGTCCTTTCAATCTTTTGCCAGGCGTATACTTCGTAAATTTTTTTACAATCACAAATAAAAACTGGCAAAAGATATCCAATACTGTTTTGTGTTATAGTTTCAGACGTTCAAGCTACATTATAACATGGGTAAAACTTAGAATAGGAACCGGTTTTAGTCCCGAATTTTCGCTTGCGCCCTAATCCTGATATTGCTCTGGCGCTCCTCGAAAGGTCTTGTGCGGGTAGAAATAGGATGGAAGACCATTATTAAATCACCAGTTCAAAGCAGTATTTGACCTCCATACAGTCACAGAATTGATGAAAACTATTAAAAAATATCATACAATTTTATCAACCAACATTATAAACAATACAGTTTTGGATGGGAATCACGATTTAAACGCGAATTCAGAACTTTTTATAATAAAAAATTAGACAGAAACTGGTTTGTCAAGCAACGTTGTGCACAGTTAAATCTAGGATGGAAAACCGTCTTAAATATTAACGGTTTTTTAAACCAATTCAGTCTTTCAAGCAACGTTGCCCCCCCGACAAATATAAGATGGAAAACCGTAATTTAAATTTGAACGATCTGTAGAGTTTAAAATAGTGAAGCAGTGTTACGCGTGGTGAAAACTGAGATGGATCCCGTCTCTTACTTGCGAATCCGGAGTATTATTTGACCTTTTTACAGTCGTAAATTATTGGGCATCGCTGGAAATATCGTGTATTGTTCTTTTTTTTAATTTAGTTGTAAGTCTGTCTGATCTTCCGAGTACATAAGCGTGTAAATACATTCAACTCCCGTATATTTAGATTCATTCATTATCACCAAAACAGCTCGGAAGAGAAGACCTAATATCGCGTTCGCGATTTCGGTTGGAGATACCTGACCTTTTTACCAGTCTGGTTATTGACAGTATAACATACCTAGAACATTTTAGATAATTTATTTCATTTCCAATTTTATCTAGTTTTTTAATTGTTTCTCGTAGTGTAGGCATTCATTTAGTTTGAACAGCTAACGTAACATTCCATTGTTATTTTTTTATGTTTTGTATAAAGATTGAGGTAAATTAAATCGAGTGAATGTGAATTTTAAGCGTGAACGGGAATCATTTGTAGCCGCATTTTGGTTTGTCTCGACTTAACAGCTATCTGTATATAGTAAATTAACATATTATATTACGGGGCTTGGAACGACCATTTATTCTCAATACAATCAAAATCCTTAAAAACACAAAATATTGATTTTAAACCGTTGTCCGTTTTCGTCTTTTAAATAAAATATTTCCTACAAAAAAAAATCAAACATCACAAATTTCAAACTGTAATTTTTTCAAGTCAATTTTTGTCCTGATTTTATTAATTTAATAATTCAAGCAGCTGAGAGCACAGACAAAACTTGGATTGTGACACAGTTGTCCTAATAAAAAAAAAACTAACTGTTATTTTATAGTTAATTTTCATTCCGTTTTAATTATTTTGTTCTGACAAAAATAACAGTATTTTATTTGAAGCTTGAATTTATAAATTAAATGAATAATCAATTCTTGAAATTGCATTATTTTTTATAATTCAAGCAACCAACAGAGCGGACAAAACTTGGGTTGTGATCGCTTTCAAATTTATTATTAAACAGTAATTTGTAGAAAACTGTCAATAAAATATTTTGATGTTTTAAAACAGTTAGCCTTTTTAAATTTTTAAACAGAATATGGACGTTTAATTTTTTTTATGATTTGTACAATTTGTAAGAAATATTTTATTGCGAAGAACTGATTTGATTTGAGTGTGTGAAGAATATTTGGGAAAGTTCTGAGCGCCAGTAGAAGTGATCTAAGATTTAATTTGCTTCAAACTGAAGAATCTTCGCAGTTAGCAAAAATGCTCCAAATACATACAAATACCAATTATTAAATACATATATGAATATTTATATATAGAAAAACAACAAATAACAGAATGCCTTTATTGAATAATATTGTAGGACGTATACACTTTTACAAACAAATAGTTAGTCATACTTAATTTAAAATAAGCGATGAAATGTTATTGTGAAAAGATATTCTGAGAATAAAGTTGAAATTTATTTTTGACAGAAATTCACTTCGTATTCGGTTAGACACGAAAAATAAATTTCTCTCTTTTCGTCTCAGAACTCACTTTATTGTAAAGTTTATCATTTGTAGATGAATTTGAGGTTTTGTGGCATATTTTCATAAATATAAATCTTTCATGGCTAATAAAAATCTTTTAATAATTATCTATTTTCTTACCCTTCCTTAAATAATTATGTTTTTATATCTAGCCTTCCACATCATTACTAAAAAATATACATAAAAAACTGATAAAAAAATTTGATGAAAAGTTTGACAAAAAATTTGACGACGAAAATTATTATTTTCTGTTCTTTTTACTGTCTATTTTCTTGTTTTATTTCAATTATCAATATTGGGTTTTAAAATAATCAAGCAATATTGGATGCAAGTTTTGGATGGGTGACCGCAAAATAAAACATGAAATACAAAATAATTCTTTATTTATAAAAATAATACAAATTAAGTTTCAACTTCCATGGCACCTTCTCGTGGTCCTCTTTCGTCCTTTAAATTGGGGTACAATTTCGTAGGTCCTTCGCCATTTCTTCCACAAAAATCTGGTCGTTTGTTGACTTTTTCATTGCTCATAAAAATGTCTAACAAAGATCTACTTCCAGAGTAGATTCTCAGAGGATTTCTGGATAAGGGGGAGTTTATTGTTGCCAAGGGGGGCGGCGACATGGGAGAGTCTGTAGTCGCCCGAATAACAGACACTCTTTGGGCCGAATCATCTACGGAGAAATATAATTTTTGTTACAGAAAAAAAAGTTGGTCGAAAAAGGGGCGTATACATTTTATCCTCCACACATGTTATATTGTTTGACATTGTACCTTACACACTTTCAATCTTGCATACGTTTTATCGTGCACACTTTTAATCCACGAAAAGAGTTATCTTACACACATTTTATCTTCCAAATCATTTTACCATCCACACATTTTATCTTTCACTCATTTTATGTTCCATACATTTTATCTTTTACACATTTTATCTTCAGAAAAATTTAATACCGAATATTTCATCTAATTATAAGTATGTTAATTGCATGGGCAATAAAATAAATGGCAGGTACAATTACAATGTTTTAAAGATCAAACGTTAGCGAAGATAAAATGTGTGGAAAATAAAATGAATGAAAGATAAAATGTGTGGATGATAAAATGTGCGCAAGATAAAATGTGTGTAAGATAACTTTTCTTCGCGGGTTAAAAGTGTGCACGATAAAAGGTGTGCAAGATTAAATGTTTGAAAGATATAATGTCGAGCAATATAACATGTGTGGAGGATAAAATGTATACGCGCCGAACTTAAAAATTAATGTTTTCTTACCTATTTGATCCAATTCTCGTAATGCTTGGTCCAATTCGACCTTTTCTGGTTCCGTATTGAATTTATGACATTCTACCAAACAATTATAAACTTGTGTATGGTTTTCGGTATGACAATTATTTTTTAATAAAGTTTCTAACTCGTTCCAAACTATTTTGTACTGTTCCTCACGTTTTTGACCTTTCGATCGATTCACATTTGGCAAATGTAGTGATTCATGTTTTGATTCCAGGCTTATTAAATTAAAAATTATTTGTTTGCACTTAACAACTTCTTCGGCACTTATTTGATCCTTTGTAATTATTGCAGGAAGTGGATCTATGTACTAAAATTTTTGTTAAAACAATAACTATTTAATATAAATATCACTTACATTTTTTAAGTTGAACAACAAAGTAGAATTTATTGTCATGGGCCAATATTTCGTTTGTCGTTCCAACCTCATTCTCATCTTTTGAATTGGATTTACATCGTCGCTTTTTCTTTTGGAAGGTATGAGTTTATTATTTTGGATTAAAACTCCAAAATCTGTGATTCTGTAATCGGTTACGCGACCTCCACAACCTTCAGATATAGAGGGAGGATCTTCCAAAACAGATCTGCAAAAAATTGTGATTTTAAATTTTGGCGCCGTTGAGTGAAGCTTACGTCACGTACCCCCACTTAAAATCTTTAAATTCGTTTTTCTCGTGAACTGAGAATAATTAAACGAAATAAAAAAATATGGGTATTTTAATATTTTGTCTAGAATGTATACAAATTAAAATTTAGACAAAAAGGTGTTTCATTTTTTGATATTATTTTAATTTGTCTAGCAACGTTGAACACAGATAAAATTTGAATGGAAAGCTGTCTTTAAAAATATGAATTTTGAATATTTTTTCTGTTGTATTTTGATGAGAATAGTTTAAAAACATTGTGTATTGTTTTTAAAAACTGTTTTAATTTGTCAAGCAACGTTGATCGCAGATAAAACTTGAATGGAAACCTGTCATGAAAATGCCCAAATTTGGATGTATTATTCGACATTTTTTGTAAAAACAGTTTAAATATGTCAAGCTACATTAAATGCAGGTAAAACTTGGATGGAAAACCGTCTTTAAAAATCGTAAATTTAAAATATTTTGTAGTTCTATATTGAAGGCAATGATCTAAAAATATTATCTATTCTTGTTAAGTACATTTTTAATCTGTCAAGCAATATAGAACACAGGTAAATCTCAGATGGAGAACCGTCCTTAAAAATCACAAATTTAAAATAATTTTAAACTTTTTCTGAATGTAAATTATTGGAAACAGTTAATTTTTAAATTATAATTTGTCAAGGAACATTAATCGCAGATACAATTCATATAGGAAACCGTCTTTAAAACCCCTAAATTTGTGTATTTACCTTGCTGTACAAAGAGTATGAATAAATATTTCCCCACCATGTGCCGCTAGCATATGACTTGTGATTTTTCCTCCTGTTTTCCGCGGCATTTCCAGCATTACAGATCGTCCATTTAGAAGAAAATTTATGAGACATGAACTGGGTCTAGAGTTTACATCTACAGGAGTTATTCTGTGCATTGATGAACAGAGATGATTATCTGCTGAGGATCCTCTTGGCGTACACCATTTCAAAGTTACCTAAAGGTTGTTATATTATTTGCTGTGAAAATATTTTACAGTTGGGGCATATACATTTTATCATCCATACATGTTATATTGGCTTGACATTGTACCTTGCACACTTTCAATCTTGCATACCTTTTATTGTGCACACTTTTAATCCGCGAAGAAAGTTATCTTACACACATTTTATCTTCCAAATCATTTTATCATCCACACATTTTATCTTCCACTCATTTTATGTTCCATACATTTTATCTTTTACACATTTTATCTTCAGAAAAATGTAATACTGGATATTTCATCTAATTATAAATATGTTAATTGCATGGGCAATAAAATGAATGACAAGTACAATTACACTGTTTTAAAGATCAAACGTTGCCGAAGATAAAATGTGTGGAAAATAAAATGAATGAAAGATAAAATGTGTGGATGATAAAATGTGCGCAAGATAAAATGTGTGTATGATAACGTTTCTTCGCGGATTAAAAGTGTGCACGATAAAAGGTGTACAAGAATAAATGTTTGAAACATACAATGTCAAGCAATATAACATGTGTGGAGGATAAAATGTATACGCCTCTTACAGTTTACTTACTGTTTCGTACTCGCTGCCTTCTCGAATATTTTTAATCAAGGCAGAATCATCTGCATTGCCTTTTAAAATGGCAGTGTGTGCCACACTAGAATGATAGATTTCCACGTCGTAATTTGCAGAAGAACTTGCATTTTGTTCTTCTTTCATTGGGATTCCCGTAACTGTAGTGCTGGCTAAATCGTAGTGCGATAAAATTAAATGTGACAACTTACTGGATATTGTTGGAGCTTTAATCGAATGAACTTCCGTGGATAATATTGGTGAGAGAACTTTTAATGGGTGATTCGATACCTGAGAGTCTACGTTTTGTGGAAATAGATTTATTATCACCAAGTGACAGTGATTTATTGTCAGCAAACTAAAAACAATTAATATTATTATTATTATTAATACACAACATTTTATGAGTTTTAAAGGATAAATATATAAATGTTTGCTAAATTAAGGTATTTTTTACAGAATTTTTACCGAGCAATATTTTTACCGAGTATCTTAATTTTTATCGACTTAAGATACTATGCGTTTAATTCTTTACCTTTAATATTGGTGTTTTGAAATATTTTTGCCAGTATTTATATAATTTTACCGAGCAATATTTTTATCGAGTACCTTAATTTTTATCGAGACTAGAATACTGTACAATATACTCAAGGTTTAAATTGTTGCTTTAATATTACTGTGTTGAAATACTTTTTTGCAGCGTTTATTACATATATGATTTTTATCGAGTAATATTTTTATCAAGCGTAATAAATTTTTATCGAGACACTGTACAATATACCGAGCGATTAACTTTTTCCCTTTTATCTGTCTTAAAATATTTTTCCCAGCATTTATTTTTATAAATTTTACCGAGTTATATTTTTATCGAGTATCTTAATTTTTATCGAGATAAGATACCATACAATATAGTCAACGTTTAAATTGTTACCTTTCATATTACTGTTTTGAATTTTTTTTTTCCAGCGGTTATTACATGTATCATTTTAATAAATATTAACGAGCAATATTTTTTATCGAGTATCTTAAATTTTATCGAGATATGATACCGTACAATATACTCAACGTTTAAATTTTTGTCTTTAATATTACTGTTTTAAAATATTTTTTCCAACGTTTATTACTTATAGGATTTTTACCGAGAAATATTTTTATCGAGCTTATTAAATTTTTATCGAGATACAGTATAATATACCGAACAATGAATTTTTCCCTTTTATATACTGTTTTCCCAGCGTTTATTTTTCTAAATTTTACCGAGCCATTATTACTATTTTGAAATATTTTTATCTAACTTTTATTATTTTTATAATTATTGCCGAGCAATATTTTATCGAGCGAATTAAATTTTATCGAGATAATATACCCAGCATTTAATTTGCTACTCTTAATAATACTATTTTAAAATAATTTTATCCAGAGTTCATTACTTTTATAATTTTTAGCGAACAATATACTCGATAAAAATATCGAGTATATTAAATTTTTGTCGCAATAGTATACCGTACAATTTATAGTTTTTAAATATTTTTATCTAGTGTTTATTATTTCTAAAATATTTGTCGAGCAATATTTTTATCGAGATAGCTTACTGTACAATTTACCGATTACTTACTGATCTGAATTCGATGCGATTTTGTTTTGCTGTTGAAGTACATTTAAAAAAATGTCTTCCAATCGTTTCATACTATTATTGTCTCTAGTAGATGTAATACATATAACTCTACATCGGTTTAATAACTTAGTTTGACCCTCATTTTTCTCATGTTGCATCTCAGAACATTCACTTAATGCTTCTATTGCTGCTCGAAGTCCATGTATTACTGAAAATTCTACGTTTGGTTGTACGTTTCGAGGCGGTATGCCCATTATAGACATGGCATTCATTAACTGTAAGAAAAAAATCATAAAATATTGATTAACGATTATAAAAAATTAACACACGTGTGTTAAATTTTGCTGTTGCGAGCTCCATGTGTTTAAAATATGTGCTGCAGTGTCGCTAACAACGAACCTAACCTACAAAAAATCAGTTAGAAATTTCCTTTAATTATTTCAAAGTCGTACCAATTTTCCTTGAGGAAATAAGTCCCATACAATTCGACAATATTCTATAGAGGATTCTACACTACAAGTCCACAATGATTTCGAAATGGGATTTAAAGGTATAAAACCAGGAGTACGAATTTTGAGAAAGTCAAATTCTATGGGATTTTCACTCGAAATTCCAAAGTATGGTGTGTGATCTAACACAAACACCGTTTTGTGATTCGAGGGAAACATATTTTTGCATTCATAAGTCATTTTAAAGCTTGTAAACTTCACATCACAAATGCTAGTTGTCAATGTTGTTTTATTTTGAGGTTAAAGTGTTTTATGTATGAATTTATGCATATTATATTAATTTATTTATATTATATGTGTATGTAGTACATGTACATAGTAAAGAAAGAGTTTAAAATAATAAATATTTTAAATGAAACTCGTAAAAGTTTAGCTTTCTATTAAGAGATGTCTCTACAGGTATTAAAATGTCGGTAAAATAGAAAGCATTAAAATTTAAATAATAGTTTACCATTTTGCTGTAAGATGTCTCTACGGGTTTAGGAGTAGTTCATCAAAGTTCAGCCTTTTGTTCAAAGATGGCAAGTGGTACTACAGAGACCTTTAAAATTAATGAAAAATTAATAAATAAATAGTTATTCATACAAATTATAGCATCACTTCAACTAGTTCACTTATTTTGACCATTCTTTTCGTCCAAATCAACTGTAAAGAAGTAATAAAATCTCTTTCCCCTTTAAGAAAGATAGAACGTGTTCTGTTTTTGACAACATGTCAACCAATTTGTTGTTTAATACTAGCCAATTTAAATTGTATCAAAAATGGTCCAACATTTTGTATAATTTATAGGCTAGTCTAAAACGGCTTTTAGTAAATTTTAATATTATTTATAAACAAATAGTTAACATCGATATTTTAAGATTTATAACAATATTTTAAATTTATTTTATTTTTATTAACAAAATTGTCAATACTATTGAGGAATTGTGTTAGTTGAAAGCAAAATTTTTAGATTCTAAGTAATATTTTAAATTTATGGTGTATTAAATGAAGATGTGAAAGATACGGACATTTTTTTATTTATCTTACCTCCGATATTATCAATAGACATTTAATTTTAAAAGCGTATTTAATAAAAAAAAAATACTTGTCAAATACATCAGTTTTGTTCACTTTAAAACATAAGTTTCTTTAAAGAAATAAACTTTAATTTAAAAATATTTATCTTAAAAATTTCTTTTAATATGCTACAGGTTTCTTAAAAAAAATAGTCCCAAAAATCCCCCATCTAAAATAAAATCTTGTATTATAAATGACCTACCGCTATTAATTTGTACTCATATGTCTTCAATTACATTATTACACAAAAAAAGTGCAGCAACCCCAAAAGGGTGAATCCGCGTAAACGACCAAACCTACCACCACCCCTAGGAAATGAAATATGAAATGGGATATGTCTTTGAAACGTTTTTATTAATAATAGTAATAATAATACATGATTTGTAAGTCTATTTACAATTTGTCGGGGTGAATGAGCTTACTTGAATTGTCATATTGCTCGTAATAAGGCTTATTACTGTACCTGAAATTTTCGACTTGTTCAGGGATTGATATTACAGGGCGACACCGCTAGACTGCAAGTCCAACAGTGCATTTACGAGACCAGGGAAATAATATCATGACAAAAACTAAGACGATTTTAACACTCTATTTAAAATTTCTATCAGTGCATGGAAAATACGTTGTTGCTTTTAAAATACGATCAACATTTTATACAAATAACAAAACAGCTATATTAAAAAACATAAATTTAATCTTATATCAGTAAACAATACGGTTAGCCAGTCACAAATTTGTGATGGACTAACTTAAATCTGTAACGAAATTCAATTGTCTCTTGCAGAACTGTTTTTGTAGAATACACACCGTTTTGATTATACTCAATAAATGAAATTGAAAAAAAATAAACTCTTTTGAATCAAGTTTGTGGTGCATTCTCCATATCAGCTAGATATTTGCTGTAGACTTGGCAAATCTAGTAATGGGTATTAAAATATATGTTTATTGTTGTGTCTGGTACGTATGTTGCCACATGTACATAAACACACTCTTGTAATGCTGGTCACGTTTTAATTACAGTAGATTTCGTTTAATTAAGAGAATCAGATAATTTGGACCCTCCTTTTATTGTGCACACTTTTAATTCACGAAAAAAGTTATCTTACACACATTTTATCTTCCCTATCATTTTATCATCCACACATTTTATCTTCTACTCATTTCATGTTTCGCACATTTTATCGTCCGAAACATTTAATTGTATATTCTATATAATTATAAGTATGTTAATTGAATGGGCAATAAATGAATAAAAAGTATAATTACAATGTTTTAAAATTGAAACGTTGGCGAAGATAAAGTGTAAGGAACATAAATGAATGGAAGATAAAATATGTGGATTATAAAATGTGCGCAAGATAAATTGTGTATAAGAGAATTTTTCGCGGATTAAAAGTGTGCACGATAAAAGGTGTGCAAAATTGAATGTTTGAAAGATACAAAGTCGAGCAATATAACATGTGTGGAGAATAAAATGTATACGCCCCATATTTATCTACAATTTTTTTTCATTTCAATCACCAAAATTTAATAAATCGTTATGTGTATTACTAACATAATCAAGATTATAGCCCTTAGGAAATTTCCTCGTGCTATAATCTTTCGATTACGTCCGTAATACATAAATAACTATTACATACTCATTTTGACCATGATAGCGAGAAAGTAAAAACCGGCCACTTTATTATTGGAAAACGTTATGCGCAAACAACATGCGCAGTTCTGAATTTACCCCAGCAAAATTCACGAGTGTCGTACCTGCTTGTAGTATAAGTAATCTGTGGTTTTTGTTAGAATTTATTGTTAGTTTAATTGGGGCAGTCGCTGGTCACATTTTAAATTATTACTGACACAAATTCTGCTATAAGTTCGTGTTACTAAACGGTGTATATTCCCCAAGAACAAGTCTGCAAGCCACTGAGAAGAGCTAAAGTAGCTGGTCTCAAACCTCAAACCTCGAGAGAAACCAAGGGCAGTTATTCACAGAGCATTCAGTGAACACAACTGGGGCTCGTATAAAACAGTTCATATCGTCTATCGTGTATCGTGTATCGTCCTGGCCGCACTGGGAGAGTTAGTAGCGGGATACAAGGCGCTCGGACTTGCGGCAGCAGCACGCCTTGCACACGCACACGACGCACACGAGCGCGAACAGGCTGGCCGTCGCGGCGCCCAGGATGATGCCCAGCCAGTTGGGGTCGGGGCTCAGCTCGTGCGAGCACAGGTCGGGGGACTCGTCGCTGAACATCGTGCCTAAGAGAGGGGAGTTAGTACGCATGTAATTGTATCATATAACAGGAAAAACTCTTAAACTGGTTTATAAGGACATAAAAACACTTGGTTATTCTACAGTAATTATTATATTAGTGACGATCATGGTCTGATGATGTCCGAAAGGACGAAACGATCGTCACTAATAATTATTGGGGAATAAATCAAGTGTTTTTGTTTATCTATATTCAAATATGTTCCACCAAGTACCCACTACAATATCCATTTCAAGTAAAAATGGTTTAAATATGTTGAATTTAGGTTTACGTAATCATATGTAGCATGAATCACAAAACAGGAAAAGCTCTTAAACTGGTTTAAATATGTCGAATTTAGGTTTAAGAGTTAAGTCTATTTTGTGAATCAGACTGATCAAGTATTGTTATTTATGGACTGGAATGGTTTTTTCTGTCTCTACTAGTTTTGACGGGCCTTGGGAAAGGGAGGAGTTAGTACTCACATAATTATATCTAGCAAGAGTCACAAAACATGAAAAGTTCTCAAACCGGTTTAAAGGTAAACTTGTTTTGTGAATCTGGCTGGCCAAGTATTGGTGTTTCTGTTCGTGTTTTGGAAGAGGGAGGAGTTAGTACTCACGTAATTATATGCATGAGTCACAAAACAGGAAATGGTTTTAAACTGGTTTAAGGGTAAACTTGTTTTGTGAATTTGGCTGATCAAGTATTGGTATGTCTAGTCTGGAATGGTAGTCACATATATTTTTTTTCTGCCTCTACAAGTTTCGACGCCTTGCTAATTTGGTTATTTTACCACTTGAGGAAGACGCTAGAGGTGTCGAAACTAATAGAGGCCTAAAAGTAAAAGAAAATATAATTGACTGATGTCCTGAACTTCATGTAACCTACATACATAATTATATACTACGTTTATCCCATATCCCGATAGTTTCAACCCGCTTTTAAAGGGGATGATCAGATCCGATTGAAGTTAGGGGGTTGAAATGATTTTCAATCGGATTGAAATCTTGAACTCTACCCTAAAATATAAATGTTTTGAGCTTGTTCGACCGGATGGGGGATAAATGCTCAACATACTCGAAGTTTTGAAGCTAATTTCATTTGAGTTTGGTTGGTTACTGTTGTGAGTTTATGAACATTATTTAGTCAAGTTTACAGGTCGTATTTGTAATTCGGATTATCTACTTTTATTGTCGATACTTTTAACCACGGAAGTAAAAAAAAAAAACAAAACCAACCAAATTGACATTTGATAAATACATATGAAATTATTTCGACGATGCTTCCGATATGGTCCGAATAGAGTCAGTTTAACCTACTAGAATAACAGCGAGATAAACGAGAGGGTTATCCCTGAAATTCAATCAGATTCAAACTGCCGGGATAAACATGGAAATATTTATAACCTATTGCATTAATTTACCCCTATATCCCTTTATTTTTTAATGAGAAGTAACTTATCCCTATACATAATAGGAAAAATAGTGATATATTTTTTTTAATACAAAATGAACTGTAAAAAAATATTGACCTTAAAAATTTACTCTTTTGAACAGAGGTACCTTATTCTCTCCTTTGAGTCCTATACTGTACTATTTAAACTCTATATATTAATTTCTGAATTGAAAATGTGATCCCCTCATTTTTTTTAAGGGAAAATATTTATATGGATACTTTTATTTCAATTTTGTACATTACGGGAAAAATTCCTACAGGTAACTTAGTAAAAATTAACCTCCTCTATTTTTTAATTAAAAGTACCTCTTTCTCCATATATTTTACAGAAAAATAATAAAAAATAATAAACATTTTCAAAGTAATATAAATGTTTAATACAGAACGCACGGTATAAAATTCTGTCCTTCACTATTTTTTAAACGAAGTCGAATTTTTTTAAATAGTGATAAAATATCTGACTTATAATTGGCCCCTCTATATTTTAAGCAGAAGTACAGTATCCCTTTAATTCAACACGGTCTATTTATAAGGAAAATTATATTGTCCCTCTGTGTTACGTAAAAAATAGAGAAAAACCCAGGCCCATATTTTCTGACCAACAAAAATTAATCCTCTTTTTATCGAAAATTACTTCACCCCTCTATATTACGTAACAACGTGAAAAACCCAGGA
This sequence comes from Stenolophus ochropezus, assembly GCA_035578165.1. Taxonomy (NCBI): domain Eukaryota; kingdom Metazoa; phylum Arthropoda; class Insecta; order Coleoptera; family Carabidae; genus Stenolophus; species Stenolophus ochropezus. Next base: position 34,209,380 of record JAQOWZ010000008.1, on the reverse strand, counting down.
CAATACCCAATACTTATATTAAACAATTCACATATATTCCTTACCAACTTTCCCCGTCACATTGGGGCAGTTCACCACCCCATTACAGACCAACCTCGCGGGGATACACAACCCTGCATCTCCGGGACAAGCGAACTCACACCCCTCGCTGTCAGTCAGACTCCCGCCCTCTGTGAGCCTCGAGGTCATGAGAGTCCCGTCCGCGTTCCTGGGCAGATGGAACAGCTCTGTCCACGCGATCTTGAACGCCGCCCGCGTGGGAGAGGTCACCCCCACGAACTGTATCGTGACGCTAGGGTCGGTGTCGTCTGGGGAGAGCTCGGCGGCGCTCAAAATAGGGAGCTCTTTGGCCAGGGAGACGTTCTCGGAGCACACGCTGAGGTAGGGGTCCACGCGGCTTTTGATGTAGATGTCGATTCGGCCTTCGTCACAGTGTCTGGAAATGAGATAATAAAATAGGGGATGTTTATAAAAAAGCAGGGAGTGGAACAGAAAAAATACTGGTTAACGGTTAACCCTTATTGGGGCCGTTATAATGGGGAAGTTTAGCGTGGTTGAAATTACATGTGAAATATATTTTAGTCGTAAGTATATGAATAATTATAACTTAAAATGTAATTGAAAGTTAAAATGATATTGCCAATTATTTATAATTAATGATTTATGTTCGAGCCACACTGACGTCACAAGTGAGTTATGCGCTTGCGCAGAAGGGATGGTGAGATCTGACTTTTTTAACGTAGTTGTCATAGGAACCCAGCGTGCGCTGGTTAAATATAGACGATACGTTCTCTGCGAGCCACATTGACGTCATTTTTGTATAAAATTTCATTTTTTGAGAAATCTGGGAATCTTTGGGTGAAATAAAATGTAGAATATAATTTTTGAGGGCAATCTTGATAAAATAAAAAAATAAAAAAATTCGCTATACTTCCCCATTATAACGGTTTTAGCACAGAATAGTTATATACAGAAGCGACACTCCGTGTCGGTACCTTTCATATTCCCCTATTAAGTTCTATGACCTTGAAGCATTATGTAGACCTTTAAATTTGTGTTCTTCCCCTATCTCTCTCTAAGATGTGGAGGAACGTTCCGATTTAAACAATGAGCCCTTTAAATTTGTGCACATTCTCCATCTGTCTCTAATTTTCGTTTCTCTGTCTTATTGTCGTTTCTGTATAAACCTATTCTGTGGTTTTAGTTCGAAAACCGGTTTTTATATATTGGAAACCGGTTAATATATCAGTAAAAAAAATAATAATAAAAATTTTATGGCGATTTGAACAGTAAAGAACTGTTTATTTAGCTCTGTTTCTAGGGATTACAAGACGTTTTACGGACTAGAAAAATTATAACGGGGTGTTGACATGGATTTACCATGACAACATATCTTATTTGAAATGTCTGACATCCTTTGACATTGACATTGACGTTGTACAAATGCAATGAATTTTTCCTACGACCGTTAAGATGTTTTGCTTGTTGTATGTTTGTTATTGCTACGGATACATAGTATATTGTAAACAGATTTTCATTTCCCACGGTAACCATAGACAACGATAAGGTATAAATTCATTTCTCACAGTTCTGTCAAAAAATATTCATATCTCACAGTTAAATAAATTGTTCCAAATTTAATTAATTAGAAAATAATATCATGGTCGTAGAAAAAGTATAGTGTACAACTCGCATGAAATGTCCACTGTCACTGTCATTCTCGTATGAAATGTGTACCATTTCATGCTTGTCGTACAATATACTATTATTAAACATAAATATATTGCGATGCAAATGCCCATAAAACATTACACAATGCTCTACCGTTACCTGAAATTTATAGTCTCACACAGATAACACGCCCATTATCTTTCTGTGCTCACCTGTAAATTTCTGAATAACGGTCTTGCAATGTAAATAACTACAATTGAGAAAAAAATACGATCTGAAAAAAATAAAACAAATAAACCTGATTTTTTTTGTTTAACGGTTATTAGTATATTCAGTCTTAAAAAAAAACAGTTGAAATATTATATAACAGTCACACTGATCGTTATAAAAAATAACAACTGTTTATCTACTAGGTAACGGAAATTTATCGGGGTAAAGAAATTTTCTCAGTATAATACTATTCTCATTGGTTGAATTTTCAACTATTTTGTATCACGACTGATAAAAAAACTTATCGCTTCTAAAATGTAATTAAGAGAGGTATAGTTTGTGGTATTATGAATTTTTTTGTAAACATTTTTCAAAATACTTAATATTTAATTTTAAATCTTTTATGATGAAAATTTTAAAAATGTTTCTTTTTATTTTTTTATATGTCAGCCGGAATAATTTTATTAATTTAGGTTTCCCAGTTATTTGCAATTATAATTAAACCTTAAAACTAATATTTAAAGGTAAAATTATGTTTCCATAGCCAAAATACTACAAAAATTTTAATTTTCCGGTCAAAATTTTTGGTTTTGCAAATTAGTTTATATCGATAGATCTCGACGCGCTGATCTAAAATTTTCAAACAGAATTTAATTATCTTTTTTCGTTCTCGAGATAATGGCTCTCAAAGTTGCACCTTAAAAAAGTGTGTTTTTTGAGTATATCTCAAAAATGGATAGAGATACAATCTCAACGATCTTATTATTCGATTCTACGGGAAAAGTTACATAAAGAAATGTTTTATCCGCTTATACGTTCTTTGGAACGATTTGGTGAAAAATAAGAAAAACGAAAAAATAGTAATTTCAAATTTTCGCGCGGGAACTTTTTGTCACCAAAATTTTTTATATTCTGGACTTAAGTAGATATCGATGCGCTGATTCCAAATTTTCAAACCGAATTCAATTATCTCTTACCGTTTTCGAGATATTTGCATTCAAAGTTACACCTGAAAAAAGAGGTTTTTCAGGAATATCGCTGAAATGAGTAGAGGTACAACTTTGGCGACGTCACCAATCGATTCTACGGGAAAAATTACATAAGTGTATCAATTTTCAGATTTTTATTCCAACGGATAAAATTTTTGGAGCGAAAAAACGAAAATCGCCGAAAATCGAAAAAATTGCCTGATGAACCCCTTGCGATTTTTTTCGATTTTGGCCATTTTCAGTTTTTTCTTTCTAAAAATTGTATCCGTTGATATAAAAATCTGTAAATTGGAACACTTATGTAATTTTGCCCGCAGAATCGATTGCTGAGGTCGCCAAAGTTGTTTCTATACCCATTTCAGGGTTATTCCTGAAAATCGTGTTTTTTCAGGTCTAACTTTTATCGCAAATATCTCGAGAACGGTAAGAGATAATTGAATTCGGTTTGAAAATTTGGAATCAGCGCATCGATATCTACTTAAGTCTAGAAAATGAAAAAAATTGAAGACAAAAAGTTCCCGCGCAAAAATTTGAAATTACTGTTTTTTCGTTTTTTTTATTTTTCACCAAATCGTTCCAAGGAACGTATATGCGGACAAAACATTTCTTTATGTAACTTTTCCCGTAGAATCGAATTGTGAAATTGTTGAGAATGTATCTCTACCCATTTTTAAGATATATTTATAAAACACACTTTTTTGAGGTGCAACTTTGAGCTCAAATATCTCAAGAACAAAAAAAGATAATTAAATTTGGTTGGAAAATTTGGAATCAGTGCGACGAGATCTATCAACGTAAACTATTTTGTAAAACCAAAAATTTTGACCGAAAAATTGGTAATTTTGGAATAAATCAGATGTGGAAACACAGTTTTACGTTTAAAACTTAGTTTTAAGGTTCAGTTTTTTTTGCAAGTATCTTGAGAAAGAAAATAAATAAAAATTATTAATAGCGGACACATATAAAATAAAACACACATCTTAGAAAACTACCCGTGTGGAGTATTATGTAAACGCAGAATATTTGAACGGAAAATTTGTATTTTTGGAACAATTTTGACGTGAAAACACAATATTACATTTAAAATTTGTAAAGTTTAGCTATAGTTGAATGTGAAAGTAAAAATTATACGGGCTTTTTACCTTGACGCAAATTTAATGCGATCAAAATGCAGCCATAGATCTCTTTCTCTGTTGACTTTTATTTCCCAAATACATCTTATAGATTTAGGAGGCTCTACATATCCTACAAATAGATAAAATAGTATAGTAACAGTATATTATACACCAAGGGTGAGAAGACTTATCATTATTGACCTAGTGTCAAGATTGTATTTCGATGGATACAAGGCGTTGGTCAATAATGGTTTCCTCAACCGTGTTAGATATATTATTTTTTTCACTACTAGCACTTAAATCCCGGTCGTATTTTTATAAAATATATTGATAATAATAAATATTTTCCCAATCTAACCTAACGTAACCTAGGTTAAATTGAGTTAGGTTAGGTTAGGTTCAAATAGGTTAGGTTAGGTTGAGTTTGATGAAATTTGGTAAAAAGTTTTTACTATGCATGACAAATATAGGAGAAATAATAAAAAAATGGCGGTCTGGCTTGGTTAATACAAAAGATGTGTACATATACACGCACCTAATCTAACCTAATCCAACCTAATCTAATCTAACCTAACCTAAACCAACCTAACCTAACCCAACTTAACCTAACGTAACCTAGGTTAGATCGAGTTAGATTAGGCTAGGTTAGATTAGGTTAGGTTAGACTGAGTTAGATTAGGTTTGGTTCAATTAAGTTAGGTTGGGACTTGGTTAATACAAAAGGTGTGTACAAACACACGCATCTAATCTAACATAATCCAACCTAACCTAATCTAATCTAACCTAAACCAATCTAACTTAACCCAATTTAACCTAACGTAACCTAGGTTAGATTGAGTTAGGTTAGGCTAGGTTAGATTAGGTTAGGTTACACTGAGTTAGATTAGGTTTGGTTCAATTAAGTTAGGTTGGGTTAGTTTAGGTAAGGTTAGATCAGGTTAGGTTAGGTGCGTATGTGTGTAGACACATTTTATGATAATAGCTTTAAAAACCAATAAATGTTATTTCAAGGTCAACCGCCATTTTTTTCCCATATCTGTTATGTTTAGTAGAAACTATTTGCCACATTTTATCAAAATCAGAGGTAAAGTAGTACATCGACAAGTTGACCGTTAAAAAATTTGTCTAGTAGTGAAAAAAATATGATTTCTGATCTATATTTTACCAAGAGCTTCATAATAGGGATAATGTATCTCCCCATCTGTTACTGGCTGTACAATTGGGGGCCCACAAAGAGGCCCATGTACAAATTCATACGATGCTTCAAACAGCGCTGAATTATGTTTGAAGTAACTACTAGCTGCGTGTCCACTATCAACAATAAGTTGCATGTTCAGTTGTTCCCCTCGACTGACTATTGTTGTAGTAGCGTGCTTGTTGCACAAACAGTTAGTAGTGCCTGTTTTAATAGCAGTGTGCAACGGGATTGGTTGCTGACTTGAATTTGCTCCTGGAGGTAATGGTTCCCATATGACTAGTTTGTCTACTCGGTCTTCTAAGCAGTTGGAACATGGACCAGGATTGTAAGGATGATCCTAAAAAAATAATTTATTACTTGGTGCACATAGAGTATAAATACCCTGCCAAATAGTATACATAAGTTGGTATAGTTAATGATAGATGGCTCTGACGGTAAGAACTACCTCTGCAGGTCAAATACCAGCATGTAGAGTCTAACTACCCTGCCAAATAATACACATGTGTTGGTATAGTTCATATTAAGTAACTCTAACGATAAAGACTATCTCTGCATGTCAAATACCAATACATAGAGTATATATGTTTTGGTATAGTTAGATATCGATAACTGATTCTGTCGGTAAGAACTACCACAGCAAGTTAATTCCAACACGTAGAGTATAGGGCACGAGAGCAGCACCGTCGACCTGTGCGCAAGCCTCTCAGCTTATTTCACACCATTCTATGATTGTCTCAGTTCACTCTATTCCAGGCGGAAAAGAAGAAATGGCGGATATTTAAATCGACGTCATTTGCGGGTTTTGTATTCATTCCATTCTTTGATCTCTATGTGTGGTTAATTCATTGAGCTCTTTTAGTGTTTCTGGTATCAGTATTTGTTTTATGTTGATTTGGTTATTGTTGTTGAGTGAGCCAATGATGTTGATTTAAATTTCCGCCGCTTTTTCTCTTCCGCCTGGATTGGTGTGAAGTAAGGCAATCCTGGAATGATGTGAAATGAGACAATCATAGAATGGTCTGAAGTGAGATAAGATGGACAAGATCGCCATTCGAAAACAAATTGTATTAGTAAGTTTTAAATGATTTATTAAACGTAAAATAGTATAACAATGTGAGTGACCAATAAATCTGTATAAATACAACTTGTTTTCACTGGAAGAGTATATTTTGACTTTTATTTAAATTTCCGCCACTGGAATGCTGTGAAATGAGATGAGAGGCTTGGGCAAAGTCGACGGTGCTGCTCTCGTGCCCTATAACTACCCTGCCAAATGGTATACACCAAAGCGATAAATAGGATATATAATTGATAAGAACTTATTTTAGATATATTAGTTCAGCACAGAAAACACAGAATTTATTTGGAACATAGTTTGGGTATGTGTTTCATTTTGTTTATATATTTATATTCTACGTCATTCATTTTTTTCCCTCAACACTGTTTCATGCAATAAACAAGCACACTTTTTTATCATCCCTCTAGCGGAGTTTATTTGTACTAGTACGAAGTATACCGAATCACTCCGACTATGCCCGAACATGAAAAAGATTCCTAAACTAAGTTTTGTGCTTTGTTTCTTATAAATGTATACATCAATTTCACATTCCTTAAATTGCATGTTTTCTATGCTTATACATATACAACATTTTTCTTAAAAATACACTTTATAATATAATTCATACCTTAAAGTTTATGCTTTGTATAGTGAGAATAACTCTAGCAAATAATCGTTTATCAGTGACAAATCTATACAGACAGTGAACGTCTTGTGTGGCTGACGTTTGTTTATACACCAGGGTATTTAGTGGAGATCGTAACCAGCCTTTTGCTGATCTCCAAGAGGTGAAAATTTCGTCGCAAGGCGTACTGGGTATTGGTTCGCCTAAGTGGGTATTGTTAAAGAAGTCGTAGTGTGCCCAGTAGTATAATGATGATCTGAAAAATTAATTCATTAGTAAATCCACATATTGGTTATAAAAATTACCAACAAATATTATTAAAAGATAAAAATGAACATGTTTACATAAATATAGGTGTAAATGCAAAATATAGTTCTGAAACAAATAATAAATAAATTTAAAATACAGAAATTTTAATAATATTATGATATATGAGAATATTTATGAGTAAATATTATTAACAGTATTTAAATGTTTTTGTAATTTTATTTTACCGAATTCTGGCCAATAAAATATCAAACGGCAAACATTATTCTTTTGTTCACATGCCATGACTTTCGCAATTATTAAGTAATTGAAGAAATTGAAATTGTTATTTGTATATCAATGGACTAAAGTATAATATTTTATTACGCATATGGAATTAATTATTCTACGAGGCGATAGACGCGGAGAATAAACCATATGAGTAATAAAAAATACTTTAGTCCTTAGATACACATTATATTTTCTTCCGAAATCCTGAAATTATTAATTAAAAACATAAATAAACAGCATTATGTGTTTGTAAAACGTCAGCTATAATAGCTATTGAGACGGGGATGGCTGTGATAACAAACGTACTGTCAAAGTGACAAATATTTTTTTATAATTTTCATTTATGTTTACACCTGCTTAGACGTCGTCTGCATGAAATCAGATAATAAATGTGTTCTAATTCATCAATAATATTAGAGAATGATATGCTTGTTATTTTAGTAAGTGCTAAAATAAATTGCAGAAATATAATACTATTAAAATATGAAAATTCAATTTGACAGATGAGTCCATAAGATAAATTTTGACATAAGGATCTGTAAAGTTTACTTAAGCTACTACTTTGGCTAACTTCGCGCAGTGATATCGTCTACTTTAGTATTGATTTCGAAAAAAAAAATATATTTTTAATTTTTAAATTTTATTTTGCAAAAACTTTAACATTTTCTATTTATTTTTATTTTGTTCTAAATATGATGTGTAAACTTGCGACTATAATATGAGAAAATACAAAGTTTCCCACCCCGTGTGCTTATGCAACTTAACAGTGTCCTAATTCAGGCATTGTTATGTTAACTAAGTAATAACATCCCTAACAGTGCATTACAAGCCCGGACCATGTACGTTGTCAAACTCCTGCTGTATTCCTGCAGTGCGGCAGGAGAGACTTGCACAAAGCCTCCGCAGGACACGCGTGTATATCACGCCATCATTAGCAGGACAATGCCAGGATATCGATGGAAATATTCAGTGATAGGACACTCAAATACCTACTAATACTTCGTGTTAGTAAGAAATATTAGCAAAATTTTCATGTTATTATTATTATTTATAATATTTAATAAAAAAAATATTGCAAATTTAATTTTGTGTTCATAGACTATATATTTTTCTGTCACAGTGTAGTAGTATAACGCTAGCTCGGTTTTATTTACAGTAGAGTCACAGAATAGTTACATACAGAAGCGACAGTCCGTGTCGTTACCTTTCATGTTACCCTATTCAGTTCTATGATCTTGGGGCATTGTGTAGACCTTTAAATTTGTTGACTTCCCCTATCTCTCCCTAAGATGTGACAAAACTTTCCGATTTTAATTAATGAGACCTATAAATTTGTTGCCTTTCCCATCTCTCTCTAATTTTCGTTTGTCTTACTGTCGCATCTGTATAAACCTATTCTGTGGTAAAGTGGTGGGGATAAGCAGTAGCCAATCACAGCACAGCTGGGTTTGGACTGAGTATATAAGTAAGGGTTAAAATTTTGTTGCTCCATTTAGACAAAAATGCATGCAGGGTGTTGAATCGAAAACCCGAATCATATTTTCGAAATTTCCTGCTTCCCTAATTATTTTAAACAAAAAAGCTTCAAATAACAGTTGTAGAACATAAAAATCTGCATCTGAATCAGTAATAATAATTATTTTTAGGTGCTATGTAAACTCAGAAATTAAGTATGAAAATGACGTAAATTATTAAAAATTGAATATCTTAATTTTTTCTTACCCACTATAACTGCCGGTTTTGCTTTCAAATCTGACGAAAAGAGCATTTCCAGTGGACACAAAATCGTGTTTTTCCATAGCTTTGGAGAAGGTGTCACAAAAAGTTTTGATAATTCTTGAATCGTCGGGCCAAGAAGCGTCATATAAAGTTAGAGATTCACCACAATCTCCGTCCATTGGTTGAATCGGGGATTCTATTCGATTTATGCGAAAACTGGAACAGAAAAATTAATGACAGGATTATTTTTCATATTGTATTTACAAATAAATTAGAAATAATGTAGCTATGCAAAAGTATTTGTAATATTAAAAAAAACAATAGTATATTCTATTTTAAGGAACGAAGTCATTATTCATGAGAGATATGTTGATGCACGAGCGTCCAAATGCCCCCTCTTGCCCCCCCCCCCTCTTATGGGCGCCCATGCTTAATAACACAATAAACTATTATTTGTTACCCCAAAAACTGATATTATAACATAATAGTGAGTAGAGTAGCTGTGGGGATTCTAGGTCATGCTGATGACCATGCTCATCTACATCTATTGCTGATGATCATGGTCATCCAGATCTGCCACTCTTCGGCAGTCTTTCAGCAACCCCTTAGGAGTTAGGGGTGGATTTCTTGGATTTTTTGCGAAGAACTGCCGAAGAGTGGTAGATCTGGATGACCATGGTCATCAGCAGTAGATGTGAATGAGCATGGTCATCAACATGGCCTAGAATCTCCACATCTATTCTACTATAGTGTATTATTCAATGAGCATGTAATTTGTGCTATTACTCGTCAGAATGAGTAATAGTCATTACATGCGAATATATGTTTATTATAACCAAATATGTCATCACACTTTGACAGATAAATAACAGTTAGCACGCGTGTTGAGTATGCTGTTAAACAGCATACTCAACACAAAGAAATTATTACTAGTGTTATTTAATTATAGTTTGAGCTTAACAAGAAAAGAACAGTATAAAAAATGACAAAACTAGTGTAACTTTGGCTTTTTGTAGAATAACTTAAAAGTAATTTTGTGTTTACCCTTTTGACAGGTAAGATTTAAATTTGACATAGCGATTGAATAATATTATTCCATAGAACAGTCAATATTATTTAATTAGCAACAGTAACAAAAATTATTAATTGATAAAAAACGATTGAATTAAAGTTATATTATTTGACAATTGTGTATAAAAATTATTATTACATTTTTTAAAGTTTGGAATATCTAATAATAATCCTTGTGGTAAGCAAAACCTCTGAGCGAAAAATGATAAATTATGTTTCAAATTGATAGTTCTAAATTACGTTGTAAGAAATATAATATTCGATCTTACAAGTTCAGCAGTTTGGGAAAACCATTTTCATGCTATAATTAATTACAACTACGATAATACGCGGCATGAATGGTAATTAAAATGTAGTAAAAATAATTAAAATTAGACAGACATAATCATGATGATAAATTGCTTTCCTTACATTAATATCAAAATTTTATTATCCTGAAAAAGTGATTAAAGTAGCGTACTTCCGAACTGGAGTATGTATTTTTAAAATTAAAATTGGTATTATTTATTATTTTTATATCACATGCAAAATGCATACAAAGATTAGTGCCACACATAACCTTGAATAAATAGTGCCATACATAGCCTTAAAACACACATTCACGTATTGCGAATATTCGTTATACTCGATGTAACTCAATCTTACTATAACTTATATTATGCGAAATTTAACGCTAAATCTAATGTTGAAAACTTTATCTCAAAATCTTTTTTAGTTTTTATAATATTAAAGAAAAATTAAATTCATAATCATGTTAAATGTACCGAACGGGGAAGAAATACTATACGTTAAGAGTTACAGTAATTTTGTCTGTGTAGTTGAAGTTTAACATTAAATATCCACAAAATGGAAATAGTATATTGTGTATCGAGTGAAGAATAGTATTTATATCCATGCAAGTATAATTTTTGTGGCACGAGACGTAGTCGAATATGGATATAAGCTTTTTTTGATGAGTTGCACATTTTTTAGACGACCTCAAAAAAACTAATGTATTTCACATTTATTACAATAATTTTCTCAAAAATAATCGGTTTGTTATGAAACCATAACAATGTGCTAAAATAAACTGCAACTAATAAAATATAGGTTAATTCAGTTTGACAGATGAGTCCGTAAAGTTAAATTTTGACATAAGAATCTATAAAGTTTACTTTACCTACTACTTTGGCTAACTTCGCGGAGAGATATCGTGTACTTTAGTATCGATTTCGAAAAAAAATATTATAACTTTGTTTTACCAATACAAATCATATTAATTTGAAATTATTTATATGTAAAACAAATTCAAACGGAATTATTATTTTAAATTTATTATAAACAATTTTAAATATAAATTCTTTTAAACAAAACATTTACGTGAAATGCAATAATTTTTAAAATTATTTATGATACAGTTTTCTGGAAAATATGTATAGAAATAAATAATTCTTTATTAATTAATTTAAACTAAATTAAATTTTATTACATTTATTACTTTGTTTATAATACATGTTAATATAAAAAATAAAACTGCATAGAAATGAATGGAATTATTAACTACAGGTAACAATATTTATAACAAATCGAATCATATGCATTGTAATATATGTATGCATGTTGAATATACTGCATATTGTAATATGTACATTGTATATTGAAACTTATGATGAAATACTCGTAATCAAAAATTTTAATAATTTATTGAGTCGTAAACAAAATTGTACTGTTTGTTTATAAAATAAATTAAAATTATACAAATGATTATAAATAATAAATGAGAATAAATCCATTTTTTGATGGAAATTTATAAAAATTTCGATTAAATAAGTCCGTATTTTTGTTATATTCAATATTCAGTTTTGAAAGAGTAAATATCCATTGAAAACAAAGCCAGCCAATAGGAAATTGTTTCTAAACAAAGAAAACACAATTTGTTGAAATAATAAAGCAAATATGTACTTGGTATTGGCAGTATTCAGGTTGTATGTATATTACTTTCTCCTACGCCATGTATTACATTGTGTCAATAACGTAACAAATGACGGCATGTTCAAAATGTTTTGGACCAGCGAAATATCCACTTTTATGTTTTACCGAATTTTATAGATAACCCTTTCATATTTTATACTCGATAAAAATATTTCATTTATTGTTTCCATTTGATTAATATTTTTTTTACATATTGATAGTGAAGGAAATGGAAAAGTTATACAATGAAATTAAAAAAAAAATTAATCCATAATCAAATTTCAGTGTACAAGTCATAAAATATAAAATCTAACCACTATAGCTTCTCATTATAATAATAAAAATTAAACATTAGTTGGCAATAATATAGTTATTGAATGATTACCCAGATTCATAAAATAGATTAGCCAGTAACTCAAATTAGTTATACTCCTTGTTAACATCCTGAAATGCCAAACTAACCCCACTTCCAATTCATAAATACAATTAACTATATTATTAGTAACATTTGTACATGATTATCCTTTGAATATAAAATCTCAGGAAGGAGGGTTGCAATCTAGTGGCTAGATAAAAAAAATGATTATAATCATAGTTGACTTAATGCTTTGCGCATGCGTAATCAAAATATTTGATTTGTAGATTGTGAAATGTCGGCACAAATCTTCCTAAGTATCATTTAAAAATGCTGATAATCATGTACAAATATTGCTAATTCCACCAAACTAGTGGAATTATCTTTGGAACTAAATAATATACTTATTTTTTTTGTATTGGAACTGGAGTTACTTTGACATTTCAGGATGCTAATAAAGGGTATAACTAATCTAAGTTAGTGACTAATTCTTTTATGAATCTGGGTTTAGGAGAAAGAATATGTGACGTCAACATGATAGATCGTGGAAGAAGACAGGTAGACTGTATATTTCGCTCCCAGTCTATCTGTCTTTATTCACAGTTCTACCACGCTGACGTTACAGCATCCCTTCCCCAAATTGCTAGTCATTTGATAATACGTAGTAATATTTTCCTGAAACAGTTTTTTCTAGTACGTTCTTAAAATGAGTACCTAACATATATTTCGAGCAAAGGCATGCTATCAGGTTTTGCTTCAGATTTGGGCACAGTACAACGGAACCTTTTACAAAATTTAAGCAGTCCTAAGAAGACAGCATTATTTCTCAAGTTCTTCGGTTGTTTTAGACATTTCAAGAACCGATGAAAATATCGACAGAATCCGGAATGTTGCAAGTTCAGATTGTCGGTTGACAGTACTGAATGATTGGGGAAGAGTAAATTTGATTCACACCACCGTTCATTAGATTTTAACTATGACTTGATGAGAAAAATCAGCGCAAAAATGGTTTTAAAAAAATGAGATTTTCGAGAGTAAAAATATTCCTGTGGCTCCTCAGTCTCCTTATTCATTATTTGCCTGACTTGAGTTCTTGTGATTTTTTCTTCCTCCCGAATATGAAAAATCACTACAAGGGAACTCATTTTGGTACACGCTAAGACATTTAAACGGCTGTAACCATCAGCTTAAGACTATTCTGGTATCTGAGTTCCAGAATTGCTATAAGGAAGAATTGTCTCCAGCTCTGTGTGATTTCCCAAGGAAGTTATAACGATGGCGACAATATTGAATTGTAATTCTTTTTGCATATTAAAAAAAATAGCCTTATTACTTACTTTACACCTAATATGTATGTAAAAATGAAACTTTGGTCACATACCCTATCTAAATCAAAATAGCGGTAAAACTTCTTACCTGGGGAAGTATAACCGGACAATTTCGCCTCTCTCCCCCTGCATAAGATACGTGCAAGATGTATGAGGCGGGTACCAGTGAGCTACGCTCAGAAATATTCCCTCTGAGTCGCCAGAAGCTCTGAGGTCCCGCGAGGTCAGAAGCCAGTCGCAGGTTCCGTTCCTGGAACCCGCTGTGTCCACATGGCCTGGCCAGTTGCCTACGTTGAAGTGAAAGCCTGTGTTGAGCAAGGGACCTGAAATAAACATGGATCTTAAGTGTTTTGTTTATACAAATTATGTTAGACCCCATCACTTATTGCATCATACTCTAACACTCTAAGTAACTTTATTGCTTAACTGTTGCTGATTAAGCGTACGGAATCGGGTGTCAACCCTATACTGTAGATTTTTAAAGCAAAGGATATTGTGTAGAGACTCAGCAGAATAAACAGCCGTATATTTTAGCCTGTACTTAAACTAATAAATCTTTTTAATAACTTAAATCTACGGTTCGTTGATGTAATTTACATAATTTGGAAAAAAGGTAATTTTACAAGTTTCGACACTATATTATTTTACTTGTATACCTCGATTTTATTTCTAAGATCTAAGATCTAAGGGTTATTAACATAATAAATATTTCTAGAATAATTTAAAAATAATATAAACTTTACTAGGATCTCTAGTTAAACCTATACAATCTTATTATTTTTGACTAACCTACATTTTTCACCTGTTGAAACTAGAGCACATTCTGGAGCAGATTTAGTTGCTCTAGATTGTGCTCTGGTTTCAATGGGTCAAGAATTAGGACATTCTGAAGTGTTTACTCTAATTCTTAAGTTCTTTTTTTCAAAATTCTGTTTTTACATAATATAAAAAAAAATTACAAGTTCCTGCACTATATTATTTTACTTATACCTCGATTTTATTTCTAAGATCTAAGATGTAAGGGTTATTAACATAATAAACATTTCTAGAATAATTTAAAAATAATAAAAACTTTACTACAACCTTTAGTACTCCTATTCCAATTTTATTATTTTTGAATAGCCTGAAAAGGGTGTAAAAGTATTTTTTGTTACACGTATATTTATGTTTTAATCTCCTTCCAGTTTTAAGTAACTGACTACTACCCTAAAATGGGTGAGTTACACCCTTTAAAATATTACCAATGAATTCCTCTCATCAAAGTACCTATGTATACAAATTTTCGTTTTAAAATTCCCACTAGTACAACCACAATTACAGTTTGAATTTCAGCCAATAGGAACTCATATGACCGATAATAATGCGCGTCTCAGGATATACCAGGGGTCCTGAGACGCTAGCACTCAGTCCCGCTGTGCGGGGCGCCGGGGCGGTAGTGGGCCTTCGGGCCTCCGCCCCGCCTGGTGGTCTGGCTAGACCGCCTTCCAGGGCATCTTATGCCCTGAAGGTGGTCTAGTTCAGCCGGTCGGGAATTGGAGCACGCTTCAGCGTGTGCTCTAATTCTTGGCCTGCTGAAATAAGAGCACATTCTGGAGCAGATTTAGATGCTCTGGATTGTGCTCTGGTTTCAGTGGGTCAGGAATTAGGTCATTCTAAAGTGTTTGCTTTAATTCTTAGGCTGCTGAAACCAGAGCACATTCTGGAGCAGATTTAACAGCTCTGGATTGTGCTTCTGCTTTCAGTGGGTCAAGAATTAGGGCATTCTGAACTGTTAGCTCTAATTCTAGACTCACTGAAATTGGAGCACATTCTGGAGCAGATTTAACTAATCTGAATTGTGCTCTGCTTTCAGTGGGTCAGGAATTAGAGCACTCAGAAGTATTTGCTCTAATTATTGGCCTGTTAAAACCAGAGCACATTCTGGAACAGATTGGATTGCTCTGGATTGTGCTCTGGTTTCAGTGGGCAACAAATTAGAGCAAGTATTTCGATTGTTCTGATTATTTTAATTTATATATCAAATTTTATTAGTTTTATATGTATTTACATTGTTATATATACAATATTTTAAAAATAATTGTACTATTTAGTTGTTAAAATTGTGTATTTTGTAGTAAATAATACAATAATAATAATAAATATATCATTTTGATCTTTTTTAAATGTTTCTCATTCTCATTTTTATTTGAAACATTTAAAATTTTGAATATTCAAACCGCCAGACTAACTAAAATATGATTGGTTAAAAAATCGTCCTTCAATTGCCCTGTGCACTAACCAGTGGCGTGCATCCCGAGTCCAAAAAAATATCAACATTTATGCCGGCCCCCAACGCATCGCTGGCCGACATCGGGAATCTAGCCGGCCGGGCTAAAGGTTTTTTCACTCCGTTCCTACAAGTCAAGTCTGCTTGGATTCTTGCTCGATACGTGCTGCCTCTATGTGCGAATATTTGAACTAAGATTTTTGTTAATTGATGTTTAAATGATGTAAAAAGTTCAGCGAAATTTAAAATATAAAAATACGTATTTTTATTTTATATTTGCTCGAATTATTTTCTGCTGAAACCAAAGCACATTCTGGAGCAATTTTGGCTGCTCTGGACTGTGCTCTAGTTTCAGTGGGTCAAGAATTAGAGCACTTAGAAGTGTTTGCTTTAATTCTTGGCCTGCTGAAATCAGAGCACATTTTCGGGCAGATTTGGCTGGTCTAGAATGTGCTCTAGTTTCAGTGGGTCAAGAATTAGAGCATTCTAAGGTTTTTGTGGAACAATGAAGCTCTGAATTGTGCTCTGGTTTCAGTGGGCCAAAAAATTAGAGCAAGTATTTAGAATGCTCTGATTCTTGGCCTACTTAAACCAGAGTGTATTCTCTAGCATTGATGCTTTGTATTTTGCTGTGGTTTTAGAAGTTTAATAACTAGAACAAGTACTTCAAAATACTCCAATAAGTAATAAATGTATACAATATTATAAGTTTTCATGAAATAAAGAAAAAAAAACCTTTTTATTTTTATATATGTATGTAAATAGTTATGTATACGATATAGTTTATTAAAAATAATAAAATGTATAAAATGAATTTTGAAAATTTTTAAATAAAACTCCACGTTTTGTAATTAATTGAAAAAAATATCGACAAATTATTGAAAAATAATTTTGCTAAGTACCTAGAGCAAAAAAAGTGATATATTTTTTTATTTCTCTCAAACTCAAACATTTTTATTGAAGTTCTTGTTGTTCATATAATATATATTTAAAAACATTGTATTTTCTTTATAAAAAGATTAACTATAACAATATTTTGAACAATTTAAAATTACTTTTAGTATATTTTAAGGCATATCTTTAGCAGATTATAAAATATGATTGTGTTATCTTTATTAAAAATTCAGTTTGAACTTAACAAAGTCATCTCAAGAGCCTTGTACTTCATAACAAACTTAAACACCGCGACAGATATTAAAAGTGTCACAAAATTTTCACTTTAATATTTCATTCTCATATTAGATGAGAGATATGCAAATTCATCCTAATGACGTTGCAAACGTAGCGAAATAAACACGAGAAAAACTCTACACAAAATCTTCACCCTTAAAATGTAAGAAGTCTACTTCAAGAACAATTTTTTGTATCTAACAATATTTAATTTGATGTAGTATTATTAAAATCATTACTAACAAAAACGCCTTTGAGATTTTATGTTTTTTTTTTATTATTAAATATGTATTTTAGTAAACATATTTATAGTTAAAGTATAAAAACTATATAAAAAAATTTACATAGAAAATAATTTTTTATACAGTGTGTGCAACGAAATGCGAAATATAGAACTTTAAAATGTTATTTAAAAAAATGTTCTCTTTCCTGATAGATCTAGAGAGAAGCTATAACAGTACAAAGTTGTTCAAAATTAAGTTCTACATAAGATAATTGTTGCAAAAGCACGCTTGCATGAGATATATTAAATATAAAATGTCATATTTTCTTTAAAAATCATACAGCCATGGAAATGAAAGAAAATATCTATCTGTTAGTTTAGAGAAGTATCACTGATTATAGTTCTTATTGTTCTGGATTTTAATATTATTTTAGTTGAATTTATATTCTTTTTCGTGCAACCAAAAAAATTTATGAATATGTTTCTTAAAATTTGGTTTTAAATATTTTTACCTTGTTTTGAAATGTAATGAAAAATATTTAATATTATGTTTTGTTAAAGAATAAACTATATTTATTTCTTTTTTAAAATATGTTTTTGAAATTATTTTTAACCAATGCTTTTGATGTTTTTGTTCTGCTAAAAAACTTATAACGTCTCAGAAGAAAAATAATAAAGCTAAAGAAATATTACAGTTCACCCCTCCGTAGTATTATTTTTAATTTACCTAATGTAATTATGCTTCACTTGACGAATGATATAGTTTATGAAAATTATACTTTGTAAATGAATATTAATGAAATCTTTATTAAAAGTTCTTGCCCTTATGTTTAAACTTAATCCATAAAAATGGTGGTTTGCTTTATTAAAGTGAATGTATATTATCATTTAATTTATTTATTAAAACATTTTTATTTACTTTTATATGTAATTTGCATGTTTTACAACATTTGTGTTTCTATTCCATTATTAGACAAAGCAACAATGCTCTAGTTTTGTACAAGGTGCAGTAATAGGGATACTAAGTAGCCAATCACAACGCAATGGTTAGAATTAGGGTATATAAAACAGATAGATTTTTTTCAGTAATTTGGTGTATTATAGTTAAATTTAGGATTGGTCCAATATGAATAAAGAAGACTTATTTAGTGAATGATTTTTTTATGAATTACAGGTTTATTTAAATTATTTATCATTAAAATAAAATAGGGTAATATTTAATTGTCATATTTAAAATAATTTTAAATATACGAGTACTACCGATAAAAAAATCAGATAAGGTACTAGAAGTTTATGGTTAATTATTTATTTTATAAAGTTCTATATGTAGCACAATGTGGATCAGATATGGCTGCTTTGAATTGTGCTCTGGTTTCATTGGGTTAAGAATTAGAGCACTCAGGTCAGAAGTATTTGCAGAGCACATTCTGGAACAAATTTAACTGCTCTGCATTTTTCTCTAGTTTCAGTGGGTCAGGAATTAGAGTATTCAGAAGGGTTTGCTCTAATTCTAGGTCTACTAAAACCAGAGCACATTCTGGAACAGAATTGTGCTCTAATTTTAGTGGGCCAAAAATTAGAGCAAGTATTTCGATTACTGAAATTATTTTAATTTATATCTCTAATTTTATTACTTTTTATGACGTTACATTGTTGTATGTACAATATTTTAAAAATAATAATTGTATATAATTGTTAACATTGTATGTTTTGTAGTAAATAATAAAATAATACAATAATAATAATAATAAATATATCATTTTGATCTCTTTTAAATGTTTATCATTCTCATTTCTCTTTGAAACATTTAAAAATTTGAATATTCAAACCGCTAGACTAACTAAAATACGATTGGTTAAAAAATCGTCCTTCAATTGCCCTGTGCACTATCCAGTGGCGTGCATCCCGAGGCCAAAAAATTTCCAACATTTATGCCGGCCCCCAACGCATCGCTGGCCGACATCGGGAATCTAGCCGGCCGGGCTAAAGGTTTTTTCACTCCGTTCTTACAAGTCAATTCTGCTTGAATTCTTGTTCGATACGTGCTGCCTCTATGTAGCAATATTTGAACTAAGATTTTTGTTAATTGATGTCTAAATGATGTAAGAGGTTCAACGTAACATTATTTAAAAAGAATTTAAAATATAGAAATATGTATTTTTATTTTATAGCAAAATTTTGAGTTTGGGACAGATTAGAAATAAATAATTTAAATAAAATTGTAATTTTTTAATGTTTAAATGAATATATTTGACTTAAGTAGAGTGTCCATGTCATTACAAATATTTTGACAAAGTAAAACTAGCACACCCAATAATTCGACTTTTAAAAAAACGTGTTCCACGAAATAGCATTATAAAATTTTTTTAAAATTCTGCATTATAAATTAAAATAATATAACACTAAAAACAATTTAAACAGATTTAGTAATTTTGAAAGTATTGCTGTATAGCAACATTACCCACACGCTTTTTCCCCAATTTTCGTAAAACTGGAATGATAAATAACAATTGCAGAATAAGTGATTTAAATCAATGATTTAAAAAAAAATCCATTTGATTTAAATCTGATTTAAATCACTGATTTAAATCAAGTGATTTAAATCAATGCAAAAAATTTAAAGGTAGATGTAAAATAAATATAATAATGAAGAAATAAAATTATTATATTTAACGTATTTTAATAAAAAAATAAAAATAATAATAAATAAAGGTATAATATACAAAGATAGGAAGAAACAAATATAAAATTACATGTACATATGTAAGCAGGGTCATTCCAAGAGGGGATGATAAGGGTTTTCAGAACCCCGGCGGCAGATTTTGAGGGGCGGCAAATAATATAAAATACTATTACTATTTTTATTTTATTTTTATGATATTTCATACTACATGTATTCAATTTTATATGGTGGTACTACCTGCAAAACAATTCCTGTAATTAATAAGAAATTTATCTTTTATTTTAATTTAGACAAAGTGTATTGATCAACATAGTTCTTATTACATTTTAAATTCGTACCCGCTTTTCATTCTCTTATACGTGTATTATACAAGCAGTTTTAATGTGTCGCAATTTAGCGTCGGTTCTTTTTATCATCGGTCACCAATTATATGAAACACTTCGTTGGTGGTTCCTCGCAGATCACAATTTGGTTTTCTGTAATATCATTCAGTGGAATAGTTACTTGAAATTTTTTGGATCTTATTTTCTGTTGGTAATACCGTAGTTTTATTGTTTATTTTTGTCCACACATTTTATTAGGTATAGCAAGTAACTACGTACATTATTCTGCAATGTTTTTCTTAATGTACATAAAATTAGCTTTAAGATCAAAATATAAAAAGGCGACAATTTATTTTTATAATATTTAATAATAAAAATTCTTAAAAATAAAATATAGTAAACTACATAAAATTAATTTTGTTACCTGAAAACAAAACAAAAATAATGTCAAAAAGTATGTACTCGTATAAAGATTACCTGCAGGAGAAGAAACGAATTCAACAAAAAGATCCTGTGAAGTTCCTATAATCGAGTAAGGGAACTTCCCCATTCCACAGAAAGTGCCTATGACTGCACTCTTCTCGTCCTTCCCGTCATAGATCCTGATGTAGTCGTAAGGACAATGCTCCTCGCCTGAAACAAAAACAATATTTAATTGTAAAATTATTCATACGATTTCTGGAAATGTATGGAAATAGATACAATTGATTTTTCTTTATTGGATAAAAATAAATTCACCCTTTATTGACGCATATGAAACATTCATTTCAATTGACAATTATTAAATTTGGGTGAAGCCCAGAGGTATGAATTTTTTACATAATTAAAATCAGATTCCAATTTTACATACAATACATATTAATATTTATTGTTTTTTAATTATTAAACTCTACTATACGAATAACAATGGAATATTACTGCATTTATTTTTAACTTATTGGAATGCGTACTTCAGTTTTTGTGTTTCAAATACAAAATAGTGACATTATGATTTATCAAATAGTTAAAAAATATTTATTTATAAGTTTTATAGTTTTCGGTAATACATGTAACTTAATATTTAATATAGTATAATAGCACCTCCACCATTTTTTATTCTTTTTGTATAAATCTAAAATTTTATGCTTTAAACTTATGAGCCATCCTAAAAATTTAGTATTTTCTAAAAACTTTTTCTCTCTGTTGAGACAATATAAATTCTGGACTTAGTAAATATCGACAGTGTTGCCAACAGAGAAGGATAGTTTTCAACTGAAACTTTGAAGAAAATTTACTAGAATTCTACCGACTTTCTATAATCTATTTGTTATAAGAACGAACTGTGATCATGAAATCTACCAAAATTCTACTATCCTTAAATTTTGATTTACCAGATTTTCTACTATCATCAAAAAAAAAAAGTTACTAAATGAGTACTAAATTGGCCACACTGATATATCGATGCGCTGATTCCAAATTTTCGAACAGAATTCAATTATTTTATATAATTCTCGAGATATTCACGTTCAAATTTAGATACAAAAAATCACTTTTAAGACCAAATAGATGTTATAGAAGTCCTACATACTTTTTTCAAGGAAGTAAATAGTTATTTGTTTATCAAGGGACTAAAGTATATTTTTTATTACGTCTATGGCTATCGCTTCATAGAATAAACCATGTGAGTAATAAAAAATACTTTAGTCCTTAGACATAGATTATATTTTTTTCGAAATCATTAAATTATTATTTAAAAACATAAATAAATACCATTATGTCTTTGTAAAACGTCAGCTATAATAGCTATAGAGACGGGGATGGCTGTGATAACAAACGTACTGTGAAAGTGACACATATTTCTTTATAATTTTCATTTATGCTTACACCTTCTTAGACGTCGTCTCCATGAAATCAGATAAATTATTATCAAAGGTAAATAATAAATAAATTCACCAATAATATTATAGAATGCTATGTTTGTTATTTTAGGTAGTGCTAAAATAAACAGCAAACATACAATTTTATTAAAATATAGGTTAATTCAGTTTGACAGATAAGTCCGTAAAGTCAAATTTTGACATAAGAGTCTGTAAAGTTTTACTTTAGCTACTATTTACGCTAACTTCGCGAAATGATATCGTGTAATTTTAAAATCGATTTCGAAAAAGATTTTTGAGGATAACTACCCCTTCAGTGGGTCTCTACCCACCTCAAATCTTCTACACCCCACCCTACGATTATATAAGTATACCTATATTCAGATTTATATTAAGTACATTTGATGATGTTTGAAAGGACGAAAGGGTCTTTATTATATTATTATAAATAAATATGAATAAACCAGATATAAATACATATGTAATGCTGTATTACGTATTTGTGAGATAGTGTTAAGGGATGTATTCTGCGCACCTCTTGTAGACATACTCGGTGCTATATATCACGGGGTATATTTAAGATTTTAATATGAAGTTTGTGATTTGGTGACGGCTGGTATGTGCATTACTATATCTGCTAGGTTTCATTTTAAATTGAACGCTCTGATACATTGTTGTCAATTAAATATCAAGTCGTAACCATTGCTATAAGAAATCTCACGTTTCAAGTTTATATTGTATTGGTATTTAAGTTGGCATTAGCCCTCTAGCCTATTATTTGTAATTGTTTGTCTAATACTTTTTGTCTTACAATAAACGAGTTATGCTTTAGCTTTACTGAATAAACATATTATCTGGGTGTTGATCTTTTCATTTATTCCATAAATCTAATACATGTTGTCAGATGAGTAAAATAAGCTCACGGTATATAAATAAGTATGTATTGCTATATTAAGTATTTGTGAGATAGTGTTAGGAGATGTATTCGGAATGATTTGAATATAATCGTGCGCACCTCTTGTAGCCGTACCCGGTGCTATATATCACGTGTATATTTAGGATTTGAATATGAAGTTTGTGATTTGGTGACGGCTGGCATGTGCACATGAATGGTACAAATGGCCGGCGTTTGGGCGGGAGTCGCGAACATATTGCGGTTTACTTAGTTAATTGTGTTGCATCTTGCGCTAATTAATGTGCTCAAGTTGGCGCTGAAAGCTGAAATATTGTTTAACAACTACGCATCGTGCTGCTGCCACCAACAACTCTACTGATACTCGGCTTATTAAAAGCATCAAACCCTCTTCTCGCAATAAACATTACTGTTTCATGTGTTTCACTCTATTTAATACATGTATTCCTAACATCTTACTAAAAGCATTGAATATTCCAAACATGTTGTTTGTAAGAAAATGTGTTTGTTTATTTTGATAGTAATTTGGCAGACAAATTATTTATTGTCGAATACCTATCAAAGTAAACTTATCTAGCTTCTAGGCAACACGGTTTTAATGCTGAGTTTTCAGATCATTTTTAATGCTCAAATTATATTTTTCTACGACCATTAAGATATTTGCTTCTTGTATGTTTTCCCATGGTAACCGTTAGTGTTTCACAAGACAAGATTTCTTGTAGGTCTTGTCTTATTCTTGTCTTGCATTTTTTTGCAAGACTGAGGCAAGACCAAGAAAAATACAAGATTCTTGTGAGACACTAATAATCATAGATATTTAATGTTAAGGTATAAATTCATATTTCATAGTTCTGTCAAAAATTTTACTGATTAATTTTTGTTTTGTAGCTATTTAGTAAGAAGTAGTGAAAGGAAGACATCTTTATCATTAAAATATAAAAGAATTTAAACATTTGTACATTTTTTTTGAAAATTTGAATTCTTCATTATTATGTTGAATCGCCATGCGATTCTAAATGTTATAACTTTACTGTGTTAAAACAGTGTCTCAGTTAGTTACTACGGTATGATTGCATTAACCGCCAAGTGTGTTAAATCGTCAGCAAGTATTCAATGCTAGAAAGAGAGTATACTTGTAAACGCGGCAAAAGACAGGAGAAAGATTCATGAACTACACGTTACTTTGTAGCTCAGTTGGTAGAGTATTCTACTAGAAATGGGAAGGCTCTGGGTTCACATCCCAGTGAAGTCCATGAATTAAAAAAATATAAATTAATTCTTCATTATTAAATGTTGAATCGTTATGTGGTTCTAAATGTTAAAACATTACTGTAATTTTATAGCTCAGTTGGTAGAGCATCCTACTAGAAATGGGAAGGCCCTGGCTTCACATCCCAGTGAAGTCAATGAATAAAAAAAAAATTCATTACATATCTTTAAAATGGTGGAGGCGTCATTTTCGAAAATGTTTTGCAATATCTGTAAGTTAAAGTAGGTACCTAGATTTAATACAACTGATAAAGAACAATCAAAACAAACTATGATTATAATTACAAATAAAAATAATAATAATGAAGTATTTAAACAAGTTTAGGACAAGAGTTCCATTGTTGTGGTTGATATAAACAAGCTGTTGCTAGGAAAATATCAACAAGACAACTCGTTTGTTCTTACGACTGTTTCAAACACATTCCCCGGAATAATCGCTCCGGAATTACCCGGAACATGGAATATTAAACTCAATATCGGTGGAGGAAAACAGCTTCCTGTGTACATCACAACATTATTTCTCTATTACTGCCAGAACATTCCTACTTTCAACAAACAAATTACACTATTTTCCTAAATTTATATTTGTTAATTTATATTTAATAATGTATGGAGAAGAATGAGGTCTTTAATCAATAGAACCAAGGCATGTAACCGATTAAAATATCTGGTTAATAAAAACCGGTAACCAATACTTTCAACAAAAATTGCGAACTTTAACCCTAATTTTAATCGATATTTTTAAAGCCGAAAATACCGGTAACCTTTAACAAAAAAATAAAATAATAATAAACCGGTTTTGGCAAACATTAACCTTTATTTTAATATCATTTAACGCGAAATATTTTGAATATTTTTTTATGTCTATGTTATCTATCTGACAGTTTTTACAATTTACATTTTATTGGAGAGTTTTATATATATATATATATATATATATATATATATATATATATATATAAGAGTAAGTTTCGATTAATTTTTGTGAATACTCGTTAGTTAAATTGCATTTTTTTTATTTGTTATATTTTTTGCAGATGGTAATTTTTAATATTTTTTAATAAATTTATATGTTTTTTATAATTAATTTTTTATAAGTTATTATTTTTTTTTCATAAATTTTTTCTAACCGATATATTAACCAGTTTAAACCGGTTTCCAATTTTTTGAAACCGGTTCGCGAACTGAATTAATTATTTTTAAATTGTTCTCTATAAGGGTTAACCGTTAACCAGTATTTTTTTCGGTTACATGCCCTGAATAGAAAAATGAAAAATATTAGACCAGTATATTATATAATATAAAATGTAAAGAAAAAAGAATTACATCATATAGAGCAACAAATTAGACTTTGAAGGTTCACTTTTTTGCAACACTTTATTACAATTTAAAATGTGAAAATTAACTTTAATAAATAATATGAATGATTTGTATAAAATGAAAACGTCAACCCTTACAAAATCTTTTCATGTGATATTTTCCTGCGAGAATAAACAGCAGGAAAAACTCAGCTTTCAATTAAACCGTAGCAGGACATAATTCTATTTTTCTTTTAATGCAGGCCGCAATTTTTTGAATAATTTATGAGTTGACATTCTAATGAGGGTTTTTAAAATTCTGCGTTTCATGCCAATTAGCTTTGACCACTTGCTTTAAATATTCTAGTTTCAAAATGTTAAAATAAAACTCTCTTTAAATATGGTAGATTAGTTTAACATGTTTATTAATAAAACGCTTAAAACAGTATCAAATTAAATTTATAATATATTTTAAAAGTATGAGGCAATAAATAGATCAAATAGGGTGGTAGTTTTGAGGCAAGTAGAATTGAAATTAGAGCATACTATGAGGCAAATAAGTACAGAAATTATTGTGGGTATTAGAGCAAATACTAGAATAAGAATGTAGAATAATAAAAATATAAATATTGAGGCTAATAATGAGGCAAGTAAATAGAGCAATTGCCAGATAAATTAGAGTACTTTCTAGGATAAAACAATAAAGTAATTACTAGAAACTAGGACTAGTATTAGAGCAAGAATGTACAGCAATAAATAGAATAAAAGTGGATAAAATTTTGAGGCAAATAAATACAGCAAATTTCTAAATTACATTTTAAGGCAAAAAGTGTAATTATTAGGACATTTGAAAAATAGTAGAGTAAGAATGTGAGGCAGTAAATAGATGAAAATTTGGAAAA
This sequence comes from Stenolophus ochropezus, assembly GCA_035578165.1. Lineage (NCBI taxonomy): Eukaryota > Metazoa > Arthropoda > Insecta > Coleoptera > Carabidae > Stenolophus > Stenolophus ochropezus. Next base: position 34,182,652 of record JAQOWZ010000008.1, on the reverse strand, counting down.
ATATTGAGGCAAATATTTAGATTATTTTCTAGAGTATTAGAGCAAGAATGTAAAGCAATGAATAAAAGAAAATTGATTAAAATTTTGAGAGAAATAAATACAACAATTTTCAAAGAAACTGGAAAATATTTTAGGACATCCAAATAGAATACTTATTAGGAAATAGGGCAAATATTAGTGCAAGAATGTAAGGTATATAAATATTGAGGCAAGTAATTAGAGTATTTCCTGAAGAAATTAAAGGATATTTTAGGCAAATTAGGCAAATAAATAGAATAAATATACATATTTCAAGTAAACTAAAGCAAACATTCCTTAAAATGGTGGAGGTACCTTTAGTTTTAAATTGTTTTATATTTTAAAAAATAACAATTAGTTAATTTTTTTATTTACTTTATTAACAAGATAATGAAAAACAATTTCTCATGCCAAATAAATGTTAATAATAATGGGTATCTAGGCTAGTAGTGAAAAAACTTAGTTGTGATATTGTTAAACAATTATTGTTATTGTTCATAATTAAATTGTTTGGTATAAAAGTAATAATTATTTGTAAAATTAATGTTAGAATTCTGTTTTCATAATAATACATCATATAAGTATATATTTCATTGTTTAAATTCAGCGCTAAAACTTGTTTATACTTCAGCGACTTGTTTTGTTTAGTTTTTATTTGACGTTCGTTGCGTTAGTATCGTTGAAGTTTCTCGCGATTGTTTTACAAAAATATGAAGGTAGATTTGGAGTTTTTAAACTATAAACAATTGTGAATACATATTTACGTTGTGCTTATTATTGTTAGGTAAATGTAAAAGTGGTACTGAGAAAACAATGACTGAAATCGAAAGGAAAACGCGAGTGTTACAAGTGGATTAGTTCATTATGTTTTTCTAAGTGTAGTTACTGTGATATAAGTGAAATTGTGGCTGAAGGTGCAAGCTGAAGTGTCTATCCTGGGTTTGAATCTCTTTATTCATTGGATGTTAAGGTTAGATTTTTTTTACTGCAGTTTATTTTGTTTGTTTCTACTTCAGCTGTCTTCTCCTAATGAACGTTTGGTTTTGTTTTAATCAACAGTGTAGTTTGTTGTTAATTAAGAATATTTTACGCAAATGTTTAACTAGTCTTGGTCTTTAAAACTAGGACAAAATACACAAAACTTTTGCTCCGGAATTCTTATAAATAATGATTTTTTATCCAATATAAAAAAAAATCAGATGGGTTGAACTCTTTTTATAAAACCAACTTTGGTTATAAGTGATTGGTATATTTATTTTTTCACTACTAGCCTTGACACTCACTATTTGATTACTTGGTACCCATAGTCACCTACCTAGGTCAATAATAAATTATTATTATAAACCATAGTTGATAATGAAAACAGACATTTTTTAAAGAAAATTGGTGGGAAGTATGACAAACCGTTTAAGGAAAGTAATTCTAATAAATGACGGTTCAAAAGATCATTGATTCTATATAATTTACAAGTGTACGGAGACTAAATTGGCGTACTTAGTTGTTATAATAAATGTACTATGTTTTTCTCGATATCTTTACGAAAAATTTAGGAAGTCAATATATTATATTATTTGTTAATATTAATATAATAAGTTATACTATATAATTTATTTTTTACTGGTGTAGAGAGATTAATTGGTTTGAGTGTATATATAGCACGATTGAGAAGACCATTATTGACACATCTTGGTACTAGGTCAATAATGAGAGTCTTCCCAACCTTGGTATACAATATACTATTATTTACTTAAACTAAATAGAACTTACCAGAAGATATGGGTCTCATAGGACAGGTCATAATATTTTCACACCGTTGTCCGTCTATGTTAAATTCTTCATTCTCTATGTACAGTTTAATAAAGGGCAGACGCGTATTAAGGTGGTATCGGCAGTGTAAATTTCTTGGATACACCCCTGGGTACGCTGGACTTTGGACATAACAAGTCTGAAGCCTACAGTCTCGAAAAATTCTCTCGCAGTATGACCTGAAAAGAAAAAAAAACATTTTCTGTTAGTTTATATCAAATTTAAAATTTGTAAATGTATATGAAAAACTTTATTTGATAACATTTGTCATTTGTAAGCTTTGATCGTTACTATACTATATTATTTTCCTACGACCGTTAAGATATTTGCTTGTTGTATGTTTGTTATTGCTACGGATACATAGTATATTGTAAACACATTTTCATTTTCCACGGTAACCATACACAACGTTAAGGTATAAATTCATTTCTCACAGTTCTGTCAAAAATTATTCATATCTCACAGTTCTGTTAAAAATAAATTGTTCCAAATTTAATTAATTAGAAAATAATATCGTGGTCGTAGAAAAAGTATAGTGTACAACTCGCATGGAATGTCCATTTCATACTCGTATGATTTGCAGCATTCGCCTTCGACTCATGCTACAAACTGTCATACTCGTATGAAAAGTGTACCATTCCATGCTTGTTGTACAATATATTATTACTTAACGATTCTCCGGGCGGTAAGTTATTTTCGAAATCACTTACCGATCACTAATAACATAAAATTGAAACCAAATCGATAAACATTAAAAATATCTGATTATCAATTAATTTTAAGTACTTCAGTTTTTTAATAGGTTCTGTTTTTGTATATAAGGGTAAAAACTGTATAATATTTTGGTGTTGCATCTAATGTTGTACACAACAACATAATTTACTGGGGCAACTATGCAACGTGACAAGAAACAGCTGAACATCTGTAGCATTTGTGTCTTTTTAGCCTGCTGGCTAACATAAAACTAATTCAACAAAGTTACTAATTACCACAGTTATAACTTCGCTGTATTTGGCACTTCAACCCTGTACTACAAACTGCGAAAAGCTTTTTATAAACCGAACAAACGTTACAGATATTTTCGTTACTGATGCAAATTTGAATATTTAGATTATAGTCTTATTTTTTTACGATTTTTTTTATATTCACACTTTATTTTAAAAGGTGTTTCTATTATTCTTTTTGAATCGAATTATCAGAAACTATGGCTATATGTAAAGCAATGTTGGACAGTATCCAAATCAAGGATTAAATGAACTAGTGCAATTAAAATTAGAAAAATTAAAGCTTATTTAAGATCAAATATAGATCAGAAAATGGATGAATAGAGTACATTTTATATCGAAAATGAAAATTAAAAATGCAACCAACTGATATGTTCCATATAACAGAAAGAAACAGTTATTTTTCATTTATTATTGGATTGTAATTCAAATGTAATGTATGTATTTCAGAGGTGACTAGTCTAAATAACATTTAATATTTTCTGAATAATCTGAGTTACATTTACTGCATTCTGAAATATAACTAACTATTTTTAACTATATTTGAATTTTCTGAATTACAGTTTACTAGTCTGACATATATTTTATGCGAACATTTAATGTCGAATTTTTATTCTGAATTCCTTTTGATTTTCTCTGAATTGCAATTGATTATAATGAAATACATTTGATGCTTTCTGAAATACAATTTATAATCTAAAGTACATTTAATGCGCTACTACTACAGTGAAATACTTTTTGACTATCTCTGAATTGTAATTGATTATTCTGAAATATATTTGTCGCTTTCTGAAGTTCACTTTACTTAGTTTAAGTTACATTGTTTTTTAAATACAAATGGCTAATCTGAATTATGTTGAATCAATATGAAATACGATATATTATTATGAACTACATTTAGGTCTTTACAGTTTGAAATACAGTTTACTATTTTGAATTTTATATTTGATTTTTTTACATCTGAAATACTATTTATTAATCTGAATACCATTGAATTACAATTAATTATTTTAAGTTACAATTGAGTTATCTGAAATCTGAATTATGTTTGAAGCTCTTTGATTAATAATTGACAATTCTATGTTACATTTTGTTGCTAACTTATATATCACACTTTTTGATTTACATTACATTTCATACATTACATTTGTTGCTCAATTAGAAGTAATGTACTTGCATGTATATATAATAAAGTCTAAGAATCCTTACCCGGACACAACCTCTCCCCTGCGGTTGGGATAGAGTTCCGGATGCTGCCCGTACCGGAGGTACACCTCGAGTTGCTGCTCGGCCCTCGTGTCGAAGCTGAAGTACGTCTGGTCGGTGAAGTTGTCCGAGTGGAACAGCACCTTCACGAAGCTCGTCTCCGAGATGAAGGTCTGCGGCTGCTCGCTCTCCCCGCAAAACATCCCGGGTTCCTTCCTGTTGGATACGTCGGTCTTAGCGTTGCCGTCTACGATCTGGAATAAATGGAGACATTGTTAATAGTTTATTCATTTGTTAACATTATTTTTATTGATATTGGGTTGACTTTTGATATTTTTTTTATTTGCAATTTGGTTATCAATGCAACGCATCTCCTTAATTTAAAATTTTTTTGTTTGAGCGATTAATACTATATTGTGCAACATGTGCAGAAAGTCGCCTATTTCCAACAAGGTGTGACAGTTTCGGAACGAGACGAAATCGAGTGTTGCACCATATACAAATATCTTACACACTTCATACAATAGTTATTTGTATATTAAGGAACTAAAGTATAATTTTTTATTACGCATATGGAATTTATAAAAAATACTTTAGTCCTTAGATATACATCAGCCAGTACGGTTGTGTGGTCGTGGCGTGTCTTGTCTGATCGTGTAGATAAGCAACATAGCCCGTCCTCTCCAATTGGATGGGTTGCCGCACAACGGCTCGGTGTGTGCTGGCCTTGCAGAGACTGTAGGCTGACAACCTGCATCACTAAAATGCAAGTAAAACATTTCACGAAACAAGTACTTCAGGTACTTGAGACCTAATCGGCTTCATCAAAAATCTGGATCTACTTCCGGAAAACTAAGTAAGGGCTGTGTCACAATAGATCTTCTAGGTCGCGTTGACAAAAAGCGACAAAACGCTTAAAACCCTCATATACATACAATACAATACAATAGATATACATTATATTATTATCGAAATCGTAAAACTATTATTATTATCTATAGTATATTGTGCAACTAGGGCAAAAAATCGCCTATTTCCCATGAGGTGTGAAAGTTTTGACACGAGACGAAGTCGAGTGTTGGCATCACATAAGGTGGGAAATAGATAATTCTGCACGAGTGGTACACTATATTTTCTACGACCACACTGCTAAACGTTACAGAACTGGAATAGATGCATGAAAGCTATTTGACATAAAAAAACAATATGGCGCAGGTAATCTCACAAAGAGTAACTTTACGTATGCGCAGTGTTGGCAATTACTGTGTGAAATGACATTTCCCACACTGAAGATGCGGTATATAACGACCACTATGGAAAGTGGCACTTTTCTCACACTTACATAAAGCTTGAAAGTTGCGTATTTTCCAAAATCGTGGGTTAAAGTGTGAGAAATCATTTCTCACAGTATTTTCCAACACTGCGCATGTGCAGTGTGAAGGTACTCTTTCTGCGGTTACCTGCGCCTTATTGTTTTTATGTATGTATTTTTGTTCTATAACATTTAGCAATGTGGTTGTAGACTGTGGTCGTAGAAAAAGTATAGTGTGCCACTCGTGCAGAATTACCTATTTCCCACCTTGTGTGATTGCAGCACTCGACTTCGTCTCGTACCGAAACTTTCACACCTCGTACACTTGTTGCACAATGTACTATTATGAAATAAGGAATAGTGATAAACATTTTAATAAATTTTTTAAAAGATACTCCATTTCAAAGGCCTGTTGGAAGATATAAAACGAATGAAAGTTGAAGAATGATTAGCCGTAGAATGATCTCACTTTCAACTGAAATAAGTTTAAATGAAGTCCAGCAAAAAATGTATATTATTTAGCGTACAAGGAAGTCATGTGGTGTCCACTTCAGATTTTTATTTTTCAAATTAATGAAAAATAATTTAGTAAATATTAGTAACAAAAATTGCATGGACAATGTACTTTATTATTATGAATTTTACACCTAACTCAATACATTTTCTTGTAGTTATTGCTCATTTTTGGTGTGCCCATTTGTTAATTTGCTTTGGAAAAATGTAATCTTATAACATGCAAACGAATCATTAGTTATTCATATTTCTTATCAGGTATTGATTCTTCATAATTCATCACGAAAGGCTAAGAAGTAAAATATTTATTTTGGAAACACTACGAAAAAATGTGATGTGCTCAGCAAAACAATTTATGTATTTTTTAGCTAATGCGTCAATCATGAATGAAAAATTCGTACTGCGAATCATAGTGGAATCTTAAACATTAGAATTTATAAGTTTTGGATGTAAAATTGAGATTCTGTATCTAAATTATTCAAAAAATTCCAATTTTCCGGTCAAAATTTTTGAATTTATAAAGTATTCCAAATTGATAGATCTCGATGCGCTGGTTCCATATTTTCAAACCGAATTTGATTATCTGATTTCATTCCTGAGATTTTTGCTCTCAAAGTTGCACCTCAAAAAAGTATGTTTTTTGAGTATACCTTAAAAATGGGTAGAGACACAATTTCAACGATTTTACCAGTCGATTCTACGGGCAAAGTTACATAAAGAAATGTTTTATCCGCATATACCTTCTTTGGAACGATTTGATGAAAAATGAGAAAAACGAAAAAACCGGAATTTCAAATTTTCGCTTGGAAACTTTTTGTCTTCAAAATTTTTTATTTTCTAGACTTAAGTAGATATCGATGCGCTGATTCCAAATTTTCAAACCGAATTCAATTATCTCTTACCGTTCTCGAGATATATGCGTTCAAAGTTACACCTGAAAAAAACAGTTTTTCAGGAATAGTCCTGAAATAAGTCGAGATACAACTTTGGCGACCTTGCCAATCGATTCTACGCGCAAAATTACATAAGTGTACCAATTTTCAGATTTTTATTCCAACAGATACAATTTTTAGAAAGGAAAAACTGAAAATGGCTAAAATCGAAAAAAATGCCTGATGAACCCCTTACGATTTTTTTCGATTTTGGCCATTTTCAGTTTTTCCTTTCTAAAAATTGTATCCGTTGGAATAAAAATCTGAAAATTGGTACACTTATGTAATTTTGCGCGTAGAATCGATTGGTGAGGTCGCCAAATTTGTATCTCGACTCATTTCAGGGCTATTCCTGAAAAACCTGTTTTTTCAGGTCTAACTTTGAACGCAAATATCTCGAGAACGGTAAGAGATAATTGAATTCGGTTTGAAAATTTGAAATCAGCGTATTCCTATTTACTTAAGTCTAGAATATAAAGAATTTTGAAGACAAAAATTTCCCGCGCGAAAATTTGAAATTCCGGTTTTTTCGTTTTTTTAATTTTTCACCAAATCGTTCCAAAGAACGTATATCCAAAGAAAACATTTCTTTATGTAACTTTGTCCGTAGAATCGATTGGTGATGTCTTTGAGATTGTATCTTTACCCATTTTTGAGATATACTGGAAAAACACACTTTTTTGAGGTTCAACTTTGAGATCAAATATCTCAGGAACGGGAAGAGATAATTAAATTTGGTTTAAAAATTTGGAATTATCGCATTGAGGTGTATCAATTTACATTAAAATAAAATTTTGAAAAAAATTTATGATTTTTTGGGAAAAAATGAGTTTATTTCGAATATTTTTCAGTTTCACTCAAAAATGGACTAAGGTACAACAAAAGTAATATTAAAAATTAATTCCTCTAATATGAGTATATAAATAAACAAATTTTCAAAACCATATTTAAACAAATACATTTTCAAACATAGTAGACAACTTTGATTATTATTATAACAATGGGCTGAGTACAACAGGAATGCTATTACCAACAATATCATATTCTGACAACAATGTAAACGTCCACCTGACTTAGTGCTTAGCCTAATTATGTCTGACAAAATGGGTATAGCATTACATCACACAAGTTCTGTAATTGTTCTAAAATTTCAATTGAATTGCACGCATGTTGTTTGAAATTCGATCGACCAAATTCATATGTACATAGTACATATGCGACCTAAACACTATACAAGCTCATGTTTGACAGGATATGTAGGATATGTAGAGAAAATACTATCACATGGGTTGGTCACTAACAAAATGAATAAGTATAATACGATTTTTTTAAAATAAGAGGGTCACTATGACAATTGGTGAAAATCCGATTAAAATGTTTATCCAACACCGTGTAATTATAACGATATAAGTATGCTGTTTTTAGATAAATAAAGTAGGTCATAAGTCACTAGAGAGCTAAATATATTAGCTCACTGTTTTTTGGTTCGTATCATAGTAACTACGTTATAAAACCTTCTCTACACTATTTTGTTCCTAAATGTCATTTCGAAATTCCATCTGTCAAAAATCTTATATGTAGTTTATATCAATGATTAAAATGTGTTGGATAAAATGTTGTATGGCACAAGTGTGTTAATTACCTAAGTCACTTGAAAAAATACCACACTCGGTTTTACGGCCTCGTGAGCTAAACTTTTCCCACATGACTTATCTGTAATGTAACACACTTGTGCCATAAATAACTATTATATTAATAAGTGAGTTACAGATTTCCAAATTTTGAAATTATCAATGTGACTTCAAGAAAAAGGTTTCTTTTGTGTTAAACTGTTTTCTTTGTGGACCAAAATGTTCATGAAGTATAAGATGTTTCTACATTATATTTATAAATATCGATGACCGCTTGGTATTTATTGCTGATAAATATGTAATTAAAAAAAAATTGTCTGTGTATTTCATATATATTTATTGTAATTTTTAAGAGACTACTGCATTTCACATGTCTAATAAAGTTAATTAATAGTTTAAAAATTAAAGCTCTCAAAACATCAAAGCTGTTTTGTTGAATACATGTTAGATTTCAAAGCCTTTCAAAACTTGTCTGTAGTTTTTTTGTTGACATTATATCTAAAATTAGGTGTAATTTAACACTGCTATATGTTAAACTAGAGTCGGTTTCCGTGAGATGATCCTGACTAGGGATCAGGGAAATTTGTGATCGATGATTGATCAAAAAATATCGATCCAGTTTGATTAGATCAATAATTTATCAGATCGATCACAACTACAGATCAAGTTTCATTAAAAGATCGATGAGCAATCCTTATTTTTGATTGATAATTATTTTAAATTGATCAGAAAAGATCGATCCAGTTTGATCAGATCGATAATTGGTGTGATCGATTTCAACTACAGATCGATCTTCATGAATTGATCAAAGATCAATTCTTATTTTTGATCGATCATTATTTTTGATTGGTCAGAAAAGATCGACCCAATTTGATCAAATCAATTTGTTCGATCTCGACTGATCAGATCAATCTTTATTTTTGATCGATTACATCTAGTCTAAACTTAATTGATCTGATCAATTTCAACTACAGATAGTTGTTCAACAATAAAACTGCTCTGGATTTTGTTCTGGTTTTAGTAAGTCAACATTAGAGCATTTTAAAATGCTTACTGTAATTCTTGGTCTACTAAAACAAGAGCACATTCTTGAGCAGTTTTGGGTGCTCTGGTTTAAACGGGTCAAGAATTAGAGCATTTTTTATTATAATTTGTTTTTATTTTGGTCATTTTAAAAAATTTTGCCCCCAAGGAATTTTTGAAAAGTTGGCGCCAATAAATTGATCGAATGTACAGATCGCTCAGATCCATATATTTTTCTTCATTTAATCATAACATTGTGATTAAATTGAAAAGGGGATTACTGTTTCAATTTTGTCATTAGATGGACGCAGATAGTATATATGCAATACTGTAACATGTAAGATTATGAGATAATGAAAAAAGTCTAAGTCTAATCTAAGTCATGCTTATATGTCAAAAATGCAAGACATAAGTTTAATAATTCTTATATCAGAAACTGATCACGTGAAGATTAATTTAGGAAATTCCAATGTATTTGATATTTAAAACATAAAGTATTAAAATTTTATAAAAGATATATACCAGGTCTTAAAAACAGTATGGAAATATTGGTAAAAACATTTATTTTTTAATGAATTAATTCATGAAATTTTTTACGAGTGATTTTTTGTTTGATAATTTTCCGGTATTTACAGTTTTAATAATAAAGTAAGGGTGGATTGCAAAACTAAGAGGGTATGTAGTTCTCATTTAAAATTAATGCCAATGGACCTACTCCATTTCATTGCTTTGCGTGAATAATGTATTGGACTAAATGCTGCACCGTTCCAATTCTAAACTTTCATTACAAAATTCTACAACTGGATGTTCAATGTCACATTACAACTACAGCTACAGCAACATTAATTTTTCACACTTCTGTTTTAAGTATTCTACAAATGTGACCAGCATTACATGTCTGAGTTTATGTACATGTGGCAACATACTTCACAGGAATGGAAATTTCAAATTTGTTTCTACCTTTCATTCAAAAATATATTGATATAAGCAAGTATTTAATTATTTGCGTACTGTTATTTTGGAATATGATTTGACAGTGGCTCCGTGAACCACTTTGGAGAATTAAACCGATAAAATTTGAGATGTTAAAATGTTTTATGTATTTGCTGTAATTTTTTGTATTTATTAATATAATTCTTTCAATAATTCAATGAACGTTTCTACGTAGATATGGTGCACTCTCCACGCCAGCTATAGTGATCATTTACAATGAGTGATTATTTACTTATTACAGTTATTACTATGCCTAGTAGGTATGTTGCCACATGTGTAATAATACATTCATGTAATGCTGGTCACATTTTGAATTCAACCCTCTATTTTTTTTTTACATAAAATAATCTTTATGGTTCACTTGCAAAAAATATCGTAAGGCGAGCAGAACCACTGGTTGATTTTTTTTCTGTTCTTTAAATTTTTCTTTGCACATTAATCTTCTTTGTAGATCATATAGTTCTCAAAATAGCAATGAGTACCCTGTATATTAAAATGAATACCCAGTATATTATATGTAAAGTCTCTATGACATAAAATCCAGGTTTTCTCTTTAAGATATAAATCATTTTTGACTGACCGCATTATTTAATTTTTTCGCGCAATGTATTAAATATTTTCTAAGACACCATAAATGTAGTTCCTACAGATTCTAGTTTTGTGATGGTTGCATTAATTTGAAAGTTATTGGAAATATAAAACTGGGCACCAAAATTACAAATATTTGAAAATGATTTACAATTAAAAATAAAATTCGAAAAATATGATATATGTACGTTAAAACGATAATTTATTTATAAATAAGATAAATAATGTAAAACAGGTAAAATAATATTAGGTTTAATTTTCAAAATAGATTTTGTTCTATGCTACATAAAAATAGTACTCATCTACAAAAATAAGTCAGATCCATCTCTAATAATACGACATGAGAGATATATTTATATTATGAGAACTTTATCTGTATGTTTTGTTTGAATGTAGTGATATGATTTAAAACTTTATTAGATAAAGCGGCTTTTGAAGCGAACTTATGTTTAGCGCAATTTTGTACTTTATAATCTGCAGTTTAGTGGTTCATACCCTGTAAAATCTTTTCAAAGTGTATAGTTTAGTGTCTATTATTTCTACGGACAATAACGTAAAGTTTTTATCGCTTCAAACTTTTGTGTACGATGCTATGATATTCCGTAAGTTCGCAATAAAATGAATGGAGCATTTGGGTGCTTTGCCTCTCCATCTGCAGCGGCTCAAATACCCTTTGTGTGTATTTCACGTTTAATTAATATTGTCTACACAACCAAATCGCTGAATACTTCACGTAAATATGCTCTATGCATCTAATACCTTATACGATTTACATACAAGCTGTTTCACCCGTAAATAGAACTCCAAAAGCTAGACAGTAGAGTGTATAGGGTAAGTGGAAGAGATGGGCTATTGGTTTTAATAGTATATTAAAACATAAGTTGTATAGTCTTTTTCACGAAAATGTGATCGTACGTCATAATGTTCCCTGATGCAACGTTGCCAAGTATTTGTAGGGTACATTTAAGTGTTGATGGTTGCATAGTATACCATGTGTGTATATATCATATTGTGAATTATTTACATAAAATAAAATAAATTTATACAGCATCCCCCTCTGTATCTTCGTTTGTCACGTTCTTGTTCGAAATACCTTATTACAGAATTCACCATATTCTGTACACAACTTTCTAAATTTTTTGCTCGATTTTTTGACATTTTTCAAAAATAATATTATTTTTTGACATTTCGAGAATGGCAACGTTGTACAGGATTACCAACCATTTATTAGTAAAAGGCACTAAGTTCCGTGTATTTTATTGGGTATATGCTAGGGATAGTAACGCGGATGATTAAAAATACTCGCTACCGCTCGTATTTTTAATTACATCCTCGTGTAATATAGCCTACATATTATGCTTGTTAAATAATATACTATTTTGTGGTTTTCAGAATATATTTTAAATTTTTTCCTTAATCTTATAAGTGAGCCTAGATTATATGTGGTACCAAAAAGCAAATGTCAAATTAATTCCCTTATGTTTCTTTTTAAATGATACAAGCAAGTATACATTGCTGTCAATCAAATATGAACTTGTAACCATAAATATGATAAATCCCTATGTTTCACGTTAAAAAATACTCGCAGTGTGTACAAATTTGAGATTACAATATTACAAATTCATTTAATATATTCAGAAATAAAAAATTATCAGGCATTGTTTTTATTCTTATGTATAGAAAATATACTATTATAGTATTAATATTTTTTTCTGTTTGTTTTAGGTATGTCACCATTTTTTCAACAATATTCTTTTGGGTTATTTACTGGTAAGTTATATATAATATTATTTAAATTTCTACATATTACACATACACACGATATATATATATAATAGAACATTTGGCAAGTCTTAAAAAATGGTGGAGGCGCCATAATATTTTAAAGAGTAACTCATATGTGTTTTCTTATTGTGGAAATGTAGCTATGTGTTTGTGTTGTTTCTTGGAACATTTAAGATATAAACAAAAGCGATTTGAAATTACGATTGTTTCCCTGTGAGCTGTCAAATGGTTTTGAACGATTTCCTTTGTTTCAAATCACATATGCTCCTTGAATCGCGAGCGCCAAATCGGGTAAACAGTAAAAAATGAGTGGCAGGATCGTTTGAAGTCGAAAGCAACAGCGAAGGTTCCGTAGGTTGTTACAACGTACGGGACTAATGAACCGAACAGCCAATTCTTCGTACGTAAATATATTTGTAGGCTGACAAATGCCTTTATTAGGCCTCATGAATTTTTGATTTCTACAAAGAGTTTTACCTTTGTGGAAACTTTACAATATGCTTTGAATTTTAACGGTCACCGGCATTACATGAATACGGTGAAAACCACGTGGATACATACATACTAGCCAATATTTGTAGTAATGTTGTTAAAACTAAATTAAATCTGAAATTGAAACCTTTTATAGGTTCTTATTAATTCATCATTTCTTAATATTAAGGCCGTTTTACACTAGTCTATAAATTGCACAATAACTTGCACCTTTTGTAATACAATTTTTATTGGCTAATGTGAAACAGTACATTGGTTGAAAAAATAGAAAACTCTTTATTTTTCAACAATCTGTCACTGAATTTGGCTGTGAGCATGCGAATATATTAATTTTATGATCTCATTTGTTTCTAACGATTATTTGTTTTTATTGTATGTATAACGGTTATAAAATCTTAGTGTTGTAGTTGTGAGTATTGCAAACTTTAAATGTAAATGAATTTATTGTACAAGAAATTGCATTAGCATCATACAAAACTTCGTCAAAATATAAAAATTTTTGGTATAAAATATTATAGCATTTCTTGTACTATTTATTATCCCATAGCTAGACTAGTCTAAAACTGCCTTTAAGGCTTGATCCACTGATCAACTCTGATCCATGAATCAATTTTATTGACCATTAAACAATCAAGATAATCATGTAATCAAAATTAATGATCAATTGATCCCTCGTATTCCATTAATCAAGCTTTGATCATCTGATTTGATCCTCGTTTTGAAGTTTTAACATACATATTTTTGAATTTATGTGCACAATATTTTGGCTGTTGAGATTAATTTAAAATATTTTAATTTTCGTTAATTTATAGGAATCCATATAAGTTCTTCCTTTTTCGTACTTTTTGCCATTTTAATTTTTTTCATATATGAAAAATATAGTTGTATGTCATATGTCAATAAAAAGTGACAGAAAGTTAAATTCACACCCATAAAATTATTTGAGCTCTCATATAATAAATAAATACTTGTTACTCTTGTATTTTTAATGTTATAAATTATTTACAACACATTTATTTGAGAATGTGGTAAGAAATTTCAAAGTGCGACAAAATTTTTAAATTATTAAATTATTCTAGTTTCAAGCACCAAATAATTAAAGAGACATTTCAATATTAACATAAGAATCGAAAAGATGTCATTATGAAACGAAATTATAAAAATAAAATGTAGTACTGGGGTGAAGTCAAATAAAAAAAAATTACATAGTTTTTTTATTGTACTAATATGGACAGTGGGATATTTTGATACAATATTTCTTTTTAATTGACTAAAGTACTGGAAGTTATTGTAGCATAATTGCGAGTTATTTGTGATAGGGAATGGCAGAACGGCTCAACAAAGGTGTTGGAAGTTGGGAAGTTGGAAAGTTGGTGCGCAGCGAAGCGAAAGATCCCGCGATATTTTTCAATCATTTTCCCCGTACGTCGGTATAGATCCGCAATGAGTCGGAAACAGAGTTATTCCAACGCGGAAACTTTTTAATTCTCCAAGTGTTTGGTGACATATTTTCCCTCTAAAAGCGTTCGGTTTGTCGTAATGAAAAATAAATAAATGTTATTTACAATTTCTTACAGCATTGTGCTCTGTTCCATTTATACATTTCTTGGCTTCACGTCGCTGCTTTTTCGACTTTGATTGTTTAACCGCACATAAGTTATGGGCGTAGACATAGAAATGTTTTTTGTAGACAATGCGCAATTAATTTTGGGAAACTAACTGTCATCTTATTCAGTGCGAGGGTTCCACAAGCCACATTCAAACTTAGCCACCGCAAAAACCCTGGACTGTATCTCACTACTGTACATTTAGTTAACTACGGGGCCATAAAATTACTCCCACGCATACTGAGATTGTTACGGAAACTACATTCGGTCCCAACGCTAAGGGAGGCCTTGGGCTGGACCTAAATATATATTTTTTAATTTAAAATTAATAAATCTTTAAGATAAAATGTGATATAGGTACATAAATATTCGAAGCCATTCTTTCATAGAATGTATATTTTATACCTTGCTGTGCATTTTTTGGTATTGTAGTACTCCAGATGTTACGAAACGGACAGATTTATGATGAAGGACTCACATTTTGCTCCTTCAAGCTTGTTCTCAAAAAAATAACTGTTCGTTTCTGGTACGTGATACCCTCGGTGGACATCAATAGTTGGGTTATTTTTAGCATAGTTCATACTTAGGGGATGAGAAGAGTCGGATAACATAGGTTGAGAAGTTCTGGATTTTTACCATTAAATGGTATTCTCTCTCTTGTTGTAATCTTCGACTGTTGTGGATGTCTTGACTAAACGTCAGACATACCTTGGTATTTCTTAGTGAAATAACCAATTAGTTGTTTTACTGTTTGTAAAGGCTCTCTCATCGTGGTGTAAATTTGTAAGTATTTTTTATTATAATCTTTGTGGATTAATATTGATTTGTATATCGATGTAAAAAGGTTTTCAAAATTGTTTGTAAATTAGAAAAATAAGAATTTAGAGTTTATATAGAATCAAATTGTAGTTCATTTGAATTATATAAATGTTTTTGATAGCGGTTGTTTATTAAAATTTATATAATTTTGTTATTGTTGGAACCCCTATCTTTGTGACTCTATTCTTTTAATATTACTACCATGCACCAATTTGACTATGTAGTAAACCGCGTCTGTTATCATTATTAACATTCCCTTGTCTGCTTCTACCACGGTAGACTTTTATATAAAGTGATAGTGGTGGCAGCGACTATCGTTGTCATTGTCTCGTGTAAAAGTTGTTCATTAATATAATTTGTGGATTACTTTTGAGGCAAATAAAACTCAAATTAAAATCCTTGTATGTCAGGTACTAGATTTCGTCTTAGGCGACTGTACCTGTTACAATAGCAATGGAACCGAAATACTTAACCGCACATTCATAGCTTCTAACATATCTTGTGTTAATACGAAGAATTTTTCTTGATTGGCGGATGCATTAAAATTCGTGGAATTTAGTTAGTTTATTATGTGGTGGTCTATTCTCCTACTGGTTTCGACCCCACGTGGGTTTTCAAATATGAAATAAAAGAACCAAGGTTATAGTCCATTAAATAGGTATACAGTAATGAAATGTATTAATCCATGTGAAGGTTTATGGATTGAGGTGAATCTATGTGACGGTTCGTCCGCAGTAAAAGAGATAATTTACGTGGAATAAGACAAATTAAGTTTGTACTTGGGTTTTTAAATATGAAGTACGTAATGAAAGAACCAAGATTATAGTCCATTAAAAATATAGTAATGGAATGTATTAATCCATGTGAAGGTTTATGGATTGATTTGAATCCATGTGGCGGTCCATTCGCAGTAAAGAGAAATTGTTCGTGGAATAAGAGAAATGAAGTTTGTACTTGGCTGGATAATTCGTTTAGGGATGAAGGGAATATTTTCCAGTTTTCAGGAAACGTGGAAACTATGCGTAATTGTTATTTCATTGGAATCCAACAGTGTAATCTGAAATTCATCAATCATATCGCTTTATTGTTTCAAATTCCAGTGAACTGGCAAATTTAGAAATAATTTTCGGTCGTTGTAATCCAGCAAACGAGTTAATCTCTTCTAGTGTGCGTTGCACACTGGATATGTTTATTGAAATGTATAATTCGTTATTAATGAATTAATGCTGGCCCTGGTTAATTATAATGGCATACATTAGGCCCGAATATTTTGCTACTGTTTCCTAATTATGTATCATTTCAATTTTCCATTGTACTTCATTACATTACAACTGTAATCTGATAATATTATTCACATTTAATTTCATTCGTCCACTTCAACAATTTTCGTTTTAATTATTATTATTATAAATCTCAACATTGCCTATTGCTATCCAAATAAAAATATTACTCGGTCTGAGAGGTTTGTTATATATAATTATATAAAATATCACCATTAAAATATATGCACAATATATTTCTTGTAATACGGTACTGAGCAAGCAACAAGTGTAGAATATGAGGATTGTTAACATTTTAAGGGGGCATAATGAAAGTATTTTTGATTGATATGAACCCTTACGTCGTGTTATGTCGTTTTCTTTACAGACAAATGCCATGATTTCACTATGGAGAATATGAATATAATATTGGTAATTTATTATAATAATATTGTACGAGATGTGTAAATAAGTAATAAAAAAAAATCAGATAGAATTACAATTAATATTGTAGCCGTCAAAATAACTTCATTGGGAAACCACACAATGCTGGAGACGATTCTTCCTGTCCTCATAGCAGTGAATTCATAATTTTATTTTTATCGCAATAAACTGAAATAAATCACCAATTTATCGTGTAGATAAGATTTCATAATGTATTTACGAAAAGAATAATAGAGTTTCAAGTTTCAGGCGGTTATATTATTTTGAATTTTGTTTAGAAACGCCATCAATTTTAAAAAGAGATTTAAATGCAAACAACCTCACATAAAATTTCCTGGCAAAATTCTATCTGGGAGAAATATATTTCGCAGATTTCATATATCAAACTATACGGGTTTTTTCCTGCGATTAATTTCCATCAACAAAAAGGGAATCTTTACACGAGACAATTAGGATGAAATTATTAAAGTAATTAATAATACGCTTTAATCTTCTTGATATGTTATAATTTGCGGAGCGAGGAAAAAGCTAACCTAACCTTTGCGCACGTTTACTTAATGTACCACTCATTTATCACGTTTAATTGAAGGTGTCAGACGAGTATACCCAATAGTTTTTACATAAATATCACTTACAAAAACCTACATTCTATTACACTCCTTCAACGGTTTTACATGGGATGACACCGGGGTTCTCTTGTAAACCGTTTCAGAATGAGAGAGATTAATAAATAATAACAGGTCAATAATAATAGCCTTGTTAACCTTGGTGTTTAATATACTATTTTAAAACATACATATCTACAATCTTTCCATATCCATAAGGTAATAGGTACATACGTAGGATTGTTATGAATATCATAACCACCGCAGATGTCAATTGAATTTCGAGTTCGGAGAGCGAGGATTTTAAGACATCTAAGGCCTGGTTTCATTTGTAACATTCGTGGTTTGTTCAATAGTTTACCGGTTTCATGTTATTAATAAATATTATTTTATAAAATTCTCTTGTGAGTAACCTTTTCGTGATCAAGTCTGTTTGGGTTGATATGATATGACAATTGTCTCATGTTATTTTGACAATTATGTACGGTAAATATTAATTACTATACTACTAGCGAAATTACATGGTTGAATATTAATTGTAGGTTTAAATAATAGTTATTTGTGTGTCAAGGGACTAAAGTATTATTTTTTATTATGCATATGGAACCATGTCAATAATATAAATACTTAGATAGTCCTTAGATATATATATTATATTTTCTCCGAAATCGTTAAATTATTAATTTAAAACATAAATAAATAACATTATGTGTTCGTAAAACGTCAGCTATAATATTGAGACGGGGATGGCTGTGATAACTAACGTACTGTCAAAGTGTCAAATATTTCTTTATAATTTTCATTTATGTTTACACCTGATTAGACGTAGTTTGCATGAAATCAGATAAATTATTATTAAAGGTAAATAATAAATTAATTCACCAATATTATGACAGAATGATATGTTTGTTATTTTAGGTAGTGCTAAAATAAACTGCAAAATTATAATACTATTAAAATATTGATTTATTCAGTTTGACAGACCGTAAAGTTAAATTTTGACATAAGGGTCTGTAAAGTTTTACTTACTAGTGATATCGTGTACTTTAGTATCGATTTCGAAAAAAATATATTATATATTCCATATTTATAAATACAAATTTAAAACCTTTACTTACTTAACGGTATTATAAATTTTACTTAAGGAATAAATGTTTAAAACAACGAATAATCTACAGCAGTGATCCCATTTTAAAAGAAGGGTTTATAGACAGAATAACAGGTAATCTCGGTAGAGGAGATAAAGTAAGAAAAAAGCTGTTCGGGATAAGATAGCTGAGCTTCCGTTAGGTACGTTTCCTCTGCATCAGGAAACAGGAATAGATGCAACACGCAGACCTTAAGATTTTTCAAGTTAGATACATCCTGGCATAGTTTCGAAGGGAAGCTTTTATGCTTTGTTGCCTAGGCAACCATAGACCAATGAAAAGTTAGCGTAGGTAAATTTTCCTAACTAGTTGGAGCTACCGAATCGATTGCCTGGGGATGTCGCGTTGATTTAGCAATTTAGATGCATAAATTTACAACTAATCTAATCTGCGAAATCGAACCCTCGCTACACGTACAAAACATGTTATACTATATCTAACTCTATTATATTATAATAATCATATTTTCGCAATAGTTATTTTGTAAGTACATACTTATTTCATCCACAACCTGAGATTAGTATGTGATCTATAATATTTGTTTATCATTTTTTCTTCACGACGGAACTTATAGCAACAACATAACTAGAATTGTTATGAATATCAGAAATGTTTATGATTCATAACATTCGTGGTTTAAGAAAATGAAGATGTTATTAACAAAATTATGTAATAAAATTCTGTTGTCAATAACGTTTTCGTTATCAAGACGTCATTGTTACAGATATATTATACAAAAATATTTATTTCAAAATTTCGAAATCTGTAATAAAACCAAAACGATTCATCTAAAAAAGTAGGAAGAGTAACAAAGAAATTTTTACTTTTAGTTACACATTTAAATACTTATATTATTTTTAGGTATATGACAATTAAAATGATAAAATATGATTTAATTTTAAAATATTATTATATGCAGAATATATTTTGGTATTAATGAATAGACAATATTTGGGTTTTAGTTCTGTAAAAATTTATTAATTACAACGTTTCGACAGCTCAGTGCTGCCTTCGTCAGGTAAATAACAAATAAATAAGTAGTCAAGACAACACGTAACATAGGTAACAAATGTTGTCTTGACTACTTATTTATTTGTTATTTACCTGACGAAGGCAGCACTGAACTGTCGAAACGTTGTAATTAATAAATTTTTACAGAACTAAAACCCAAATATTGTCTATTTATTAATTATGAGTTCTGAAAGCTTCTTTCAATATTTTGGTATTATTAATCGTTTCGTAGCAACTAAATAAAGTTTTATTATACTTTGTATTTTTTTTATCTTCGATAAAAGTCAATGATTTTTATTAAAAAAAATCAATTGATTTATATCCCGAATTAAATCATGATTCCTACTTTACAAATATATTGATAATAACAAAGATTTTCTTAATATTCGCAAAAATAAATTAGCTGTCTTTGTTTTTATATTTGACGTTTCAGTTTGTCTACCTCATTATTGATTTCTTTTAAAAGTGACAGTTTTCGTTGTCGATCATAGTTAATAATAATTTATTATTGACTAAGAATAAGTGTATTATTTCGTTCCAAAGATAACTCCAGTAGTTTGGTACAGAAAACAACATTTTTACATGATTATCAGTATATTTAAGTGATTATTATTACGTTTTTTTTGTATTTTCTTGCATATATAGCAACAATATATTACTGTTTAATATAAAAAAAAAACTTATGGATCTCAGAAAGAAAAAAAATGGTGGAGTCGCCTATCAATTTATTTTAATAATCTTGTATTGTACTTTATTACTTATGTATACACATTTTGAAACTTATACTAAGAAGCTGAAAGTTGGCAACCTATACCATTAATATGCAAGTAAAACAAGTTACGAGAAAAATACCTAATGTATCTATTTGGGGCTCTGTTTCATATAGAAATGTATACCACAGATAATGATATGATTAAATTTGGAAACACGGAATCAAAATTAAAATTAAACGTATTAATATTAAATCTGTTAAATTTATGATAATTTTAATATAATAATCCCGTGATCTAAATTTATATTTAATTTGCAAATTATTTAATTTAAGTATAAATTACAGCTTAATATGTGACAAATGCAACATACCAACATATAAATTAAATTTTGTGTAACACATGTATCTGACGGCGGAATATACTGCAACACATGGAAAATAAATCAAAAAATGTATATCAAATGAACGTGTTTACATTTTTCAATATTTTTTTGCCTGTTCATTACATGCAAGAATGGAATTTGATATTTAAACAACCAAACAATTTTTTATTTCTTGTGCAATTTGGTATGTGACCATATTCGAATTTTAGTATTTAATAAACAATGTTAGTAATTAAAAAATACTTCAGTCCTTAGATATACATTATATTTTAAAATTATTAATTAAAAATATAAATAAATAGCATTATGTGTTTGTAA
The DNA here is from genome assembly GCA_035578165.1 of Stenolophus ochropezus. Taxonomy (NCBI): domain Eukaryota; kingdom Metazoa; phylum Arthropoda; class Insecta; order Coleoptera; family Carabidae; genus Stenolophus; species Stenolophus ochropezus. The sequence continues at coordinate 34,161,043 of JAQOWZ010000008.1, read as the reverse complement.
AATGTCAGCTATAATAGCTATTTAGACGGGGATGTGATAACAAACGTACTGTCAAAGTGTCAAACATTTTTTTATAATTTTTATTTATGTTTACACCTGCTTAGACGTCGTCTGCATGAAATCAGATAAATTATTATCAAAAGTAAATAATAAATAAATTCACTAATAATATTATGGAATGATATGTTTGTTATTTTATGTAGTGCTAAAATAAACTGCAAAAATATAATACTATTAAAATATAGATTAATACAGTTTGACAGATGAGTCCGTAAAGATAAATTTTGACATAAGAGTCTGTAAAGTTTTTCTTTAGCTACTACTTTGGCTAACTTCACGGAGTGATATCCTGTACTTCAGTATAGATTTCATAAATAATAATTTTTTGGCCATATAGTTTAAGAACAATATTATCTTATTAAAGCTGTATAAAATTCTGATTATTTTGGATATTAATTTACGTTACTAAAAATTACCCTTTGTAGAAAGTTCAGAGTTTAATGTGATGTATGAATTTTAAAAATCGAACGCCTACTGTAAAATTTATTAATGTTTATTTCCGACTGACTATAATAATTTTTCCGATAATATGATATTATAGTCGAAATTTTTAAGCAGTAGAGAGACGTCATCAATATTTGTAACTAGATTATGACGTCACGAATTACAAAGTTTATATGTGCATTAGTTTAGAAAATGTGTTGCGTGTTGCATATGGCAATGCCAAATTTAATAACAACAAATAAAATGATAACATACCTCTCGAACTGCTTTTAACGGCAGTAATGGTCCACTGTCAGTTCTTTTTCAAAATATGTAGTCGCATTTGCAGTTAGCACTTGCGACTGCTTCGATAATGCTTTAGGGATTATTACTTACGCTAATAAAATAATCGTATAACAAGAAACAAAGAACACGAATACGAACAATTATAAGGAACAATACAACTTAAACGAACAAACAAAGATTTTATATTATATTATTTGACAACTCAATCAATCGGCGTGACAAGAAACAAATATATGTAAACATATTTTATTTGAGTCGTAGCCAACGTGTGTTAAAAAAAATACACTGCAATTATTATAAATAAATTGAAATGTCATTAAATACCTTATATTTTCATTTGAAATAATAGTAAATATAATAAATAAGTAATTTTTTTATGATACCTTTTTTTACTACTCGGTTTTCTAAATAAAAACATCTTTCGAAAATTTCTACAAGTTTTATTTCGTTTTGTAACGTTTTTTTCAGGTCTATGACGTCTCTCTACTGCTTAAAAATTTCGACTATACAATATCATTTCCCCAAATTTTTAATAATTATTGTTTCCTACGACCACTGTTAAAAGTAGTTTTTTAACAGTTGCTTAGCAAGTTAAAAATAACAGTTTATAACACAGTGAATACTTTTAAATCGTAAAAACAAATACATCATGACCTGTCATAAATGTCATTCTATAATGCTTAGTTTTTATTTACTACCTAATACATAACTAGGATCGTAGGAAAAATAGTGTATGATATTTGTGTTAAAAGTGATTTTATTTAGTTCGTGGGGTTTGTTACACACGACTTCGCCTCTTTTCATAAACTTCCCCACTCACTCATAAAATGTCACTTTTAACACACATCATAAATAAGTACTATAATAATGAATTAATTAAAAAAAGTATGGGTATTGTATTTATTTGTTAAGATCACATATGTAAAAATATAAATTTGGTCACAAGTCGCTACATGTCCGGCGCGAACGTGTGGTTGCCATGGCAACTCCTTGTTCCTGAAGACGCTTGTGTGGGTCGTTAGGTGCTTGCGCAACACATCCTTGTCCACACTCGCAGGATGTTAGGGATAAGGATTAAACAGGACAACAGAGCAGAGGGGTTATGAGGTTTCATTATTGGCCACACTTTACCAGGATAATACGCGTGAAGGATAGTGATACAAACGTGAAATTGTTTCATAATGTGACCAGCGTTACATGAGTGTGTTTATAGTCATGTGGCAACATAAGTCTTCACAATTGTACTCAAGTCAAGCCATTTGTTTATTTATTTTAACACAAAAGCGGGTTTGTTTATCAGACGCGTTAGAAAAAATTTACATCTTTAAGTTATTTTCAATCACAGTTCATTATGAAAGAGTACCGTTTGTAATTTTTTACTCTGAATATAAAGACGGAATAATGAAAAAATGGCTATTTTTGAGTCAAAAAATTTGGTTTTTGAAACTTTTCATATTCAACTGTGATTCGAAATAAATTGGAGATGTAAAAATATTTATTTTTTATTATTTTACGGACCTATCACTTAAACATACAATGATTGAGTACCGTAAACTAATTTTAACTACAAAAGTTAAAGAATTTCTAAAAAACATATTTTAATAAAAATAATAAATAATTAATCTTGCATTTTTGTTATCTTAGCATGATGTAAAGATGAAATCAGAAAAAATATATATCAAATGACGTAATTAAAATATTTTTTTCATATAGAAATTTTAGCTAATTTAACCATTTCTATACATCTTCATATAGTTCTCGAGATAATAAGGTACAACTTGTATTATTATTATTATTATTAATAATTTAATTTTTTTTGCCAGTTAGCTTAAACTCTAAATTTTACGATTACAGTTTACTTATAATATTTAAAAAGTGTAATATAATTTCATATAAGTATTTGAAATAGATTAAGTATTGTGATAAATTTCTTGAAATACTTTTTTTAAAAATATTTTGTGCCTTTATTTTAAATATATCTCAAAAGTATTTTATATTTTAATACATTAAAGTACTTTTATTAATACAAGATACTAATATTCAATATTTGAAATACCTATGTATAAGTATTTGAAATACATATTAGTATTTGAAATATATTAGTAGGTATTTGAAATATATATTAGTATTTGAAATACATATTAATATTTCAAATACAAATCGTAGTGCTTATTTATTATATATTAATATTTTTCTGTTCTATTATCTGTCAACCATATATATAGGTTCTTTTTTTGGTTACAAAGATTCATTGACATTGGATATATAATAAACTCTGCAAAAATGGTTATTTTTAATGATTTTTTTTATTAATATTATGTGAAATAATTAAAATTATTTGAAATACTTAAAAGTATTTGAAATACTGTACTAGTAAAATAAATATAATGTATTTTTCCAAAGAATTGTAATAGTTTTTTTTGGTATTTTTTATTTTGTATCTGAAATACTTTTTTTTAGTATTTTATACCATATTGTATATAATATATACATGGTGATACATATTCATAACGTCATACATCATATATGAACTGTCCTATTCTTTATTACTTCTTTTCCTGATTCTAAATCGTCTAACATGACCTCTTCTTCTCTTGTTGGAGTAACTACTTAATACTTTGTACTTCAATTCCTTTCCATAAGCTGACTTTCTTATTCAGGTACGTCTTTACTGTTTATGTACCCTGAAGGTCATTGGCTCCTTATCACTCCCATCTACCCCCCCCCCCCCTCGGTGTAAAAATGCAGCTCACATCCCGGTTTAAATCCACGTATCGGTCAGTGACAAATTCCCCCTGATATAGAAATGAGTATCCCGTTCCCGTTCCCGTCCCGTGCCGGTCCCGGTCCAGGCTGTGCGTTCTCCAGCTCCCGGCTTGACGGATCGCCCGTCTCCCGCGGGAACTAGCTCCCATTACCGGGATTAAATCAATACACAAGATTCATATATCGATATCCCGGTTAATGTTCGTATAATTCTTCCAGCCCGCACACATACTGTCATTATGGTTGCTCTTATTCTTACCTAGCGCACCCGTATGTCGACTAACGCATTCCAAGTGTATATGGTTAGTAAATTTATTTTAGAGTATGGTGCTTTATCATAATGTAGACCAAGTCAGTATGTAAAATTATATAAAAGAGTGTTTTAGTAGATATTTAGCTTGTTAGATAATTTAAATTTCCAAAGTTGCTTCCGTTCATATTGACTTTGGCAAATTGTCTACGCATAAGGACAGAACCATTTTTTCTACTATACTCCGTTTTTTAACTATAGACAGCACTAGACGAAGTCACATTTACACCACAGCGTTAATGAAATACTAGTAATTCTGAAAACAACTGGTTTTTATCGTGAAATATCACAAAAAGAGAAATGAAACAAGAAACACGTGCAAATTCAGCAAGTGATTTGACAACTACTGAAAGTTTGACGTTTCAATTACGTTTGAGAAAGTAAACTTGAAATTTTGTCTGCTTAAATGTGGTTTCATGAAATGGCGCAGCAGTAAATCACAGGCTTTGATTTTCTCACTAGAATTTCTAGTTACTGTCTATAGTTTAAAAACAGAGTACAGAAATTTTAATTTATTAGATTAAGTAAATATCGATGCGCTCATTTCAAACATGCAATATATTACGCCTTGACAATTTTATTCTGTCGCTTTACTATAAAACTTCTATTTATTTTCAAAACCTATAATCCCATATCAAAGTTATGTACCTAGAGTTAAAATAAACCAAACAATAGTATTAAACTAAAAATTGTGTTAAATCGCGAAATATCCAAAAAATACTGTAAATCAGTCTTCATCAGAGTGATAAATGGTATTAAAATATTATCATGTAAATCATGTAAATTATTTTACAGAAATCTTTCGTCAAACATATATAAACAATCACAAATACATGTTACTTAATAGTTATCAACCCACCAACAACACTGATTTACCGTCAAAATGTTGATGCATTAGTGAATTTTATTAAATGACTGTAATCCAAAAAGTCCTGCTTTTATTAACATTCAGTCAATAAAACCAATCCTACATTAAAATATAACCTTTTGAGTACATGAATTGTACACAACTACACAAATTTTGAAAACATATCTAGCAAAAAAAAATATACATTTACATAAAATTATCAGCTCTATTTATAAAAATATAACAAGGTATTTGACCACAATGCATTGTACATAATAATTTGGTGTTTGAAAGGAACAATGGATGATTGGAAATAGAAAAGTAGAAAATAATAAGACGTGGACAAAGCCCACGCCTTTGTCCGCCGCAAGTGGCGTCGTTAGGTCAGCGGCGTGCGTGGCCATTATTTCAACGGGGGCAAATCTGGGATTATTGGATGTGTGTTTTCGCGCGCGCGGTGCAGAAAGAAGCCGATTTATTTTATTTCCCCGGCTTTTCCAATTATCTGCCGGCTGCCGGGGCTTCGCTAATCATAGCTTCAAAGCGCCTCCGCCAAGTCTTACGTATTAAGACGCACGTGGAACAATGTCCTCACCTCACAGAAACGTATTGTTCTCCATCTCTAAAAGGACTGCGCTTAGCACTGCTTCAAAAATAAAAATCGCTTCAGTAGAAAATTGTGAAATAATACAGAGAAAAGTGAAAAAGATAAATATATGTTGAATGAATAAAAAATATATATTTTTTTACCATTTTAAGATGCTCTTTATTTTAATAATTTCCAGTTAGGTTATTAATTCCATTATTTCACTAGTAACACAGTATAGCTATTAAAATACGTAGCATAGTTATGAGTATGTATCATAACCGCTGCAGATGTCAATTGAATTACCGAGCTTGGAGAGCGAGAATTTTAAGACATCTAAGACTTGGTACGATTCATATCATCCGTGGTTTGTTTAATAATTTACCAGTTTCACCTTATTAATAATAAATATAATAAAGGCTGTATGATTTGATATGATATGGCAATTATCCCATGTTATTTGAACAATTCTGTACGGTAATATTTTTACCATACTGACTGACTGACAAAATTACATGGGATATAATTATGACTAGTTACCCTGCTTACTTTTGTCTACATAAACAAAAGCTTAATATTCTGAAACAGGTAATAGTATATAGTGCAACAAGTGCAGAAAATAGCTTATTTCCCATGAGTTGTGAAAGATTCGGCACGAGATGAACCACACAAGGTGGGAAATGGGTGATTCTGCACGAGTGGAACACTATACATTTTGTACGACCACATTTCTAAATGTTGCAGAACAAAAATACATGCACGAAAGCTATTTGACATAAAAAACAATATGGCACAGGTAACCTCACAAAGAGTACATTAAATATTCTATTAATTGTTCTCGTCATATATTTACTTTACTTAATCTCTTGGTATTTGTTAATAAATTTATTTTCTGTATGACATATTTCTTTAAAATTTATTAATTTTGATTATTTGTCATTAAGCATCTTTTACCAAACATAGTAATAATTTTGTAGGTGTTACCATAAAAAAAACGGAAAGCAAAAAAAAAGTTGTATGTAGGAATCGAATTGAGAACCTTTGACTTAGTTGCTAGCTGGACAGTTTTTATTTACTAAAAACGGCCTTCCCATGTTAGATGCCTATGACAACACTTTCCTGGAACACATGGTATATATATATATATATATATATATATATATATATATATATATATATATATATAAATGATTTAAATTCGTTGTAGAAAAAAATATTGTTTGTATTTTGTGCAAGAAAACACAAACTTTGCGCATTTAATACAAAAATAACTATAGTTTGAAGTGCGTTAGTGGTGAGAGTTATTTAAAATGAGCGATGATCTTCGGTAGTGAATTTGTTTCCATTGTGGGTAGAGAATAGAGGCGCTAACTCTCCGGAGCTGGGCTAAGTTGTGGATTTGATTAAGCGGCAGACGCCCGAATCCAATTGTTTATTTTTGGAATTAAGCCGGCGCTTGAAAAAGCCTACTTTACATGCAAAACTATTTTAGCGTAGTGTCAGCTCCGTTTGTTTGCACTACACCAGTGGAAATGGAATTTTTAATACGCGAGAAGTACCCATCCTAGCCAATTAAATTATAAAAATGTTCCGTCTCAATTATAACCGGAGAATGGAAACTATTCTCCACCGTATCGTATCGTATGACTACACAGGCGCTTCCACCAATTTTTTAATACGCTATTTCAAATATTATTTATGCTTTGCATTAACAATTGCCCTATTATTACATCGAAAACAGTATAATAATATAAAATATTGTTAAACTGTTTTTGATATTTTTGTTGTTGTAAAATAGATACTTCTAACAACTACACCCCACTTTAGATGTCAAATTGATAACGTCAAATATTTTTAATGTTTTTTTAATACAATTTATATTATTTCTGAGTAGGAAAACCGAATAAACAAATCTAATTTAAAAGGATATTAAAATTTCGTAACTCATAATTAATAAATATTTTAAATGCATATTGACAGACAAATGTGCCCAACTTCATTCAACTGAGTTACCAAATTGCACATTTATATAATCCTAGATTACAATCTGTTTTTTTTTAATTAAAAATTTTAAAGTTTTTTATTAAATAAATGAAGCAAAGTATAAAAAATGGTCTTATAAACCTTGTACAATAATATACTATTATAGTTCTAATATTTTTTCTGTTTGTTTTAGGTATGTCACCATTTTTCCACAATATCTTTTGGGTTATTTACTGGTGAGTTATATACATGATTATTTATATTTCTATTGAAATTTTTAATTATTGAAATTTCTATATTTAGTTGATATTTTTTTAATGCAAGTGATATAGTACAGTTTTTTTCTCAGAGTTGATATTCACGTTATTAATTGTAAAATGGAGGATTAATCATTTTGTCGGGTAAAATTATGTGATTTCTGAAGTAAATAAATGTCAATACTGACAGTAATATGAACATGGATGAAACATACAAAGAGAGTTGTAGATTAAACTAACAAAACTATCAACACACAATGAAGCACAAAATGTCAACGCTAAAATCACATTAATAAATGACATTAATGACTTGAATGACATACAAAATTATTAAATATTTAAAAATATCTATTACCGCGGTTACACTACTGTTTCTATTTCAAAGTATATATATACAGATAGAGTATACACCCCTATGCAAAACATACCATAATGAAATAGCGAATAAAAGTCTCATCTATGTCATGCGTATAAAACAAAGATGCAACATAAAAGTTTAATAATTCTTGAGAAATTGATGAATGATGACGTGAGGATCACCTCTGGGAAATAGACTGTACACGTACATGTGCGAATTTCCTATGTTTAAGTGAAAGCTTTATATGTGACGCTGCCACCAAAATACGACGGCCAGTTTTGCACCTAAATTTATTTTCCTTTTGTTTTAAAGTTAAATGTTTCACAAGCCATTACCCCCAAGTTTAATATACACTACAGGGTGCATATATTAAAAAAGCAATATTGAAATCCAATATCACAACTCATAAACTTCGTTTATCTTGCCTGCGAGATTATCCAATAAAAAACAATAAGACCCTAGCGAAGAAAGTTAATTTTTGTGCCGAGCTACGAGGATTTTTATTACCAACTTCCCACTGAAAACTTGCAAATTTTCACGAGAATAAATTTGTATTTAGTGCGAATTACTTTCAGCGGGCACTACAACTTTTCCTACAATTCAAATTATTACATTTTTACAATTTTACAATAATATTATTTTTCTGAAAACTTTGTTAAAGTACGTTTTAAGTTTAAATCGAATAAATGAACAAAATAATACTAAGAATCCAGTAAAATATATAAAGAAATCTGATGTGTCCAACACATTACCTCCCGCCACTGTAGTAATATAATCTATATAAGTTTTTCAGTACATTCGATTTGTAGTTTTGTAATTAGTTTGTTATTGCAGTTTAAAATATTTTTAATTCATTTCATACTTAAAATTTCGCTCATAAAATTTATATGACAAAAAAAAACAGCTTTTTTGTCGTTACTAAAACCGGAACCGAATTTACCTTGATTTGCGCATACAAATATATTCTTTATATATTTCTTCACCTTTTTCAATTTTACAATAAAATTACTTCATATTTACTTATTTTATCTTTTAAACTTACATCCAATTTGACATTACATGTCAAATTTTGTGAACATATGAATAACTCATCTGTTTTATAGAAACTCATTAGCCTAAACTATTATTATAATTTATGTAGGTGAGAGGTAAAAAAAGCAATTTTTTTGTAGCTCTAAAATTGAACCCAATTTATAACGAAAATATCTTATACCCTTATTATACTAGAAAAATAATGAAAAATTCCCAGAATTTTTCGAAATGTATACATATATTTTTTTATCCAACACCGTGTAATTATAACGATATAAGTATGCTGTTTTTAGATACGTAAAGTAGGTCATAAGTCACTAGTAAGTTAAATATATTAGCTCACTGTTTTTTGGTTCGTATCATAGTAACTAAGTTATAAAACCTTCTCTATACTATTTTGTTCCTAAATGTCATTTCGAAATTCCATCTGTCAAAAATCTTATATGTATTTTATATCAATGTTTAAAATGTGTTGGATAAAATGTTGTATGGCACACGTGTGTTAATTACCTAAGTCACTTGAAAAAATACCACAGTCGGCCTAACGGCCTCGTGAGCTAAGCTTTCCCCACGTGACTTATCTGTAATGTAACACAATTGTACCATAAATAACTATAAATAACTTATTGAATGTAAATAAGTAATTTTGATTGACGTTGTATCTAAGTAACGCCTATTTAGTTGTGTAAATTACTAACAATTGTCAGTGAAATTTGAATCTGATTTGTTCAATTCACGAAAATACTGCAATTTAATTGGATGACAAATTATTAGTGGAATTGTCGTTGAAATCTAAAAACCAAAATTTTTTGTGATACTTCATACGATCTTATATAATTTTTGGCACAGAAAAAATATATGGAAATCAAAACCAAGAGATAATAAGTATATCGTTTCTTATGGCTTTCCATGTTTGGGTAATGATAATTTTGATATTTTCAGTGAAATTTTAATCTGATTGGTTTAATTCACCAAAATTATAATTTAATTGGATGACAAATTATGAGTGGAATTGTCGTTGAAAAAACCGAAATTTTTCATAATTACTCCGATCTTATATAATTTTTGACACAGGCGAAAAATATGGAAATCAAACCTAAGAGATAATAAGAATATCGTTTCTTATGGCATTCCATGTCTGGTTGATGATAATGAAGAAAATGTAAAGAAGGCCATTTCCATAGTTCGGGTATTAGAAGTAACCGTCTGTCCCTTATACATTACGCATAATGGCGTACTTAAGTCTGAAAGCCTGGAATAAAGGCAACGATGATGTATGCTGTGCTGTATACAAGCCATTGTAGTCGCGCCGCAGTCATACCGGCTCGAGTGTTTGTTCAATACCTTCCACCAACTCGATTCCAACCCGCTAAATACAGGCTGAATATACTTTCTACTCTAAGCCTAACCTCTTATCCAAATTTATATTTTTACAGCTTGTTGTACTTACTTAATTTAATGGATAATCCAAATTTTTAAAGGTCACTGTTATAGCTTTACTCATTTAAAAGTTATAAACCAAAAACTAAAAAATGAGCCTAAGGTAAAAGACGCAGAAATTTGTGGTTAGTTGTTCTTCAAACCACTTATCGAAATAAATATATTTTAGGACTCATTTTACGTAAAATTTAATAAGAAATACATATTTTTAATTCTCACTTTGGTATCTTCAATCGTTTAGAAAATACGAGCCAAAAATTAAAAAATAAGCCAAAGAGATAATCAAAAGAAACAAACTTTAAGTTTATGATGGATCATTTTTCAAATTGCTGATCAAAACAAATATTTTATGGGCTTTTTCTATGTAGAATTTAATAAAGAATCTATTTTTTGGACAAAAATCAGGCTTGGCCTGATTTAAATCAATTGATTTTTATGACTATTAATAATCATCAAAATATGTTCTATTTATTATAATATCTTAAAATTAAAAGATATTTTATCATATTAATTGTATTTCAATGTGTAATTAAAAGTAAAAATTTTCTGTTACTCTTCCTACTTTTATTCAGATGAATCATTTTGGTTTTATTAAAGATTTCGTTTTCGTTTATGAAATAAAATATTTATATTCTTTTTATAACAATTATGAAAGTGTAGTAACATTTATATATATCTTTAAAAATTAAAAAAAAAAACATAAATTCATGATTTATTTGATTAAAGAAAAGCAATGATTTTTATTTTTTAAATAAATCCTAATTTTTGCCAACCTTTAACAGTTTAGAAGATAAAAGCCGAAACGTAAAGTAAAATTTAATGCAGAATTCAAATTTTTAATGTTCACTTTATTATATATATATACTTCGTTGTCATTGCACTATAATTACCGCATATATATTTTTCTAAAAATATGATAAAAATCGTGAAAAATTCTATTAGAAAAAACAGTTCCCCGCATGATACTTTCTGATTATTAATGAGGAAAAAAGTGAAGCAAACAAAGTCGACGCTATCTAGATATCCTGCGTCCTTTAAAAGAGCTGATGTCACAAAAGACTTCATATAAGATTCTAATCTTTAGTGGCTATTCTTCTTCATCCCATATTAATTACATTCATATTTTTGCTGTTTTTGTTCGCTTGGACTTCCACAAAGACAAAAGATTATAAGGGTATTTTGTTGCCGTATAAAAGATATTTGATAACGTTATGATCTTTAAAAATAATCCACCGCGAATTTTTCCAACTTCTCATTTTTCAGTTACTTGTAACTTTTACAAGAGTAAATATATTGAACTCATCATTAAAAATTTATATTTTACATTAAATCTTACATGAAATGAATTCAGAAAATATTAGTTTTGTGAGGAATTTGAAGTATTATTTATAATTTTCTCTATATACCAATCTTTCAGATTTTTGTTCGTATCTTTTAAACAGATAAAAATATAAAAGTCCACATAAAAATTTGGAATTTTCATTGAAGTGGACACAAAATAAACTCAGAAAATAGTTTTTGTGGCACAAATTTTAACATTGTTTTTATGATTTCTTCTTTTGGTCATTCTTCAGTTTCAGGCCACTATATTTTAAATGGATAAAGAGAGAACGATTAATTTTTAAAATTTAGATTTATATAAATATTTATCATGTGTTCACGACGAATAGTCTGCTAGATAATATTAAAGTTTAAGAAATCTATTAATATCAGTTATCACCAATAGTACTCTCTTCACAATTTTGCACCATTCATTGTACCTTATTATATTAAACATTAATTCACAATAATTTCTTAAAAGCTATCACCTGGAAAACGTTGTTTAGCGAGGTATTGTTGTGTTGAAGGAGTATTTGTAGCAACAATGCAATATCGTTTGGAACGAAACTGATATCTCAATAAAACAAACCATTAATAAACGCCAACGGCCCTACAGTCGATATCAATTTGCCAAATGGAGACGGATGGCTTCGCTGACAGCTACAGGCTCGGATTCTATTATTTTTTAAGGTTTTTTATTCGTCCTTACCTTTTTATCACGAAATATAAATATATCAACCTTGTTTAAAAACATGTGGAAACACATTCATGTAATGCATCTCAAATTTTAAATGTATCTGTCGATATTTGCACTATTGACATACCAGAAATGTATAATAAGTGAGTGGTATATTTATTATGCCTGGTATGTATGTTGCCACATGTACATAAATACAGTCATGTAATGCTGGTCACATTTTAAATGTAACGTTATTTATATTTACACTATTGGCACACCAAATTATTGCTAATAAGTGAGCAATATATTTATTTTTATACCTGGTATGTATGTTGCCACATGTACATAAACACATTCATGTTATGTTGGTCACAAAATAAAAATAAATTTATGGATTTATAATAGACTATTTTCTAAACTGCAAACTGTATACTAAAGTATGATTTTTATAATTATACTAGTAGGATTCTTTTCTTTAAAACTCTGTTGATAATAATAACCAAATGATATTATGTTATGAATTATTTACGCCTTACATTGCTATGAAAATAAGTAAAGTGTAGATAGTATGTTAGATAATTTGAAATAAATCTAACAATACATATCAAGCACCACAAAATATAATTCAAACAACTATTTGTAGCTTAAACCCAAATAAAGAAATGTGACCAACATTACACGTATGTATTTATATACATGTGGCAACATATCTACCAGAAATAATTACTGAAATTGATGAAAATTTTGTCAAAACTTTAAATAACTACTTCTTACGTACTGCCGGTGAGTCTTACAGGTAATTGTGTTTAAGATTGGATGAGTTTAGGGTATTTTAAAGTGAAAAACAATTTAAAGCGAGTTTGTTTGGGTTGTAAATTATTCATTGTAGCTGAATCAAACTCCAACAAAGAAATGTGACCAGCATTACACGTATGTATTTATGTACAACATGTGGCAACATATCTACAAGAAATAATTACTGAAACTTATGAAAATTTTGTCAAAACTTGTCAAACTATTTCTTATGACCTACCTTTGAGTCTTACAGGTAATTGTGTTTAAGATTGTATGAGTTGGGGTATTTTGGAGTGAAAAACAATTTGAAAGGAGTTTTGGAGTGTTGTAAATTATTCATCTGCGCTTTTCTGCTGGTGATTGAAAGGGTTCGTGCGTTCCCAGCGGCCCAATGTGTCTCTGTCGAGGACACGCTCTAATCAAACTCGGGACGACGAGCGACAGTTGTCGATAATCGACACCAGCCAGCGCCCGGTCGACAACTTAATTAATATCCTTCCAAAACTCTTGCTTCCAATTACAATTATCTAAGAATTTTTCCCTTCATGTCAGTATTACTTACTTTCATAGAGCAACATAAGAAATAAGTTTTTGACTATCATTGGAAGTGGTGTGTTATATAATAGTAAATTATACATCAAACTTGAGAAGACTATCTAGTACCAAGTCACAGAATAGGCGACACTCCGTGTCGGTACCTTTCGTATTCCCCTATTCAGTTCTATGACCTTGAAGCATTGTGTAGACCTTTAAATTTCTACCCTTCCCCTATCTATCTCTAAGATGTGAGGAAACTTACCGATTTTAAACAATGATCCCTTTAAATTTGTACACATTCCCCATCTCTCTCTAATTCTTGTTTCTCTGTTTTACTGTCGTTTCTGTATAAACCTATTCTGTGACCAAGTTGTGTCCCGAGGTGCAAAGCAACCGAGGGATACAAGGCGCTGGTCAATAATGGTCTTCTTGACCCTGGTGTATACATTATTTTTTTACTACTAGCATTTCAATCCCAATCCTAGTAAAAAATTTTTGACATGAACATTAACTTGTTAATATTCACAAAAGTAAAGTAGGCTGTCTTTGTTTTTATATTTGACGTTTCAGTTTGTCAACCTCATTTTTGATTCTAATTTGGTTTTATTAGATTTACTTATTTAATTTAGACGACATATTTAAATGGTGAATTCATACTTGACACGTTTCTTGAGTAAAATGATTCATACCATATTTAGGTTTGGAGACTTTTAATTTTTTTTAATAAGTGACAATTTTCATTATTGGCCATGGTTTATAACAATAATTTATTATTGACCTAGATGACCATGGTTACCAAATAAGCGGTAATGAAAAATATTTTCATATGTCAAATAAAAGTTAATGATATTGTGTGTTTATACTAGTAATAAAAAAATAAATATATCAATCACTTATTACCAGAGTTCGTTTTTAAAAAAAAGTCCAACTCATCTGGATTTTTTTTATATTGGGTAAAAATAATTTTTGGATTTTGAGACTTGAGTTTCTTTAAAAGGTGACAGTTTTCATTACCGACCATGGTTACCATGTAAGCGGTAGAGAAAAAAAATTTCTCATGTCAAATAAAGGTTAATAACAATTGGTTCTTCGGCTAGTAGTGAAAAGTAGTATATTATACACCAAAGGTCGCGAAAACTATAATTATTAACCTAGCGTCCCCGAGATGTGAATCAACCGAGGGATACAAAGCTTCAGTTAACTGCTATCAAGAAATCCATAGGCACCTATTCCACAATTTTTCAAGCTGAGATTTATGCAATATGAACTTCGGTCGCAGAATAGTTACACACAGAAGCGACACTCCGTGTCGGTACCTTTCATGTTCCCCTAGTCAGTTCTATGACCTTGAAGCATTGTGTAGACCTTTAAATTTGTGCTCTTCCCCTATCTCTATTTCAGATGTGATAAAACTTTCCGATTTTAAACAATGGGCCCTTTAAATTTGTGCACATTCTCCATCTCTCTCTAATTTTCGCTTCTCTGTCTTACTGTCGCTTCTTTATAAACCTATTCTGTGCTTCGGTTCCGTAAACTCCGCCTGAGTACATACCTCCTCGTGGTTTATAATATTACAATCCTTACAGCTTACTTTATACCTAAGACACTTTCTGGTAATCCATAACGCGACAGTGTCGGTGAAGAAGAGAATGGAGTCGGAGATGTTATGATATGCGAGTTGCGAGGCTTGTTTCTTTTCCTCACGCACAATCTGTCAGGCGGGCGTGAGATGTAGGACGTCAGTTCACGTCACGTTCACGCGCACGTCCCCAGAACGTGACACTCGCAGCCAACAACGAGGATTTCACGCTCAAGCCCGACGTTCCTAAGAAATTGGATTGTGGTATCGGTCAGCCGACAATTCTACTATTAAATGATTAATTCGTGTTTATTTTCATTTTCAACTTAATAACAATCTGTTAATATGTTGTGCCAACTAGATATTAGTTCTTGTATCAGTTAATAAGCAGAATTACTAGATCTTCAAAATAAATGTAAGATTGCTTTTATCGACTGGATGTTAATAAAAGAAGGTATTTTTGGAGTTGCATTTATTAATATCCACTAATTCACCAACGTTTCGACCGTAAGTCAGCCTTCATCAGGGTACTGATAACATACAAAACATACAATCAAATATACGGACATACATTCAACTCAGGTTTACATAAATGGTATTAAAACATTATCAAGTAAATCATGTAAATTATTTTACAGATATCTTTCGTCAAACATAGACAAAACGCACACACATGTACATGATAGGTACTTAATAGTTATCAATCAACTGACTTAGTGAAGAAGTTTGAGTAACAGTCGAAAATTGATTGGCTAGTGGTAGGTTTTTACAATTTTCGACAATCGAAACGTCGCTGTATTAGTGGATTTTATTAAATGCCTGCAACTCCAAAAAAGTTCTTCTTCAAAATAAAATTCCAAAAATCCTAACTATTCCAAATATCGTCTTACAAGCAAAATTCCAAAAAGGGATAACTTTAGCTAGTGTATAACTGAACAGGAATAACCTTCCTCAGTAATTCCATCTGCTACTTTTAAATCTCAGTGTGATTTGTGATTTCTGCTTTGCAGTGACTGTGATTGTTAATTGTAATTGTAATCACTGTTCTACGTTACTAATACATACAAAAACCTTACCCGTCTAAGAGATGGAGAAATCATCACTCTTTGAGTAACCATTTAACAACAGTTCTTCAGCATTCATGGAATAGCAACTAGATTGATCCTGACGAGTTCTTTGAAGGAACAATTACGTTGTTTAATTAGATTGATCTCTTTAACAATAAACATCCTCTGGTCCATCTCTTCTCAGAGCAGAGATTAAATGGAACACTAAATTACTTATGACTGTGTACAAATAGAACCATATTTTTAGGTTTCGTCTTATGCACATGTTTATTAAGTATGTAGATAAATAATTAGTTTAAACCTAATGAAGTAGCAATTAACTAATTGTGTATATAAGATACAATTTTTTTTGGCAATCTTCTAAGTAAATCTTGGGTTATTCAGTGTTGACTGCATTAATTTTCAAGCGGATACTTACACTAACTCTAAACTACAAAATTACCATTCCTTATGAGTTATGAGAAATATCATTCTAATGTACTTTTAAGACCAAAAGTGCATCTTTCCTTCACTTACCCTATACTATTTAATTTACTGTTTACTTATATTTTAATGCTGCAGGTTATCAAGTGTGTTCCGAAAAGCTATACAAGTGAGCAATTTATATAATTTTGGGAAACCGATTATATGATCTCAGTGATTCTAGTTGAGTAGCAATATTGAATATTTCGATAAAAATGTAATAATAATAAGGTGTTAGAGTTATATCTGAAATGAATTGTAATTTAAGGTATAGTGCAAACCGAAAAGTCCGTAATAAAAACAAGCGCAGAAAAAACACTTGTGTTTTGTAAAAAGTAGATTCGGTGGAGGGATTTAATTTGTAACGAACTCGCATTTAATTCTAAACTACAACAAGCTTACAGCATGTAAACCTATAGCTCAGGGCAGGGACGGTAATCCCCAGCAGTTGGCAAGCATGATTAAAGCGCGGGAGCAGTGCTGCCAACCGCCGGGGCTAATGGGCCGCACTGGCCCACCAGTTACTAATCCCCCCCAGTTTTACTTTCCCACACGAGGAGTAAGAAATCTCACTGCACTTAGCTCTTCGTTACTACCCGGGAAATATTCAATCCTGACTGCACATCGCAACATTTGTAACAGGTACGGTCGCCTATGACGAAATCTAATACTTGACATACAAGGGTATTAATTTATGAGTTTTACTTGCCTCGAAAGTAATCCACGAATTATATTAATGAACAACTTCTACACGAGACAAGGGTAACGATAGTCGCTGCCACAACTATCATTTTATTTAGAAGTCTGCCATGATAGAAGAAGATAAGGGAATGTTAATAATGATAAGAGACGTGGTTTACTAAATGGTCAAATTGGTGCAGGGTAGTAATATTAGAACAATAGAGTTTTACCTACGCGTTGTGCTACACGTCACAAAGACAGAGGTTGCAATGGGATGGGCTGAATCAAACACGATATTCCAACAATAACAAAATTATATAAATTTTTATAATCAACCGCAATCAAAAACATTTATATAATTCAAATAAACTATAACGCGTAACTTGATTCTATATAAACTCTAAATTCTTACTTTTCTAAATTACAAACAATTTTGAAAGTCTTTTTACATCGATCTACAAATGAATATTAATCCACCACAGAATATAATAAAAACTACATACAAATTTACACACAGTGAAATAACTAATTGAAATATCAAGGTATGTCTGACGATTCAGTCAAGACATCCACAATAGTCGAAGAGTGCAACAAGAGAGAGATTTCAAACTTTGGAGCACCATTTAATGGTAAAAATTAAAGAGTTATTTATTTGAAAACAAGCTTGAAGGCACAAAAAGTGCGTCCTCAACCATAAATCTGCCCAAAATAAATTCTGTCATATATAGAGTAAAAAACAGCGTTGTAGTTCACCTATTTCTTATAACCGAATATTCGATATTAAAACAAAATTTGCCTAGGGTACTATCCCTAGAAATTACGCTTGTAATATGAAGAGGAAAGTTGACTCTGATTACCTTTAGTAAACATACTCGTATGTACCTTGTATCTTTACCTTAGTAGAAATCGAACTATGAGAAATAGAAAATTGTAAACTTGATGTATTTACATACAGACAGTTTCATATGTAAATTATAAGCAAATACACGAGCAAATGCTACTTTAAATTGTTTACCTGTCGCAAATATATTCTACTACGTTTATATTTTATCAACTCAATAATATTAGCTTTAAGATAAGATATAAATACTTGAAAGTAAACAGCGGTGGGTCACTTGGTTAGCGCGCTAAAGTCACTTTAGCCTCTTTTTCTGTATAAAATTTTACTGAAATGTACGTTGCAATCAGAAATTTAATTATATTTTATGGGAATGTTAGTTGTTGTTGTGTACATTCTCCATGTCAGCTAAATGTCTGATAAACGATTTTTATGGCATATTTTTACATAAATCTAGCTACATGTAATAAATAAGGATATAGAGTATTTATTTGTGTCTGGCAGTGTTTTGTACTTATCTAGATACCAACTCTACTAAATGTTTGTTTTCATTATAGCAACGACATACTTTGAAGCATTGTCTTTATCTGAAGTATAGAAATATCTATGATATCTCACTTGCTATCACTTTACAAAATAAATTTGAAAAAGCCAGCCAAGATAGATAGTCTCTGATGCGCTGTCTTTTTGACATAACTTCGAAAAACTGCGCTAACTTTAAAATTCTGTCATTATAATAACTCCTTAAATTTAGAATTGTCAGCGACGTTGTCTGTAAATGCCATGTGGTTGGGGGTACACAACATTCCACTATAATATTTGTTCCAAAGGCCTGGACTTAATATGGAGCCCTGTGGGACATATGTTCTTTGGTCGTACGTTACACTAATGCCCTTAGAATTTCCTTTATCTTACGGGCACCTTACGGAGTTATAGACTTCGCAGAAAAACATTACGGAAACCTACCCTGGGAATAAACACATCCTACTTAGCTGTGAAGTAAAAGCAATGAATTCTTCACTTGTAATATTTTATATATCAATATTTTCTAACCATTATCTCTAATTATTATAATGCATCACTTCAATGAAAATACGGTATAAAATTCAGAACAGCATTAACAAAACAGCTAGGTTAGATTGAAATAAGCGGGAACTGTCATGAACTTGAGTGATAACAGACATACAATTTACTTCATGCTGATTGGTTAGTCACTAGAAATAGCAAGAAAGACAATAAAATATTAATGTACGTATTGTAGATAGATATGGCGAAAAAAGTAAGCCACATATGTTGGAAACACTATGGTATATAGGACATATATTCCATATTAGTATCTATGTAAGTGTAAAATCATTAGTGCCTGGTAGGTATATTGCCACATGTACATAAACACACTCAAGTAATACTGGTCACATTTTAAAATATAACATCATACGGGTACTGGTGGATCACTTGGTTAGTGTGTTCCGTCTCGCTGAACGAAGTATGATATCTGTGATTCAAATCACAATAATGACGAACCTGTACCTATAACTAAAAATAATCACCGCTGTGTCCAAGTTACTCAACCTTAGTCTGTTGGACAGTATAAAATTAAATAAATAAATTTGAATAATGTCGATATTTAATGAGTAATAAGTGATATATTTATTTATAAACACATGACGTGAAAATGCAGTGGCTATTGGGACCGGGCATGTCATTGGTGTCAGTTGCTGTTACGACGCAAGCGCTCAACATCGGGAAAAATCGCATTAATTTTGGACCTTGACAGCTGACAGATACCGTAAATTTTGGAGTTGGACATTTAAATTATTGTAAAAAATTGCATAAAGAATGAGAAAAACAATAAAAATTATAATAATAAGTTGAAACCTCGGTTAACACAAGCGAAATAGGTTGTCGAGGTCCAAAATTTTTTCCTAAATTTACCACTTCGCGGCGCCACATACTAACTTGCCCGGTCCCAATAGTTGTATTTGAAACAAACAATTGAAGCGTCAAATTCCGTGATTGACAATAAAGGCATTATACACAGTGAATTTAATGGTTTGAAAAATGCGGGACATTTAATAAAATATTCACGTGACTGTTGTGAAGGAAAATTGATTGGTTCGCCGCATACAAACGCTGCTCAAACGCTTTGTAATTACACTGTTTGCAAAACAACCGCCGCCTACTTTGTTACTGTCACTGCATTACGCATTTTATATTATAATCGCTCTATGGAATTGCCACCCTATCAGAGTTCATCATTCTATTAGCTATTACCTTATAATGAATATCGAATAACTGGTTCATGAAAAGGAGTTAAATCAAGAGGTAGCAAACTCTGGATTCATTTTAACACGTTAACTGCCATGAGGTACATCTTATGTGTCTCACTAAAATATCTTCGTATGCTCTGAGATACATCGTTTGTGCCTCAGTGTTTGAATACACATTATGATCCGTGGTCTAACGTTTGTACCTCGCAACGCATATCTGTGAACGTAGTTTAATTCTCGGTGGCCTGACAGACCAAAACCTATTCTTAGCGCATGATTTTTTTGTTTTTTAGTCTCTGAAATGATAAAATACTGAGCTCAATAAAATTCTTCAAATTTAGAGCAACATTAAAAATAATTAATTCTGTTATCATACTTGTATTTTCTAATATGAAAACACCCTAAATCTGTAAAAAAGAAAAAATGGCCCAAGGGACCCACCTTTTTTTTAATGGTGGCAGTTAACGTGTTAACCTAGGTTTGAAACTTAAATACGTTTCATGAAGGCCGTATTTATTTGGGCCATTTTAAGTAACCTGGTAGGTTAATTCTGTTTACTTAGCACATTTTCAGTAACCCAGAACTGATCTCGAACTGTAGCCTACTTTTTACTGTCACTGCATTACGCATTTTATATTTATAATCGCTGTATGGAATTGCCACCCTATCAGAATTCATCATTCTATTACCTTGTATTGAATAAGCCACTCGAACCTATTCCGTTTTGAGACAATTACGCTGTGATTGAATTAATGAATATTGTATTGGACGGAGGCCTACACGATGACAGATTTATTGAAGATTAATTACCTACAGGAGGTGTGATTGTCCCCGGTATAATCATCTGGATAACACTGGATTGTCCTGAAATACGGGACGGCATGGGAAATATATAGCCTAGAATATTACTCATAGATTCACGAGTATTGTATATAAATTACATCGAAGAAAAAATATATTGACCGTTACATGGATTCATAATTCATGATTGTGATTAAGCAATATATATGGTCTTTTAAGTATAATACATTTATATGTTTCTACATAAAATAATCTTACCATGTATATATTGTACAATAGTTTACTATAAACTGACAGCTAACTTGTAAAAGTTTTACATGTTAGTAACTTGTAAAGTTTAGTTTACCTGATTATTTTATAAAAAATCTTTGTCAGTATATGTTATTCATTCATAATTTTTAATACAAATTATCAGTCTAATGCAGATTGATTATTGGAATTTATGAAAAAACTGCTATTCCAAAAAACGTATTTTAATTATTAACTAATATTAACTAGTCTACAAATCAATATTCCATACAACATACAAAAGAAATTGTCGATTTATAGTTATTAGTCACAAGGAACCGTAATATGTATTGATAAATCTGGTTTAAGATTTTAAGTACTGGATTAATGAAAAGTAAAATGCAACCAGTGTTTCAAAATGAACACACTTTAAGAAATACACATCCTATTTGATTTTTAGTTATTTAACCCACAAAAAATTACTATACAGAGTGAGTTTGTTTCCATTGTCCAGAAGATATTTCCTAATAATTAATATTACTCTGTATCTCATTATATTAATTTATTATTTTTGAGTCCCTTAAGTTGCCTAATGGTTTGCCATGAGCAGTCACTTCACTCTCAACATGCGTCGTCCGTACAAATGATCTTTCACATATGGATTGTTTTGTGAAAGGTCTGCTGTATTCATGATTCTTTACATGGATTCATTTGTAGTTATTTACCATAATGAGTTGGTTTTGGACTGTCACTTGAATTCTTCCATCATGTCCAATAGTTTTAAGTATTACATAAATGAAAAGTAAATGCAACCAGTATCTCAATATAAGCATTAAGCAACAAAACCCATATTTGATGAACCTTACCCGCACTTTTAAGCAAACCCCCTATGTCAGCTATAGACTCGGTGTAGCGGGTGCATATGAAGCGATGTTATTCCTCCCGCGATGGTGAATTCGCAAATCCCTTATGGTCTTTCATATGGATTGTTTTGTGAAAGGTCTGCTGTAATCATGATTCTTTATTCGGATTACTTTGAATGATTGATTTCTAGTTATTTACCGTAATGGGCAAGTTTTGGACTGTCACATAAATTCATCGATCTGGACCAATTAAAAGTAAATACAACCATTGTCTTAGTATAAGCATCAAGCAACAAACCCCTATTTTTGATTAACCTTACCCGCACTTTGAAAGCAAACCCCCCATGTTAGTTATGACTCGGTGTAGCTGCATATGAAGCGATGTTTTTCCTCCCCCGGTGGTGAATTCATTATCAGGCGTATATTTCCGGCGTATCGCGTTTGATTCGCGCTGTCTAATGGCGAAGTTTGCGGTCCCCCGAGTCACATTAGCGAGATACGCGAGGGTTGCAAGGGACTGACCCGCACGTATTGCAGGTACCGCCAACAACTCCAAACATCTTACAACCACAACATCCCACACACATAAGCTTCAATTTAATAAAT
The DNA here is from genome assembly GCA_035578165.1 of Stenolophus ochropezus. Lineage (NCBI taxonomy): Eukaryota > Metazoa > Arthropoda > Insecta > Coleoptera > Carabidae > Stenolophus > Stenolophus ochropezus. The sequence continues at coordinate 34,137,949 of JAQOWZ010000008.1, read as the reverse complement.
ATGTATAATTGGCTAACTGCTTATCAAAAATAATATTTTCATATGTTATATATATATATATATATATATATATATATATATATATATATATTGTATAATACCAAGACCCGAAAAATGATTATAAAACAAAATCATAAAAACCTATAATAATCTTATCAAAAAAACGTTTTCGTATGAACTACCAATTGAAAAACATATTTTCTTAACGTATTTAATATAACATGTTATGGAGAATCTAAATTTTTAATGTTCACTTTAATATATTTTAAAGCTTTTAACGATATGAAATATGACTCACAGATAACACCACAAATAAAAATCTTAAATTTTACCATAAATTCTATTTCGAAACAGTTACTAAGTATCACTAGTCCAGAAACTAAACTTTTGCGAGAGCGAGCTTATTTTGATAGGCCGAGCTACTGAGAAAAAATATTTACTCCATGTATTTTATATAGAATTTGACAAAGAATCCAAATTTTAAAACATCACTTTAATACCTTTAAAGGTTTATAATATATAAGCAATACGCCGAAATCTGAAAGGTGTCTCCAAGATAAAATAACATAAAATTCTCTAAATGTACAAGACTTTTTTTTGGATAACATATTGAAAACAATTTTTTTTTTATTTTACGTAAAATTTAATGTAGTGTCTATTTTTTAAATATCTTCACTACTTTAAAAGATACAACCCAAGAATTAAAAAATGAGCCAATAAGAACATCAATTTCAAATAGCAAATCATAAAATATATTTTGTAGTTTTATTTTACTAAGAAATTAATACTTAAACTAAATATTTTATTATGATTGTTTACTGATAATAATTACTAAATAAATTTATCCTCAATCAAGCAATCCTTTTAACATATAAATATTTTATTTCTCTTATTACTCTATATGACTCGACCAAAACTTTTGGCTTATAATGTGGTATCAGATACTATATCAATAAGTAGCTTTTTAGATAAACATTATATTATTTAAAAGATTATATGAAAGTATTTTGGTTTCACTTTATGAAAGAATATTTAGATGATAAAAAACAATGTGTGGCAAAATGATGAACAAATTAGGAAAAAGATGTTAGTGTGAACAGTGTAAAAATGATTAAGTAGTAAATTTGATTGGAGAGAGAACGTCTAGAGGTATTAAGGTAGAGAGCAGCTAACATTATTTCATAAATTTGATTGGAGAGAAATAGTATGACAAGATAATGCTAAGCGTTCGTACAGCCGAAACAAAGTTTGATAAACGCCCGTCCGTCATAAAATATTCATAAACAAAAATGACAGAACCAGAGCGGCTGGTAATGTATAATGTATAACCGTATAACCGGGCGTCGAATTTAAAACGCGCCGACAACCGACATGGCTGTATGACGTCATGTCAAGTGGGTATATAAAAAGTTTAAACACAGTTTGCTCTGATATTAAAGTTTGTAGCGACTTGCTGGCTTTACAAGATTTCACGTTCAGATTACACAAGTTTGGAGGTGCACTGCGACAACTTGGCTCTTTTGCTTTACACTTCTCCAGCATAACTCTTCTTTCATTTACACTTTACAAACAAGCCTAGGTCCACTGCTTGCAAGTCTTCTACAGGTCAACTATTACCTTCTTTACTTTACCTTAGATTCATGATCTTTCAGATTGATTATGCCGCATAACTCTTCGTCATTTATACTTTACAAACAAGTCTAGGTCCACTGCTTCTACAGGTCAACTATTGCTTTCTTTACTTTACCTTAGATTCATGATCTCTCAGATTGATTATGTCGCATAACTCTTTGTCATTTACACTTTACAAACAAGCCTAGTTCCACTACTCCTGCGGGTCAACTATTACCTTCTTTATTTTACCTTAGATTCATGATCTTTCAGATTGATTATGCCGCATAACTCTTTGTCATTTACACTTTACAAACACGCCTATGTCTACTGCTTGCAAGTCTTTTACGGGTCAACTATTACTTTCTTTACGCAGCCAATTACATTACCTTAGATTGATTGATATCATTTGGATTGTTATATGAATTGCAAATATCAACTACAAAGTATGCTTGCTATTCTATAACAGTAATGGGTATTTATGGTTGTTACTTTACAAACAAGCCTAGTTCTACGCTTATTCTTCTTCTGCGGGTCAACTATTGCTTTCTATACTTGTCGATTACTTTACTTAGATTCAAGATCTTTCATATGGATTTATCCATAATATATCGATTGTAAAGAATGACCAATGAAACTGCCTTTGAAATACCCCAAAATGCTGTTTAGTAATACCAATAAAACGTCTTAAATTTTAACATTTTCAAAATAAATAAAACACTGGCAAATTGTTGAAACTTCGTACTATTTTTGTCCAGTTTTTTTATTTTATTCATTTAGAGTTTGTTTATATTAGGCAAATATTACCACATGTTGAAAACAAAATTTCAAAAATATATTATTAGAGAGGCAAAGTTTCATCATTTTCCTTCTAGATAACGTCAATTTCGTATCACTTATTATAAAAATTATTACATATTTAACGATATTACGAAACATCATTTCCCGTCAAATCTTTGTGGATATTTGCTTGTAAGCTTCACCCTTGTACAATAACACACAAAAGTTCATTATTTCGATGGGAACATAAACTTTTGGGTTTTTTCATCTATCCCGCGAAATATAATAATATTGGTCATGTTTGCAGACCTTCTTTTATTTGCGCAAGTTCTTTAAAAATAAAGATTTAATCTATATATCTTTTTAAATTCTTTTTCATTAATCTTTCTTCAGAAATGGATTTATATGACCCAAACATATTTTTGGTTTTCTTCCTCGATGTTCGAGTGCCTCTCGAATAATATTAAAATCAAACACTGTCGTTTGTAACAAAATAATAAGGTTAGTTCATTGATAAACCTAGGTACAAGCAGGACCAAATATAGTCCGAAGTTAGTTTTGCTTTAGTCCTAGACTAAAGTTAAAAACCCTCTATGAATAAGTACATAAATTAAATCTGAGATGATTCGTTTTGAATTCAGCTTAATTTTTTTATGAATACGATTGAATATGTCTTGATTTTTTACACTTTTAATTTCCTTGTGAGTCAACTGTAATCATTGTTTGTTACATTGGATTCATATCTAGGAATGATGTGGGATGAATTTGTATTCCGTTCCATTTTGCGTTGAATGCACCGAGCGGGCAATTCCCTGTGTCTTTAATGATTGTTCTCCGTTGGATGCCGGGCTTTTTATCCCGTCAAGTCGAATGAAGTGTTCGGGAATACATTTTATTGTGTATCCCGTTACAAGTCCCGCAGGACACAAATGGGATTTACATGCTGGCACACTTCGATGCACCACATGTTTCCTACGTTTTGTTTTGTCTGGAATGGAGAAATCCTACGGGTCATATCATCCTCAAATCTCGTCCATACCTATCATTCCTTGCTGCATATTTCATTTTCTCATTGTGATCTTTTCATTATTTTAATTGTAACTTCCCTACTATATAGTCAAAAGTTAATTTACCCATGCAGATATGATTGTACTTGGTATGTTTGTTGCCACATGTACATAAACACACTTAAAAATGGCTCCTGTAGTGCATTCATCATACCAGCTAGACGTCTATACTCTGTTTTTAAACTATAGACAGCACTAGACGAAATTACAATTACACTACAGCGTTAGTGAAATATTAGTAGTTCTGAAAAGAATTGGTTTTAATCGTGAAATAATCACAAAAAAAGAAATGAAACAAAAAACACGTGCAAATTCAACTTGTGATTTGACAACTACTGAAAGTTTGACGTTTCAGTTACGTTTGAGAAGGTAACTTGAAATTTTGTCTGGTTAAATGCGGCTTCATGTAACGGCGCAGCAGCCAATCACAACCTTTGATTTTCTCACTAGAATTTCTAGTTACTGTCTATAGTTTAAAAACAGAGTATAGTACATGATAATAATAATGGACAGCGGTGTCTCACTTGGTTAGCGTTCTTCGAATCGAATTGAGTGAAGTGTGAGATCTGGTGTTCCAATTACAGCTTCACCAATGTTTATACAAATAAAAATACCGACTGTAGATCCCTTACAAAGTCTGTAAGATGACTACTTATATCATTAAAATGCAAGTAAAACTCGCTGTGCGGAAAAATATCTTAGCAGATACTTGAAGTCTAGTTCCATGTAGGAATGTTGTGTCACCGAATATGATGATGATGAGAGTCTTTACTTAATTTACATTTACACATCTTGTATAGTTCTTATGAGAGATATTTGGAAATCATTATAAAATGAGTCGTAACCCCATAGAAAGTTTTATGGGATTTGCGGTATAGGTTTTTTTAGACAGATAATTTTTTCGGTCGCGGATCGTATCCGAAATTTGGGTATCTATTTTATTAGTGGAATTTATTGTATTTTTTAAAGTATATTTCAGTTTACAAAAATTTTACAAAATAAATTAAGTATGAATTCTCTTGAAGAGATGCCTTTCATTTGTAATAATTTATGACGTCTGACAACTAACCTACCCAACCCTCCATAAAAGGTTGTGAAGTTTGTCATTGTTAAATCGTTTTACAAAAATTATATAAATATTTGCAATAAATCTAATATACCCAGCAATGGGTAATATAATATCGATAACAATATAATATCTTTAGTAAAGAATGTATTTTAGTAACTAATATATTTTTATTTATTTTCAGAATTTCCACCAATGTGTGTTTGACTTCTGCAAATCTTAGGTGAGTGTTTTTGTATTTATGATTGACAAAAATGGGTGAAAATGATTTAAGGATAAGAAAGGAATGTAATGATGATTTCTCGTGTATTGTGCAGCCAGAGACCGTTGCGTTTGTGTAATGGTAAATCGCCCGACATTTCTTACTTCTAAGTAATCAGTTTTGTACTTCTCGACATTGTGCATTGTCCAATACTTGCGCAATTTGCTGATTGCAGCCTTTGACCGATTTCTCCCACGAGATGCTTTATTTTTTATTTCCACGGCGAAATAATTGAGAGTTTTAAGGAAATGAAATCCCGAGACACAAAAAGAAATATTGTTGTTGGTTTCAATAGTTACTTCATTTGAAAGACTTAACTCATTAATTTATGGTACAAGTTATAAAGGTGTCCTGTTATTCAATAGCCATAGCTTTAAGATGTATTCCTTAGATTATTTTAATTTGATATTATCTGATCATGTCCGAATCTTAATATCACAGGATTGTTTTTTCTTTGCCTTTTCACATTTGTGTTACCTTACTAATAATTTGCTATTGTTACTTTTTCAAATCAAGAATATGCAATATTAATTTATTTCAACAGTATGGCATAACACCTTATTTGATAGAAATGTTTTCTTCGAGATGAGGTGAGCGAGATTCGAGAAATATTTTGTCTTACTCGAATCACTAAACCTGATACTTTTCAGAGCTACTTTTTCAAACAGAGGGAAGACATTTTGAACAACTACTTTAATAACTTTGTGTTGTAAATAAATAAATAAAATAAAAAAAATATATTCATAATGGATTAAAATATGAAAAAGAAGCAATTTAATATAAATTTCTGATGTGAGGTCACAATCCTTTTTTGTATTTAATTCATCTGCAGTATTTTTATTACAATAGCGAATAAAGTGAAGTATAAATTTTGCAGCCATTGAGGTTAAAAACTTGTGTCTCGCAATAAAAAGTAGGAGTTTTTGCCACATCGAATTATCGCAGTTCAGTTATTTGAAAATCTAGTTGGCAGAGACTCGTATGTCAGGCATCGCGATGCGTCGATTGTTTAATGGACGCCACAAACGAACAATGGATAGAGCAAAAACAACGATGAAACTTCCAATCGAACCATAGTTTTTAATAATCTACTCTTCAAAACTTTACCTCGATTCTGGCGCCTCCACCATTTAATGAAACAATCATTTCTCTCTCTATTAGTGCATGAAGTTTATTGTTTATTGATGACATAAAAGTGGGGTATATTACAGCACATATAATACCCATGCAGGCATTATAAGTTATAATGTGGACTTGGTGATATAAGGTAGAAAAGAAGCAATTGCGTTCATAAATTTCTTCACTAATATAATTAAAAAAAATCTGATGTGGACACCGCATGACTTCGTTGTGCACTAAATTATACACATTTTTTGCTGCACTACATTTAAACTTATTTTACCTGAAAGATCTACTCAATGTAAACTGTTCTTTTGAACAAAAAATGGAGGTGTATAATTAGATTATAATAATTATATAAATAAAATTTAAAAAAAACTACGAGCAAAGTGCCCTTTTGGCACTGCCGATAGCAATGAAAAATGGAGGGGCACAACTAGATGTTGTACGTACGTACAGACGTCACGCCGAAACTAGTCAAAATTAATTTAGGATGGTCAAAGTAGATATTTCCTTTGAAACCTGAAAACAGAAATTTTTCGCGATTTACAATACTTCCTTTACTTTGTACAAGGAAGTAAAAAAATGATTATTTATAATATATTATTTTATTTTATACTAAAAACCTTATTACTAGTGAGATTCACATAAACAGATTGTTGTTTTCACATAAAATTTAGAAGTGTCTCAAATAATATAATGTAATTTACATTACTTGTTTTCTTTATAATTACTCTTTTCTTATAAAAAATGTGACCAGCAATACACATATGTGTTTATGTACATGTGGCAACATACATACCAGGAATAATATTTAAAACAGTATTCCAGCATATTGTATTCTCTGTATCTTTGTAAACATATTGACAAACCTATAATTCATATCTGGAGATCAGTAGAAAATTTGAAATGACTCGTCGTTTCATTGAAAACATGCACAAAACCAAATTGAAAACTTAATAACCAGAAAGTTAAGAATGTGCTGTCTTACTCGAGGCTCAGATAGAGATGTCAAAGGGAATATGTATGGTAACAAGCAAAAAAGCGAGCAGAACCCGATGACAATATGCAGCTAGGAACAAAACGACTGTATTGCTCATTCCCTCAATCCCTTTATTGAAAATGTAAAGTTCTCAAGATGTTGTTCCCTACAATATTACGACTGGAGTAGACTGCGTTTTTAGTTTTTTACTCAAGCTTATTGCTGTAGATTATTACGTTTCTATGTGCTTAGCAGAAAATTTCAATTTTAAAGTTTGGGTTCTGAGTGTACTCAGGTTCAAGCTTCATGTAACATTCAAATCTCTCAAATACTCTGTATTTTATATTTTTTTGTACTTTTATATAATATTCCAGGGGTGAAGTGTTTAAGTTGAAATTGTAAACAGTTTTTATAATTTTGTAAATAACTAAAATTTGTGATAACTTTTTCCAACTTTAAACATTTTTTTTAATGTGTACTGCACATGATTTATATTTCAATATATTTTAGTATTTTTTCTCAACAATCAATTAATTGAGGCGTGCTTAAGTCCTTTTAAAAAATAAAGAAGCATTTAATTGTTTAATTTATAAAACAAAGCATAAAGTATTATTCAGGGTTAGAATAAAGCTTCATTTTAATGTCATATGATAATATTTGTTACGGTATGAACAGTTTTCTATTAAAAAATATATTTTTTTCTAAAATATGTTATTTTTTTTCATGTTGAAAATGAAAAGTAAAATAGGCTTTTACTCCCGGAAGTGTAAAATTAGTATATTAATATATAGGAGATTATGATAGTCATTATTCAGGAAATGATTGCAAATCATTAATCCTGATTGCAAATCATTAATCCCGAATGTAATATTATATTTTATCTACTCTTGTGAATTCGCAAAAACGTATAAATATTTTAGAAAGTGGCAATATAAAAATACACAATGACAAATGACTATACCGTCAGCTGTCAAACGGCCGTAGAAAAAATATAAATAATTGATTTCTGATTCTGTGATTGGCCGAGAAGAGCGAATTATGACTCATATTTCATTGTACTGAAATAGACCTACTATAATGAATCGAAGAGACTGTAATAATGCGATATATTTATACAGAAGTAGAAAAACGTAACTTATTTAAAATTTTACATATATGTGAATTAGTATAAGCAATAGAAAAAATGGTGGAGTCGCCGACATAAAATGAGCAACTATACTCTGTTTTTAAACTACAGACAGTAACTAGAAATTCTAGTGAGAAAATCAAAGCCTGTGATTGGCTGCAGCGCCATTTCATGAAACCACATTTAACCAGACAAAATTTCAAGTTAACCTTCTTAAACGTAATTGACACGTCAAACTTTCAGTAGTTGTCAAATCACTTGCTGAATTTACACGTGTTTCTTATTTCATTTCTCTTTTTGTGATATTTCACGATTAAAACCAGTTGTTTTCAGAACTACTAATATTTCATTAACGCTGTGGTGTAAATGTGACTTCGTCTAGTGCTGTTTATAGTTAAAATACGTAGTATAGTATATATAAATTCAAGTACATATGATGAGTTGTCTATAGTAATAGAAAATAGAATACTGAACAAATGAAGAGAGTTAGAAAGAGAAGAGATATTCGACCACCGTTAATTTGAATAAGTACGGGTGTTCCTGTGCATTTCTCGGCGCTTTGCCTCTACTTGCGAACAAAAGAACGGATGAAGTAAACACAGCAGCGAAAACATTTGTAGACGCACAAGTTTTAAGCTTCGAGAAGAGTTAGTTAAATCCAGGCAGAATAAAACGACTTGTACGAGTATTGTGCACGCCAACTAAACGAGATATTGATTCAGATTGTGCTCTGCCGAAACATTCAACAATTATTGGGTCTACAGATATTTAGTCTTTACTTCTATACCCCAAATACTTTGTTCTATACTTATCCATTCTGGATTTGTACTCGTAAGTAATATAACTAGAGCCATGAATTATTTTTTAACGATTAAATTCACAGCTTCAATGGGGTTTATTAAAATTTGAAATACTATATTTTATTCAGAGATATAACATGAAAAATATATGTTTATCCAACACCGTGTAATTATAACGATATAAGTATGCTGTTTTTAGATAAATAAAGTAGGTCATAAGTCACTAGTGAGCTAAATATATTAGCTTACTGTTTTTTGGTTCGTGTCATAGTAACTACGTTATAAAATCTTCTCTACACTATTTTGTTCCTAAATGTCACTTCGAAATTCCATTTGTCAAAAATCTTATATGTATTTTATATCAATGATTAAAATGTGTTGGATAAAATGTTGTATGGCACACGTGTGTTAATTACCTAAGTCACTTGAAAAAATACCACACTCGGCGTAACGGCCTCGTTAGCTAAACTTTTCCCACATGACTTATCTGTAATGTAACACACTTGTACCATAAATAACTATTATTATAACCAAATATGTCATCACACTTTGACAGATAAATAACAATAGCTCGCGTCACTGATTCACAGTATACTTAACGCAAGGCAATTATTTTTAACGTTATTTAGCTACAGTTAAAATAAATCTCACTCTCAGGGTTACATCATGCACTTTAATCCCTCAGTCTATAATATATTATTATATCCCTGATATGTCAATTATAATAAAAGCAACCTTTTCATATTTAATTAATCTGACAACTATAATAAAATTCCCGTTCGATCATAAATAAAATTTTGTGTGTATCTCTAATTGAAAATATATTTGTTTACCAGACACCAGCTACTGGACACTACAGCTGTGGAGAGAGCACCACATATATTATTGTTATGTAAGAAATAATTTCAAAGAATATTGAACAAACATTAAAATTGTTTCAAGGCAAAGTTGATATTCCATAAAAGAAAAATTCTTCAACAAACTTTTTATCTAAATTGTGATATTTTGTCCGTCCTGAGTAGCCACTATTGTAGAGCTAATATATCTACATCTTTGTGCGAACAAAGATGTCAAGCTCAGGTCTTTGTCTCTATCCAGGCCAAGATCATAGAACCAAGGTTAGTGGAGGTTTTTTGCTGGATCTGACGTTTCCAACTTCATAATTTACTCGTTTTGGTAGTTAATATATCTTTGCTTTTCTCGTAATAATATAGCAAGGAAAACTGTAGTTTTGAAACAAATTTACACCAAATTTTTTTTTTTTTAAATCGATACTCAAGTGTTTATATTTTATTAAACAATTATTTCTGAATCTTTTCAAGATAATTCTAGTTTAGGTTTTTCAAATTATAGGATTAGAGGTTCAATATCTGAATAAAATATATCCAAATCAATAGTTATTTGTCGGGACAATTCTTCAACAAACTGTATTTTTTGCGAAATCGATACAAAAGTACACGATATCACTCCACGAATTTAGCCAAAGTAGTAGCTAAAGTCAAACTTTGCAGACTCTTATGTCAAAATTTGACTTTACGGACTCATCTGTCAAACTGAATTAACATATATATTAATAGTATTATATTTTTGCTGTTTATTTTAGCACTACCTAAAATAACAAACATATCATTCTATAATATTATTGGTGAATTTATTTATTATTTACCTTTGATAATTATTTATCTGATTTCATGCAGACGGCGTCTAAACAGGTGTAAACATAAATGAAAGTTATAAAGAAATATTTGACACTTTGACAGTACGTTTGTTATCATAGCCATCCCCGTCTCAATATCTATTATAGCTAACGTTTTACAAACACATAATGCTCTTTATTTATGTTTTTAATTAATAATATAACGATTTCGGAAAAAATATAATGTATATCTAAGGACTAAAGTATTTTTTATTACTCACATTCCGACTGCGTAATAAAAAATTATACTTTAGTCCCTTGACATACAAATAACTATTATTTCTTCATTCAGTAAGGTCAATTGTTTAATGTTTGTTGATTATAAATTTCTTGCGCACAGAAATATAAGTCGTATCCGACTACTCACGTGAAAAGAATATTGTTTTGGTGAATTACGGTTTACCGTTTCCGTTCTTTTCCCACTTCCTGACATATTTATAGCCACATTTTGTTCTTTTACAACGTAAAACCACCTCTTGTTTAAAAATTCTCAATTTATTTTTCTGGTGAAAATATTTGCATTTTCCCTTATGTGTATGTTAAGCTTCTGATTTTATTAAACCAGATTACTTAATCGTAGATTTTAGGTAGTTAATCCATTCTTTATCATATGGGTTTCAAACAATATAAATGTTGACTTTTTCGTGTAATTTTGAATCTGAAATTCATATAAAAGAAAAGTTTGGCGGATTTCCCACTTACTAATTCTATTTTGTGTATAACAAGTGTATCAAATTTTAATAGTGTGTTAATAAACTTGAAAATTTACTATGGCACTAAAAAAACTATTTTTTTTGTAAGTAAGTAGATAGAATAGAATAGGACCTACGAGTATGGTTATATGACATTTTTTACGTGAAATGGTGAAATAATCTTCCTAATAAACTGTTAATAGCAGTTAACATACCTAGTATTGTTATGAGTATCATAACCGCCGCAGATATCAATTGAATTCTAAGATCGTCGAGCGAAGATTTTAAGATATCTAAAGCCTGGTATGATTAATTACATTTGTGGTTTATTCAATAGTTTAACGATTTCACGTTATTAATAAATAAATACTATTTTATAAAATTCTCTTGTGAGTAACGTTTTCCTGTTTTCTGTATGGGTTATATGAAGTCATGGTTACAGCTATATTATCCAGTTATTCCATGTTATTTTGACAAATCTGCACGGTAATATTATTATTAAATTTAAAAACAAAATTGTTCCTTTTAAGAACTCGTCGATGAGGATCGTATCCGATGTAGTATACATTATAAGGTTTAATGCAAAGATCGTTGTAAAATAAGATTCAATGTAATAAACCAAATATGACACTGAGCGGAATACAAAACTCGGCACTTTTTGTGTCGGACATTCAGATATTTTTAATGGTAATATTATTACCTTTAAGACTTGTCAATATTACATCCTACATTATTTAAAAAAGAAAATTTATATGAAATTTTCTTTAATTTGAAACAATTTGTAGTTTGTGAAAGTCTTAATTCTTATTTGTTAAGACCTAATATTTTTTTAAAGTGTTCTTTGATGTGGATGTTAGGGTAATTCTGTTCTCAAACAGAGGGGTTCGCTTAAAATTTCAATTACATAAATTGATCCATTTCTTGTACTATTTCTTGTCCCATATGTAGACTAGTCTAAAACGGTCTTAAGTTACCTTGCTTACTTTTGTCTATGTAAACTTGCTTAATATCGTGAAACCGGCAAAGTTTGATATACTTGTTATAATTCATATTGTGTTTAATAGTTATGTATTTTGTCCTTTTCCATAAATTATTATTATTATTAGTATTGCAATAAAAAGTATTTTTATTTTGCTGTTATAAGCGAGAAAATGAGACGTTTGAGGCTCGAGGTAAGCAATCAGCAAATCATCTGGGCAGAAAGAAATTTAATATGATCTAGTAAACATTTTACAGCTTGGTTCGGTTCGGAGAACATTTCATAGTCATTGAGCAGTATTTTATAGCGTCGGCATTCATTTTATGTTCGTTTGGCAAATTCCTCTGCAGTCTTTTTTATGGGGGGAAGATTGGCGAACGGGATGCAATATCCACGCGGTGATTGAGTCGGCCTACCGCGACCAGCGGCGGCGGGAGTGGGGCGGGAGGGGCTCATAACCGGCGGGAGGTGCACTCGCAAGTGACCCAGAAACAGGCCGATGTTCACGCCATTTAAAACGATACTTTACTACTTTTTATCTCGGGAAAATCTACCTCAAGATAAAAATATTTTACATATTTTTAAAAATATATATTACACAAATAAATCTTATCTACTACCCATAATTGCAAATTTGCTATTTTATGTGAAAAGTTTCAGAATAAATTAAAAATGTGACCAGCATTACATGAGTGTGTTTATGTACATGTGAAACAAACCTACTAGGCACAAATTTAAATATATCTCTCACTACCTATTGTTGGCTATGCTAAATTTGCAACACTCTAGATTAAGTAGAGAGTACACCACGAAGATCAGTTATATGTACAAGGTAAGAGGGTTAATTAAAATGTGACCAGCATTACATGAGTGAGTTTATGTACATGTGGCAACATAACTACTAGACACAATAATTAATATATTTCTCACTATCCATTTTTGGGTGTACCAATTTTATTGCATTCTAGATGAAGTAAAGAGAGCCCCACAAACGTCATTTATATATACAAAGTAAGAGGTTAAATTAAAATGTGACCAGCATTACATGAGTGTGTTTATGTAGATGTGGCAACATACATATCAGGCATAATAATATTGCACTCATTTATTACCTGTTGTGGAAGAGCCAAACGTATGGCACTACAGCTGGCTTGAAGAGTGCACCACAAAATTTTGATAATGGTGGAGGTGCCTTTATTTATTTTAAAAATAAGACGATTTTACAAAAGACTTATTTTTGTTTCCTACTCAATTGTAAACTGTTATATTTAAACTGTATATTAAACTTGAAATTTTATTTATGTAGTTAATATAACATCTAGTTATGAACATCCAATTTTGGTTCCAATCGGCCTTTTCAAAGGGCACTTTTCTTATAGCAGGAATTTAATAAAAATAATAATTTAATTGGCTTTTAATTTTAATAAATTAACGTTGATAACTGTCAGAATGTGTCTCGTGAGAAATATTTACAAAATAAAAACAATATATCATTCTATGCATGTTTCTGAGCAATTAAATTAATTTTGTGTAGTGCAATAAGAAATAGTGCTAAACATTTTAATAAAATTTTCAAAAGATGATTTCGAAGGGAAGTACGAATGGAAGTTGAAGAATGATTAGTCAGAATGATCTCACTTTTAAGTGAAATAAGTTTAAATGAAGTGCAGCAAAAATGTGTATAATTTAGCGTACAAGGAAGTCATGTGGAGTCCACATCAGATTATTATTATTATTTTTTAATAAAGATTTATTCCTTAAAAATAATCAGTTTTGTTTTTATTTTGACATTTGTGATAAAATTTTATAAAAATGCATGTTGAAAAGGATATATTAAATAAATGTATGAAATAAAAAAATACAAAGTTGTATTGTTGTGGTTTTATTTTTGTTATAATTATATTTACAAGTGAAGAACAAATAAATTGTTGCACGAAATACTATATGTTGTTACAGTATATAATTTAATACATTATTGCTCCCAAGCAAAATGCTTCTCCCTACGTCCCTGGCGCTAAAGAAATGAGATCCTAAGATGCTTTCATGTAGAACACTGATACTTGTAATATAGCCCGTTCGCCAATCTTGTATCCAACTACCTTGATAAAACCTTTGTTTATATCTTTGTTGCTCGTGGTTCTTTCAAACACATACGTTGTTCTATAAGACAAAAATGCAAAATATTATACCCAACAAAAGTTATTAGTAATTTTATTTTCGAAATCCATTTTTAAATGATTTAACAATTCACACGGTTCATAAGATCGGCTATATGCACAAATAATTTCTGGTCGCCTGTGCAGATGGAAGAATTGAATAGCTTTTGAGAGATATGAAAGGCAACTACTGTCATGTTTGAAAAATAAAATTTGTAGAGAATAATTTAGCAATAACAACGGTGAGTGCTTTGGCACAGCAGTAGCATTAATGATAAAAATTCCCCGTACTCGCTCAATCTGCAATCTTTATTGCATTTGCCAATAACACGTAGCTAACTATAAAAACTTAAAAACATACATTCCCATTTTATTGAGATTGTAATGTAGCTTTATTGACTATAACAGCTGAAAATCGATAGGTGTGGCGCCACTGTACACTACTGACGTCATTTGTGTCTAGCGCAACTTATGACGTCAGATTATCTAGGATATAACAATTATTTCCCTTTATGTCAGGAGATAACTATTTATCTTTTATGTTTATGCGGAAATTTGCTCTCTATTATTTATTACACGTTCTGCGCACTTTACTTGATGGCCCTCTAGTTTACAGCTTCCTTAAACCTTTACGCCAATCGTTCTCGAACTTAATAACTTGCAAATAATTTTTATATTTTGAACTATTAAACAGTTATTGCTGAATCCTTTCAAGATAATAATTATCTCAATTGACTATTTTCTGAATAAAATATATCCAAATCAATAGTTGTCGATACTAAAGTATACGATATCACTCCGCGAAGTTAGCCAAAGTAGTAGCGAAAGTAAAACTTTACAGACTCTTATGTTAAAATTTAATTTTACGGACTCATCTATAAAACTGAATTACCGTATATTTTAATAGTATTATATTTTTGCAGTTTATTTTAGCACTACCTAAAATAACAAACATATCATTCTATAATACTATTGGTGAATTTATTTATTATTTACTTTTGATAATAATTTATCTGATTTCATGCAGACGATGTCTAAACAAGTGTAAATATAAAAGAAAATTATAAGGAAATATTTGACACTTTGACAGTACGTTTATTATCACAGCCATCCCCGTCTCAATGGCTACTGTAGCTGACGTTTTACAAACACATCATGCTATTTATTTATGTTTTTAATTAATAATTTCAGAAAAAATATAATGTACATGTAAGGACTATAGCATTTTTCATGGTTTACTGTTTCACTTGATTCAACACATTTTTAAATCATGTCTAAAGAAAAACTTATCTTCGTTTTGATTTTGAAACAAAAAACATTTTGAGGTAAATTTATTTGAAATTCCCTTTAATAAAAGAAAAACATAAATATTGAACTTATTTTCAGATAATTGTATTTTTTGCCATTTACAAAATTAAATATAATTTTGCTTTTATTTTTTCTGCTTACCCATATTTAAAACCTATCGCACGCTACTGGTATACGCTTTTAAATTTTTGGAATTTGATTATTTAATTATATTATATTCCACAATGATATCTTCTGAATAAACTATATAAAAATTAACAGGTATTTGTTAAACTATTTCTTCAGCTCAGTATGTGTTACACTTTAATTACAACTGTAATTTTTAGTATTTAAGATCTAGGATATTTATAATCTATAGTACTTTCCTTAGATATGTTTTCTATATAAAATATATCAAAATTGTATTTCGACTAAAACAGTTCTAGTATATGTCCCGATATTTTAGGTATTTTATGTACTGGACCTTATATAGGTCTCTTCTACATAAAATTTATCAAAATCAACAGATATTTCCTGGGTCATTCTTTGAGAAAACCAATGCTGGGTTGATATATAGAGGTAATATTTAACGACAAAGTAGGAAATTAAAAGGTAATGATAAACTACATAGGACTGGTTCAATGGTATCTTCTATATAAAATATATCGAAATAAACAGATATACCCAGGGTCATTGGTTGAGAAAACCAATGCTGAGTTGATATATAGAGACAATATTCAAGGACAAAGTAGGCAAATTAATCCTACATAGATCCGGTTCTTGAAAGGACAATACTTAAGTGGCTATTGTATATTCCTTAGTAATATCTTCTATAAAAATATATCAAAATGAAGAGATCTTCTGGTGGTCATTCTATCGAAAACCAATGGTAAGTTGATATATAGAGGTATTATTTAAGGACGAATCCTGCATAGGTGGTTCTTGTAAGGATAATAGTATAATCTTCGCTGGGGGATTATGGAGCCAATAAGGCCTAAAGGGTTGAACCGCAACGGTGAATCTGTAAGTGGGAACAAATTGGATATCAACTTTTATAAATGAGATTCGTTTTATGGAATTTATTGGAAAATCCCTTTTGTGCGGCCGGATATTGATGTAGGACACGCTACTAAATATTGGAAATTCATAAAATATTCAATTTGTAATCGCGGACTAAAGGGTTGCAGGATTTATCCCATAACCGGCTCAGCCACGACTTACTACAATTACAGGACTTCGAAGTCTAACAGAGATGTAACTACAATTTCATATTTAAGTAAAAATAATCAATACCTGTACTGTTTTGTCAATAATACACTAAGTATAACTTAGTGCCAATGTAAGTGAGTGATAACATTTATTATTTGGTTGCCATTGTCAACGGAGTGTTATAGAAAATAAAACTCCTACTAGTAGGGTAGTTATGAAAATCATACTAATTTCATATATATTTGGTCATCTAAGCTGCCGATAAAATTATCTATAAAAAGTTGAAAATTTAGATATATACTGTGAAATGGCTCACATTTTTCAAATTCTTTTACATATTTTTTTTTAGTTACTAACTACTACACTAAAATAGGTGTGAATTCACCCTTTAAAATGTTACCGGTGAATTCTTCGCATCAAAGTATCTATGTAAAAAAAATATCTTGTAAAAATTCCCACTAGTACAGCCACAGTTACAAATTCTCCTATTCGCAAATGAACATATAATCTTTGTATCACATGTACATTTTTATTTTGTTTAGATAATATAAATATCAATTTTCAAATATATATTTTATAATACAATTATTATTATTAAATGAATATAATAAAAATAAAAAAATAGCATAGCTGCTCCACTTTAAGTATTTTTAGCATATCAGCAACATCTTTACAACAGAGAACCGATTTTTTCTAAGCTCCCTGGTTATAATACATATTTTTATACTTTTAGGTAAATCAAATTTATATGTTGTTATTACATTTAAATAATACTAACTTCATTATTTTCCTAATCAGTGACATATATTTATATATAGATTCTTATAATAAATATATACTCGTATTTCGAATTAATTAAAAAAAAAAAGCAAGAGTACAAGAATTGAAGAATATTTTGCTATTTTTACACTTTTATTGTTAGACAATTTCTTGCTTTGAAATTTGTAAATCTTGTCATGTTCTTGTCTTGCATTTACACTGTTTTTCACTTCTACTGTGTATATTCTATGTTTCTTATATTTTTTTTCAATCAAATATTTGAGAGCTCAGGGCTTATTGCATGGACTTCCATTTATTGTACAATATTTGAATTTGATGTTCGGTCTATAAGTTTAATCGAGGGTGAGTTAACCAACAGTTACTAAATTCACATCGTTATTTGCTTTATAGAACACAACAAAAATTTAGGTGGCAATTAAATTTAATCGTTCAGTAACTAACCGATAGTTTAACTGTCGTTTATAAGACCGGGCATTAATTTATTATTGTAATCGTGTATTACTATGCACTTTGAAAATTAATTTGGTGGAGGCGCCGAATTTAAGATATAAGTTTAATAATTCTATTTTTGAGCAAGCATATTTGAAATAGATTTATTTCAAATGAAAAACGGATGTATGGGAAAAGAGTAGAAAAACAAATATTTTCCTCATATTTAAAAACAGTCCATTCGAATCCCATATATCACAGCTACGTCATAAAACATTTGCGCCATCCCACACGCGATTGTAACAGTAAATAAATTCTTTTGTTCACTTGTACATCATTTGTCAAAAAATAGTCACTGCCTACTTTTCATTCTGACAAATTACTGCACAAGAAAATTATCAATAATAATTAAAAATAACACGCTTCCAATTTAAATGCTTTTAATACAACAGAGATTTATCGCCTATGCATATTTTAACACTGAAACTAGCAATTATTCATCTAATTGTTGTTTATTGATTTTGGTGTTTTGATCAGAATTCCGAAACCACAATTTGAAGTTTTATTACATACTTAAACAGTGAGGGACAGTTTATTGCCTCGTAATATTTTACTGCATTTCACTGAAGACTATAAAAATTTCAGTTTTTCGTATCTTTTATTTATACACTGAAAAAATTTTAGCCACTAAAGAGTTTATTAAGAAATAAATTCTGTTATTCCAGCAATAGGAATACATATCCAAATATGCAAATTTTCTTCATTTTACTACGCTTATCATGAAACGAGAATGCATGTATGTAGCCTAATTAATTAAATGGAAATATTTGCATTTATTTCAATTAAAAATGGTACTTTACTTCTTATTTATGTAAATAATTTGCGTAAAAGCGCCTTTTATGCAAAAATAAAACTTATATTCTTTTTTATTTATTAAACCGAATTACCACTCTTATTTTCTTATTATTTTCAAAATACAAAGCAAAAATAACAATAATAATATTTATTAATATTCATTCTCTGAAAACGACAAGCTATTAAATAAATGTTATAATATTCTTAACAATTCTATACAGGGTGTCCGTTTTAAGAGGCTAACCTTTGGGATCTCGAGAACCGTAAAAGATATGAAGTCGATTAAATTTCTTGTTTCAATTTATACAAGTTTCTAGTTTTCACATTCTACAGACACTTTTTTACGAGCTATTGTAGGGATCTTTAAAATTTTTGTAGTTCGAACATTTTTCAAGAAATTCATACCAACTTTCAATTTTCATATGGGGCTCAAAATTATCTTTAATACTGTTACAGATTTTTTTCTTCCTTCCAATGATATAAAACACATCTACATGAAAATGGAAATAACTAAATTTTTTGATTTATGACTTTTTTTTCAAGAGTTACATGTCTTATACCTGTATATATAATTCTACTGGAAAAGTTACATAAAGAAATGTTTTCTCCGCATATATGTTCTTTGGAACGATTAGGTGAAAAATAAGAAAAACGAAATAATCTGAATTTAAATTTTTCGCTTCGAAACTTCTGTATAATAAATCTAATAAATTTAGTAACTGTGTTATTAATATTTGTAAACAGAATAAATCATTTTTTATTTTTATAACTGTTAATGTTTCTATATAATTTCCAATTTGATTTCGAGTAAAATAATTATCTTATTATTTTACTAGTAATATAATGGAATTAATAATCTTACTCAGAAATAGTAAACTGAAGTAAAAAAATGTATTTATGGTTTGTGGAATTATATTTTTTGGGTTTTTGTTGCAAAGTTTTTGATAGAATTTGGCGTAATAAATAGTAGGATGTGGGTAGAGTGATGCATGAATTTGAAGCGATATTTCCCGTTGCTGAATGTAAAATATTCAGCGAAAAGGCCGGCTGGCCTTGCGAAGAAATGGAATTCGCGAAAAAAGAAAACGACCGCTTCATTCTCGCGCAAATGAAAATGAAAACTTCATGTTTTTACTTTCAGCAAACTCTGCGTGAAAATAAAACCCGTACACACACAAATTTACTTTACAGTTTTTTGTTGTTCTGCAAAACATTTTATACTTAATTTATTAAAAAGAATTTCACAATACGTAAAGAAATTTGGATAACTGACGCTACGGTGTATTTTCTTTATTATACTGTATTTATAATGTAAAGGTTATAAAATTATGGGACCTACAGTAAAGGTTCCATTAGGTAGGTACCATTGTCTGTCCTGATTCCTTATTAAAGACAGGATTACTATTGTACAATTCATTCCCATGTTAAACTGCAGTTACAATAGTGATAAAAAATACATTTTTTTGGTTCACACAATTTTATTTTATATTCTTGACTACATATTTTACAATAAGTTATTTATTTATTATTTAACAATTGACTTAAATTATTTTACATGATATTATTTATGTTTTTATTCTGTTTGACTATCAACTCTGTGAGAAATGTTTTTAAATTATACCACATGGATGCTTGAAACAATATTATTTTAAGTGCGACTTTTTCTGTAAATACTTGTTTATTAATTGCAATCAAAATTTTCTCTAATGTGTTTTTCATCTCAATTGTACATAATTGTAATTTATAGAGCCCTGAAGAAGACTAACGTTTTAGTCGAAACGTCGGTTATGAAATAAATATTTTCATTTGAAGACTGCTTGTCCGATTATTTTCCCTTGGACCTTAAATATTTAAGGTGAAATAGTTCTTAGCTCTAAAAAGGTTGTGAACCCCTGAATCAATAAAATATTTTCAGAACAAAATTGATAGAAACATGTAAATATATTTCCTTCTGGTTTGAAATAAAAGCGGTATAACAGATAAATCCGTTTTAATAAATGGAAACCAGGATAGAAGTTTTCATGTTTTCAAAATTTTTCAGCTGAAATTTTGCATTACAGCATTTGCATTCTGACTTTGTGTACAGCGATGCTTCGGATTTAAAACATGTACGAAAATATTTGTTTTGACCGCATACATTACCAACAATAGATTTCCAAAGCTGAAAACAACCAAAAAATAAACTCCTCCCTGTAACTATTAGTTGATTGTTAGCCTATCACGAGAAGTACTTTAACAAATATTTTCGTAAGGTCAATTTGTCAATTTGAAGTCGTGTTCGTTTTAAAAATAACCCCTCGTATTCACAAGCTCATATATTACAGAGTCAAGTCTATATTTCGTGTGTATGGAGTGTTCGATTCGATATCTTCAGGCAATAAAATCCTGAATCCTGACAATAATGGTGATACAGATATACGGAAATATTTTGTTATAACAAACGTATGTTGTGACCCACTTTTCTATTGTTGCTTCAAAAAATATACAGCATGCTACATTAAATAATATACAATAGAATAAACTTCACTCTTCTGAAGGTTGACTTGACAAATAACTATTTGTTTTGATGTATTTTATTTAGAAGGCATTAATAAGGAACATACTATAACCAATTAAAAACCTCAAATAATGTGAATTCCAATGCCTTAATAAAGATATAAATAAATAAATATTTTTTTCACTACTAGCTTACACACTCATCATTATTAACCTTTATGTGTCGCTTACTTTGTAATCACGGTCACCTAGGTCAATAATAAATTAATATTAACCATGGTCGATAATGAAAACTGTCACTTTTTAAAGGAACTCAAATCTCAAGAAAAGTATAAAGTATAGATTCACAATTTAAATATGTTGTCTAAATTAAATAAATATATCAAATTGACAAACTGAAACGTCAATTATAAAAACTCACAAAATTAGTAAAAATGAGTCGATATGGTGTGATGGTGTCTTTGCATCATAGGAATTTTTCGATGCGGCAGAAATAAGAAGTTCCACCCTTAATAGTAATCGCAATTTTATTACACCAATAATTGCAGTTAATTATTACAGATTCAGTAATATTTTAATGTATTATTATTGTAAAAAAACTTCTAAAAGTAATCGAAGCATTTCTTAGATTACAATTCGGTCATATTTTTCGATGATTATTTGAACTATTTTGATTGTAACTGTTTTCCCGTGTTAAATATCTATATCAAGGTTTCTAGTATTCACTCTGTATATACTTACATTCAAATGATCTTAGTAACAATAAATTGTTGAATGCAATGAAATGCTTTTTCGCTTATACACCCAACTCATTATAAGATGTATTCCATTAAAATGCAAGTACAAATGTTCAACACACCTTTTTAAATCATAGATGTAAAATATATAAAAGGTTGACTGTTGATATTACAACTGATACGAACCAACAAACAGTGAGTTATAATTTCAAACCCACTAGTGAGATATGACCTGTTTTATTAATTTAATAACAATAGTTCCTGAGTTATAATTACACGGTACTGGAATAATAAATAAGTGTATTTTTCTACTATCATTAAGATATTTGCTTGTTGTAAATTTGTTATTGCTACGGATACATTTTATAAGATAAACACATTTTCATTTCCCACGATTACTATAAACAACGTTAAGATATAAATTCATATCTAGCAATTTCGTCAAAAATCATAGTGTTTAATTTTTTTTTGGTAGCTAGTTGTTAGGAAGTGTGAAATGAAGACATCTGTATTATTAAAATATAAATGAATTAGGAAATAATATGGTACAACTTACATGAAATGTCCATTTCATACTCATATGAAATGAGTACCATTCCATGCTTGTTGTACAATATTATAGTCTTAAATTTATGTGAAAGTTTAATTTCCTACTAGCTTAAACAACTATTTATCCCACGGGTAGTTTCCTGAGTTTCTGTTGGCTCAGTGCTTTTATATGGAAGCGTTTTACAATTTTTCAGCAGCATTTTTCCCAAGTCAAATATTTGTAGAATTATTATTAAAAACCGTTTGCATTCTATCGATTGCGTTCAACCTGAAATTAATTATCAAGCGTGCGGATGAAAAACTAATTTTAAATAAATTATTCAAATTAATTAATTTTTCAATATGGTGGAAAATGTTGGGCTATTTCATGTCATATTTTCACGGTGGTTTTCAGTTCGAAGTGGTTTAATGTGTTTGTTTATTAGTTCTCGATTTAATTAATAAGCAATCGGAAAAATGCATTTTAATTAATGGAAAATTCACAGAACATGAATCAAATTTCAAGAGCTTAATTATTAATATATTGAATTCAAACAATTATTTATCTGTTATTGCTATATTTAAACTCTTTTATATGTAAATAACGACAAATTTCAATCAAATCAAAATAAAAAATAATGGGTGTTATTCAGTGGGTTATACTAAGTCTGTATTAAGTCTTGTATTAGCTAAAACACTGTTTTACCTTAAAACATACTTTAATACAAGGGTGTTTCAGTGATATCGAATACCTAAGCATGTTTTAGTTAAAACACTTGCATTTAAGAAATATTCTTGACAACACTGTATTATCTATCATGTCAAACGGAATTGAATTTTGTTGAATACGGGAAGTACTGCTTGTAGTTTTGTTAAATAATTAATAATAGATCAACACAAAATATCTTTATTTCTTGACATCTATCAATCATATATTACATTATATATTTTTATTATTTTCATAACAAACTAAATTTTTAATATGTAATTGCAGTTTGTATTACATTAAATAAAAGATAAAAGTCAACAAATTTTTGGTTTGAGAATTGTGTGGTTATTACGAGGTACAAATATCCGCCTTATTTAAATTGTAAAATATGAAAGATTATGAATCTGAATAATAAACTGTGTTATTAATATTTCCTATTTGTCATATTGATTTCATTATTTCAATAGTGATATAATGGAACAAATAAATTAACTCAAATGATTAAAATAAAGAGAGTTTTCTTAAACGGAAATAGAAATAATAATTAGAGGACACCAGGCATATTATAATCTTTTCCAAAATCTACAATGCGGCATTTTTCAGTAAATGATTAATTCTTCAGAAGCAATACATCATCTGAAATCTCCTGAAATTACTCTCAAATTGGTTTGAAATTCACGTCCAATATTTCTCGCTAAAGCGATATTTCTCTTTGGTAATAAATACATCAAATATAGACAATAACTGTAGAGCAGTTTTATTTTATTTGCGCAGCCGAAGCTTCAGATGACAACGTAACATCTGTGTAATGCGATAGTTGAACTTCAAGTTAATGTCAATTTCAGACTCTTTCTTCAAGATTTTATCGGAGTTTAATCGATTTCTGTTAATAAATAAATAGAAAGGACTTTATTACAGAAACACTTTGTCATGTCTCACAAAAATAAAGTCGTTCAATTGACTTGTCAGATTGATATCGTTTCATTTAAAAAAAACTATTTTATCCAACACCGTGTAATTATAACGATATAAGTATGCTGTTTTTAGATAAATAAAGTAGGTCATAAGTCACTAGTGAGCTAAATATATTAGCTCACTGTTTTTTGGTTCGTATCATAGTAACTACGTTATAAAACCTTCTCTATACTATTTTGTTCCTAAATGTCATTTCGAAATTCCATCTGTCAAAAATCTTATATGTATTTTATATCAATGATTAAAATGTGTTGGATAAAATGTTGTATGGCACACGTGTGTTAATTACCTAAGTCACTTAAAAAATACTACACTCGGCCTAACGGCCTCGTGAGCTAAACTATTCCCACATAGTTAATCTGTAATGTAACACACTTGTACCATAAATAACTATTAATAAGACAAAAAATGTTTTAAATCATTGATTTCACTTATAAATTTATAAACCAATTCAACTTTTTGATTCTACCTTGTTACCAAGATTTATTTGGACAAACACCTTCACAAAAAAAAAATTGCTTTCTTTAAGCCAAGAGCCTACAAAAAAGTTGGTTTTTATTCACTTATTTTTAATTTGGAAATTACCTTTCGTGGTTAAATTTTATTCTGACAAATTTTCCGATTGCTTTACTCGAGCCTGTACTAATATATTTTATGACATTGATCAAAAATCTTTTTGTTAATGCCACTCTATAAATTGATAATTCTAGTAAAACTTAACCTGTTATATTTTATATAACTTCAAGTAATGTTAAAGAATTTGAAAAATGTGGATTACTTGACAGTTAAGAAATATTTGTTTGCATCTTTTTATAGTTAATTTTGTTAGACGACCAAATGTATATGAAATTACTACGATTTTCATAATTACCCTACTAGTAGGACAATTTCTTTGTATACCATTCCGTTGATAATGCCAAGTAATAAATGCTATCATAAACTTACGATTTATGTTACTGTAGAAGTACGTTATACTTATGTGAACCGTAGTGCAAAAATATTTTATATTTATTAGAAAATACGTAAAATGAACTAAAACAAATTATGAATGATTAGTAATTCAAATGGAAAATTGATATTTAGTACAGAGTGATTAACATATTATATTTAAACAATTCTTTGGCAATGTAGAATTATGTTGTTCTGCACTGAATTTCATAAATAATTAATTACTAATCTATAGCAATAATTCACTTTTAATTAATTTATACAATATTCATAATTCATAATTACCGAATAATTAATTCCATGCATGTCATGTGCAATGAAAAATTCCCTATTTAATGTTGTATGACAAGTGCATTATTTGTTGTATATTTTTGTGACAATTTGTTAAAAATATTGACGGTACATTAATTTCCATTATTTATTTACATGATATATGAATAATTTAATTAAAATAAGTAAAGGACATGTTATTATTAAAAACATGTTTCCAAAAAGTAATTCAGAATTCCACAATTTATTCAAGAATCCGTCGTTTCTTTCATCCTACATGAAAGAAATTTCAATATTCCACTCAAGTTCGTAAAAGAGAATATTCACTTGAAATAGCACGACCAGCCAAATCAATAACAGCTAAAAGACATATATCTAACCTAAATACTCATATGAACTCCTGTAATCGTCCTCTGAACACGAACACACTGCACATATTACTAAATCCTCCACGTACTGCAAAAACTCGCCATTACTTTCTTAGCGCATCCACCATAATACTCAACCAACATATTTCACTTTCATAAACGTCGCTATAGTCACCAGTATTTAAATAAATAACTCTTGGTCTACAAATTAAGTACAAATATATACCGGGTGTCCCAGTTCGACTGACACATAAGTGATTTACATGGGAAATCAGTTAATTATGAATAGTATCTCCCCAGTGCAAAATATTAACTTGAAATTTTGTATACTTATCGGAGAATATTAATTCTATGGATCACACTTATTTGAAATATGCAATTTCGTCTGTAGGGCGAGATTTATTAAATTTAAAATCTAACATGGAAATAAAAGAAAATATTTATCTGACAGTTTAGTGAAGTATCACTGATTTTCTTATTCCCTGTATTTTAATATTATTTAAGTTGAATTTAGTTTATTTTTGTTAAATGATATACCAATATTACAAAAATATAAATATCTACAATGGCGTGTCATTAACTGTCACAACTGTCACATAGATATTTTCTTTTACTTCCATGGCTGACTGATTTTGAACGAAAATGTTAGATTTTATAATTTAATAAATCTCGTCTTCCAGAGGAAATTACATATTTTAAATAACTGTAATCCATAGAAATAATATTCCCCAATAAGCATACAAAATTTCAAGTTAATATCATGCACTGGGGAGATACTATTCATAATTAACTGATTTCCTATGTAAATCTCTCATGTGTCGGTCGAGCTGGGACACCCGGTATATATAAATTTCAATTTATTCAATTCTCATACTCAGAAATAATATAAATTGTATTAAAAAATATTTTTAAATATTTGAGGTTATCAGTTTGATATTTAAAGTGAGGTGCATTTGTTAGAAGTACCAATTTTACAACAAGAAAAATACCAAAAACAGTTTAACAATATGTTATATTATCACGCTTGCACATTGTTAGCAATTGCTATAAGAAATTATTTTTCCCACACTGTACATGCGCAAATATTGTAAGAAATGATGTCTCATACTTTAACCTATGATTATAGGAAATACGTAACTTTAAAGCTTTATAATAATAATAATGAGGAATGTTCCACTTTCCATAGTGGTCGTAGAAAAAAAATACATTGCTTATTATATAAATAATTATAAGACATATAAGATTTTTGGCGTAGAATTTGAGCAATTTAAAGTTGTAAGTGGCACTTAAAACATAGTTGGCGAATAGTTAAATCTAAGTATCAACTCGCTAACAATTTCACAATATTTCAATTAAGCTGAAGTTTTCCGAGAATTGGCAACATGGCAAGTTGAAAGTTTTCCCAGTGGAAATCATTCACAAAATAACACTAATGGAAAATGACTTTCGCACAAGTGGGAAAACGATCCAGGAATAAATGTTGCAGCCTCAATAAGAACAAGTACCTCCTTCGATCCCCTGAGCTGCTGCTGGTTATTACGTTATTACAGACGCCTGCAAGATTTACACCGAGGTATTAAACACCTCCTACTGTTTTACACCCTCTGCTTAACATATTCATAACAAAAACATTGTCCTGACACTAAAAACCCTTGCAGGACATCGAGGAAGATGCTCGTTAAATTCTTTTTCAAAATGATTCTTCACTTTTAATATATTTCAATGAAGCAATAATTACAATGAAATAATGAACATAAGATTTAATATGAATTTTTTAATTTACGGAAAATAAGAATAGCCAAAATAATGGTAATATCTAATGAACCAACAATATCTAATATAGCATTAAATAGTGAAACAATTGAACAATAGTTATTTATGGTACAAGTGTGTTACATTACAGATAAGTCACGTGGGAAAAGTTTAGCTCACGAGGCCGTTAGGCCGAGTGTGATATTTTTTCAAGTGACTTAGGTAATTAACATACGTGTGCCATACAACATTTTATCCAACACATTTTAATCATCGATATAAAATACATATAAGATTTTTGACAGATGGAATTTCGAAATGACATTTAGGAACAAAATAGTGTAGAGAAAGTTTTATAACGTAGTTACTATGATACGAACCAAAAAACAGTGAGCTAATACATTTAGCTCACCAGTGACTTATGACCTACCTTATTTATCTAAAACCAGCATACTTATATTGTCATAATTACACGGTGTTGGATAAAAGATTTAATACGTATTTTTTAATTTACGGAAAATAAGAATAGCCAAATTAATGGTAATATCTAATGAACAAACAACAACTAATATAGCATTAAATAGTGAAACAATTGAACAAAGATAATAAATTCCAATATGGAGGGCATAACAATAGATAGTAACGCTGTACAAGATGAGTGAATAATTATAACGACAAAAATATATCACGCAGTGAAACATAATTTTATGGGGAAAAATAAGTAATAAAACAAAAATGACGGTATTCAATACAATATATAGAGCAATATTGACATACTAGTGTAAATCATGGATATTGTCAATTAGAACGAAAAGTAAAATACACATGATAGAAATTAAATATCTAAGAAGACTTGGAACAATGTTAGATAGAGTAAAGAATGAATTCATAACGGAAGAATATTAACCAATACTAGATTTCATAGAAGATAGATTTTTAAATTTCTAAACAAATTGACACAATACTAGTACATTAGAGTAAGAGGGGGAGAGATGGAACGATAGAAGGGATGAACCTTTGGTCTTAAAAGTACATTAGATTGATATTTTTCACAGAGAATATTAGAGACAGTGTAAGTAGAGTAGCCGCTTGTAAATTAATGCAGTCAACACTGAATAACCCAAAATTTACTTAAAAAAATGCCACAACAATTCTATTCCTTACATACACAATTAGTTAATTATTACTTCGGTAGGTTAAAAGTAATTATTTATGTACATACTTTATAAACATGTGCATAAGACTTAACGTAACTTTAAAATATGGTCTATTTTACGTCTGCTCTGAGGACAGATAAACCACCTATGCTGACGAGAGATAGATCAGAATTGTTATTGTTAAAAAGATCAATTCAATCGGTAAACATATTTAAAAAATAAAATCACTTCACGTATGGTATCTTTATTTTATTAAAACAGTTTTTTCTCAAATTAGGTTTCGCGGTCAATAGAATTTTATCCGGCAAAATAAAAAGGTCTTGTACAATTACAGTCGAATAAATAATAAAACTGAAGTTGAAAACAAAAGACTGAGACAATGTTGAGAGTACGGGTTAAAATTGGGGCAGGAATATGTACATGTGTGTGTAGGACAGACAACTATTAAATGTCCTTAAATAATTTAGCAGCATTGTACCCCTTGCAAACCCTTCTTTTTTACGAGGCCGTTTGTTTTATGCCTCTGTTAATGTATTCTTACGGCAGGCGCGGAATAAATCGCTACGTGCAGGAATTCAAACAAAAATGCCGCTACGTACGGATCTAATTTGGAGGAAGTGAGCTTTCCGAGCTTTACGGCTGCGCGGAATTAGTTTCAGCGTTTTTAAGGCGTAATGGCGCAGCTTTAAGCGGGGAGCTTGCGACGTGGTAATGTGACGAATCAACACTTCCGATTGTGCTTTGGGCTTGGATTCACTCTATACATACAGGGAGTTATACCTAACAGTATGTTGGTGGTTAGTAAGATGAAGCAATGATGGCTGATGATGATGATACAGGAACACAATAAAAAACAAGATGCCTCATTTTTTATGTTGTCGCCTAAAAAATTGAGCATGAAAGTCGTTAAAAAAAGCTCATATCCATACTTATATAATAGTTATTTATAGTACAAGTGTGTTACATTACAGATAAGTTACGTGGGAAAAGTTTAGCTCACGAGGCCGTTAGGCCGAGTGTGGTATTTTTTCAAGTGACTTAGGTAATTAACACACGTGTGCCATACAACATTTTATCCAACACATTTTAATCATCGATATAAAATACATATAAGATTTTTGACAGATGGAACCTCAAAATGACATTTAGGAACAAAATAGTGTAGAGAATGTTTTATAACATAGTTACTATGATACGAACAAAATAACAGAGAGCTAATATATTTAGCTCACTAGTGACTTATGGCCTACTTTATTTATCTAAAAACAGCATACTTATATCGTTATAATTACACGGTGTTGGATAAAATCATTTTTGAGTTATGCGACATACGTATAGACCTCACGCCGAAAGTAGTCAAAATCGATTAAGGGATAGTCAAAATAGATATTTCCATTGAAACCTATAAGGAAGTAAGAAAAAGAACAATATAAAAAAATGCAGGAAATAAATTTAAAAAATAGATTTGGTAAGTTCATTACATATTAGCAGTGCAGTTTGTTGATACTTACTCTATTTACATTATTTATAAATCAGTAAATTCAAAGTTAATTTGACATTGTCAACTTTTGTGAATATTCCATAGTAATGACTAATGATAAATTAGAAAACATTACACCTTAGCTGAATCTCAAGGTAGAATGTTATTGAAGAAGAGAGACTTTATGAAACAATTTTGAGTAGAATTTGCAAGTTTTTGACAGGGGCATAAAATGCTAATAAAATGTTTACGACGCACTTAATCAGAGATGATTTTGACCGCAATTACAAAATGAAAACATTGTCAAAGTTGCTACATATTCAGCTGATTGCTTTTAATAATGTGGAAAGTTTAGTTCCCGACAATAAAAAGTGATTTATACGGATGCAGTGGCTAAAGTAATTACACAGATGCTGTGGAAGATAAACTACAAGCACTCCAGCTCCTGCTTTTACCTAATGCGCTCAAAAATCAATCCCACCAACTACTACTGGAAATATAAATACAAATACATGCTAAAAACCTTCACCATACTTACATTCAGACTTATAATCGTATTGGCTGATATATATCAGGTATTAGAAAGGTTTATTTATTGGATTACCAAGACAAAAGGTTGCTTTTACTGGTTACTAAGTCTAACAAGACGGTAAAAAGGTTCATGTTCATGGTTAGTACAAATGCACAAAAATTAATTTATTGCTATTAAAATTAAAAGTACAGGTACTAATACCACAGAATAGGTTTATACAGAAGCGACAATAAGACAGAGAAACGAAAATTAGAGAGAGAGATGGGGAAAGGCAACAAATTTAAAGGGCTCATAGTTTAAAATCGGAAAGTTTCGTTACATCCTAGGAATGTACACAACGCTCCAAGGTCATAGAACTGAATACGATAACGTGAAAGGTACCGACAAGGAGTGTCGCTTCTGTATGTAATTATTCTGTGCTAATACTACAATTATTGATTAATAATGGTATCTTGCAAATTATTTTTGCAATTATTTCTTACATAAAAACACCACCTCAAATGACAGGATTTTATTTATTTATTTAACTTTAAACCTTACAGACTACAGTCCCAAAAACAGATAAAGTGAACAAGGACTTAGAAATAAAACTGATACAGTCAAATAATTTACAAAAAACAAGCATGTAAACATTTATATTCCAAAAATACTAGAAACATACACTTCGTAAATTAGTGAATGTGCAAGTAAAAATATCACAAAAATCGCAAATTTTATTGTAATTAGAACACATAGTGAAAACTGGAATCTTTTCTATCAGACTAATGTTAGCTGTAGGGTTGTAAATAAAGGTAACAGAACAATTAGTTTTATATATGGAACGCGGAATTGTTTAAAAACATAGATCCTTTGAAATCGGTCTTGTTCATGCTTCTGAGATCCAGTTTAGAATACTGTTCATTAGTTTAGTATCAGCGTTCTAATCGCTCTAAATTAACTTTTGAAAAGGTATAGCGAAATTTTTTTAAATACATGTGGTTCCAAACCTACGAAATTTATCCGGTTCTAGGATTAAAACATTTAAATTTCATTCTCTTGAAACCAGGAATTTTTGAACAAAGTTTATCTTCTCTACATAAACTTGTAATTAATAATATTGACTAGTTATTTAGTATCTAAACTTAATTTTCTAATAGCTCGTATTGCATGTCATAATGTAAGTATATTTAACAATATTGGTTACATGGTACTCGGACGTTAATTTTGGGTCAAAAGTAATACTCGGATATTTCAAAAGTTGTAGAGTAAACTAATGGAACTACCATTTATATTTTAGCGAAAAAGTCATTTCCTTGTGCTTGGCTTTTGCCGCTTATAATGTTTTTTATTTGATTAAACAATTAAGGCTGTTACATTTATTTATCTGATTCATCTGAGAGAGAGTTTACTTTGTCCTGAATATATATTTGACTTGTAAATTGCTTCACACTAAAAATCTAATTAATGAATTCAAACATTTTAATCTTTTAGGAAAACAATAAAAAACCAAATCAGCAAATTTGTCAAAGGGCCTTGCAAGAACAAGCCCAAGTATTGATTAAAGGGTAAATAATTAATCGAGAAAGGTAGGACGAAATGACTAAATGAAAAATAAACATTTACTTTGCCAAAAGTGCTGAATCCCGCACGTAAATCTGAATTACGATAAATAATTCATTCTAATTGAAGATTCATCAAATAATTACGAAATTCTCCTGGATCCGGGCCTGCTACCCCAGTTCCATACATCATCTGCAGGCTTGTTTCTCCTTATTGCGGCCCTGACCGCCCGTCAACTTCAGACAAATATTATGAGTGAGTGGTTAAACGTCTTTCATAACCAAAGGGGACCGAACAAGAGAAGAATTTACATAGGAATATACCGAGCGCCTCCACCAAATTTCACACAATTTTTCTTCACACTGATGTATTAAATTTAATAAATATATTATTCAAAGTATGTTACTCATAGCTAGGTGTGCCAATTTTTCTAGCTGGTTTGGAGAGTGCACCACATGTACACTTGGCTACTTAAGGAATATGGTAAAATGAATATACAAATCAACCTGAAAAAAACCTTAAATTTAAATATGATTTTTAGAAATTTTTTGGTTTTATTGATTTTTCAAAAATCTGACATCACATGACTTCCTTGTTCATATATTAAATTATACGCATTTTTTGTTGCACTTCATTTAAATTCATTTCATTGGAAAGAGAGATACGATCTTCTTGTCTGTCCCAAATACAAAATTTCAACATTCTACTTCTAAACGTTAGAATTGTGCGAAAAATTAAAGTAATATCGTGCAAAGTGCTCTTTTGGCACTGTCAATTTCAATAAAAAAGAGAGGTGTACAACTAGATGCTATAGCAGTTCTATATACAATTTTTTCAATCTTCTACGGCTATTCATTTTTGAGTTATGCGAGATACGGACATACGTAGATACACAGATAGGTACTAGTGCTGTTGATTTTTGGAAAAATTGAATTCAAAATTTCATTGGAAAAATAATTCGAAATTCAAAAGGGAATAGGTAATAACAAATAGAAAACATAAATCTAATAGAAAAGATGCTTTTTCTAATTTTCACATATAAAATGTCACGGTTCAATATATATATATATATATATATATATATATATATATATATATATATATATATATATATATATACCATGTTCCCCCATGTATTTGCTGTTTCTATATTTATATACAAACAAACAAAAGCAAATATAATCGAAAATATAATTTTAAATTTAAAATTCATTCATCAATTCGAATTTTATCAACAAAACAAAACATACGAACGTTCAGACGTCATACCGAATTTCCGAGATACATATAGTACAAAGAGGAACCTGTAAAACTGAAAAGTAAAACGTTTAAGGCCATCTTCAAAATAATGTAGAATGTAACAAGCGAATAAACGTAGAATAATTATTTTTGAATGTACAGTCCATTATAATAATTGGAAATTAATTATTTATCGATTTTAATTAATGGAATATTAACAGTTGGAGAACATTTCAATACTGTTAATGGATTTGCCGAGCGCATATTTCATATTCATAAACTGAAAACTCAATATAACTCTGGATATTGAGTAAAAACTTTAGCGCGATAAACGCATACACATTTGAATTTAGCAGGCATTCATTTCGATTTCAACTAAAGTAATTAACAATAACTAACCCAAATGCACTGGGGAGGTTGCTTGAAATAATTACTTGCCACACTGAATCGGCAGAACGCGCACTTCCCTGTTTTTTCACTATTCATTGACACATATTGTGTAATATACAGATTTCTTTACCATCAGATTAAAGAAGAGCACAAAATTTTATAAAACCTTTCACTTTTTGAGTATATATTTTCCATGAGGTATGAAAGTTTCGGCACGAGACGAAGTCGAGTACTGGAAACATACAAGGTGGGAAATAGGTGATTCTGCACAAGTGGCACGCTATATTTTTTCTACGACCACACTGCTAAATACAGCACGAAAACTTGTGACTTGTCAAGAATTAATTACAATTTTAAAAAACTTGGTATAAACATTATCTCTGTGGTGCACTCTCCATCTCAGCTAGAGTGTAATAAAGGTCGGTCGTCAAGAAATGTATAATAAGTCGTAAGATTTATATACTGAAATCATTATGCAGTACAAAAAAAGAGAGCTATACAAATACAATATGTTCTTTATTTCTAATAAATTTCATATCGCAAATACAAATAAAACTTTTTATTTGATTTAGCAATTTAAATACGAACCAAGCTGCAGAAATTAATATTACATGTGTAACACACGATTACAAAACAACTGAAACAAGAAAGAAAATCTGAAAATTCTGCACAAAGCGTATTTCATTTCTTTTTTGAATAAACAATAATATGGAATAATTCAGTCGATTCGAATAGGAACACATGTAAATATGTACAATAACTTCAATGTACATTAATAATTTCTTCTTTGTTAAAGAACATTTCCTTATTATAATATTCTTTTACTACTGTACCATTAATAGTTATTTGTGTATTAAGGGTGTAAAATGCTACATTGTTGCACGAGGACAAAAATTTAAGCTCCAAGCGCGCAACACATTTAATTATGACTTGTTCTTTTCTTTTTTTCACATTATTTCACGATTTGACAACTTGAATTAGCATATTGGCAATAAACAATTACACTGCTAAACGTCAAAGTTTACAGTACAGTCATAACCTAATTTTCTATCTTATTATCTTCTTGCTCCTTTTAGTTTGAATAAATCTATTTTTTAAGTATGTCGTGAAAAATATGTTGTCTAATACGAAAGGAAAATTCTCGATCGAATGTCAAATTCGAGCTGATGTTGTAAAAAGATATGCTTTTCTCTCTAGTTTGACAAATAACTATTATCGCACAATGCTAGGGAAACATTAGTATTGTTTAGAAATGACATTTGAAGTATCGAAAACAATGAAAAATGTCATGTTTATGTTACAGTTGTAAGAAAAAGTATTTCTTATACTTGACTTATTTATGAAGAAATCGCATTATGTAGCAGAATTACAGAAAGCTGAAAGTTTGAGAGAAGGTGTTCAAGTTATAATCTTTGTAAAAATGTAATCCTATGCACGGTAAAATCCTGCTATAGGACAAAGCTACGACTTTTGGTTAAAAATATCTCCAGGTTTCATAATCCTCTTTCGTTTTACATTTCATGAAATTCAATACATGTTTAGCATAAGTCGCCTTGTTCTCTATCTGTCTTATGCAAGGATTATTCTTTTTACAGAAATTTAAATCATGTAGAAACTAATGAATTTCATTGTTCGAATATTCTTCACATATTGTCAGTTTCTGTAAAGTTGATAATAGTTTTATGTATTTATTTATTGGCTCAAGAGGATAAATCCCAATTACAGAGCAATATTAACATATATTTAGACAAACAACACATCATCTAACTATGTATATACTTTACATTAATAAGTAGACACGAGCAAAATAAAATATTGATATGCACATGTACATAACAAACATAATCTATAATTTCATAACAGTTATTATGATACAGTAAACATTTTCAAGAAACGTATCGTTAATCCTTTCTTAAATTCTGAAAAGGTATTGTGAAATATATCTAGTTCATCATCTTCAGCAATGAATTTATTAAAATTAATACTTAATTTGAGTGACAGGTGATTGTAACTGCTAAGTTGTTCTTGACATATTGTAGGTAAATTTAAACTTCGCTCTGAATCGAGGAATATGAAAATTAAAATAGGACAAAATTACAGAATTGTCAATCATAATTTTGTGAAGATAAAGACAAGAGTGCATTTTCTATGATCGTCCGGAGACAGAATGCCAAATTCAATGAGAAAATTATTGTAGTTGAATTCATTTGTCGGAAATTTTTTGAAATATAAATATTTAATATTTTTTTCTGTAATGCTTCAATTGCAATTACGTATTTGTTGTAGATAGGATTTCAAATTTGGGAGCAATATAACCTGTGTTGGCTATGGAATGAATGTGTTTCGTATGATGTAGTCTAGGTTCCTATTAGAAAATCTCAATATTTTGTTAAAATGTAGAACAACTTGTCATCAAATACAATACCCAAGTCGGAGAACTGCATAAAACGTTCCAAGTTGTTATTATCCATGGTGTATTGATGGAGTATAGGACCGCGTAGGTAAAACTCTATTGTTGTAATATTACTACCCTGCACCAATTTGACCATATAGTAAACCGCGTTTGTTATCATTATTAACATTCTCTTGTCTGCTTCTATCACAGCAGACTTTTAAATAAAGTGATAGTGGTGGCAGCGACTATCGTTACCCTTGTGTCGTGTAAAAGTAGTTCATTACTATAATTCGTGGATTACTTTTGAGGCAAGTAAAACTACATAAATTAAAACCCCCTATATCTTGCTATACTAAGATGTTGTTAGCATTTACCTGCATGTAGCCCATATGGCAGGTGGTGGCATTCAACAGCGTCCCGACCTTGAACTTCTTGAAGCGGATCCGCAGTATCCAATCGCGCGGGGTGCCCCGGAACGACCGGAAGCGGTACCAGCAGGTCATGGGCCGCCCCATGGTCTCCGGCGTCACTTCCGGGCTCGACACATCCTCGTAGATGTCCACTGTCTTGTTACAGTGGTCTCTCTTCACATCCGCTGCAACAGAAATAGAGGATTAGTTGAGTAATGACTTCGCCTCCACCATTTTTATAAACGTCAAGGTGTGAAACAGTTTAAGCATTGTAGAAATAACAAAAAAAAATCGTGGAGTCGAAACCGGTCGAGATAAATTAAATTTTAATAAATTGACTGCACCCCAATATTGTTTTGTTATCTCCTAAGGCAATAAATATATCACGAATTAAATAAACTGGCGCAGTTTCTAAGGTAAATATGTAAAACAATGTAAAAAAATTTGAGTAAATTTTGAGGAAAATAATTGTAGCAATTACTGCAAGACTAAGAGAAAAATTGTGAGGTAATAACTAAAATAAAATTTAAAAAAATCTAATGTGTCCAACATATTACCTCCCGCCACTTTAGTAATATATTCTATATAAATTTTTGCAGTTTCCTTTTTAAAATTTGTATGACCAAAAAAAAACAGCTATTTTTGACGTTATTAAAACCGGTTCCGAATTTTCATTGATTCACGCATGCAAATATATTCCTTTTTATTTAATTTTACAACAAAACTACTTCATATTTACTTATTTACATCAAATTTGACTTCATATGTCAAATTTTGTGAAGATTATTATAATTTATAAATTTTTTCTGTTTAGCTAGAAGTTATATTTGTAATATTTTTCTAGTATTGGTATATTATTAAAGAAAAAGTAATATAAATTCAACTTATATATATACGCTTTTTCAAATTTTTTACAGAATTTATAAATTCAGAATAGTATACTTTTTTTAATTTAATAATATAATGTCAATAACATGTAATTTTTAATATTTTATTTATAATTATTAAAATTTCTTTCTACAGAGTTATTACTAAGGCCCGATTTTTTCACCTATGGTTAGTGTCGGTTACCTTAACCATCAGTTTGTAAATAAATAACGCATAAATATAAAAAATAGATGTTATTAACTTTTTCGGTGCGATATTTTTTATTAACCAATGGTTAAGGTAACCGATACTTTAACCAGAGTTGGCAAAATCAGCCCTACATGATTTAGTAGCTAAATATTCGCTAGGTATAGTTATTTTGTATTTTTATAAATGTAATCTCATATGAGCGTAGGTAATACTGGTAGAAGGTATGTAGTGCAATAACAGTTAGCCTTGTGAGAAATGCAACGGGGGCGGAATGAATGAAATAAATTAGCAGCGAAGCAGGAAACAAGGCTTGGAGCACAAGACGCCATTCCCATGCAAGTCAGCAAGTGCAGTCCATATCTCACAGCCGGTAATAAAATCAATAGCAGCATAGCATATTGCCCCGCGTGCCCGTTCTCACGTGCCGCCCATGGCTCACTGGGATTATGGAAATGTATCGATAAATCCCTATTTATACATTTATACGGGAATATCCTTACGCCCTTCCGTAATAGAATTTTATAGCCCAGTTGCAGATCAAAGATGAAGAATAGAGCCGCAGACATCCTGGCGTCACTTCGGAAATCATAAATAAAATATACCCAGCCAACGAGATTTCCAACCGGCTTATTCTCTCAATATTGTTTTATTTGCAAAACCCCAAATCCGAACGTACTCTACGCATAGATTCTACACCCTCTAAAAACAAAATTACCTCATTTACGCTTCTTATACTTCAACAAGCCTAGAAATAATATATACTTCAGTAACCATTGATACAGTGACAGCAACTCTCTTCGCCATAATCTGATTTGATATATTATATCCCATGGGATTTTCTTATTTTAATTGCAAAGAAACATGTTCATAATTCAAAGTAGGAATTGTTGGGTATCAGTCAGTAAAATCGAATAATTCACATCGACGTTTTGATCCTACCCGGGATTATCCTTAGGATGAGAATCTGTTGTATTTGACAATGGACATTGTTCTTGAAGTTTGTCTACACATATAAATTTCTACTCAGAAAAATATTTTTTTTAAACAATTTTATATTACAATGAATATAAATTTTATATTTATGCTATAAATGTATGACAAAAGAGTGAATATACGAGTATGTAAAAAAATAATGTATAAGATGGCGCAAAAGTTATCACCCTACTGAAAGATGCTATAATTTTCGCAAATAGCGCAACCCAGTATATTAAATTAATTGTCAAATACAACAGATTCACATCCTCAGAATCATCCCAGGTAGGATCGAAACGTCGATGTGAATTATTCGTTTTTACTGAATGAAATCCAGCAGTTCCTCTTTTAAATCAACGTCCAGTCAAGAAATCTTCCATTCCATGTTTATAATTCTTGTAAGAAGTAGGGTAAGTGGTGATGAGATAGCCCACTTTTTGGAAAAATAATTATTACTAACATAATAGCAACATATAATCAAGGCTTACTTATAACAAAAAAGAAAAAAATTAAAGCCACTATATAGGTGAGATGGACCAAAACTATGAGGACATGAACTGGTTAACAGGTTATTGTCATTTGTCATATGTGGTACACTTTTCGTGTAAACAGCAACCACAAATTTCACATTTTATCCAATCATCCTTCTTAATCATTTTTTTTTTATAAAATTTTTCCTGTATCCAGCATATTTCTTTTTATAATTTTTAACTTCTCCATTTAACAACAGTTCTTCAGAACTAATGGAATAGCAAGTAAAGTATGTTCGTAAATAAATTAATTATAATTACTTAGCAATAACGTCTACCTAATATTAGCAACCTTTTTTATTATGATAATGTATTATTTACAATCTGTACAACGCGTAAAATAAGTATTTGAGATTAATGTCCATGACATGTGTCTCATTGTTTATTAAAATGTAATTTAAATTAAAACCTGTAAGGAATGGCTAGTGGTTTGTGTCTTTTAAGTCTGTAAATGTTTTGACATTATGATTGGGGTGAATTGCTGTTCTTTTCATCTTTGTTTATATCTTATATTTGAAATTGATAATAATAATAATAAGTTGAAACCTCAATTGACAAACGCGAAATACGTTGTCGATGTCCAATTTCATGATGATGTATAATATCATTTTGAAAAAAAATAAAATTTGAAAAAAGAAAGTATGATAAATGGTAGAAACAACATTTTGATTGTGTGCATAAAATGTGTAAATGTTGGTGATGTATGTAAAGGACAATAGTAAATGTAAAAGGTCGGAATACGGTCCTGGAGGTGGTCACTGTAGGGATTTAATGGAGGAAATATTGTTATCATCCTGAATAATTTGTACTAGCTCGGGGGTAATAAATAGATGTGGTTTGTAAATGCTCTGGCCTGCCCCTGAAAAGGGCCGACGTGGTATTTGTTACACGGATGATTAAAACGGAAGATTAAACTGTGTTTCGGATATCAATGATTTATTATCTTACTTTTATCCTACACCTTTTCCTAATAACTACACACCAACACACTAATAGTTATTTGTGTATCAAGGTTCTAAAAGTAATCTTTTTGGGCCGAAACCGAAGTTTGCAGCCGAGGCAAAGCCGAGGCTACAAATCAGATGAGGCCCAAAAAAACTTTTAGCCGAGGTGCACACAACATTTTTTAGGCGATTACAACAAGAAATTATGAATTTTCATTCAAATTTAATTTTTGACATATGTAAAATTTACTTTACGGCCGCATTTACTTTACGGCCGCATTTACCTTACGGCCGCATTTACTTTACGGCCGCTATTTTTACTCGCAAATTCATTACTTTTTCATTAATATTTGTATAGGAATAGTTAAAATTTTACTTACATTTGTTATTATATTCTAAAATAATTAATCACATTACTATAAACTATGTAAATCAATAATGAACAAACAAGCAGCCAAAAATTTTGACTTTGACAGATGTCAAATAAAAATTGATACTTTAAGGTTGCCAGCAGATACGAAAAACAACAATTTATGTACCAGCCGCCTAAAAAATAATTTTAGGAATGAGATTCCAATTACAAAGTATATAAAGCCCTATGCATTTTTCATAAAGGTAAACACATAAATAATTTAAAAAACTTCTTCAGGCATAATTCAGGAGAAAAATTAGCAATTCATACCGACAATGTTTCTTGTAAATAAAATGAATTCCTTACCGGTATGTTAAATAGCATTTGTAACAACATTTACCTTGTATGTGAAGTTATTAATATGTATTAGTGTAACAATTTGTTACACTTTCAAGAGCTCAGGATGTTAAAATGTACTAAAATCTTTATGGCATACTCGACGACGAATCTTACGCAAATGAACACTTACGTTTTATTGTGTGAAAGAGATGAATTTATCAGGCAACTATTTAATAATTTTCATCGGTTATAGAACAAAATGTAAGGCAATGTATTGACTTAGAACAGAGAAGTGTAACTTAAATGGATGACATTGGGCTCGTTATGTTGTACCATCTTTTGGTTGTTCCCCAGAAGCTTAATACAAATAATAATTTAGTTGCCTTTAATTATTGTACAAAACATTTGATTTCTTGTTCATAAATTCAGTACGACTGACAAAATTGATAACGCCAAATATATTTGGTGAGAAATATGTAGCAACAACTCTTTCTTTGCAAGTTTCTGAATAATTTTGTGCAATGCAATAAGAAACAGTGATAAACATTTTAATAAAATTTTGCAAAAGATGATCCATTGGAGGGAAGTTGGAAGATATGAAATAAATGGATGTAGAAATGTTGAAACATCTCGCAAAAGTCACGTGATAATCTGAACTGAACCAAGTGATCTACCTCGGCGAGTGAATTACTTAGGATAAGTTCGTTCAGTAGAGGGGTGATTCAGTCAAATGGAATAAAAAATAAGTGATTCGGATTCAAAAGTATAAGTTGGATCAGTTCAAAGTGATAAATGGAATACCCCTATAGACTCACTTCGTCAGAAATCAAAATCAGAGAAGTTAGAACATGTAACCTATAAATGAAAATGTATTATTGTTTTTGAAATTATTTTTCATAATATAAATTTAAGAAAAGTACATCATAAATTAACTTAAAATAAAAATAGTTGCTTATAACGTGTAATTCGGTTGCCTGTATATCAATTAGTTAAGGGAGCAAACACTGAGTGGTGCTAAAATCAGACCCAATTGATAACATTGCAGTTTCGTATCTATAGTATAGGTAAAAATATTATATATAATTTGATTTAGAATTAGGAAAATTGAACACATCCTATTAACTCACTTGTTTCATAAAAATAATTAATTTTTTAAAGCGACATATCGGTTGATCTTGAAAAAATAATACTTTATACTTAAGGTAAAGAAAAAGTTTCTTTTATTATTTACCATAGACATTTTATATTTATTAATATTATTATTAGCACAATTATATATAAAAATCCAAGGTTGTATTCTTGTATTTGTGGATAAATGCGTTTATATGTTTAGGGATGATTAGGGCACGAAATGGCAACTGTATTTTGTTATTTCCCGTCCGCTGATAAATTCGCGAGGCTGACAGAATGTTGCGATGTTATAAATTTAATCATATTTTTCCCTGTCGTAACAAAATTTCGATTTCCACTTGGAGAATTTTTCGCGAAGTAGTTAAAAAGAT
Organism: Stenolophus ochropezus; assembly: GCA_035578165.1. Taxonomy (NCBI): domain Eukaryota; kingdom Metazoa; phylum Arthropoda; class Insecta; order Coleoptera; family Carabidae; genus Stenolophus; species Stenolophus ochropezus. Next base: position 34,095,412 of record JAQOWZ010000008.1, on the reverse strand, counting down.
TGACAGCGTGTCAATCTTAATGGAACATCAGATAAGTGTGACTGACGATGCTGATTCGGAAAAAATGACGCCCTTATAGATGAGTCGCGCATTCAATTTACTCGCTTATTTCTTCTAAATACAGCTGGATTTGATTTCTCAACGAAAAACGACTATTTAATTATACGAAACTGGGGCAGTTCTCACGCCCAAATAAATTCATAAATTATACAAATATAAATGAATATATTATTTATAGCTTATTACTCATTGCTGGGTGAGTTAATTTGAACTAATCACTTTATTACAATAAAATACTTGTATTATTTTTTTATGAAGTAAAGAAAGTAATGAAATACCGTAAAAAATTTTTTCAGATTTTTCAGATTTCAATGGAAATATCTATTTTGACTACCCCTGAATCAATTTTTCATAGTTTCGGAACTAAAAATAATTATTTGATCTCAGAATCAATAAAGTTATTATTATTATTATTATTATTATTATTTCAATGTTGGCTGCAATAAAATCGTGATTACTGACTTAATAGATGTTTAGACAAAGTGAATATAATACACAATTTGTACACGTTATAGAACGATACAGAATATATTTTGAATGTCATGGGTATTTCAAAATGTCAAAATTTGATATGTAGGTTTGTAGTGAAAGATGCCTGAATTTTGGAGTTTGGATGTTCCAATTAAAATGGTAGTGGTGATTACTTGTCCTTCTATACATTTCCCTCTGTAAAAGATTATAGAGGAATAATTATTCCTCTAGCAATACAAAGAAAAAATGGATAAATGTGTTAAGAAGAACTAATATGATGATTAATATTTTAATTAGAAATAATGTCAAATAATGCTAAACATTGCAAGTTATCGGTTATATTCACTAGAATTATTAATTCTTCGTCATTCCATTTTTCAAATTAGTTCACTCGTTTTCTCACTTTATACAATCGACGTGTTGTATTTACAAAATCATCTATTTCATCTAAATCTTGGTTCTCTTCAAAATAATTCGGTCACTATTCACAACTCGAACCAATTTATTTCGAAGTTCAAGTTCCCAATAACTTATCTATCCGATAAAGCTAGATATTTTATTAATATATATTATACTGTGGTAGAAAGACGAACTTGAGGTTTATTAGAGAGATATAATTTTATTTCAAACTTTATTCATACTTGGAAAGACCGGGCTTTATTATAAAACTTACATTTATTTTAATAAACTAATCCTCAGAATCATCGTTTTAAAAAAACCTAGATAATTAATATTTAATAATAATAATAATACAACAAAAATAAAGGTGGCTCACTACAATCTACACTATTGCTAATCAAGTAAAATATCGCGAAACAACTATTTGTGCCATCTAGGAATGTGATTTAAGAAATGCTATGTCTAGTAATATTCGAGGAAGTTCAAATTATTTGTTATATATTATATACAGTGTATTTTATATTTGACAACAAATTGGCTATATGTGCAAAGAAACGGTTGCGTTTAATTGTAAGGAAAATGGTTGTTTGGCCACATTGGTGGTAACTATAACTCAGTGAGAGATCAGAGTAGTTGTTGGTATCAGCGTATCAACTGTAAGCTAATTGCGGGTCAGCGACTGCTGGTAAATAGATTAACGATTAAATTCAATTGTGCTCACTTCGTCCTGCGCCAGGATTCCGCAAGGATCAGGCCGGAATCTGCCCAGGATTCTCCTTTCACTCACGTCGGTCAGCGCTTCATTACCGAGCCAACATTCAAATCTAAATACCGCTGTGTTGTAATGACTTTTCCATGTTATAAAATTATGTATGTATATTTTTTAATAAAATGTAACGCATATATTTTTTGTAATACCATTAGTAAATATTTACTTAGATCATACAGTAAAGTAAGCCGAGAGAAACTTTACCCTACAAGCACAGAATAGTTATATACAGAAGCGACACTCCGTGTCGGTACCTTTTATATTCCCCTATTCAGTTCTATGACCTTGAAGCATTATGTAGACCTTTAAATTTGTACCCTTTTCCTATCTCTCTCTAAGATGTGAAGAAACTTTCCGATTTTAAACAATGAGCCCTTTAAATTTGTGCATATTCCCCATCTCTCTCTAATTCTCGTTTCTCTGTCTTATAGTTACTTCTGTATAAACCTATTCTGTGCTTCAAGTCTAATTGTGTAGTTATTGTGCTTAACTTCATTTTTCCTTGACGGCAGAACTTAATTCCATATATTCCATTGTTCCCTGCATATAAAAAGCGACCCGAGAAATACTTTACCTACAAGTCTAACTGTATAGTTAATGTGCTTAACTTTATTTTTCTTTGACGGCAGAACTTAATTCCATTTAATAAAAAAATAGAGCAGCGAAGGTTTCATAACGAAGTTTCTATGATACAAACCAACAAACAGTGAGTTATAATTTTTAACCCACATGTGTTTTATGAACTACTTTATTTATCTAAAACACCATAGTTATATTATTATACTAATACGGTGTTGGATGTATGGTACAAGTGTGTTACATTACAGATAAGTCATGTGGGAAAAGTTTAGCTCACGAGGCCGTAAGGCCGAGTGTGGTATTTTTTCAAGTGACTTAGATAATTAACACACGTGTGCCATACAACATTTTATCCAACACATTTTAATCATTGATATAAAATACATATAAGATTTTTGACAGATGGAATTTCGAAATGACATTTAGGAACAAAATAGTGTAGAGAAGGTTTTATAACTTAGTTACTATGATACGAACCAAAAAACAGTGAGCTAATATATTTAGCTCACTAGTGACTTATAACCTACTTTATTTATCTAAAAACAGCAAAATTTGCGTAAAATTTTTGGAATAAAATAGCAATAATGAGAAGAAGCTATAGCCGGCCTTGTTAACCATTTCAGAATCTGGTCTGATTGTTGGTTCGGGTTTGTTTGCGTGTTGCTATGTACCGGACGTGACGTGGTGCCTGATTGAGCATCGAAATGCTGACATCACTTCCTCTAAGCCAAACATTACTGTTTATTAAGATTTACTACGAGTATAGAACACACACATCACTGTCCAACGCAAATATTCAAACAATTATTAGTACATACGTTTTATCTTTAGTACAAAATTTTAAATATATGCGACAGTCTTGTCTAATAAATTAAAAATAGTACACCAAATAATATATTTCCTTTAACACAATTGTACAATATTTTATTCGGTCGGTTTTTCAATCTCTGATTAAAGTACCGGTTACCTTAACCATCGGTTAACAGAAAAATATCGCATCGAAAATCTGATGTTAGTTGTCAAAAATACACATTATTTACTATTTCGATGTGAGACGTGAGATGAGAAATTTTTACTATTCTTTAATTAATAACCATGGTAACCTAGGTCAATAACAAAAACTGTCACTTTTTAAAGAAAGTCTCCAAATCTAAATATTATTTCACTCAATAAACTCGATAACAGTGTAAAGTATTTATTCATAATTTAAATTTGCATATTTGTAATAAAATATTACTAATATTCAAAAAGTAATCATAAGTAAAAGAAAATTAAAGAAGTTAATATTCATATCAAAATCTTTGTTATTAACAATATAATTTAGCTAGTAGTGAAAAAAATAATACATATAGATACCCTAGTTGAGAAGGCCATTATTAACCAGCGCCTTGTATCCCTAAGTAGCCACACTCCTCGAAATACAAACTTGGTATATAATATACTAGAATTCACTGTGTACAAAAATGGTGGAGGTGCCTTGTATTAGATAAATTTTTACAAAATATTAATAGCTAATTTTTGTTACAGGAACTACAAATAGACAAAGAACTTCTTTAATATTGATGCAAGGACATGACGTCACAGGATTTGGTGGATCAGTACCCGTTCAAAATATTCAAGGTAAATAATAGTATATTATTTAACAAGCATAATATGTAGGCTATATTACACGAGGATGTAATTAAAAATACGAGCGGTAGCGAGTATTTTTAATCATCCGCGTGTAATGTAGCCATATTATGCGAGTCAAATACTATACTTTATCTACAACTATCAGGCATATAAAAAATCTGATAATTATTTGTTAAATATTCAGTTAACTGTGAGTAGTTCATGTATAGCTTAACAGATGGCGCCACAGTAGCACTTAAATGTCAAAATAACTTTTCAAATTGTATTTATTATACTTTTATAAGCATATCTATTGATATTTATAATAAAAAATATGTTATTAATAAATTAACAGTTTAATAAAATATTTTGTGTTAAATTATATGCCCTATTTATTACAGAAAAGTGTAGCGTGTATCATGACATTTCATATTACACTTGTGTAATATGAGTAGTATATTATATGTAGTATCACACGTATAATGTACCCATATTTCAATAGTTGTAGATAAAATATTTTATATATTTACAAAATTTTATTTCCAATATAGTGCATGTATTTATTTTCTAATCATAAAATGTATAAGTTGAATATGTTTTTTGAAAAAACAAAGTACCATTATTATTACTAAGTAACATATGAAAACTAATAAAGTAAGTATTGTTCTTGAACATTTGATAAATTACTTTATTTATTTTAGAACACTTTTGTATGAAATGTATGAACTGATTAAACTATTAATGTTGTAATTTGACAAACGTTTTTAGGAAATTTTAGTATGCTAATATGAGGATAAATGCTAACAAATATATGGGCTAATCGGGTTCACGATCAACAATGATTGTGTGCGGCACATGAATATTATGAGTGGATAAAAGTGAGGATTATTTTTCATTAGTATTCAAATGTAAAGATAGGGGTATGAAGTACACGTGTGGTGGTTGAACGTAATTACAAACGTAGTCATTACTAGTCTAATTTACGTGTGGGGAGCGAGCATTTGTTAAGTATTTTAATTACTGTAATTTGTTATGAAAATTGCTTGTACTATAAATTTCCACACAAATAGTTCAGGAGTGTTTTACACGCTAAGCATAATAAACTTGTAATGGAACTCTGGCGATTTATAGCCAAGGAGTCATGGTTTTTACACCATGGAGTAAATGGTATTTGATCTAACAATCTTTATAATTTTTCAGACGACCACATATGAAAATAGCCATATTTACACCGTAATTAACACCAGAAAATGTAACATAGCACACGGTGTGTATTATAATAACACACTAGAGTGTTATATAACGGGATATGACGATTAGTGGTCAATAGATGAAACTTTGATAATGAAATGTAACAAAATTAATGAAAATTTGCTTAAAATTTTGAATTAATTACAAAAATAAAGAATCAAAACGTACTGATAGTTTTATTAATTGTTCAAAACGTACTAGACTTCCAAATCAGTTTCCGGTTAACTATTGATACTTAACCTCAAACCCAAACGTCAATGCTTTCGTGAGTTGTGTTTGACATTGACACTTTTGTATAAACCCTGTTTTTATTATAATATTTTGTGGTCGTCTGAAAAATAGTGTACATAACTCGCTTGAAAGTGCATAGCAATGCTCGTGTATTAAATCACTCGGCGCTACACGCCTCGTTCTTCAATCTCTACACACGCTTGCTATTTACCACTTTCCACGTTTGTTATGTAAATAAATATTATTCAACACCGTGTAATTATAACGATATAAGTATGCTGTTTTTAGATAAATAAAGTAGGTCATAAGTCACTAGTGAGCTAAATATATTAGCACACTGTTTTTTGGTTCGTATCATAGTAACTACGTTATAAAACCTTCTCTACACTATTTTGTTCCTAAATGTCATTTTGAAATTCCATTTGTCAAAAATCTTATATGTGTTTTATATCAATGATTAAAATATGTTGGATAAAATGTTGTATGGCACACGTTTGTTAATTACCTAAGTCACTTGAAAGAATACCACAATCGGCCTAACGGCCTCGTGAGCTAAACTTTTCCCGCGTGACTTATCTGTAATGTAACACACTTGTACCATAAATAACTATTTCCTACGACCACTGTTAAAAATAGTATTTTTAACGGTTGCTTAGCAAGTTAAAAATAACAGTTTATAACACAGTAAATACTTTTAAAACGTTGCCATTGACAACGTGTTAAAAGTAAAAAACAAATTTACTTTTAACACGTCTTATGTTCAGTTGTTCATAACAAATACATCATGACCTGTCATAAATGTCATTCTAATGCTTAGTTTTTATTTACTGATAGGTACATAACTGTGGTCGTAGGAAAAATAGTGTATGATATTTGTGTTAAAAGTGATTTTATTTCGTTCGTGGGGTTATACTTATATCATAAATAACTATTTCTTACTTTTTGAGCATTTAAATCTATTATAAAACATAGGAATAATAAAGCATAAAAATTTTATATTTATAACTAATTGTTTTATTATTCTGACTACTTGTAGAAATGTAGATACATACGTATCATTGTATGTGTGAAATAGGTAAGTATTCTTTTGTTCTATTTATAGTAAGTGATATGAGGTGTTGTTTAGGAACGACGGCGTTAATAAATCTTCCTTGTTACCGCTTCGCCTCCGCCATAGTTCTCACACTGTAACTAATGCATCGTTGTGCTAACAATATGCGAAACCTATTCAGCTTAATGAAATCAATATCGCCGTTAGATTATTTTCATGATAAATTAACGAAGGTTTATCATGAACCGGTATTTTCTTAGGGGTTAATTTAGCGAAAAAACCAAAGCTTGGCAAAGCAAGACAGCGTAAGCCGAGGGAAAACAATAGCACAGCGGCACAGGTTTGTTTAGGCACACACTATTTACCAACTCGTAAAAACAACCGCCTACCCCTAAATGTACAGAGGAGGTGGAATACGCATAATCACTGCCAACTTACTGTTATTACACGCACAAATTATGGCGAATTCTAACCCTAATGTTTGCCAGCTAAGATTTACCATAAATTATAATTCAAATGTAGAGAAATAAATTTATAAAAATAAATTTAAATTCATAAATATAATACTCACAGTGTATTATGCGTTACTAAGAGTGAAAAAACGTAATCTGCTAGAATTGTATTCTTGTATTTTGCGTTAACAATTGCCCTATTATTATATTGAAAATAGTTTAATAATATAAAATATTGTTAATAATTTCACATTTTATGGTATAGTTATTAGCCTCAGAATTTGTTACAATTTATAAAGTTCTTGCATTATTTCTCATATTTTTTGTCCTATCCAGTAATTGCGCTCATTATTCGCCTTAGAATAGTCCTCGAGTTTTTACAATTGTAGATGAATGTATACATCTACCACTGACAGCAACTAATGGCAAGGAATAAAAGTGTGTATGTGTGTAATTACAAGATGATTCTCGCATAACACCCCTCGTCGCAATGTCAACAAGCCGCCTCCTTTCCTGCGACTCCGCGATGAATATACATGAACATATGCGACTGCGGCAATTCTAATTGGATGTGTGGCAAACAGTAAATTTATTAAGGAAACACAGCAATTCGCAAATGGAACTGTTTCCTTTACGCGGAACTAAATCATCTTACAAACACCGTTTGATGCATCGTGTACACAAAAACACATACGTTACTTCATATTTACTCGCTCGACGATGCTAATTTTACTACAAATATTTGCATATCTATACTCTAAAATCAACTAAAATAAAAAATCATATTCTATATTTTAATGGTGGCATGACTTTTATTAAAAAATGAATATCGATTATTTCCTTTCGATATCAATAACAATTTTACAGCGTTGCGAAAACTTTGATTTTTAATTAAAAAAAAATCAGATTTTTCTAATATACATTGAATTTTTTTATTTATATAAATTTTTTTTGATTTCAAAAACATGTTTCACAAAATAGCATTCATTATAAACAGAAAAATATATTGTAGAGAAAAAAGTAAAATTTAAAGAAACAATAAAAGAGAACTTAATTCCATACGTTCCCTCGTTCCCTCATATAAAAAGCAAGCCGAGAGAGACTTTACACTACAAGTCTATCTGTATAGTTACTGTAATTAACTTCATTTTTCATTGACGACAGAACTTAATTCCATATTTTCCCTCGTTCCCTGCATATAAAAAGTGAGCCGAGAGAGACTTTACCTACAAGTCTAACTGTATAGTTAATGTGCTTAACTTCATTTCGTTTAAAACCCACACACGGTAACATTTTTTTTTACTTTTATCGGTTAATCTGACAATAGCGATGAAATTTTTGGGATCCCTGCGATGTCGTTATAACCACATTTTACTGTAAAACATTTCAAAGTAAATTTAATAAAAAAATACATATTATTATTATTAGTGAAAAAAAATTCTGCGTTGTTAATTGAAAATAATATACCAGTAAAGATGTTTTATCGACGAATTTTAACAGCTTTAGTAGTTCTTGAAAGTTTTGTCATAAGGTAACAATACCCACACGCTTTTTCCCCCAATTTTAGTAAATTTGGAATGTTAAATAATAATTGAAAAACAAGTGATTTAAATTAATAATTTTTAAAAAATATTCTTTTAATAATAATCACAGAATAATTGTTAGTAAAACACACTCGCATGTAGAATAAAGGAAAGTTGTAAGTCTGTGTTAACGGCCGAATGGGCAGAGAAAACTACGTCTGTGCCTGCATCAAGATAAACCAACTCAATTATATACAAATGCAAATTTTCCCATTACAGAGTTAATATTAAATTAATTTCCCGGCAAATCACAGCGACTGCTCTCGTTCAAATTATCTGTTTATTTGTATAATTCCTGGAAACTTCACCTGCGAAAAATGGAAATGGAAAAGCGAAATACAAACTCAACATCAACAGGGAAACTCATTTGTCAGATTGCTACTTCCCTACTATAACTGCATTCAGAAATTTTCATTTATTAATTAATTTATTTTTATGATACAATAATGAATTATATTTTTAATTATTTTATAGGAAACTGCTCAACCTAAATAAAATAAATTTAATATAAAAAATAGAAAAATATTCTTCCTTTTTGGATTTATTTCAAATGACTTATTATACAGTTAACAACTTAATATTTTTTTCTTTAACCACTTTATTGACTTTTGTATTGTTTTAGTTGAAAAATTTAATTGTGGTTGTTGCAGTTTTATATACCTACATGTTTTAATAGTACATTATTTATCTATAGATTGGTAGGAAAAATCATTAGTCAATGGGTAATTCAAAAATTTTACTTGTAGCAGAAGAAGGATTAAAAATAAATTTTCTGGAAAATCTAAAGATTTAGGTAGCTGTTGTGTCAAAGAAAAATATTATCAATGAACAAACAAATGTAAGTCAGTTAATAAATCTTAATTTGCTACTATTTACTATTGTTATTTGTAATTGGTTCTGGTTTTCTTGTACCCCTGAGTGGATATTGAAGGCTTGAGCCGCAATGCACCTCACCTTTGTTTAGGGAAGAATGTTGCGAAGTCACTCAGCACGTGCATGGCATGTAGCACGCCATGCCATGCCACGTCACACGCCCGTTCGCATAGCTCGGATGCCAATGGAACATGATTTAGAGCCGCGTCAACACATAAGATTTATGATATAATGAAACCGGACAACTTTATATATGGTACACAAACTTTCTCACTTAATGAAATGAAAATACTTGGGGGGTACTGTCGTTTAATATCATATCACCAGTAATAACTCAAATATTAAAGGTTTTTTCTCAAATTCAGCACCTCCACCATTTTATGATATTTTATAAAACAATAAAGTACAAACAAAAATAAATTATTCTTAGTCACAGTTAAACTCTATCTGTAAGTACTTTTAAGTATTACTCAAAAAATTTCAATTCCACAAATGAAAAACTATAAAATGATCTATTTTTCGGTTTCATTTTTTCTTCACAAAATCGCTTTCAAAAACCTCAAAAAATTTAATTATTCAATTCTTTGGGAAAAGTTACATGAAGAAATGAACCTTCGTCTTTCAAATACATTTCAATTATTTTTTATCATTTTTGAGAAATTTTCGTTTAAAATACATTTTCGGGCACCTTTTAAAAGGGCTTCTGAACGACCTAGGCCACTGATTGAATTTTTAAAAAGAAAAAACGAACATCGCTAGTACCTAGAAAATTCGTAGGGTGTATAACAAAAGTACTGTCAAAGTATCAAATTCACCAATAATATTATAGCATGATATGTTTGTTATTTTAGGTAGTGTTAAAATAAACTGCAAAAATATAATACTATTAAAATATAGGTTAATGTAGAAATGTATAATGACAGATGAGTCCATAAAGTCAAATTTTGACGAGTCTGTAAAGTTTTACTTTAGCTATTACTTTGGCTAAATTCGCGGGTATTTTAGTATCGATTTCGGAAAAAAGGAATTTTTTAGGAAAAACTGTTTAATGCTTTATGTAAAGTACTACTTCCGATTAACCAATTATTATATTTTTTACACGTACACACACACAGAGACATACAGACATCACGGTAAAAATAGTAAAATCCTATTCTAAGGACCCTAATTCCACCTCATAACGACCAAAAACTATACCTCCCTTACCTATAATATTGATAGGCATGATGTAAAAACACACTCTTTTAAGGTGCAACTCTTTGAGGGCACATATCTCAGAGAATATAAGAGATAACTAAATTCTGTTTAAAAATTTGAAACCATGCAGCGTATGGAGACCATATGTATACTAATTTCTAAAAGCCATTTTTTTTTTTACTAAAAGATACATATTTTAGATGAGTACACACAATTTTGCTAAACACTAATTTTCAAGGTTTAAAAGTGATGGTAAATAATTTGAAAAAAGGAAAGAAATAGCTGGTACTCGTAGAATGAATTGGTTGAAGTTTAGGTGTTTTTTCGGAAGATCTTTGAAATTTGAAAGCATCGAGAATGAGGCTCGTATCGCCAGCGCTGGGTGTGAATTTGCGGAAAATGGTTCTATTACAAATGAATCAAGCAATACGTCGATAGATCGGCGGCAATTCCCAATGTCCGACGCTTTTCCATTTTCGCCGTGCGGTCGGAACGTTTCAAGCAATTGATTAATCGCTTTAGTTCATAGATACGGGATCGCCGGGAAAATATTGCCTCCATTTCGCCCAGATCACACTACCAATTGCAAGCCTCGATTTTCTATTAAGATTATGGCCTATTTGTCACCCCGAACTTGCTTTCTCTACTGCAAATTACTCTGTTTTCCTAAATATTTTCTCCTATCCATTACCAAACATAAATACTGTAATGGACGATAAATGAGAGTCTTAACATTAACTACAAATAACAATTGCTCTTTTTATAGCTATTAACATACCTAGAATACTTTTAGCCCGGGTTGCACAAAGCTTCATCAATTTTGATTAATGATTAATTTTTTGACAGCAATGTATTTTTAATACGTGGCCATGGTAACAACGTCAAATTAATCAGTGATTTTTTTTATTAGCCTTCCTGCAAATGGGCATTAGTGTTTTATACAATAGTTTTCTACTTCCGTTTGAATAAGTACAAAAATGAGTTTGATTTTTATAAAACAAACAAAAAGGCAATACCAAGAATTTCTTAATATTATGAATTACTATGGTACTATAATAATAGCTGTTAACATACCTAGGATAGTTATAACGTTATAAGTATCATAACCGTCGCAGATGTCAATTGAATTCCGAGCTCGGAGAGCAAAACTTTAAGACATCTAAAGTCTAGATGATTCATAACATCCGTAGTTTGTTCAATAGTTACCTGTTTCAGGTTATTAATAAATATTATTTATCCATAACTGTCAAATAATATACAAATAATTCAATCGTTTTTTATCAATTAATAACATTCGTTATTGTTGCTAATTAAATAATATTGGCAGTTCGATGGAATTATATTATTTAGTCGTTGTCAAATTTAAATCCTATCTGTCAAAAGAGTAAAAAACAAATTACTTTTAAGTAAGTTTTTCTACACAAAAAACCAATGATTCCTATTTTTCTCATTTTTCATACATTTCTTGTCTTTTTATGCTTAAACTGTAGCTTAATAACACCAGAAATAATTGCCTTACATTAATATTGTAAAACAATGACGCGTGCTATTGTTATTTATCTGTAAATGTGTGATGACATATTTGATTATAATAAACATATATTTTACATGTTATGGTTATGGATAAAGTATAGTATTCTATTCTCATGTTCTAACACACGAAAGGAAACGCTGTAAAATACAAACAAGCTGTTTGCTTCCGATGCAGTATTTTAAAGAAATTTATATTAACAATAAAATGAGTTAAACAGAATGTAATGATTTAAAAATTATTATAAAAGGTAAATATTTATAAGAGAAATTTGAACATTAAAAAAGGGGAGCGTATTTCTTAACTTGCAGATATTAAGGAGGTGCCTACCTATTTATAAGTATCTTAAGGTGGATATCTAAAAGTCTGTAAGATATTTAAAAGTATCTAAGATATTGAATATATACTTTCATGTATCTTAAGTAGTTATATTAGATACATTTATGAAATATTTTATCTGAAGGTACTTAGAATAAAATATTTGTTAAAAATACTTAAGTATCTTTAACAAATTTATGTAAGTATCTTTTAAAAGTATCTAGATATTTTTTAAAAGAATCTTTCCCAGCTCTGAAATACTCCTACGTATATCTAATAATTTGTCATTTTTAAATAATATATATTGTATATTATTGTATTATTATAAGTAGTAAGTGAACAATAAAGTTTTCTTTGTGTTTTTTTATCAATTTATGTCCCTTTCTATTTTCCTATTATCTAGTGTGTAGTATATACGTTGTGAACAAATCCTCGGTATCTTACGCTAGCTATAAAGTAGTATCAACATACCTTATATACCGCAAACTACATTACGAAATGGAGTAAGAGCAGATGAGATTTTATGGCAAAGAAAAATTCAATTTTGTGCTTTTAAAATACTAAAAATAGGATATATCCTTTCAGACAAATACATCATTCCTTACTTTATTTATTTACTTGAAAGTAATTTATCATCGCTTGTAACCTATAAAGCTACCTAATATTTTTACTGTGAGGGAAGCTTCTATCGATAACCATTATGAAATGAAGTGTCACATTTTATGAATTTTTAAATTTTAGTCGCGTGCTACTAACGAAAAAGGTTAAAGTAAAAAAATGTAATAATAAAATATATTGTACTCTTTAGGGATGTAACCCTAAACTAGGTAAATCGAGTAAACTAGAGAGGAATAATCTTCCTCCATAATTGATAGAATTTTAAAGACGCTTTACCTATTGTTTTAGACAATGAAATCTTTCAGGATACCTAACTTTAAAATTCTTAAAAATATTTACTGTAAATCTTTTTTTCTACGACCCTTCAGCTATTTGCTTGTTGTATGTTTGTTATTGCAACGGATATACAGGGTGAGTCTGGGAAGACGCCCCCCCTCTTAACTTTTTTATTATAAGTAATAGAATAAAATGGCTCATATAAAAGTTTAATAATTTTACATATACTATTTGATGGCAGATGTAGATATTTTTTATAAAGTCAGGTTTACAAGATACGACTATCAACTTTTATTTTTCAAATGACAACCTATAATTATTTTAATAAAATAGAAACCGCCATTTTTTTCTCTTTTCAACGATGTATTAACTTTTATTAATGTATTTGAAAAATTTCGAGAAAAATGAGATCATTTAGACATGTCAGAAATAATTTTTAAACAAATATCATAGGTGGCTATGTTTCTCGAAATCGGGTAAACATCCTTCTCAGTAAGTAACAAACAAATGTATACATTTTTGACATTAATTTAATTGTTTTACATTGTTACGTTTTGTTTATTTTCATATAGCCACCTATAATATTTATTTAATAATTATTTCAAATATTTTTAAATATCTCATTTTTCTCGAAATTTTTCAAATACATTAATAAAAGTTAATACATCGTTGAAAAGAGAAAAAAATGGCGGTTTTTATTTTATTAAAATAATTATAGGTTGCCATTTGAAAAATAAAAGTTGATAGTCGTATCTTTTAAACCTGACTTTATAAAAAATATCTACATCTGCCATCAACTAGTATATGTAAAATAATAAAACTTTTATAAGAGCCATTTTTTTCTATTACTTATAATAAAAAAGTTAAAGGGGGGGGCGTCTTCCCAGACTCACCCTGTATAATATATTGTAAACACATTTTCATTTTCCACGGTAATCATAGACAATGTTGAGATATAAATTTATAATCGTGTCAAATATTTCTTCATAATCTTTATTTATGTTTACACCTGTTTAGACGTCATCTGCATCAAATCAGATAAATTATTACCAAAGTTAAATAATAAATAAATTCATCAATAATATTATAGAATGATATGTTTGTTATTTTAGATAGTGCTAAAATAAACTGCAAAAATATAATACTACTAAAATATAAGTTAATTCAGTTTGACAGATGAGTCCCTAAAGTTAAATTTTGACATAAGAGTCTGTAAAGTTTTATTTTAGCTACTACTTTGGCTAACTTCACGGAATGATATCGTGTACTTTAATATCGATTTCGAAAAATTTAGTAATGGATAATTATTTGTTGGTGTAGTAAAACGAGTGACACCTGGACACTTATAACTGGTGAGGAAAGTGAACCAGAAGTATAATTTTTATGGAATAATATTTAAATTGCTTACAAACAAAACCGAGATTGTATTTCAATTTCATGGCAATTTATGTTAGGGTATTCATAATACCTGTAAGGAAAGTACTATTAATAAATATAGAAGTAAGTTTAGGTTGTATACTGTGTATATGAATTATTATTAAATTTATTTTGATTGGCGATCGATTTCGACATATTTATTTGTCATCATCAAGCCTCTCAGCTGAAATACATGTGTTAATTATAATTTATTTTTAAACAATTATGCTTTCTACCATTTAAATTTTAAATGACGGTAAGATATTTTAATTATATTATATATTTTCATAAAAAATACCTCGTTCATACATTTAGAAAAAAAATTTTTGAAACACATGTTTTCAAATTTTTTTAAGGTTTTTCTTTGCTTAAATTAATAGTAAAGAACTTTATAACACTCACTGAAACTTTATATATTTATGTATATTTCATTATATTTATAAATTTACACGACTGTTTAAAAATAAATTATAATTAACAGCACAGTATACAACCTATACCCACTCCTATATAAAAATGTATACTACCCTGGAGAAATTCATCAATAAAATTAATAAGTAGTTGTCGATAGAGTAAGAATGTTTTTGTGCTCGGTCCAGTCGGCGGACATCCGTGGCAGTGTGTGATGTAGTGCAGCATGTAGGCGATTTGAACAGTGAATAATCTGAGCTGTCACCAGCAGCCATTTTGTATTTTCACGCGTATTCACGCCCTGCGTGACTTATTGCCCGATGTTTTGTACTTGAGTGGAATTATGATTGTTGTTCATGACTGATCGCGAGCACACTTATTTCTCTTTTATCCTCACTGTCTTTATATTTCGATTCAATGTGGGAAATATAAGGGTCAATTAACAATGTGACCAGCGTTACATGAGTGTGTTTGTGTACATGTGGCAACATACATACCAGGCACAATAATATCTCTCACTACCCATAGTTGGGTGTGTCAAATTTATGGTACTCTAGGTTAAGTAGAGAGTGCACCACAAAGCTCATATATACGTTCAAAGTAACAAGTAAAATTAAAATGTGATCAGCATTACATGAGTGTGTTTATGTACATGTGGCAACATACATACTAGGCATAATCATAAATATGTCTCTCACTACCCATAGTTGTATGTGGCAAATTTATGGCACTCTAGGTTAAGTAGAGAGTGCACCACAAAGCTCATATATACGTTCAAAGTAACAAGTTAAATTAAAATGTGATCAGCATTACATGAGTGTGTTTATGTACATGTGGCAACATACATACTAGGCATAATCATAAATATGTCTCTCACTACCCATAGTTGGATGTGGGAAATTTATGGTACTCTAGGTTAAGTAGAGAGTGCACCACAAAGCTCATATATACGTTCAAAGTAACAAGTTAAATTAAAATGTGATCAGCATTACATGAGTGTGTTTATGTACAAGTGGCAACATATATACCAGGTACATTCATAAATATATTTCTCACTACCTATTGTTGGGTGTGCCAAATTTATTGCACTCTATATTAAGTGGAGAGAGCACCACAAAGGCCATTTATACGTACAAAGTATCAGGTTAAATTAAAAATGAGTGTTTTTATGTGCTTGTGGCAACATATATACCAGGTATAATCATAAATATTCCACTCACTACTACATCTTTAGGTGCCATGGAGAGTGCACAACTATTCTATATTTTATATGCACTTAAACATTAATTAAAAGTATGACCTAAAGTACATGACTGTTAACATACATACTAGGAATATGTATACATAATAAATAAATATATCATTATTATAAATATATGTATATAAAGAGTGTTTACTATACACCATCATATGATTACTGCAGCTAGAGTAGTGAGTGTATCACAGAAGTAACTTTTATGTGAGAAATTGTTCAAATTAATAATTAATAATCTAAAATACATAGTATTATTATTATTATTATTATTATTAAATTAGACTTTTATAGTTATAATTTTAAACTTGAAATGAACCGTTTTTATTTTCTAACGTGAAACATGGAATTTATCATATCCATGGTTACGACTTTCTTTAATTAGAAGTTCCAATTCAAAATATTTCTCAACTTATTACAATTGCCTATTTATCATCGTATGTAATTCAAAACTTTCATAACATGAGTCATTGTTTAGGATAGATGGAGTTTTGAAAACTTATTCTTATTATTATTTAATTGTTCGTTATTATACTCGTTGTTTAGTTAGTATTTACAATATTAAAATTGAATACCTTTGTCATATTTAAAACCTATGTTTAATTTTAAATGAGATAAGCGTATACATTGCTGTCAATCAAATATCAAGTCATAACCATTGATATAATAAATCCCAGGTTTCACGTTAAAAAATACTCACGGTATAAAAATTAGTATATATTTTCATTAATTTTAATTTTTTTTTTTTGTTACAGAAACTACAACAGGACAAAGGTGAAGGATACAGCAGCAGGATAATGGAGAAGAATAGGTGATTTAATAAAAATAAAAATTTAAATGTGTTTAATTTTTTTCTCCCTTAATATTGATTAGTAATAAAAATAGAATTTATCTCCTATATTTATTTATTTTATTAACTCTTTTTAAAAATAAAAATATTTAAATAAATAATAGTTTTCATAAATGTTTGCCAAGGTATTAAAGACAAAAAAATATTTGAAAAAATGTGCATAATAGGTATATAATGAATTGTTTAATGGAAAATAAAAATATTTAAATAAATAATAGTTTTCATAAATGTTTGCCAAGGTATTAAAGACAAAAAATATTTTTAAAAATCAGCATAACAGAGTTTATAATGAATTGTATAAAATGATTGAAATGGAGTTTGAATGCAGTGATGAATAATTACCGCGCGGCGTGAAGTTAAAAGCCAAGGGCAGGTGCCAAACATCACAGCAGGAGTCAAAGTGTTCTCATATATTTCATATATGAAAGGCTTTCACGTCATGTCGGCTTTGTGAGCCCCTCTCGGCCCTACGCGTCGGACTTTAAATGACAACCGGTCTGGACACTTCTTTACCCATTGCCCTGCCCGAATTATTCAAAATGCGAGCCCGGCACACAAAAATACCCCAAAACTTGTAGTTGCCTCTACAGTCAATGAATATGATTCTAAAGTTCCACAACAAAAATATCCTAAAAACTTGTAGTTACCTCTACAATCGTTGAGTATCATTCTAAAGTTCTACAACAACCAATACTTTTAAATATAGTTTCTATAATATAATATAGTATAGTTTGTACCAAACCCATTGCCATGCCCAGAATTATTCAAAAACGAGCTCGTCCCACAAAAATATTCTACAATCAATGAATATTATCTAAACTTCTACAACAACCAATATTTTTAAGTGTAGTTTTTATAGTACCTACAATATATTTATAAGCCGATTGCATTTTTAAAGTTTTATGTAAAAACCCTTCCTCTGTCCTGGAGTGAAATTTATCTTTACAATATTTTCTAATTACATATTTTTAAATCTAGATTATAGTATTCTAATAATAATGCATTATAAATGTAATTCATTTGTAACTTGAAAGTACATTAAAAATTATTCAAAATGCGAGCCCGGCAAACAAAAATATCCTACAAACTTCTAGTTGCTTCTAAAATCGATGAATATAAGTTGTGAAAAATATACGTTGTAAACTTTCGATGTGATATTTTTCAATTAATCGACAGTTAAGGTAATGGATACTTTAACCAGAGGTGGAAAAACCGGACCTAAGTATAGTTTCTATAGTATAGTATAGTTTGTACCAATTTTTTGCAAACATTTTGGTACAAATTAGAAGAGATATTTGAAAATTATTATAAAATAAGTCGATTGCCATTTTTAAAGTTTTATGTAAAAACCCTTCTTCTATCCTGGAATATATCCGAAATTTATATTTAAAATATTTTCTGATTACATATTTTGAAATCTAAATCTAATTATTTTTGTATAAAAATACATACAAGAAACAAAATTAATACAAATATATTCACATTAGCAATACACCGCTAAATTTGAAAAAAGGGCACAAAAAGGCTATTTTTCATATTTTTTGACTTCATCCATTTCATAAAAATATTAGTGCCACATGAATTTAGCTAAAAATTTGTATACTTATGTAAAAAAGTCTGTAGAATTAATTACAACACAGTACAAAAATGTCAACCCCGTGGTTTTTGAGTTATACATCAAAAACACTAACAACATCCCATAAACTTATTTTTCTTGTTATTGAATTTAGCTAATTTTTCAAACAATCATTTCTCAAAATTATATCAGTTGTCAAAAAAATTTGAAATTTAGTAGACTTATGTAAAAATGTCCAAGGAATTTGTATCTGGGAAAGAAAATGACCTACAACCCCTAGATTTTTACTTATCAAGCCCTAGACACAATCGTATGTCAATATATTTTCTTACCGAATTAATACGAAAATTAGTCTTTTACAGGTATGCTTAAATATGTGTTTACTTATGTAAAAAAGTCCGTAGAATTGAATACCATCCACTAGAAAAGATACTACTGATTAGATTTGGTGGTATAGCCCTTATTTCAAAAAAATGAACATATAATTAATTGATTTTTCATATTTTTTAATTTTGACGCTTTATGTCAAAAATGAGACCTTTCTGTATTTCACTAAAAATTTGTATACCTATATAAAAAAGTCTGTAGAATCATTTTCCGTTCAGTAAAATAGTACCTACCCCTTATTT
Source organism: Stenolophus ochropezus (assembly GCA_035578165.1). Taxonomy (NCBI): domain Eukaryota; kingdom Metazoa; phylum Arthropoda; class Insecta; order Coleoptera; family Carabidae; genus Stenolophus; species Stenolophus ochropezus. The sequence continues at coordinate 34,076,008 of JAQOWZ010000008.1, read as the reverse complement.
TGAAGTTATGGACGAAATACATCAAGAGCACCACAATCTTAAATCTCAAAATCTTCAATTTAGCTCATTATTTAACCTTTTTTTCTGGCGAGAGTATTAATCGTAAAAAAAATGAAATTTGGTACACTTTTATAAAAAGGTTCAAGGTATTTGAATTTTACCAGAGATAAATTTTACAACCCTTAATTTTTTTGTTTTGAAAATGAAACAAATAAATTAAAATCGATATGTACCTGAAATATTTTTAACATATTCCTGTTAGAAATTATGTGCAAAAAAAAATTAATTACATAGTAAAGCATATAAAGAGAAGAAATTCTTTTTGAAATATTAATTATTAGTTCTGAAAAGAACAGATTTTTTGTGGTATTATTTAAACAGGACAGGACAATAACTGAAAATGTGAATACTGTACATGAAATAGAATAATTTATTGTTCACTCCAAACAATTAAAATATAATCAATTATTCATTCAATGCAGAACAAAAGAATATAAATTACCTGCAATTATTGTGTGCATACAATGATAATAAATGTAAATAATAATTAAACAATAGTACCGTGTAGTTATTAAAAATATATTAATTTACTAGCTAGAAATATAAAATTTTATTTTATAATATTTTAAATCACATATTGTACAATCGCTGAGTGGGTTTTGGAATATATTTTTTAATATAAATTAAATAAATATATCTATTAGGTATTATCTGGTCTATGTAGTGGGGAGAAATTTATTTATCAATATTTGTAACAATAATTGTAAAGATATAGAGTCTTCAAGGAATAAAGTTCTACAAATGATGTACATAGTTATTTATATTTAGGAGAGATTTATAAATAATCGTAGTCTTAATACCTGTATTTTTAATTTTAATAGCTGTCAAGGTTACTAAATTATTTGCCCTAAATATGAATTTACTTACTGTTTTGTTAGACTTACTGTAATGGAATCCGACATAATAAATAGGGAAGAAAGATATAGACGAAATACAAGAATTAATTTGAAAAATACGACGTGATAATGTACGGATAGAGATAAATATTGGAATGGAGAAACAATGAGTCAGTGTTATAAGTTAATAAACATTAATTCTAATTCACTTGGTGGCTGAGTTCAACATCGTTTCTACAAATGCTTTGAGTGAGGAATATTTACTTAGACAATAATACCACAATGCAAACCATCTACTGTACGAAAACGTTTTCTTTGCCGAACTTAAGAGAATAAGCTCTTTGTTTCGTGCTCATTGTAATACCATCTCTGCGGTATTGTTTCCAATTAAAGACATATCCTCCTAATTATTATATGAATAATTATTTCCATCTCTCAAGAAATCATCTCGCAAATAATATTTCAAACATTAAATCTTTACATTAATTCATAAAACCTATCAAGGAGAACTTATTAATAATTTACCCTTTGCTTCAAAATCTTATTCCAAAATCTTAACCCGTTTCGGAGTTACCAGACCTTTTCGTGTTGTATTTTCAGAACTTGAATGAAATAAGTATTAACATGAATTGAATTCAAAGAATCGAAAATTGGACACATGATTTTACTTGGAAGTTATAACTAATACAAAAATATACCAAATAAAAAATAAAACCGTCCTCTTGGTCTCCTACAACTTTGTTATTTAGCATATTTTTGTATCTGTAATAACATGCAAGTAAAATTATGTCCCAAACTTTCGAATCCACCCTGTATATTGCTTAACAATGTTCAAACTACATATACATGTTAAAAATTCTATTTTTATATAAAATTACTAAGTATCATCCTTTAAAGAAGCTAAAAACACCCATATTTAGTTTTTATAATTATATTCCTAGGTATATATACTTAGTACCGAACAAAATTTAAGCACTTAAAGCGTAATAATAAGCGAGGAAAATAATATTAAAATCAGGTTTTGCAAATCGTAATTATTAACTTTAAAGGAAAAATTAATTATGATTTTTTTTGTTAAGAATAAAATTCTGAGTAACTTTTATTTGAAAATGTTTCTAATGATAAGTTTAACATTAGTCTTGTACCATAATTTAATATTTGTTTAGCTCAAAGTCATAAATAATTGTTGTTATGAGTTGGATAATAGAATTTGAACTACAAATAAATGTTTATGATTCCAATTCATACGAAATCATCCCTTAAAATGATAAAATACCTGCTTATTTAGTATTTGTAAATCTCCTATATTTATGTATTGGTGACACAAGGTCGTGTTGGGTGTTGCCTAAAATTTTATTCGCGGGGAAACGCGAATTACGCAAGAACGACGCAGTTGCGCAAAAAACGGACATCGGATTCGTGATTTTTAGGGTTGAATCTATAAGTAACATATTTAAAATCGCTAATTAGTATGCACTCCAAAAACCCTGGACTATAGCCTTCGGTTTTTTTGTTGCCAAAAACCTTTTTGTGGCGGATCCGGTTCAAATTTCGTATACGAATACTAGGTACATAGGCTTTCATACTTCTAAAAGAAAATCCACCCTGGGGTTGAAAATAAGGGAGTTATTTAATTTTAAAGATTTAAATCGCTTATTACGTAAGAACTATAAGTCGGAGGGAAATTTGGACACCGGATTCGGAATCTACGACGTCGAATTAGTAGAATAAAACCAAAAAACCACCCCCTTAACACGAACACCTCCACATATCTTGTGCGCTACTTGTATGAATTTCTTAAATATATTTTACAAATAACTGGAAAACTATTAAGTTTAAAGAAAAATTTTATTAGGATATTTTAAAGAGAATGAAATTTAGAACATCTTCTATTTTAAACACTTTTTTGTCCGCTTATGTTTTTGTTTTATAGTTAATTAGGTCATTTTCTTTTTAATATGTATCATGAGTATCATGCATGTATTTTATATCAACATAAAAGTATTAACTACTCTGAATTGAAATAGAGCAGTTATTTTATGGTTGAAATATAATTTGAATGCGGTTATGTAAGCATTAACATCAATTAACGCTAAATTAAATTTAAAAAATAACGTAATTTTGCTCTATATTTAGGTATCACACGTACTTACTATATATGTATTTAAATTCTGTACCCTTACAGATTTTATAAGTCACCCTTTCAGTAAAAGCACCCTTTTATACATTATAAGTATATGTACTTATTAAGTTGTGATATACAATTGTATTTCCTTGTGTCCGATTTTGATGAAACTTGGTATTCATGAACTAGGGACATAGATCTAGTATACAACCAAATATGAGTCACTAGGGGTTAATATTAAGGGAGTTATTCAGTTATACATTTTACAGGGGTGGAAAATATTAACTTTAGACGAAAACTTTATTAGAGTTTTTTATTGGGAATAAAATTCTAAGTATCTTTTATTTAAAACATTTTCTTATCCGATTTTTCTTTTTAAAGATAATTGTTTAAGTACATATTTGTCTTAAAGATAAGTTCCATTCGAAACTTCTTCAAGAGAACTATCACTTTGGGGTGCCCCATAAAATTGGTATTTTTTTTATAGATATAGCATCAAGTTTTTAGTCTAAATACAATATTTGAGATTTCTACCCCTAATAATGTAGACAGCAGAAAATAATTTGTTTAAAATCTTCAAGTAAACTACCCTTATAAGTTGCACTAAAAATTTTATAATTTTTTTATGAATGTAGTATTGGAAGCTTAGTTCATATACGAAGTTTTAAAATTTTCACGTCAATATTAGGGGGATAAAATAATGCTCTACTTCCGGAACTTCAATCGCGAATTACGTAAGAACGAAGCGAGAGCGCCAAAAACGGACACCGGCACGGGAAGCAGAAGGGTCGAATTAAGGGGATGCCATGTCTAACTCCCAAAATTTGGGGTTCAAGGTCAAAAACCATGGGCTATAGTCCAGGGTTTTTTACGATGCAACTAATTAGTGAAATTAGGGGGGAAAAGTATGCTATCCTATAGAGTCAATCGTGAAACTATCGAATCTGATGTCCGTTCCGTGCGCCGACCCCTAGTTTAGGGGTAATTCACGTTTTCCCTCGATTAAAATTTTTGTTTCCGCTTGCGATGAAACTTTGCATACATGTAGTAGGAACCTAAACTTAGTGCGGAATATAACTTGAGCCCTTAAGGGTTGATGGTAAGGGAGTTATTGAACTTTAAAGTGGGATTTTGGAAAGGGTGTAAATATTAATCTTAGAGAAAAACTTTATTAGGATTTTTTGTTCAGAATAAAATTCTAAGCAACTTTTATTTGAAAAATTTTCTTGTCCGATTTTTCCTTTTCCCGAAAATGGAACTTTACTTGTCCGTTATATATGATAGACAGGGTAAAGTACAAAAAGGGAGTTAAAGACATGTCATCCCTCTAATTCGACTCTGTAGATTCCGAATCTGATGTCCAAATTGCACCCCCACCCTTAGTTGATGATGTAATATGATGTATATAATATTTATTACTGTTATTCATGTTATTTTGTTTTTAATTGTTATTTTTCTGATTGTTTAGGGGATGAATGACCTGCACTTCAACCCTGGATGCGGCAGCCACAGTTCCAGAAGGGCACAAGTGGAAATAATTAATAAATAACTTGTATATGTAGTATTGTACTTGTATCAATAAAATCGTGTGTATTTATTGTTATATAATAAACAAACACTTAAATTACATAATATCTTTTATTCCTCAACCCCTTCAATAATAATTTCATCCTTTCATCCCTTTCCGCCCTTTTTTAAGGGTTGATTACGTAACCAAGACCCTTAGGGCAAATCAGACCTTGGATTCGTTTTCTAGGGGTTCTAATTAGCTTAATAAAATTTATCCGGCCTTTCTAGCCCTTATAGTTCCGGAGTTCCTTAACACCCTTTGCTGTGAACTTAAGGGGTGAATATATTGTAAACTAAGGGTGGTAGAGTAATTCTGTGCACGCCAGTCGAAAGAGCGGGTTAAAATACCCTCGATACGCAATTTTCAACCCTCTAGCCCTTTAAATAAGCTACATAGGGTGATCCAACCCTTAAAAAACTTTAAGGGCTCATATCTCGGAAACGGCTGGGAAATTCGTGGTTTTTATGAAATTTTCCCGTCCCCTTCCGATAACCTCTGATGAACAAGGGTCCCTCTACAACATATATAAGTCTTAAGGGCGTAGGGCCAAGGGTTCAGGAGTTGGCCAATTAAGAGATTTAATTGATGTGTCGGAATCACAAAAACCAGTCAGGTGCCACGCCCACCTCTGTTATACGTGTAAGTGTACATGAAGTATAAGTTATTTTTTAAAGTATTATTAGCGTATTCTTTATGTAATAGTGTTATGTTTATAAAGGTTAAAGGTGTCGAAATAAATATATTTAAAACTATTCTGTTTATTTAAATAAATACTTTTGAATAGGTAATATGAACTACATAGTAATAAATATAGTGCATAACTATGCGGTTTATTTAATCGGTATTATATAGCAACAATACAACACCTTAATAACAATTTGCAATAAATAAAAAGGTTATTGACCCCGTTCATATATGTTACATATATATGTGCATTTGTTATGGAAAAACCGACGTTTTAAGATACAGTATAAACACTTAGTAGGTTGCCTACCTTCCAGGTGTCAATTAGTGTCCACAAGGGAACGTTTTAAGAGATTTTATTTAATTTTAAATGTTTTCTCGACAATATGATACTACTAATAATAGTAGTTAGTACTTAGAATTATAATAACCTATTTTTCATGATGAGTTATTATACCTACCGTCCATGTTCTGTTTCACTGTATTGAAAATAATAAAATAAGGTGTTTAAATGAAAAATGAAATATTATTAAACATTATTTATTAATAAAAAACATATATACATTTTAAAACATAATGCATAACAATATACTTACATGCTACATATTTTACTATACCTATACAAGATATACATTGTTTAAAGATATATATGTATGTTATTGTATTAAGGGGGTGGTTTTTTGATTTTATTCTACTAATTCTACCCCGTAGATTCCGAATCCGGTGTCCAAATTTCCCTCCGACTTATAGTTCTTACGTAATAAGCGATTTAAATCTTTAAAATTAAATAACTCCCTTATTTTCAACCCCAGGGTGGATTTTCTTTTAGAAGTATGAAAGCCTATGTACCTAGTATTCGTATACGAAATTTGAACCGGATCCGCCACAAAAAGGTTTTTGGCAACAAAAAAACCGAAGGCTATAGTCCAGGGTTTTTGGAGTGCATACTAATTAGCGATTTTAAATATGTTACTTATAGATTCAACCCTAAAAATCACGAATCCGATGTCCGTTTTTTGCGCAACTGCGTCGTTCTTGCGTAATTCGCGTTTCCCCGCGAATTTAATTTTAGGCAACACCCAACACGACCTTGTGTCACCAATACATAAATATAGGAGATTTACAACAAATAAATAAGCAGGTATTTTATCATTTTAAGGGATGATTTCGTATGAAAGGGAATCATAAACATTTATTTGTAGTTCAAATTCTATTATGCAACTCATATCAACAATTATTTATGACTTTGAGCTAAACAAATATTAAATTATGGTACAAGATTGATGTTAAACTTATTATTAGAAACATTTTCAAATAAAAGTTATTTAGAATTTTATTCTTAACAAAAAAAAAATCATAATTAAATTTTCATTTAAAGTTAATAATAACGAGTTGCAAAAACTGATTTTAATATTATTTTCCTCGCTTATTATTACGCTTTAAGTGCTTAAATTTTGTTCGATACTAAGTATATATTCCTAGGAATACAGAAAAATAATAATCAAGATGTATACAACATATACAACAAGTACATTAACTCATACATGTAGCGCATAAGATATACACAAGTTCACATATGTATATGTAGGGACGTTCTTGTTAAGGGGGTGGTTTTTAAATTTTATTCTACTAATTCGACGTCGTAGATTCCAAATCCGGTGCCCAAATTTTCCTACGATTTATAGTTCTTACATAAGAAGCGATTTAAATCTTTAAAATTAAATAACTCCCCTATTTTCAACCCCAGGGTGGATTTTCTTATAAAAGTATCTAAGCCTATGTACCTAGTATGCGTATACCAAATTTGAACCGGATCCGCCACAAAAAGGTTTTTGGCAACTAAAAAACCGAAGGCTATAGTCCAGGGTTTTTGGAGTGCATACTAATTAGCGATTTTAAATATGTTACTTATAGATTCGACCCTAAAAATCACGAATCCGATGTCCGTTTGTTGCGCAACTGCGTCGTTCTTGCGTAATTCGCGTTTCCCCGCGAATAAAATTTTAGGCAACACCCAACACGACCTTGTGTCACCAATACATAAATATAGGTGATTTACAAGAAATAAATAAGTTGGTTTTTAGCTTCTTTAAGGGATGATATTTAGTGGTTTTATATAAAATAGAATTGTTAACATGTATACACAGTTTGTAAGTTGGTAAGCAATATGTAACATCAATTAAATGTTACCTTAAATGCAATACATGGTATTACTTTTCTCACTGATAGTTTATCTGGTATTTGAAGGGTGTTGAGTTCAATTCCGGACACTATTTTATGCCCTTTATGATAAAGTTTGAAAATAGAACATAATATAATATAAACACACTAATAATATAGTCGATGCGCATAATTACGGTTTAAATCAATATTAAATATAAAATTCTAAATATATTTAACAATACAAAATAATATTATAAAATAAATAATTATGTATTCCCTCTATTAATAATAATATATGAAATATATTAATTAAAATCATTTTAAAATACAAACATAATTTGTTTGTCTATGAAAAATCATATAAAATTATACTTATGGTGTACTCACATTGTCAGTTTACAGTGTCCGGAATCACCTACACACCTTCCAAGTCAAAATACCTTTGTAGTATACTTTACACGCTAGATTTGAATGCCCATATAATACTTACATCACTTACAATAATTTAACTAACAAATACGTATAGAGAGTATTCTCCACTATAGTTTATAGTGCCCTATTTTCTTCTACACCCTTTTTAAAATTTCTTATTAAAATATATATATGGTATACTCTACAGAACAAACTAGTGTCCATAAAATACTTACAATATTTTTACTGACATATACTCATATGGTGTTTTCTCTACAACAATTTAGAGTGCTCTAAATGAAATATAAAATACGATTGTAGTACTTTTTATAGGAAAAATGTGAGTGTAATTAAAAATATAAAATTTCTACATTAATTTTGTTGACAAATAACCACATGGTTCATTCTCTACGACAGTTCACAGTGTCCTACACCTTCCTATACTCTCCTACATATTTGCTGTTTATATATACCTGTGGTACACGCTACATAACAGTTTACAATGTATTTAGAAAACTTACTTACAATCCTTACAGTATTTTAAATAATTAGTAATACTTACGTAGTACACTCTCCACGATAATTTAAAATGCTCTAAAGTAGTACATGAGATATTAAATTTATTTCATTTAAAATACGAGGGTGGAACACTTTTTACGCACGATTAAAATGCCCGAAAAACTTCTACAACTTTTAATTTTTTTTTTCAATAAAATATATCCATGTGGTACCTACTCCACTTCAGTTTTTAGTACCCTAAAATCATCTATACATTCTTTATTTATTTCCAGTTAAAATATAGGTGTGGTTCACTTTATTCTGCAAGAGATTAGAGTGTTCACAAAGTACATATAACCTTTACAATAATTTTGACAACTTAATATTTATGTGGTAAATTCTCCGTGACAATTTATAGTGCCCGTACACGAACTTATAGTCCCGGAAATCTCGTTCACGCCACGAACTGCCCTGTGGTGATCTTTTCGCCCTAATTTTGAGTGCCCGCAATTCAGCCGCAAATACACGAGCCTGGATTCGATAAAATACAACAGTGCCTTCGCCACCTCAATTTATAATGCCCGCATGCGATCTGTAAAAGAAACATTTATGAATTTTATGTGGTGCAATCTCCACGATAATAGGAGTGCCTGTTGCTATTGATTTTTTTTTGACTTTTTAAAATTTTTAAATATATCTAATTGTCACAGCAATTTTTTAATTGTTTTGAAATCAGTATTAATATTTTTTTTCATAAACTAAAATGAAATCTGTTTTAAAAGCAAAACTATATGAATAAAACTAGAAAGAGTAACAAAGAAATTTTACTTTTTGTTACACATTTAAATATTTTTCCTTTCTCCTTTTATGACAATTAAAGTGATAAAATATCACGTAATTTTAAGATATTAAATACAGAACTTATTTTGGTTGTTATTAACAGTTTTGTAGCAAATAAATACATTCTGATTATAATTTGTATTTTTTTATCTTTGATAGAAATCAATGAGTTTTTTTTATAAAAATCAGTTGATTTAATTCGGACTAACCCTGGGAATGCACGAACACGTACTTTATTTGTGGTGAATTTTCCTCTCGAATTTTATTGTGTCTCTTCACTTTAAAATGTAAATCTCGTACTCGAACTGCCGGTGAAACTTGTGGTGTTTTTTGAATTTCAATTTTGAGTGCCCGTACTGTCGCCCGAAATTTTGATCACGAACATTTGTTGTGGTGCTGTTTTCTTCACCCCAATTTTGAGTGCCCGTACAATCGCCGGAAAATTTGAACAAGAACATTTGTTGTGGTGCATTCTCTGGTAGTATAAAGTGTCCGCTGTTACGCCCCGGTAAAATACCGCAGTGCATTTGCCGATAATTTAGAGAACCCGCAAACGATATCTGAAAAAAGAAAAGATTTATGAAGTAGGTTTGAATTAGGAATAGATTCATTAAGACCTGTGATGTTTTTATGCTAGAAGTTTCTGGAATGAAATGGCGCGAGTTAAGGGTGTTGTAATGATGACATTTTTATAAATGTTTACTCTAAAGAGCAAATAATGTTGGTATGCTACGGAGCGGGTAATTTATAGCTGCGGTCGAAGCGACTCGACTTGCGTTATTATCACAATACGTGAACGGTTTTTAATTTAGAGAGCGTACGGGTCGTTTATCTTCTAATACACATGTTACAGCTCTCATAATTCACAAGGATGATTTGTACTTATTTATTGTTTCAACAAACTATCTACATTATTCACTACAATTCAAATTAACACCAGAATAAGCGTTTTCATTTTTATACAGATACATTTGACTACAAAATATTTGCAAATTGTTCATTAGATCTTAAATATATTTGTCAAATCATAATAAGTATACATTTAACATTTAAATGGAAAAGTTTTTCGCTACATTTCTTATTTATAAAAGGTTTCTTCCTGTTCTATTCTTTAATTTGAACAATGAACTATGTTTCTTATTGTCTGAAAAATACCTTTTTACCAGAAGTTACTACAATATTACTGATGTATCTTAATAGATTACTACACTAGTCACTTTTTGGCATTTCTTCTCAATTTATATTAAAGAATAAGATTACCTACATTAAGACTGATATATGAAGACAGAAGTGTCTCTAACGAATTTAAAATAATTTTTTTTTGAGAATCAACATCATGTTTAATAGTGAGGGCTAGCTAAAAAGTGTAGTATAATAAAAAAAAGAGTAAACTAGACTATGACTATAACGAAGTACAGCGTATATATCTGCATTAATTTATTCCAAATCTGCTGCTCTTTAGAAATGCATAATTTTAATAAAAAAATAAAAATTATAACATACTTCTCAAACAGTTTTTAAAAACACAAAAATGAACAACAACAAAGATTCATGGTTAATTTGACAGCTCAACTGATTGGCGTGACATAAAAACTATTATGTAATACATTACTCTTTCGGTAAACATATTCTAATCGAGACTTAGCCAAAGTGAATTAAAAAAATGAACTACAATTATTTTAAATAAATTGATTCTTTAACCGCCCCTAAGTCTAACTAGTGTATATTTATTAGCTAAAGCCTGATTCCCGTGGAGTTAAAGCAAACCCGGTGGCCTATTGTTGCATAATGACGGTATGACTTATAAAAGATCGTTAGGCGCCTCCACCATCATTCTTCATAATCAGAGCCCGGCATGCTAGCTACAATTTATTCTAAATTTAGCTTCGCTCACGTTCGAGTCACGCTCGACCGCATTTTATCCTCGCGTGACGCGCAGTCACGCGGCCCGCGTCACGTGACCAAGGATAACGTGATGGATTGATGGCATGGGCTCATAATAATACTACATCTTTCAAATAGTTTTCCACAGTGCATACATTTAATCTCATTACATTCACGACAATATTCTGCTGGGGTATTTTTAAAACAAGTCGCTAACTTCAGGAATCTTATTGTTGTTTATGAATTATATAAGGTTTTGACTCCATAACGTTACAGAAAGAAAGTAGGAAATACATTATACACTCTTGTTCGAAACTCAGTATTACAGGATTTATTTAGGTGAAGTACGAATCATGGGATCTCGAGAACCGTAAGAGATACGAAGTCAGTTAAATTAGGGAAAAGTTGTTACATTATTTGCATATCAATAGTGTTTTTGTTTTCCCGAAAAAATGTATAGGTCACTAGATATAAGCAATAAATTGATTTTGGTTAATTTACTTTTTTACTTATAACTTTCTTGTTTCAATTCGTACAAGTTTCTAGTTTGCATATTCTACAGAGTAGTGATTCTATGAGACGAGACGAAACGAGATATTTTTTCTCGTATCGTCTCTTTTTAAATGTACACTATTATATTTCGTCCTGTTTATTTCTCGTCTCGTATATTATTATCTCGTCTCGGTCTCGAATCTAGAATAATTGTATACCTAGGGAAATTTCCCTAAATCTAGGGAACATTCTTTTTAGAAATTAGGAAGAAAATATATATTTAGGAAAAAAATTCGGACTATAATTATTAGTAAGTACAAATATAATTATCTTTCACTTACATTTTGTCTTTACGTACCAGATAGTCATAAAAATGCACTAAAATGATGAAAATTCAAGTTTCTGATTTTGTTTTATTGGTACACTGTTAATACTGTTCGATGGCGTACGGAATTTTTAGGTTATCAATTTAAATCTGTCAATTGTTTACGATTTAACTTCATTCTTAGGTTATCTAGTTGTATAGTGATATTTAGGACGATATTGCAGGTTTCTATTATACAAGTTATTTCGTATTCGTTGAATCTACATAGTTCCTACGGCTATTTGCTTTTTTTACGCTGGCAGAGTAGAAATAGCTATATTTCTACTTCGGCGGCATAGAAATTTAATTTCTACCTTGTGAATCAAGTCACAAAAGATGTTACATTTATGACATTTGAAGAAAAACAATTTTAAAACGAGAAATCTCGACGAAATTAATGAGATTCGAGAATCTCGATTTTATTTTCTCGTCTCAAATCTTTGTTTTTAAAATCGTTTTCGCCTTGCCCGAGTGCATTATGACATTGTATGTAGATACATCAAATTCCATAGGTGTTGTATATACTAGTATGCTGACACCATAACATCAAAGGCCTTAATGAACTTAATGGAGACCTCTTGACCACATCACTTCACACTGTAAACTATGCGAACGATGCGATCCTGTCACTACAAAAAACAAATTCCTCCTCTGCCCCAGTAGGACGCCTATGGATGTAGTTCACGCTCGACACGCATTTCAGTAATTGTTTTATTGGGTGAAAATTTCAACGCGAATTCTAGCTGTTCCGCTTCCAAGATCAATAATATAAGATGTTCTACAAGCACATTAGGGAGAGGATTTATAAAAGTCCAATTGCTAAGTGGATACAAAGATACAACACTATTAAAAGGGGCGTATACATTTTATCCTCCACACATGTAATATTGCTTGACATTGTACCTTGCACACTTTCAATCTTATATACCTTTTATCGTGCACACTTTTAATCCGCGAAAAAAAATATCTTACACACATTTTATCTTCCAAATCATTTTATCATCCACATATTTTATCTTCCACTCATTCTATGTTCCACACATTTTATCTTTTACACATTTTATCTTCAGAAAAAAATAATATTGGATATTTCATCTAATTATAAATATGATAATTGCATGGGTAATAAAATGAATGACAGGTACACTTACAATGTTTTAAAGATCAAATATTGACGAAGATAAAATGTCTGGCAAATAAAATGAATGAAATATAAAATGTGTGGATGATAAAATGTGCGCAAGATAAAATGTGTGTAAGATAACTTTTCTTCGCGGATTAAAAGTGTGCACGATAAAAAGTGTGCAAAATTAAATGTTTGAAAGACACAATGTCGAGCAATATAACATGTGTGGAGGATAAAATGTATACGCCCCTATTAAAAGATGCAAACCTAAATTAAAAAGGTATACGGTACGCTATTGGAAATTGGAAACAATAAAAATATCAGAGCTATATTACGCTGACAACATGGTAATTATAGGAGAAAACGAAATAATGTAAATATATATATATATATATATATATATATATATATATATATATATATATATATATATAATGACGAACTGAAAAAATATAACATGAAAATAAATATAGAAAAAACGAAGGCAATGGTAATACGGAATACAATAGTAATAAAGATATTGTAAATTACTCTATTAATACAAGTGTAACAAACTAACAAACATTATCAGAAACTTACGATTTAAGTTGCTATGAAAGTTATATACTTAAATAAATGGTGACGCAAAATTACTATGAATTTTAATGTATTTTCATTTTATAATATATTTATATTTTAATTTCAAAATGAACTTTATTTTGAGTATAACTAGGAATGTAGATTATTAACTAGAATTCAACATTTTATTTTATGTATTTATATAATTTGTACCAAAAAGATTGATATACGTAGCAATACAATGTAATAAGTTAAATTGCGTGTGATATATTTTAAAGGCTATATCCAAATTATTGTTATTGTAGTAGCTGATATGTTATTCGGGTGATATATGCGACAAAAGAATGTGAAACATAATTGAAACGGCACAAATTTCAATTAATCTAAACTGAAAATAATACCTCTTCGTGAAAGCTGTCCATTTGAGAGCCGTTTGAATGGTTAATTATGATGAAATATCAGTTATTTTCAACACAGATTATTCATGTTGATATATTTAAGCCTATTTTAAAACATTTGGACAATTTAATCGTTTATTATAACTCAATATCGTTACAAATTTCATTTTATATTTCAATACAATTATAATGAAGCTTTTAAAAACATTTCCCTCAAATTATTCTTATTGTAATTTAAATTCCATCAGACCTTATTGTTATTAATGATATTCAAATAAAAATTCAAATCAATTTTTCCGTAAATAAATTTACTGAGAAAATTTGAAATTCAGAGTGGACCCTTTTCACAATAATAGAATAATTGATTTTATATAGTTTTTATCTGACAGTAACGGCTTTTAGATACTTTATGCATTATTAATTAATTTTTCATAAGTAATATAATAAGAGCCATGAATTTGTTGGAAAAATTTACGAATAATTGTTGGTAGAAATAGACAAACGAGTGTCAAAAATGATGTTTAGAATTAAAGTCATTTTTGACCTGAGTTGTCGTTACTTCGCAGGAATTATGAGTAAATTTGCTTGATTATTTCACGAACACTTAAAACATATAAAATAAAGTTGTGATTTAAGTTTTCTGAATTGTAAAATACGAGTTTTTGTGAGTCTAATAAATGTAATAACTATATTATAAATAGTTGTAAAGATAATAACTAAATATTCTATTTTTGTAGCTGTTAATGTTTCTATATATGGCTACTTTTTTAATTTTATTTCACGTGAAATAATGATTTCATTATTTCATTAGTGAAATAATAGAATCAATAAACTACCTGAAATTAGGGAAATAAAGAGTCTTTTATTAAACGGAAGTAGAAAATGCATTAAGTACTTCTTTATCAGCTACTGTTAGACAAAATAACACAAACTACAGCTCATAAATTAAGTCCGTTGCATAGACTATAGGCTGATATTTTCTATCAAAATGCAAGTAAAACTTCTCACGAAGTATTTTAAGGAGTTGAGGTCCTGTTTCATCTAGGAATATTGTCCTATAGATAAAGACGTATCTAAAAGCAACAAGCATAGTTAAAAAATATTAATAATGGTGTGAAAAATATGAGTACGGAAGTAACTATTGCTTTTTCACGATTTTTAAGACGTACAGTATTTTAAGGAATTGAGGTCCTGTTCCTGTTAGGAATGTTGTTCTATAACTAATGACATATCTGAAAGCAACAAGCATAGTTAAAATGTGTGAAAAATTATGAGTACGGAAGTAACT
Source organism: Stenolophus ochropezus (assembly GCA_035578165.1). Taxonomy (NCBI): domain Eukaryota; kingdom Metazoa; phylum Arthropoda; class Insecta; order Coleoptera; family Carabidae; genus Stenolophus; species Stenolophus ochropezus. The sequence goes on along the minus strand of JAQOWZ010000008.1, from coordinate 34,060,711 downwards.
ATTGCTTTTTCTCGATTTTTAAGACGTACTTGTATTCTTTCTGGTAGTAGTAGTACATTTTGTAGAAAGGTTGGGAAAAAGAGAAATATACGAGAGATACAAGCGATAAACATCAGGAACATAAGTTTGAAAAACGCTCGGTTTCCTTTGGAAGCTTATTTATCATTACACATCATTTCCTACCTATGTTTCCGTGTTGGGTCTGGATTTATGTTTAGCATTAGCTGCGAATAAATTGGCATTTTTTGATGTTGGCAAAAATCGAACGAAAGCCTTCCAAGTTCCTCCGTAATAAATCATATGTATTAACCGTGACCCAAATACATTAATGCCTGCATTAAACTTTCGTCGAAGATGGCTATGTATTATTTATTTCCAAAAGCCAAAGCACGACTTAATGTTTTCATCGTTAGTATGCACTTACACAATACAAGATATCATGATTGAACGAATCAGATATTTGTTCTAAGAACTATGTATATAATCTTTGAAAACCACTAATTATAATGACGTGAAAAGTAGTTATGGAAAAACTCTGATATGAACACATACTTTTTGTGGCACAAAAAAAAGGCCTTCGAGTAAATTGCCCTTTTCGCACTGTCGATTGCAATAAAAAGGTAGGTGCATAGCTAGATGTTGTATTCCCACATACAAAATTTAAACATTCTATACGGCTAAGCTAGGGATGGTCAAAACAAATATTTCCGTTGAAACCTGAAAACTGAAATTTTTCGCGATTACAATACATCATTTACTTTGTACAAAAAAGTTCAAAGAGGTAATCTACAATAATAAAATCTAATTTTGTCTTGAAGAAGGAGAGGGAAACTTATTTTTTAATGGGAAAGTAGATAATTTGAATACTTTAAGAAAATTTAGAAAATGTGCTGAAAAATTGGGTTTAAGGGACTTTTAAATTTGTCAATAAGATAATGATCCCAAACATACTACACGTAAACTGCTAGAATAGTTATTGTACAATTGCAGACAACAATTAAAAACGCCTCCACAGTCTACAGATTCGCAAAATCTGTCTTCATTAAAAAATTCATATCTCGGAAAATACTACCCTTGGAATTTTTTCACTATTTTTCCAATAATGTAGACGGTTGAATGAAGGGAATAAGGTACTATTTAGTAAAAGTTAGAAGTCTTCAATTTTTGAAGTCACAAATTTAATTCGCAAAATCTGTCTTCATTAAAAAATTCATATCTCGGAAAATACTACCCTTGGAATTTTTTCACTATTTTTCCAATAATGTAGACGGTTGAATGAAGGGAATAAGGTAGTATTTAGTAAAAGTTAGAAGTCTTCAATTTTTGAAGTCACAAATTTAATTTGCAAAATCTGTCTTCATTAAAAAATTCATATCTCGGAAAATACTACCCTTGGAATTTTTTCACTATTTTTCCAATAATGTAGAGGGTTGAATGAAGGGAATAAGGTACTATTTAGTAAAAGTTAGAAGTCTTCAATTTTTGAAGTCACAAATTTAATTCGCAAAATCTGTCTTCATTAAAAAATTCATATCTCGGAAAATACTACCCTTGGAATTTTTTCACTATTTTTCCAATAATGTAGAGGGTTGAATGAAGGGAATAAGGTACTATTTAGTAAAAGTTAGAAGTCTTCAATTTTTGAAGTCACAAATTTAATTCGCAAAATCTGTCTTCATTAAAAAATTCATATCTCGGAAAATACTACCCTTGGAATTTTTTCACTATTTTTCCAATAATGTAGAGGGTTGAATGAAGGGAATAAGGTACTATTTAGTAAAAGTTAGAAGTCTTTAATTTTTGAAGTCACAAATTTAATTCGCAAAATCTGTCTTCATTAAAAAATTCATATCTCGGAAAATACTACCCTTGGAATTTTTTCACTATTTTTCCAATAATGTAGAGGGTTGAATGAAGGGAATAAGGTACTATTTAGTAAAAGTTAGAAGTCTTCAATTTTTGAAGTCACAAATTTAATTCGCAAAATCTGTCTTCATTAAAAAATTCATATCTCGGAAAATACTACCCTTGGAATTTTTTCACTATTTTTCCAATAATGTAGAGGGTTGAATGAAGGGAATAAGGTACTATTTAGTAAAAGTTAGAAGTCTTTAATTTTTGAAGTCACAAATTTAATTCGCAAAATCTGTCTTCATTAAAAAATTCATATCTCGGAAAATACTACCCTTGGAATTTTTTCACTATTTTTCCAATAATGTAGAGGGTTGAGTGAAGGGAATAAGGTACTATTTAGTAAAAGTTAGAAGTCTTCAATTTTTGAAGTCACAAATTTAATTCGCAAAATCTGTCTTCATTAAAAAATTCATATCTCGGAAAATACTACCCTTGGAATTTTTTCACCATTTTTCCAATAATGTAGAGGGTTGAATGAAGGGAATAAGGTACTATTTAGTAAAAGTTAGAAGTCTTCAATTTTTGAAGTCACAAATTTAATTCGCAATATCTGTCTTCATTAAAAAATTCATATCTCGGAAAATACTACCCTTGGAATTTTTTCACTATTTTTCCAATAATGTAGAGGGTTGAATGAAGGGAATAAGGTACTATTTAGTAAAAGTTAGAAGTCTTCAATTTTTGAAGTCACAAATTTAATTCGCAAAATCTGTCTTCATTAAAAAATTCATATCTCGGAAAATACTACCCTTGGAATTTTTTCACTGTTTTTCCAATAATGTAGAGGGTTGAATGAAGGGAATAAGGTAGTATTTAGTAAAAGTTAGAAGTCTTCAATTTTTGAAGTCACAAATTTAATTCGCAAAATCTGTCTTCATTAAAAAATTCATATCTCGGAAAATACTACCCTTGGAATTTTTTCACTATTTTTCCAATAATGTAGAGGGTTGAATGAAGGGAATAAGGTACTATTTAGTAAAAGTTAGAAGTCTTCAATTTTTGAAGTCACAAATTTAATTCGCAAAATCTGTCTTCATTAAAAAATTCATATCTCGGAAAATACTACCCTTGGAATTTTTTCACTATTTTTCCAATAATGTAGAGGGTTGAATGAAGGGAATAAGGTACTATTTAGTAAAAGTTAGAAGTCTTCAATTTTTGAAGTCACAAATTTAATTCGCAATATCTGTCTTCATTAAAAAATTCATATCTCGGAAAATACTACCCTTGGAATTTTTTCACTATTTTTCCAATAATGTAGAGGGTTGAATGAAGGGAATAAGGTAGTATTTAGTAAAAGTTAGAAGTCTTCAATTTTTGAAGTCACAAATTTAATTCGCAAAATCTGTCTTCATTAAAAAATTCATATCTCGGAAAATACTACCCTTGGAATTTTTTCACTATTTTTCCAATAATGTAGAGGGTTGAATGAAGGGAATAAGGTACTATTTAGTAAAAGTTAGAAGTCTTCAATTTTTGAAGTCACAAATTTAATTCGCAAAATCTGTCTTCATTAAAAAATTCATATCTCGGAAAATACTACCCTTGAAATTTTTTCACTATTTTCCCAATAATGTAGAGGGTTGAATGAAAAGAATAAGGTAGTATTTAGTAAAAGTTAGAAGTCTTCAATTTTTGAAGTCACAAATTTAATTCCCAAAATCTGTCTTCATTAAAAAATTCATATCTCGGAAAATACTACCCTTGGAATTTTTTCACTATTTTTCCAATAATGTAGAGGGTTGAATGAAGGGAATAAGGTACTATTTAGTAAAAGTTAGAAGTCTTCAATTTTTGAAGTCACAAATTTAATTCGCAAAATCTGTCTTCATTAAAAAATTCATATCTCGGAAAATACTACCCTTGGAATTTTTTCACTATTTTCCCAATAATGTAGAGGGTTGAATGAAGGGAATAAGGTAGTATTTAGTAAAAGTTAGAAGTCTTCAATTTTTGAAGTCACAAATTTAATTCGTAAAATCTGTCTTCATTAAAAAATTCATATCTCGGAAAATACTACCCTTGGAATTTTTTCACTATTTTTCCAATAATGTAGAGGGTTGAATGAAGGGAATAAGGTACTATTTAGTAAAAGTTAGAAGTCTTTAATTTTTGAAGTCACAAATTTAATTCGCAAAATCTGTCTTCATTAAAAAATTCATATCTCGGAAAATACTACCCTTGGAATTTTTTCACTATTTTTCCAATAATGTAGAGGGTTGAATGAAGGGAATAAGGTAGTATTTAGTAAAAGTTAGAAGTCTTCAATTTTTGAAGTCACAAATTTAATTCGCAAAATCTGTCTTCATTAAAAAATTCATATCTCGGAAAATACTACCCTTGGAATTTTTTCACCATTTTTCCAATAATGTAGAGGGTTGAATGAAGGGAATAAGGTACTATTTAGTAAAAGTTAGAAGTCTTCAATTTTTGAAGTCACAAATTTAATTCGCAATATCTGTCTTCATTAAAAAATTCATATCTCGGAAAATACTACCCTTGGAATTTTTTCACTATTTTTCCAATAATGTAGAGGGTTGAATGAAGGGAATAAGGTACTATTTAGTAAAAGTTAGAAGTCTTCAATTTTTGAAGTCACAAATTTAATTCGCAAAATCTGTCTTTATTAAAAAATTCATATCTCGGAAAATACTACCCTTGGAATTTTTTCACTATTTTTCCAATAATGTAGAGGGTTGAATGAAGGGAATAAGGTACTATTTAGTAAAAGTTAGAAGTCTTCAATTTTTGAAGTCACAAATTTAATTCGCAAAATCTGTCTTCATTAAAAAATTCATATCTCGGAAAATACTACCCTTGGAATTTTTTCACTATTTTTCCAATAATGTAGAGGGTTGAATGAAAAGAATAAGGTACTTTTTAGTAAAAGTTAGAAGTCTTCAATTTTTGACGTCAGAAATTTAATTCGCAAAATCTGTCGTCATTAGAAAATTCATATATCGGAAAGTACGACCCTGGGAATTTTTTCACTATTTTTCCAGTAATGTAGAAGCTTGAATAAAGGGAATAAGGTACTTTTTAGTAAATGTTAGAAGTCTTCAATTTTTGACGTTAGAAATTTAATTCGCAAAATTTGTCTTCATTAAAAAATTCATATCTCGGAAAGTACGACCCTGGGATTTTTTTCACTATTTTTCCAGTAATGTAGAGGCTTGAATGAAGGGAATAAGGTACTTTTCAGTAAAAGTTAGAAGTCTTCAATTTTTGACGTCAGAAATTTAATTCGCAAAATCTGTCTTCATTAAAAAATTCTCTGTGATTTATTTAAAAAAAATTGTAAAATAAGTCGCTCAAAGAATATAAAAGAATTACTACATTTATGGTAGAAGTGAGGGGTAAAATTGACTCCCAAACTTCAATAAAATTAGTGGAAAGCATGGTGGTTAAAAAATCATTGATTCTATATAATTTTCAGGTGTACGGGGACTAAATTACTTAGTTGATATAATAAATATAGTATCTTTTTCTCGATTTCATTACAAAAAATTTAGAAAGTCAATACATTACTTTATTTATTAATATAGTAAGTTATAATATAAAATTTATTTCGTGTATATATATTCAATAAAAAAAATTAAAAGAGTAGAAAAATAAATTCCTTTACTGGTGAGGGAGACTAATTGGTTTGAGTGTAAAAAATACTTGTTCTATTAAACTATTTGGAAAGGATTACGAATCCTTTGAAAACAGATACATATAATGTTTTTTCAGTCATATATCACTTGAAATTTGAAAGTATCCCGGTAGGAATCCAACGAAGTTCGTATCATATTTCAAACTTGTTTCGTCTCCCAACAGCTACTTAGCATTTGATTGACAACCCCTTGTAAATCCAAGCTGTTTCAGGCATCACTGAACCCCAAAGTCCGGATTAACTAATCACTTAAACCTGTGATAGTTATCCTCAAGTTTATACCAAGTCTTACAAGCTACAGACGCAGAACACATTCCCTACGTCATTTTACGGATTCTTATCCTTTTCATATTCAAGTTTCAAGTTGTTATTACCGTAGACAAATTGTATTGTTCCTTGATATGGAATGTATTGTCTTCAACGTGGTATATAAGGGTAATAATAAGGAAAAACCTTAAACAGGTTGATACCTTACTTTCTAGTCAATAGATTGTATATTTATAACTTTACAATAAGCTTATTATATATCTTCAAGACTAGACAGTCAAATCTCTTCAACCTACGTGGAAAAATCGCTCATTTTATGATAAATATATGTGATTTTTGCCAGTCCATCCATTTTTTGACATAACGTTTGAACTTCTTTATGTCTTAAACACACTATTCTTCAATAACTTTATATATACATTTAAAAAGCGACTCTGAAAGTAAAAACATACTTAATACAGGGTGGGGTAAAACACCCTTCCTAGTTTTGAAGATGAATTAAAAATACTAGTAGACATATTAAAGTTTTATTTGATGTGAACACTTTGTATGCTACATTATAAATATTTTTTGCTACACTTCATTTAAACTTATTTCACTTGAAAGTGAGATCATACTAATGCTAATGATTCATCAAATTCCATTCGTTTCATCATATATGGAAATGGACCATCTTTTAATTTTTTTATTAAAATAATATCACTATTCCTTACTGCAACAAAATATATTATTTCCAAGTCGATACGAAGAAGAAGGAGTAGTAGCTAAAATAAAATTTTACAGACTCATACGTTAAAATTTGATTTATGCCCGTTTGCACCAACAAGGCTTAAATTTTAAACCAGACTTAAACAAAAAAATCTAATCGAATTTTTGACAGCAATGTTAAATTATGCATTTGACATTTAATTTCGAGTCGATATTGTCTATTTAAGGCAAGCTTAAAATTTAAGTCATGTTGGTGCAAACGGCCATTAAAGACTCATCCTTCAAGTTTAATTAATCTATATTTTAATAGTATTATATATTTGCAGTTTATTTCTGCACATAAACATAAAATAACAAACATATCATTCTATAATATTAATGGTGAATTTATTTATTATTTACCTTTGATAATAATTTGTCTGATTTCATGCAGAGAAATATTTGTCACTTTGACAGTACGTTTGTTATCATAGCCATCGCCGTCTCAATAGCTATTATAGCTGACATTTTACAAATACATAATGCTATTTATTTATGTTTTTAATTAATAATTTAATGATTTCGAAAAAAATGTAATGTATATCTAAGGACTACAGTATTTTTTGTTATCCACATGGTTTATTCTCCTCGGTATAAATTCCATATGCGTAATAAAAAATTATACTTTAGTCCCTTGATACACAGATAACAATTTCGCGAACATATTAGTGTTGTATTTAAAAAAAATGAAGTGTAGAGAATAGATATTAATTTTTGATTAAGTTAATGGGTGCATTATGAATTTAGGTTATGTAGTAACATATTCCTTGGCTGAGCTCGTTCAATACGTGACATACGATGCATAATAGCATAATTAAATGTATGAAACATACATGTGCATTAACTAATGAAACCAGCGTAGCCTGTAGGGAGTTTTATGTAAATATCCCGGAATTCTCGGAATGCACCGAATGAAGATTTGAGTTTGTAATTTTCTCAAGCGATTTAATGAGTTTACAGGATAATGGAGTACATTTTTACAAAGGAAGTTACCTTAAGGAAGAATTAAAACGATTTAAGGTGTGAGCCAAAGAAAACTTCAACGACCGTTTTATTTTATGCGCGGTAAAAGACATCGTAAACGAAACAATGTTTTGCCAGCATTAATTTTTTCTTTTATCAACATTCTAGAAGGAAAAGACCTTAATTGTGACTGCTATACTTAATCCGCGAAAAAAGAAAATCACTTTGAATTTCACAATAAAACTTCAAATTACAAATAAACTTTACCTTACCTTCTGACATTGACAATTATTTCTACCGTGAGTATTTTTTAACGGAAAAAATGAAATTTATCATTTTCATAGTTACGACTTATTTTTGCAAACTAATGTTTTGTTCACATATACGTTCTTTGGATAGAATACGAAAAAACCTAAATTTCAATTTTTTATCTCGAAACTTTTATTTAACTTAAGTAGATTCCAAATTTTTAAACATAATTCAATTATCTCTTTTTGTTCTCGATATATTTGATTTCAAAATTATACCTTAAAAAATAGGTTTTTTAGGTATATCCCTTAAATGGTTAGGTTTACGACTTTGACGATCTCACCATTCCATTACAATTGACTGGTGAGGTCACCGAAGTAGTAAACCTAACCATTAAGGGGATATACCTAAAAAAAACTATTTTTTAGGTATTGCCAAAACTCAATTTTAAACATGGATATCTCGAGAACGGTAAGAGATAATTCAATTCGGTTTGAAAATTTGAAATCAGCACATATTTACATAAGTCTAGAAAATGAAAAGTTTGGAGAAAAAAATTTTCTCCGAGATATTTTGAAATTTATGTTTCTTCGATTTTCTCATTTTGCACCTAATCGTTCCAAAGAACGCATATACAGAGAAAACATTTCTTTATGTAACTTTTCCCGTAGAATCGATTAATATAATCGATGATATTGTATCTCTACCCATTTTGGAGATACAGCCAAAAAACACTCTTTTTTAGATGCAACTTTGACACCAAATATCTCAGGTACGAAAAGAGATAATTAAATTCTGTTTAAAAATTTGAAATCAATCAAAGTAAACTATATTCCAAAATCATAATTTTGGATACAAAAATAAGTATTTTTGGGATATTTCGCGTTTGTCAACACAATTTTTGACTTAGTAATGCTGTTTGGTTTGTTTCAACTATACACAAATTTAATATGGTGTTATAGGTTTTTAAAATAAATGAAACTTAGATAATAAATCGACAGAATAAAATCAAAAAAGCGCAATAGTATGGCAGGTTTTGAAATTAGGGCAGTGATATTTATTAAAAAAGTTTCTCAATAATATATCTGCTATGTTTGTGTCAATCAAATATCAAGTCGTAACCATGGACCACTAAAATGCAATAAAAGTTGCCAAAAAACCAATACCTTAGGTAAGAATTTAGTATCACCTATGATGATTAATGTAGTTACTATATGTAACGACATCTTCTACGGGTGCAAATTCCAGGACCGTATACGTGTTAATTAATGAATCTTTCTTGTCTTACGATCCGTGAAAACGTCGTTCCGACACATTTAACCGAGAGAAGCAATCTGGGCTTGTCCTTCCAACTATACCTAGTTAACAGTTACTGTTTTATACGGGGTAATGCAGAAGCTTACTCGGATTATACCTAGAGGTATACTACTCTTATATTCTTACTACAATATTATAAATTCAAAAACATTTGCTTTAATATTAAATTGAACTGAATTAACACATTAATGTTATTCTTGTTTTGCAAATAGTTAATACCGCTTTTATTTTGGCAAAGTAAACATATGCTCATTTGACACAACATTATTTACTATAGTGATTTGAGCTTTGAGTAAATATCACTATAATAGTAATTAAATTAATTACGAAATTAATTAATTTTGCACTGTTGTTCGTTTTACAATTTACACAGAAAACAAAGATAATCTGCAAATAAAATAAATTAATTGAATTGGGACCATCAAATGAAAACAATGCTGTTTGTCCCTCAATTAACAAATTCTATTGACGGACGCAGGGACTTAAATATAATTCGGGTAAATATAGCAAGCTTTTGATTTTAAACTTTCAAATTGGGATTTATTACCGAACTATTCCTAACTTAATAGATAAAGTTTTCTGCCATTATTATAGTTTAAACTTCTGAAGAATAATAAATAACAGTTTAAAGTTCTCAGTATTTACTTAAAATTGATATAGCTACTATACTACTATAAAAACTTGAAACATTATTTGAGATCCAAGATGAAATACATATAAGTGATATCTTCAGTACAAAATATATTTAAATTAATAGTTATTTCTTCAACAAAATAAAATATAAAGTCTGCTTCCTAGAGTTGACCTTCACGTCATTAATCGTATTTACTATATGATTCAAATCGACAAAGAGAAAAGAAGTATTGATTAATTTATCTTGTCTGGTGAAATCATGTGATAAACTAATCAAAAACTGAAAGTATCATATACAAATTAGTTTATCTGAAACAAGATTTTCAACCGAAACCGAAATCATAACCGAATTTTTGACTCGTCTTCTAGTTACGGCCTAAACCGAAATCGAAACTTATGTAGTTAGTTAAAAAATTATTTTTGTAGAAATAATGACAAGTATTGCAAGCTCACTTTTATAATAAAATTGTTTTTAGGATGCCTGATTTCTCATAAAAATGTTATGAAACCAAACGTCACTTTTAAGAAAAGCACTCAAAATTGAGCTGGAAATACGGGCCACTATCTTTACTAAAGAAGTAAAGATTTTAGTTGTCTATCACCACCTCACAAATGTCACAAAATAATCACAATCAAATAAGTAGTGTTTGTTATTAACTAACAGTTTCTTTTATAATGTATGCTATTCTCTTAAAAAATAAGGTTATTTTTTTTTAATTAATTTCACAATAACTCGTTGTTTTAATTCTAAAAATTAAATTACAAAATACAAATAAAATAAAGGATGAAATATACATAAATAGTTGTAGATTAAACTAACGAAAAACAAATTATCCACGCCAGAATCACCTTCATAAATATCTTTTACCGCGGTTTCATTATTGTTTCTATTTAATTTTTATCGTAGGTTGGACGTAAAAGCTTATACATAGCACCACCATTATTTTCTGAAATATTATAGTTATAAAAAAACAAGATAATCTTAGTATTCTTCACAGAGAGATGATATGCTAGAGATTAACATTCCTAGAATATTTCGAAATCAAGAAGAATCTTCATTAGACTTAATTGACCATCCATTCTTGGATTGTGTGATCTGCCTTTTTCCTTAACCTGGATTATATAATAAGCTTTCTAAATTTCACTATTTGTTTTGTTATAAATACTTGATTGTCGTAGTCTTTCCTCAGTACTTCTTCGCCGTAACTGGCGAAATTGTACAATAAAGTAAATATATTTTTGCCTTGTTTTCTATCATTTTAATATGTTTCACCGAGTATCAACAGCCTCTTTCATTGAATTTAATAAACGGAGTTTCATATGTTGTGATAAATGCTATAAGGTTGTAAGTAAGTTTGGGTGAAGAAGCGACATGAGACAGCTCGGAAGGAGTGTTATCATAGTGTCTGGAAGTTGTATTTGTAGAGGTGTAATGTAATTCCACTAACAGGTAATACGGTCCTGGTCCTTGAGGCTTTTAACAGAGGCGGATTAAGAGGGTTTGACCGTGGAATTAAAATGGGAAAACACGTTTGTTCGTTTTAACAAAGTTTTTCCATTAGACGGGCGATCCGAAGGCGGTCAAGTTTCACCGTCGGCAGCAGCAACGGTAACGAACACTGGCTGGAATGTCAATTATTCCAAATAATGGCCGCGGAATCTTGCCCAATTCCGCTCCTAATGTTGCGTTCAATACGAGATCTTAACTTGGGGAAATTTAAAGCCTTTCAACTACTCCAACTATTTCTCCCTTTTATTCTCCGAATTCCACATTCTGCCTTTACTAACTCTCCACTACACTATTTCTACTCTATACATTCTACATTCTACTATGGTTTGAAAGAATAAAGGTTTTGAAACATCCATGGACATTACTGGAATTTAAATCTCTATATCAACTAAGCTACCAATTTCCTAAAATAAATGTTGTTTTACGAGTCTTAACCACCTTTGTAAGTATACAACTTACTAAAAGAAGAAACACTTATAATTAGTGATCCATGGATCAAAATCTTTCTTTAATTCAAAATACAATTTTTGGATCCAAATTTAGATTTTTGAAAATATATAATATATTGATAGATGTCTATGCGCTGATTTTAAATTTACAAACAGATTTTAATTACCTCTTTTCGTTCCTCACATTTTGCTCTTAAAGATTAACTACAAGAAAGTATATTTTTTTGGGTATATATCTAAAATGGGTATAAATTAAAATCTAAGCCATTATATCAGTCGATACTACTGATAAATTTACATTAAGAAATACCTCCCTTGGAACAATTTGGTTAAAAATGAGAACTTAAACGTAGAGAAAACATTTCTTTATGCATTTTTGCCTGTAAAATCGGCTGGTAAAATCGTTTAGTTTGTATCTCTACTCATTTTTGAAATAAATTAAAAAAACACATTTTTTTGTTGTGCAAAAATCTCAAAAACGAAAGGGATATTAAAATTCTATTTAAAATTTTGAAATTAAACGTCCAAAGAATATAAAACTACTACATTTATGCTACAAAAATGGGGTAAAATTACTTCCAAACTCCAAGAAAATTAGTGGAAAGTATAACAAACCGTTTGAGGGAAGTAATTCTCATGAATGGCGATTCAAAAAATAATTTATTCAATATAATTTACAGGTTTACGGAGACTGAACTGGCTTATTTATTTGTTAAAATAAATATAATATTTTCTTTCTTTTCACCATATATTTCTAGATAGATTACTAGCATATAGTAATCTAGTAACTGTAGGGAACATCTTGTTATGGGTTTGAAATCAATTAAGCACAGCTTTTAGTTAAGATGAAGATGGGATATGAACCCCAGCCTTACAGTGAACGACCATTCCAAAGTCGTTATAGGAAAAAGACGATAAGCCTCCATTACGACTTGTACATCAGAATATGGACTGCAGTGGGAAAGTTGTAAAGAATTGGTGTATTGTTTCGCCCTATTGATCGCCCGAGGCATTTTTAGACGCTGGAGTTTTATGCTGGTGCGTGAAAACAATAAAAGAGCATTCCAGTTTTAAAACAGAATTTGAATGCATGTATGTAAACGGGCCAGACGGATTCCTATAGCGTATAGCATACAGCGTATAGAGTATATACAACTTCCCACTTGCAGCAATAAGTCATGAATAAAAACAAAATCTTCGGGCTACTCCTTTTTGCGGCTTTGTGGAATTGAGAGCATTGTTTTCAAATCTCCCGTTATTTTTATTATATCCCACAAAACTACATCTGCAGTGTATATTCCAGAGAATAATAATATTTAACGGTATATTCGTTCAAAAAAATTTCCTTAATAGTTATTCATTTAGGAGACTTTTGCTCTTTGAGTACACTGTCCCAATAAACTTTCTAAAATGGATGGGTACAGCAATCAAATCATCTGTGACACAAAGTACCTAAGGTACTTGTTCTATGACAAGTTTTAATTGCATTTTAGAATTGTAGGTTGTCAAAGTATAGCCTCGACAAGAGACCTTCTTATAGCGGTTTCCAAGCTAATCGGATATAATCGTTTTTTTTTTTGGATAAAAATTGGCTACGTGAATATTACTTAAGTAAATAATTCAAAATTCCTTTTCTTCACTCAATATATTTTAACAACTGATGTACATTTTGGTTGCGAAGCAACCATCATCGGAGTACAATACTTACGTGTTACGTACCTATGTATTTTGGTTAACTTAGAAATTATTTCCTTAGAATCTGATGATTTTGTATGTATATAAATACATAACTTGAAAGTTGACAATTAAATCTAGCTGTTACATATCAACTAGGTAAAATCATACTGAAAAAGGCGTTTTCATTACCATGGAGTTTACCAATTAGATAAATTTAATCTGTTTGGTACTTGATAGGAACTTTAACAAAGTTAGGGCCGGTTTTTCCACCTCTGGTTAAAGTGTCAGTTACCTAAACCGTCAATTAACAGAAAAATATCGCATATCGTAAATAGTAAATAACATATATTTTTGACAACTTACATTACTTTTTCGAAGCGATATTTTTCTATTAACCGATGGTAAAGGTAACTGACACTATAACCAGAGATGGAAAAACCGGCCCTAAAACCTGTAAATAACTATTATTTGATATAGGAAATTTAAATTTGAGAAAAATGAGATTTTTAGCTTGTCTAGGGAGAATTTTGAAAACGAGTGCATAATGGTGTCCACTATGATAAAGTTGTAAGCCTGAGTTAAAATTGTCGAGATAATTTTGGAAGCGGCCGGATTTAAGTTGTGGGATTATGTAGCTTTTGTAAATGTTGATGTTTTATGTTTGAAACTGAAATTAATTTCCAACTTTGTTTTTGTTTGCGAGTATTTTAATAATTAATTGTTAGTTTAGGTCAAAATAAGACGGTGTAAAGTTTGGGCAAATACTGAAGGAGCAATTTTCAAATTAAACGCTGTGACCAAGTTTGCGCAAAACTTGAAAACAGCAAGCCAACGCTGTATTGTTCAAATTTACATACCGCGATATTACCTTTTGTGTAACCGAATGTGTATTTCAATACATTCTCATTTAAAGGTTCCTAAATCAAAACCTCTATAAGTTTTACTCAAATGAGAGAGTCCTGAGGGAGTGCTCGGCAGTAAATCTCTATCCCGAAGACTTGCTGACCTAGCCGGGTCTCCCGGGTGCCATGTGTCGGCTGAGGTGATACCGTGTAACCAAACGGGTAAATGGGACATGGATGTTTAGAATAGCTCCAGACGAAATATAGGCTGTTGGGACATCTGCTTTATAAAGACACATACGCTCAACAAAACATCCTTCTACGAGGGACTACACCTTAATGTACTCTTCATTTATTGTGCACAAATAGAAAATGGTTGATATTTTATAGTTGAACTATCTAGAATTGGTCTTCGGAAACCAATAAAAGAAGAAAGTATTCTATGCTTTTAAAGTTTTTTATTGAATATATATACACGAAATAAATTTTATATTGCACTTACTATATTATAGTTATTTATGGTATAAGTGTGTTACATTACAGATAAGTTACGTGGGAAAAGTTTAGCTCACGAGGCCGTTAGGCCGAGTGTGATAGGTAATTAACACACGTGTTCCATACAACATTTTATCCAACATATTTTAATCATTGATATAAAATACATATAAGATTATTGACAGATGGAATTTCGATATGATATTTAGGAACAAAATAGAGTAGAGAAGGTTTTATAACGTAGTTACTATGATACGAACCAAAAAACAGTGAGCTAATATATTTAGCTCACTAGTGACTTATGACCTACTTTATTTATCTAAAAACAGTCTACTTATATCGTTATAATTACACGGAGTTGGATAAATAAATAAAAAGATGTATTGACTCCCTCAATTTTTTAAATGAAATCGAGAAAATAAATATTATATTTATTATAACAACAAAGTACGTCAATTTAGTCTCTGTACACTTGAAAGTTATATAGAATCAATGATTTTGAACCGTCATTCATTAAAATTACTTCCCTTTAATTATTTTTCTTGGAGTTTGGGAGTCAATTTTACCCCATTTTTCTACCATAAATGTACGACTTCTTTTACATTCTTAAGGCGTCTTGTTTTACCCGTTTTTTTAAATAAATCACAGAGATGTTCAATTGGATTTATAATTTAGAGGCTGTGGAATCGCTTTTAATAGTTGTCTACAATTGTACAATAACTATTCTAGCATTTTACGTGTAGTATGTTTGGGGAAATTATCCTGTTGAAAGATATAGGGATCCCTTAAACCCAATCTTTCAGCACATTTTTCCAAAATTTATCAAATCAAAATGTTTGGTTTGTTTTAACTTTACACAACTTTGATATGGGGTAATAGGTTTTGAAAATAGATAAAGGGTAGATAATAAAGCGACAGAATAAACTCAAAAGAAACAAATAGGATTGCAGGTTTGAAATCTATGACCTGGTGGACAAAGAATACAAAAACACTACAAGAACATCATTAGAGCAAAGATATTTTTGGAACATTAATTAGCGATTCTGTTCGAATTGGAGTACGATGATTGACCAAGCAGGCGTATATAAGCTATAATTTTCTGTTTTCGGTCGATACCCATTCAAGCGGGACATTCTGTGGATCAGAAAATTTGTAAAATAAATCCGGGGTGTATGAAACAGAGATGATTAATGCATGGAGGTAAATCACACCGGACACTGACAGCGGCCTATCTCCCATCGCGAGAAGAAACGCAAGACCTCTATTCAAATCAATACACCCACGGCCTTTAAATAACTACCTACACGGAAATACACCCAGGGATTAAACTTTCTCTACAATGTATACCATTCTTCTGCCTACACATTACAATCAATTGTTAGAAACGTCAAACTATACAAATCACCAATAAAATAGTATTCCTGACATTATATTAATTGTATTGTATTGATAATACCTTCCATTTTCCACTGTTTATCCTCATGGCGTCAATTGCAACCATGAGATTCAAATCTTTGGGGAGGAAAGGGGATTGATGGCATCATCTTGTCGGGTGAAATCATGTGATTTCCCAAATAAATAAATGCCAAAACTTTAGATTAATTAAACGTATTATGTGTTCGTCAATTCTTTCGTTAGAAGAATTTAGTTTCTGCAAAAGTTAATATAATTGTCATAAACTGTTTAAAATTTAAAGTTTTAATATATGTAAGGTTTTCCCGCGTTACGTTTTAGTCGTTTCCACAATTACATTTGATATTTTGACGTGAATAATCAAAATTAGTTTAGGATGTGCGCAAATGTATTGTATTAATAATTTCCTATGCTCAGGCGTTAAATATTTTTTCCTATGCACCTGATTATTTCTATCATAAAATTGTGTATTGTAACATGTATTTACAGCGTTGACATTTGTAAATGACAATGACATTAACAAAATTCTATTTTTTGTATAGTAACTGTAGTGATATGTAATAATTTCACACTTGTAGAACCAAGGTTCTATAGACAAATGATAAATATTTCATATTAAGTCAAAAATTGCTATTTGTCATATATGTGAAATAAAATGAAAAATCAAGCATGCACTTAATATGCATTTTATATATTTCCGATCACTGCTCATAACAATCCTTGATATTATGTTAATAGCTATTAAGTTACAAAAATGCAAGTCCATCTATTATTTCTAGGAAGGTGTAATAGATCAAGGCGAATATCGAGGTTTTAGTAACTTTTGAGTATGTTAAGGTGTACATCTTAATTTAATTTTAATTAATTTAATAATAAAATACGGAAGTACAAAGCCTAATATATTTGTAATAATTTCCCGAAGTTCCCAAATCTCTAATTTCACAATAAAAATAAGACAAACTTGTTGTAGAAAAAATATATTTCTTAGAATTCTAATGTGAAGTGTAACTGAAGGTTATCTGTGAAGTTTCCTGCATACAATTGAAGGCTCTTGTTCTTTTTGTCGTGAATTGAGTTGAGCTAGGTAGATAAACCCTATTTCCATCGCATCTCCGATCCAATCTGATTTAAATGTAGAGTCGGAACATCTTGTATGTTTGCTCTTGAGTCAGCAGTTTAATTAATACTTTACACCTTTCGGCAGCAAGGTGCTAATACATGCATTTATTCCGACGGCCCTGGCCGAAGTTTGCTTAGCAATCAAGCAAGGGTAAGAAGTGAATTGATCTGCGTTGTTTGCCTCGAGTAATTTGACAAAGGGGGGTTGTTTTCAAGTGTGATTAAAACTCAAATTAGAAACAATGGGAACTTTCTACCAATACAACTCTAACGTCGAATCAACACGGAATACTTCCCAAATAAGGTTTCCAACAAATAACAACTCTTACAAGATAACCCACCAACGTGACATAGCGACAATGTTTCATACATCTCGGGTTCGAATACCGACCAGGGTATTTTATTATTTTATCATTATTTAGCCTATAAATTTGTTATTATTGACCAAGTGAATATTTCGAGATGGTTTTTCTATACCTAGTGACCAATTATAAAACATGTGTTAATGGTATATTATACACCAAGGTTGAGAAGACCATCATTATTGCCCTAGCGCCAAATTTTCGCACCGAGGTATATAAAACACTGGTCAATTATTATTATTATTATTTTATAATAAAATTGCTTTTAGGAAACATAATTTTATATTATAATCTTAGTCGCCCAAATGTCACTTAAGAAAAGTACTAATAAAAGTAAGCTCGGAATACAGGCCAGTATATAAAAGTCAAAATTAAAGTGGTTTTCTAATAAATTGAAGTCTTTTATTTAAATTAATAATCGAGTAATACCTTAAAAGGTAAGAAAACATTAGATTTTTGCGTTTAACAATATTTTAACTACATAAATTGGGTTACATTTTCGGCCGAAACTAGAATATGAGCCGAATATTCGGTTATGGTTATGGTTTCGGTTAAAAATCGTGTTTTGGTCGGACACTAGATGCTTATAAATATAAGTTTCTATTGTGAAAAACATGTCAAATAAATAACTGTACAGAAATGAGTAACAAATAAAATTGTGTACCGGTTTCTGGATATTAAGTCTTTGTTTATTTGTATAAAAATAAGCAGGTAACTAAGTCATATATGTATCTGTACGGTAATATTATTACCGTACTAACTTGTCAAAATTGGGAGAATTATATAGCTGTAGCTGTAAGCATGGTGTCATATCAACCCATACAGACTTGATCACGAAAACATTATTGAGAACAAAACTTTATAACATAATCTTTTTTACTAACGTCTTCAGTTTTTGATATTAGTAAACTATTGAACAAATCACGGATATTTTGAATCGTACCAGGCCTTAGATGACTTAAAATTCTCGCTTTAGAGATCTGATTTTAAATCAGTACTAATTATGATAGTCATAACAATCCAAGGTATGTAATAGCTGAAACTTTGGTTTAACTCCAGTATTTTTCTAAATAAAAATTAATAAATAAAAACTACAGTAAATATAACACTTTTACCATTAATCATATTTAAGAATAAGTCGTTAGAAGAAGTGAAATAAATTAACAAAATAACTATACTTCGAGTTTATATTCCTAGTTTTTATGACTTGAGTGAGTTAATAAATTGAAATAATTATTTCCATTCCATAAAACTTATCCAATGAAAATTGAAGTGCCGTAATTAAAAACTTTAACTTTATAAAAAACAGAGCAAAAATCTCTCGTATATCCAGTACATATCTATGTTTATTATTTTATTTACGTTCGATATCTAGTTTACTAGAGTCTAGGGACCCGTAAAAGAAAAGAAATTTCAAGGAAGTTTTATCAGCGGAACTAGGACAATATATCAAGTATCTTGCATATTTTTTGCGGAATGTGTTTTGCTGATGAAATTTGCACAGAAGTGATCAAGTGAGAAGATCGAGGGTTGTAATTAGTATTAAATTATTTAAACTGCTGTTACGTACGCTGCATTTCATTACACGGACTGCCATTGCTGTGCATACGCTAGCGTATATCACATTATAAGCCCTAACCATTCCAAACAGCCGGTGTTAAGTAAATTTCATATTTTCTTGCACCTCCACCATATTTTTCAAACATTACAATTCCCAGTAAGAAAACATGTGTGGGATCTTTGTTTCAGTATCTTCTAAGTTATCTATTTTTTTTTTCATTTATTACTTAATAATATAATGGACAAAATTGTCAATAATGGTATTCTCTTTTCTTTTTTTCTTGCACCTCCACCAAATATTTCAAACATTACAATTTCCCAGTTGTAAGAAAACATATGTGGGATCTTTGTTTCAGTATCTTCTAAGTTATCCAAATTTTTTTTTATTTATTACTTAATAATATAATGGATATAAGGCGCTGGTCAATAATGGTCTTCTAAATCGTGGTATATACATTATTTTTTTTATTACTAGCATTTCAATTCCAATGCTACTAAAAAAAATATATTGACAGTAACAAATATTTTGACATGAATATTAACTTGTTTCTTAATATTCACAAATATAAAATAGGCTGTCTTTGCTTTTATATTTGACGTTTCTGTTTATCAATTTCACATTTCATTTTTGGTTTAGTTTTATTTGATTTACTTATTTAATGTAGAAATGTCGTCTATATTTAAATTGTGAATCAATACTTTACACTTTACTTGAGTAAATGATACAAATAATATTTGAATTTTAAGACTGTTTCTTTAAAAAGTGACAGTTTTCATTATCGACTATGGTAATTGTTATTGACCGAGGTGACCATGGTTACCAAGTAAGCGGTAGTAAAAAACATTTTTTATACTTTGCGTTAACAATTACTCTATTATTATATAGAAAATAGTTTAATAATATAAAATATTGTTAAACTGTTGTGTTAGTTTTGTTCATGTAAAATTGGTACTTCTAACAATTCTACTCCACTGTAAATGTCAAATTAAAAATCTCAAATATTTATAAATGTGTTTTAATAAAGTTTATATTATTTCTGAGTATGACATCCGAATAAACAAAACTAATTTAAAATGATATTCAACAGAGTATATTTCACATTTATATATATCACTAGATTACAATCTGTTATTTTTTTAATTGAAATTTTTAAGATTTCGTGTTTTTGGAGAACTCCACGCTGCGTTCGTCAAACCTCAAACAACTCATGGAACAATATACCATCTTATAAAATTTGTATAATAACATACTATTGTTATGTCAAATAAAGGTTAATAATAGTGGGTATCTAGGCTAGCAGTGAAAAAAATACTTTATGCTTTGATGATTTAATATATAGATTGTTTCTTAAATAAAATATTTCGATTCCTCCACCGTGTTTAAAATCAAATTCAGCTAAAAATATTCACCATGTTGTGTGCGCAAATATGATATACCTGTGTTTCCCATGATGTGTGCGTGCACGGTTTATGTGTTCACACGCCGGCCCACACAAACAATACCTGAGACAAGTATTACACGCTGCGGCGCACAGCCGATGCACTGGGCCAGTTATCGTATTATTACATTAAACAAACCGTTATAACTGCCTGAATTATTGCTGGGACGATACCAGAGAGAAGCACAGTTAATTAGACGGAAAATGGACACACTATACACCATCTACATTTTGTATCACACACAAAATACATTACAGATATTATTATTCATATTGTACCAAGAGGAGGATTTCTGCTGAAGCAGCATTATAAAAATGGAGGAGGCACTGAAAATAGGTACTTTTTCTACGACCATTAAAAATTGGCTTTTGAACTTGAACTTCCTTGTACGAAGTAAAATTTCGGTTTTCAAATTTTAATGCAATGTTTTGATTACTTTCGGCGTGACGTCTGTACGTACGTACATATGTATGTATATATCTCGCATAACTCAAAAATGATTAGCCGTAGAATGTAAAATTTTTGTATATGGGACTGTCTGAAAAATCTTATCTGATTGTCAAATGAAATAAGTTTAAATGACGTGCAGTAAAAAATGTGTATAATTTAATAGTAATATGCAGAGGATTCCCTAGGCCTCCGGCGTCAGTTTACAATTGATGGCAACTGACAACTTTCTGCGGAATACAGAAACCGACTGGAATGGCAAATTTTCTTGTTTCTGCAAGCCAGCCTTTGTCGAGTGTTTCGATTTGATACTAAACACGAAATACTTCTGACAACTGATTCAAAAGACAAAAGACGATAAAAAAATGCAAGTTTTTGTCATTTCTGCAAGTTAGTCCTTATTAAGTTCTTTCATTTGATACCAAATGCAACATACTTTCAACAACAGTTCACAAAATACCAAACCCGGTTGACATGACAGTTTTGTCATTTCTACACGCCTGTCCTTATCGAGTACTTTAATTTGATACCAAACACAACATCCTTCGTACAACTTTTTGCAAAAAAAAAAATACAAAAGCCGAAGAAAATAACAATTTTTTATCATTTCTAAAAAACAAAAGCCGACCGATATAAATAATTTTTTTAATATTTGTGCATGCCAGCCCTCATGAAATTATTTCATTTAATAAATTTAAACATTTTTTAAATAAGTTGTAGGAGTACATGTATTATTGTCGTGTTCAATATAGTGACGTAGTTATAAGCCGTATTTTATTTACCATAAACATTACTTTCTGGAACACATGGTATATAAGTGAATAAAGTAAAATTCAGGGTCCACACTGAATTTTTACTATTCTTCGGTTGAAAGTAAAAGCGTGTTCTCCCGAAACCCTAAATATAAAAGTCCTTTATGTTGAGAATATTGTACAATGTGTTTCGCATATAAAGTCTTGCATATATTTGTTGATAATGTAATAATTAAACTATATTGAATGTAATTAAATGCATATGCTGCCATTTCAGCTTCGATATTGTCCATTATAATCTGTATTACAGTGAACACGACTTCTCTATATATCAGACGGATACTCAACATTATATATTCATACCAAATTGCCCATACACTAGTAAATTATTATTAAATCTATGCTGATATTGTTTCTATTATTATTGTTTACAAATTCTAGACTTAGCGGAATATATACCAAATTAATATTGGGTATTATAATCCGAATTAAAATTTGATTGGATATTTGTGGGTACATTTATATGATCATATTTTCATATATTACTTATAAATATGCACAGATGCACCAATTAAACTCAAATTTTAAGTAACACTTAAACAAAAAATGTTAACCGAAATTTTGACAGTAATGTTAATAGTCTATTATTTAATTAATAGTTTATTGTTTACGTAGTAGAAAAAGAGGTATATTCCCGGACGATAGTGGACATTTCGGAACACCATCAGGAATCAGAGAAGTCACTTTTCCTACGTGGTACATAAACTATTTTTTTTTTAAATCGATACTAAATTACACGATCTCACCACGAATTTAGCCAAAGTGGTAGCTAAAGTAAAACTTGACAGACTTTTATGTCAAACTGAATTAACGTAAATTTTAATAGTATTATATTTTTGCAGTTTATTTTAACACTACCTAAAATAACAGACATATCATTCTATAATATTATTGGTGGATTTATTTATTATTTACCTTTGATAATAATTATCTGATTTCATGCAGACGACGTCTAAGCAGGTGTAAACATAAATGAAAATGTTTCACTTAACACACTTAACGCAATGTAATTATTTCTAGTGTTAGTTAGCTACAGTTTAAGCTTGAAAAGAAAAGAAAAGTATGAAAAATCACAAAACTTGTGTAACTTTAGTTTTTTATATAGAAAAACTTACTTAAAAGTAATTTAGTTTTTACTCTTTTGCTAGGTAAGATTTAAATTTGACATAACGATTGAATAAAATTATTCTATCGAACAGTCAATATTATTCAACTAGCACCAGTAACGCAGGTATAGGTATATTACTTGACAGTTGTGGATAAAAATATTTATGCGTTTTTCCGAATTTGCAGGAGTATATAATAAATAATGACTATTATAATCCCTTTTATAATATAGTAATGTACTATAATTTGGTATTACCTCTATTTAGATTTGATATCGTCATTGTTCATTTGAGAGAAACTTAAAATTTAAGTAATTTTGGTGCGACCGGCCATTATTTATTAAAGATGCAAGGAATTTAAGGATATTATAACCATCGAGGAGGCATGAACTGAGGCGGAGCTTGTAGAGCCGAAATTCATGTTACCATACGAGAATAGTTGTATTAGGTACTTACATTCCGAGTTGCTTACTATATTTTTCGTGCCACTAACAGAAATTAACTTTAAATAATGTTAAAGTATTTAGAAAATGTAGGCAACATAACAATTCACATTTATTTGTTTGCAACTTTTTATAGTTAATTTTGTCCATTCTTAAAGGACCCAATGATGAAACTCGTATGATTTTCATTACCTGCTAGTAAGACAGTTATTTTCAATAACTCCGTTGACAGTGGTACCCAAATAATTAAATAATTAATGTCATCAGAAACTTATGTCACTGGAGACACGAAAAAGATCTCTATTGGTGTTTTCATTAAAAATGTACGGGATTGAATAATGAAAGAACATCCTTGGAAAAAATCAATTACACAACAACACAATCCATGGTTAAGTTTATCTAAATTAGTTCCTGGTGACTGTTTAATCCTGCAGGATACAGGCGCAGGATCAGCCCTTAATCCTGATCTGTCCGTCAAGATCTAATTGTCCTGGAGAAAGGTCCTGTGATGACGTCGGGCGCAAAAAATACCCGGGAACTTTATTGTTTTCTATCCTTCACAAGGACGATCCTTCACAACATTCTAGGATATAAAGGACCGTTCCAAACTATTTTTCCCTGTATATAGAAGGTGAAAAATATTATGCTTAGTATTTCTACATATAGAATTATATATATTTTATTATAAACCTGCATTATAAACCTGGTTTAACAAATTTAAAAAAGAAGCATTCAGTTTACTTGCATGTTTATATAATTTACTATTAATAATTTCTAATAAACTGTGTCATTTCTATTTTAATTGAGTATGTGACCAAATTTTTA
Organism: Stenolophus ochropezus; assembly: GCA_035578165.1. Taxonomy (NCBI): domain Eukaryota; kingdom Metazoa; phylum Arthropoda; class Insecta; order Coleoptera; family Carabidae; genus Stenolophus; species Stenolophus ochropezus. The sequence goes on along the minus strand of JAQOWZ010000008.1, from coordinate 34,036,466 downwards.
TGAAAAGAGAAGAAAATAAAATACCCGTATTTTTTAAATCGATTCAGGGCCTGTTTTTCAATATCCTGATAAGTGTCTAATAAGTCTCTATTAAATTAGTCTTCATGGTAACCATGAATTTTGGTTTTACAATATCTTGTTAGTGTTACCAACATGATAAATCTTAGATGAATTAATAGATTTTATTAAGGTTACTGTATAGAAGACTTTACGTTTTAAGATAGATCATTTTAATTTCGGGAGTTTTTGATTTTTTCAAAAAAAAAAATTAGTAAAAATACAGCAATGTATTTATTATAAAATGTAGAAAATATTATTAGGTTTTCTCCTAGCAGGTACATAAAATAATGAGTGGCAGTTAATATCTCGTAAATATATTTAAAATTAAATACCAAATACCATTTTATTTGGACAAGGAGAAGTTTTGCAGTTTATCCCGTTGAAACGTCACCGATCCAAAAGGTCAACCATTGATATTTTTTAATTAAAGTTAATACCATATTCAAAATTTCTTAAAAAAGATAGTTACATAAGAATATAGCAAATATAAGTCAAAATGATTACGAACTTGAGAGTTGACAATTAAATCTGGCTGTTACTTATCGCTTTTCATTGGTCCATAATATTTGGTATCATATGACTTTCTATTAATTAAATTACATTCTTTTATATGTTATATTTTCTCATGTGGTAATTTTTAAAAATATTTTTGAATTATTTTTTTTTAATTATTTTTTTATTAACCGATATATTTAATAGTTTATACCGGTTTTCGAACTGAAACTGTTATTATTATAACGTTCTCAATAAGTGTAAACCGTTAACCATTTTTTTTTTTTGTTACATGTTCTGGAAGAGATGCTGGGACGTCAGTGTGGTAGAATCGTAAAAGAAGACAGATAGACTGGAAACATAAAAGTTAGTCTATCTGCCTTCTTCCACGATCTTACCATTCTAAGGTCACACATCCCTTCTCCAAAACATTAAATTTCTAATAACTATACAATTGCATATTAATGTAATTAAATTTGGTTTTGGACACATACCCCATTAACAATAGAATCAATGAGTAAACGTGAAGATTTTTATTTATATAATGCGTAATACCTCGGATAATCCCTGTGCTTATTCGAGCACTATCTGCAATCTATGCAAGAGTTTTTACGCGTGTAGAATCGTAAATTAGTCATACTCAGATTGCGAGATACGCGGAATAATTAAATGAAGTAATGTGCGTGTGAATTCTAACTGCTACATAAAAGTTTTTTAATGATAATGTCTGCAGATAATCATACAGCGTTGACAAGAACAAATTATGAGTTTAATTAGATTTAATTCTTCTTTAGTCGTTTGCAAATGGTATGAAATGTCGCACTTGTTAAAGAATACCTAATTAATTTTACAACATACATGGAAACATGGGGTTCACTTTTGAGGTCAGAAAATTTTGTATCAAGTTAATTTCATTTAAAACAATCATATTTTTAAAAATACAACTCTGATATTTATTGTACTATTTTTCCTAAAATATACAGTGTTGAAATATAGTTTTAAAGTACTTTTCATTGATAAATAGAGGGTGTCAATTTTTGAAATCAGATTTTTACACTATATTACCCAATTTAAAAAAAAATAATATTTTGGAAAATACTACTCTGGGATTTTTTTCACTATTTTTCCGGTAATGTGCAGGGTTGAAATAAATGTTTGGAGTACTTTTCATTACAAAAAAGGGGGTCAATTTTTGAGGTCAGTTTTTTTTCCTTACATACACCCAATTTAAAAAAAAATCGTATTTCTAAAAATATATTTATGGAATTCTTTTAACTACTTTTCCTGTAATGTACAATTTTGAAATAAATATTTGGGATATTTGTCAACATGAAATAGAGGGACTCAATTTTTAAATTCAGATTTTTTCTTACATACACCAAATTTTAAAAAATTCATATTCCTTAAAATAATTTCCTGGAATTTTTTTCATTATTTTTCCTATATTGTACAGAGTTGAAATAAATGTTTGGGCTTCTTATCATTACAAAATAGAGGGAGTCAATTTTTAAAGTCAGAATAGTATATTAAAACACAAGTTGTAGAAGGCAACCTTTTCAAGCATGAGTTTGAATTTCGGGAACGAGCGCGAAGCAGCGAGTGCCCGAACGAACGAATGCTTGAATTGCCTTCTATAACGAATGTTTTATACTATTTTCTCTGTTTCGGCTTTTATTTATATATTTTTTTATAATAATATATAATATTTGACAATTTCCATTAAGGGATTTTTTTGACAGAATAGTTAGGTTGGTGACAGTGATTTCTGCTTCGTCTGTTGCCTAGGTGCTAGGTCAGTTGCCTAGATATTTTGTGTATTTAATATAGTCATGCCAATCTTAAATAACAAAATATAACCAAAAATCGTTTAAGAATGAAGCTCCTTCCAACATCAATAAGCGTGCTGGAATATGATATTCTAATTCCGAAACAGAGAAATTGTTTTCTTATATGTACTTAATTTAAAAAAAATCATATTTCTAAAAATACTAAATTCATCTTATTTTATATATTTAGTGAGGTACTTATTTGCTATTTAATTTTAATAATTCGTTCTTATATTTCTCTAGACTTATAAAAATCAATCAAGTAATGTAGTAATAATAAACTCAATACTTTTTGGTGGAAGAGCCTGTATTCATCTTATTAATACCACAGAGTTCCTCCCCTACATTCAGGGAATTCTCCGCCCCGTTTTAGGGGTTGTAAACCCCTGCACTGATAGCGGAGACCGTTTGTCATTTGTCATATTTTATTATGTTTTTTCTGCGGTAACAAAAGAACCGCATCTCCACGAGATGTGAAATACTGTTTCAATTTATCTGAGCATTTAGATTTCCTAAAAAAACTAATGAAATTACCTGCTGCTGAGAATTGTGCTTAGTGAAATAGCAAAAAGGAGTTCTCACAAACTGTTTTTCTTACTTCATTACATTCAGAATTGTGCCACGGTTCAACAATTAATAGAAAAATATTTTTATATATTCTTTGTCGGTTATTTCATTATCATCTGTGGCAGTACCTAATGTACGATTTATTTATTTTCTTTTATTTTTACTTCCTTCTACGAAGTAAAGGAAATATTTTGATCTTAGATCATATATCACATGTGTTAAATAATTGTGGACAAACATAGAAGAATGGATATACTATTTCTATGTCTTTTTTGGAGGCAGAAGTATGAATTAAACATCAAATTTAGAACCAATCATGACATATCTGACATTGTACACAATTATCAAAATTTCCTTAAATGATTATAAGATATGTAACGAATGGAAGTTGAAGAATGATTAGCCGTAGTATGATCTCACTTAGAAGTAAAATAAGTTTAAATGAAGTAGAGCAAAAAATGTGTATAAGTTAGCATAAAAGGTGTTCCCATTAGATTTTTTTATTTATGTGATTAAAATCGTATGTTTAAATTGTCAAGTTAAGTCGTATGATTTCTAATGTAAATAAATGTCAAAACTGACAGTATTACATACAACTATAATAATGGATGAAATATTTTTAAATTAAACTAACCAAACTATCAATACACAATGAAACACAAATTGTCGACGACAAAATCACCTAATAAATGACATGGATGACCTATTCAAATGTTTTAAATATTTGAAAATATCCGTTACAGCGATTACAATAGTAACTATTTAATTTTTGTCATTGGTTGTACGCAGATAGCATATATATACTCCTCTGTAATACGTACGATAATGAGATAATAAAAGTCTCTAATCTATGCCAGATGCTAGATTAAAGATTCATAATTCTTGCAGGAGAAATTTATGACGTGAGGATCAACTCCGGGAAACAGATCACAGTAGTTTTACTTGCATTTTATTTATGTAGGTTACCAGAGTACAGCTTCTGTAAGGGATCTACAGGTTATAGTGTATTTCGAATCATGGGGACACTGAAACATTTTTATTTAATTAAAAATCTCAAACTTAAATCAATTAGAGTGGGAGCGCACTAAGCAAGTGAGACACCTCTGCTCGTGATAAAGAAATGTCCCTGGTTCAAATCTCAGTGCGCTCCATGAATTTTTCAGTCTTCCCCAGCCAAAGGAAGTTATAATAACAAAGAAAGTTAGTAGAAATCCAAAGCGATCCATCATCTTAATAAATGGTGTTTCAATACTTGGTCAAAGGCTGCAAGATTTATTATCTACATGCCGTATGCAATTGTTTCCGCGAAGAATTAATTTGTTACTAGATGGAACCACGATCGTTGACCGCCATTTTGTTCTGGCCAATTTGCAGCGAAGTTTTGACGGGGTACACCGAAGTTTGATGGAAATTGATCGAGGCTCACTCGATAGTTGAACGGGTAAATTATGACGTCATTTATGACGTGACTGCTATGCTAGATTGAGGGATGAAAACGCTTCCAAAACTCTTTAAAAAATGGAATTCCATCCGTGAAAATATTGCATTGTAAGCCCAGAACTCAGGATTTACCTTAACTTAACTGGGGTGGAATTCTATAACTCATAACAACTACAAATATCAACTGCACTTTCTGAAATATCAATTACAAACGTCAAATGTCACTATGGCAAAAATTCAAATTTGCAATGAATTCCCACATCAGTGTAGACTTGTAGAGTGTTGTTTATATAGGTATGGATATGTTTAAGTACGTACCAACAATAAATAACCATTACTGTTCTAGACTAGCAAGTATATTTTGTAGTTAATATTTTCAATTGATATTATAACAAGTCCAAATGATAGCACCCCATGTTATAGAATCCCATCCCTGAATTAAAGATTTTCGAAAATACAAATGAACACTTTCCCCACTTAATTATATAAATATATCACTTATTATCCATTCCTGGGTGTGAAAGTGCACAATAAGATAATATTTATTTAGGTTAACTAAGGTTAAATTAAAAATGTGACCAGCAATATATGAATGTGTTTTTTCACTACTAGCCTCCACCATTATTTACCTTTATTTGACATGAGAAATTGTTTTTTACTTTTTACTAGGTAATCATGGTAACTTAGGTCAATATAATAATTGACCTAGGTAAATAGAATAATAGAACTTCCAAAAATTCATTCATTAACTGGTAAGCAATGAGTCAATGTGCTATAAAACTTTTGAATTACATACGATGATATTTGGGCAATTGTTATATTTTGAGAAAATTTTGAATTTGAACTTTTCCTAAATTTTGGAGATTTCCCCCAATAAAAATTTCTGATTTTAAATGTCACCAATAAAAATAATCTAGATGTGTACGATCGAGTGATCTAGTAGACCATTCTACTATTCTACCATTTCCCTAAAGTTGATTCTTAAAATTGTTTTGTACTTGGTGTAGGCCTGTTAGAAAATTTTATAACCCAAAGAGAAAATTTCAAATTTGTTCTCTATGTTTCAATTTTTATTTGGTTACAGCGATGAGATTTGAAGTCCATTCAATTCGAGTCACCGCTGTCCGTATGTTACTGTATGAGATCATATTCTTTCTCTATATGTGAAGCTACATCAACAGGATTAGCCAATAGGAGCTTGATGTTAAGTGGCACGTGACCAATTCACAGCTTGTGGTCAGTGTAGATTGAAATTAACACGAGAATAAAACAAATTTATTCTCTTTCAACCTGGCGCTTTTCAATTATTTTTGTTATTGTTTTACTGCACACATGCATAATTAGATTTTATATGTCACTAATTTATATTCAGCTGGTAATTTATTTGTCTATATTCAAATTTTTTGCAAATAAACGATTAATAACATGTTCATTTAAATTGTAAATACCAATAAAACAATATGAAGCTTATTGTTTTATTTGTAGGATCAGTGTTGGTTGATTGTTAGTAAACTAGTGACAGCTTAAATCCTTTAGATCCAGGATCAGTTTCCAGGATTTGTATCCCTCAGGATTTCCAGTCAACGAATCATAACACCTGAGGTTTGACGTTCGCTTCAAATGTTATTAAAAAAGTGACCAACATACGGGTGGAATTTCATAAATTGTCACAATCATGGGCGCGAATTACATGGGGGTATCGGGGCTCATGCCCCCAAAGAAAATTTTTCCAAAGAGATATTTTCCTTAGCGCAGCATTTTTGTTACATCAGTGGTAAAGCCCTGAATTGTTATTATTTTAAAGAATTATTGTACTTCATTCCATATTTTAGTAATTGACTACTACCCTAAAATAGATGTTAGTTATAACTTTTCAAACATTACCAGTGAAATCCTCGCATCAAAGTACCTATGTATATAAGTGTTCACTTTAATAATATACAATAGAATAGATTGAATATCAGCCAATAGGAATCTACATGACCGGTAATAATACGCGTCTCAGTACATACCTGGGTAGACCGCCTTCCAGGGCATATCATGCCCTGAAGGTGATCTAGTTCAGTCAGCCAGTAATTGGAGCACGCTTCAGCGTAAGCTCTAATTCTTGGTCTACTGAAACCAGAGCACATTCTAGAGCTGATTTAACTACTCTAGATTGTGTTTGCTCTAGTTCTAGGTCTGCTGATACCAGGGCACATTCTGGAGCAGATTTAGCTGCACTGGATTGTGCTCTGGTTACAGTGGGTCAAGAATTAGAACGTTCTAAAGTGTTTTCTGTAATTCTAAATCTGCTCTGGTTTCAGTGGTTCAAAAATTAGAGCAAGTATTAAGAATGCTCTGATTCTTGGTATATTGAAACAAGAGCACACTGTGGAGCAAGCAAGATAGCTGCTCTGAATTTTGCTCTGGTTTCAGTGGGTCAGTAATTAGAGAACTCAGAACTTTTCGCTCTAATTCTAGATCTGCTGACAAAAAAAACACATTTAACTGCTCTAGATTATGCTCTCAATTTAGTGAGCCAAGAATTAGAGCATTTTAAAGTGTTTGTTATTATTTATTTTCGTATATTTTTATCATTATTATAAGAAATTTTGTCCACAAATAAAAATAACAATTGTTCTTGATAAGTATTAATTATAAATATAAAATGTTTGCACATCAAGCTCTTGTTACCTACACTTAGTTTTTTTTAACCACTCGGATAGAGCGGTATTTTTATTTAAATTCGAGTCAGAGTGCGTTAACCAACTGAGATACCGCTGTCTGTATATAGTAATATATGATAAAGCCATCTTTATCTGTAGTTAATGAGGTAATGTATCTATAATGATAGAAATTATTATCCAAATATCAATTTGAATTAGAAATATATTTGACCATACAAAATTAATTCTCATTTTGATTTTATTACAACATTTAGTGCTAGTATAGTGCATGAATTCAATATTACAGATAATTTACTGTTCATTTCATATGCATTAACAAGCAAAATAGGTACATTAATTTTAGTTAGGCCTAATACATCAATTTTATAGGTCTAGAAAATTATCTATATTTAATTTTGCTTTCGAAGTATAATGGTTTTCGATAATATATCAATAAAAGCTTTATTTAATTAGGTTAATTTCTCTGTAATTCATATGAGAAGATAGTAATTTTATATTTAATATCTTTAGTGAATAAAAACAATATATACCTTTAGGTTGAATTTATTTCCTTATTGATATAATAGTTATGTTTAATGTTTGTATTAAGTGTATGAAAATTGTGTTTTTAGTGCGATAGGTGTCACTTTTTTAAAGAGGCACTAAAATCACTTCGCATACAAAATACAAACAATATTTTTTCAACTATGAAGAGTTTCTTATCTTGGTAAAAGTTGGATATTAATAAATATACTTTTTTGACTAGTAAATTGTTGTTATTTGTTAAGTTTTTATTCAATTTTGTTATTGATATTTATACACAAATTGTCCAACAGTAAATTCAAATAATTTTTTTACAACTGTCAAATATGTCAACATATTTATATTAATAACAATGCATAAAGTAGTAGATTGTATTAGTAGATAGTTGTCACGGACAATAAAAAAAATGATTTCAAAAAGATTTAATTTGTTACAAAATAGAGTATAGTAGAGCAATTTACTAAACGTGAACCGATCTATGGTAGTTGATTGATGGAATCGGAATTAATTATAATTAATTGAACCGCCGTTCATTAATAACACTGATCACTAGATTAGTTACATGAGAGGATAATCATCCTACAGTCACGGATTTTCAATATTTTCATCCTTTAAAAAGGGATGTGGGAAATAACAACACTACAAATAAAATAACACTAGGTTATGTTTTTGATCCATTACATTTTTTAAGTAAATTAAATTAGCTATGTCAATAGGACGAAAATATAAATAAAATAATAAAATCAGATTTTTACCTCCTGCCTATAAATATATAGATAAGGAAGATATTTACCCCAATTCTGTAAGGAAGTTACTAGCTCTTAGCAACGTAACTAACATCATTAGCCAATAAAAATAGTAGTCACTAAATAAAATACGAAAATGACAGCTTTTACAATTATTTCTATTGGTTAAAATTTTTAGTAACGTTACTAAGAGCTAGCAACTTCTTTACAGAATTGGGGTGATTGTTTTTGGTCAGATTTCTCGAGTGTGAGTTTTCAACATATAAGCACGAATTAGGGTCCTTAGAATACGATTTTGATATTTTTACCGTGATATCTGTATGTCCGTGTGTTGTGTGTGTGTGTCTTTGCTGTGACGATTTTTCGTCTAGGATAACTCCAATATGATACATGTAAAAAATATAATATGCGGTATTTAAGAGTTATATTCAAGTTTTAAACAGTTTTTCCTTAAAAATATCCCTAAATAGCATTTTAAATATAAAGATTTTTTAGTTTTCTACCGATCTGCATAATTACGTTTATATATAACTTGTAGCCAGATAGAAAAAAATATATAAATTATAATAATTTTAAATTTCGTTTAGGCTTAGAAATTTCTATAAAACATGAGTTATTCATATGTACAAAAAATTTGACATATGATGTTAAATTTGATGTAAATTTGAAAGATAAAATAAGTAAATATGAAGAAGTTTTATTGTAAAATTAAAAAAGGTGGAAGAAATATATTAGGAATATATTTGCATGCGTGAATCAAGGTAAGTTCGGTTCCGGTTTTAATAACACCAACAATAGCAATTTTTCTTTGGTCATACAAATTTTATGAAGGAAATTTGTAGGTATGATATGAATTAAAAATATCATAACAGCAATAATAAACTAAAACTATAAATTGAATGTACTGAAAAACTTATATAGAATATATTACTACAGTGGCGGGAGATAATGTGTTGGACACATCAGATTTTTTAAGTAAAGTATGTGACTTGGACGAAATATATCACTTTTATTTATGGTGCAACAATCCTATTAAAAGATCCCCTAAGGAAAAACTTTGAAGAGTGACAGAAAAATCCTACTGAAAATGTGTCGCACGTCTTTCTTGAAGGACAGCAATGAGCAAAACCAGGACCAGGACAATGCAGGACGAATTTAAAAATAAATTAAAAATATCTAACAATATCAGGAACAAACTATAGTTTTCAGCTAGTAATACAACATTGTGTTTACAGACTCATTGTGGCAACATGCATACCAGGAAACTAATTACTTTTTAAGGTTATTACCCATTACTGGGTGTGGCAGCTTTGCATGTTCTCTTTCCTTCAAGACAAAAAGAATTTCCTTTCGTTCCCGGTTCCGTCTTGAAGTTGACGTAAAATTGACGTATTTCAATTTTGTATGCAGCGGCGTACTGTTCTAGCGGTTGATATTTTGATACGCAAAAAATTCTGAGTATGATATAAGAAAAGAATTGAAAGATATTTGCATACATATGCTATTGACAGACGGAGAAATATGTATTTTTTACAAACAAATATTTTTTCTCTTATTTTATTACCCATAGTTTTCTTTCTCCTTTGATTTTCGATACCCTTATATATAATACAATTTTACATTTTACATATTTCAATTTACAAGTATGTCTCACAACTTATTACTCAAATTTTCTGTAATAGATTATTTACCTGTCATCTAGTTGGATTTGAAAGTGTAATACAAAAATTGTGCTCATATTTTTTTTAGTAGAAAATTTTATTCTTTATATGAATTTCTATTTGTTCTTAAATAATGTTCATTTGTAGATCTCTGAACACAATCATCTGACAAATAAAAAAAAAATAAGTACATTATACAAGAAGTTTGATCTAGCGTCAAATTGTATGTAAATGCGAAATAAGCGAGGGATACAAGGCGATGGTCTACTGAACTGCATTATTTATTCATTACTAGCATTTAAATCACAAAAAGATTTTGATATTGATAATACTCGTAACAAACATTTTGAAACGATAAATCTTGAAAAATATAGTGAATTACAAGGAAATATTTATTTTATTATGTCTACTACTTTAAAACTTAATTTTTCTATATTTTTCTTTTCATTTTAAACACATTAAATTAATTAGAAAATTTATTTAATGTCATGTCTCATGAAATACCAGTAGTTTGCAATTACGAAATGAAATTATAAAAAAATCTTGTATGTAATACATTGCGAAATGAGTGTTTTAGGCACCTGACGTGTTGTACTACTCGCTACGCTCGTAGGGACAAATCTCACATCGGGTGCCTAAAGTACTATCATTTTGCAACTTATTACACAAATATCTATTATTAAAAATAATATTATTTTATTATATTTTTTAGGTAAATTATTTGATGATGTATTTATACATTTTTTTTTTAATAATCACGTATTGTATTTTGATTATTCTTATTTGATGACAGTTTTAGAATGTCACATGAAATACTAGTAGTTTGCAATTAAATTTATATGTAATACATTGCGAAATGAATATTTTAGGCACCTGACTTGTACCACTCGCTGCGCTTGTGGGAACAAATCTCATGTCGGGTGCCTAAAACACTATCATGTCGCAACTTATTATACAAATATCTATTATTAAAAAGAGTAATATTTTATTATATTATTTTTGTTAAAGTAAATTATTTGAAGAAGTATTTACATCTACATTAAATTTTTTATCATTAATTTCAAACAGTAAAATATTTTATTATCCTATTTGATGACAGTTTAATATGTTAGGTTAATACCACTCACTGCGCTGATGGGAACAAATCTCGCGTCAGGTGCCTAAAACACTATCGTTTCGCGACTTATTGCATAAATATCTACTATTAAAATGAGTAATATTTTATTGTATTAGTTTTGTTAAAATAATTTATTTGAAGAAGTATTTATACATTTTTTTTTTTCAATAATCACACAGTATATTTTGATTATTTCTATTTAATGACAGTTTTAGAATATTAGTGTCTATTATCAAAAAGAGTAATATATTTGCTAAAATAAATTATTTGAAAGTATTTATACCTTATTTTTTTTAAATAATCACAGTGTATTTGTTTTTAATCATTAATTTGAAGCAGTAATATATGTGATTATTCCTATTTGATGACAGTTTTAGAATATGAGGGTAGAATTTTGGTGCCCAAATTCCGACGCCCGGCAGGATCTCGGGTTGGCCACTCTTGGTCGGTCACCGGAACAAGAAGTATTTACATTTACGTATACATTACATTTTTTATCATTAATTTCAATCAGTGTTATACTTGATTCCACCTATTTGATGAGAGTTTTGTGATGTTGGGGTAGTGTTTTGGAGCCCAGGGCTGGATTGGCCACCCCTGGCCGGTCACCGGAACGCGACTCCGGTGCTCCGGCTCCACGCCATAGCCTGACCTAGTTACGCGCGCAAATATTGAACCACGCGCTCATTTTTATACCGTACCATACACCCAGCACCCCATTCGCACCCCATCACAGCATCCCTGCTCCGCCAAATGCAAGTCAACTTGGCTAGGAATAAAGGTAAAGTCATTCCAAATATAGGTCATAAGTGGATAATAAGTACAAGTACCATAAAAACACTAAAATATTTGTTAAATTCTTGGAGCCCACATCACAGTTATTATTCTTCCTTTATTTGTTTCCAGCCACATCAAATACAAGTAAAGTTGACTTTAAATAATAATAGAATAAACCTTGTGAGTAATAAAAAATACTTTAGTGCTTAGATATACATTATATTTTTTCCAAAATTGTTAAATTATTAATTAAAAACATAAATAAATAGCATTATGTTGTAAAACGTCAGCTACAATAGCTACAGAGATGGGAATGGCTGTGATAACAAACGTACTGTCAAAGTGTCAAATATTTCTTTATAATTTTCATTTATGTTTACACCTGCTTAGCCGTCGTCTGCATGAAATCAGATTAAATATAAAATCACTGGCAATACAGACAATAAGAGGACAATATGTACAAGTACCATAAGAACACTAAAACACTTGTTAGTTCCTTGTACCCCCTATGTGGATTATTATCCCCCTTTAACTTGATTCCAATTTATTCAAATAGAAGTAAAGCTGGTTGGAAATAAAGATAAAATCATGCGAATTATAGGCCAAAATTAGATAAATATGTATTATTACTATAAGAACACTAAAACACTTGTACGTTTCTTATATCCCTATCAATGTTATTATCCGTCTTTCCTTGATATCAGCCTCATTAAATAAAGTAAAGAATTAGAGGCCGTTATCAGATAAATACATATTATTTCAATATAGTTATTATAACAACATATAATTATTTTAGAACACAAAACAGTTGTTAGTTTCTTGTACACCTATAAGGGTTATTGTCATTCTTTCTTTGCTTTCAAATCTCACTAAATAGAAGTAAAGTTGACTTGGAATAAAAATAAAATTATTAGCAATATAGGCCTAAATAGGACAACAGATACAAGGAATATAAGAATACTATAACACTTATTAATTTCTTGTATATTTTATCATTAACCCATTACAAGTCACATAAAATTCAAGAAATTATATTGTAATTTATCAAAGGTAAAGCAATTCTTTCTAGACTATATGTAATTATAAGTATAATAATATCACAAAAATAGATTTTTTAGATTATTAGCTAACAAATATAAATCCATTTATAAAATAACTGCTGGTATTTTAATAAATTATATACAATTGCCATAAGAACCACATAATATCTTCGCTGTCGTGATCTAAATGTCATCTTTGACATTCGCTTGTCTGTTACTATGCGCAACAACTATTCGTAAATTTTTCCAATAAATTCATGGCTCCTATTACGAGTATATTACTTATGAAAAATACTGTAATGTATGCTGCCACATGACTCTAAATACACTCATGTAACGCTGGTCACAAAAAAAATATAAATACAAATGAGGGTAAATACTTGATGTACCAAGATAGCAGAAAGTTAGAGGAGGTAAAAAGCTATACAAAATCCTTAATATTTTTGTAACGCCCTTTCTGATTGGTCAATTCCACCTTCGCAGCAATGAACTGGCCAATTACAGCTAAAAAATCTCCGAGTAAATATTTGCCAGTGGTGAACGAGTTGTACAATATCCGCACTTTATTTACCCTACAATGAATTTTTTCTCTGCAACTTTTCAGACAAATTGTGTTTGAGTAAGAATTATTACGTTTAAATGACAATCAATAGAGTATTGATTGTTTATTTATATCTTATTATTTTTAGATTTATTGCTGTATATTTTATATTTCAATTTTAAATTCGCGACCAAATTATGGAAATTTTCTTTGGAATTTAACTTTATTATTTTTTTTGCACGATCTGGCATTAGAAGGTATATTGGTTAATTGCCAAGATAGCAGGTTGTTTTAGAGAACTTAGAAGTGTTTACTCTAATTCTTAGGTCTGTTAAAACCAGGGCACATTCTAGAGCAAATTTAGATGCTCTGGATTGTGATCTAGTTTCAGTAGGTCAAGAATTAGAGCACTCAGAAGTGTTTGCTCTAATTCTATAAAACCAAAGCACATTCTGAAGCAGAATTAGGTGCTCTGGATTGTTATCTGGTTCCAGTGGATCAGGAATTAGAGCACTTAAAAATGTTTGCTCTAATTCTAGGTCTACTGTAAACTGAGCACAAAATAATATTACTTAAATAATTTTTATGGTAAATAATGTATTTTTTTTAGTTTCCATTCAATTCCCTTTTAGTATTTCTTTTTGGTAGCAATTTTATATTTTTATTTTGGTTATTATCAAAAACTTTGCCACCAAAGAAATTTTGAAAGCTGGCGCCCGTGTCATTAATGCTTGATAAACAGCGAAAAAACAAAAATATGTTTTTTTCAGATGAACAAACAGAAAAGAAGAGAAAAAAAAATTCTTTCACTTTATGATTCACTTTTATATTAAAGTCGCTTTTAGGAAGCTTAATTTACATTATAATCGTATGAGGCCAAAAGTCACTTTTAAAAAAGCATTCATAAAAATGAACTCACAATTCGAGCCAATGAGTTTTTCTTCTTTGAGAGTCATGATTTAAAAATATAACGTATTTAGAACTTAAACAAATGATTTTCATATGTTTTCCGTTAGCACAAGTAAAAATATACTGCCGATCCGTTCGTTTCCTATCGCACATTTGTCGACTGCGGCGCGATCGGTTTGGCACTGATCGGAAAAATATTCTCTGTAGAGAACGCCGAGACATCCGAACACATCACCGCCATACCAAGCCGACTATTGTGCACACCTCTATAGGACACTATGGAAACTTATTTCTGCCGATCGAGTCGCTGCCTGTCGGTGCCGAAAAGTGTGCAATAGCCTCAATTAAAATTGTCGCTTCGTTCCTTTTACAAAAAATTGTCTTCGATCAGTAAAATGTTTTAACCGTTCTTATTACATATTATACTATTTTACAAACATTAGAATATTGAATAATTTAAACTGTTTGTTATAGTTTTCATATGCAGCATATACTGTTGCAAGAGCTTATATTATAATGCTGTAAGTAAATTGCTTAAATATTCATAAGTGCCACAATATTCAAATTTGGAGCAAGCTAAAGTCTTACGGCTAAGCTTTAAATACAGGCGCGTATACACTTGTAAGTAAGTGTTACATATATTTAAAATATAATAGGATTTCATGTGACAAATGTAATTTTAAAAGCATGCATCAAAAATGTCAAGAAAAAATATTTTTTACGACCACTAATGTAAATAGCCATTATTGTACAACTTGTAGGTTATCTAAGTGTCACATTATGAAAGGCCATGTGTAAAGTATAACATCACACAATTAGGGAATTTTTTGTTTATTTAAATTATGTTAGCAGTATAAATAGGACAAAATTATTACCTATAATTAATTTAAAACAAGAAATGTTTTGTTGTTGTTATTTACTAATGATATATCAAATATTTCAGTGTATTCTGTGATCGTGGTGTGATCGAAATACAGTCAAATAATGGTCGTAGAAAAATTATAGCACATAATTCGAGTTGTAAAGCAATTACGCACGCTTCGTGGCTCTTTTGTAACTTTCCCACTTCATGCGTAAAATACATGTTACAACTCTTAATATGTAATATATTATTATCACAATACTGTTTTTCAGATAAACTAATGCTTTTACCGATTCAGTATTAAAAAATATATAATTATTACATTTCATTCTCTATATACATTTTTTTTAATAAAATTCATATTTTTTTATGGCGATAACTAACATTTTATTCACAACTTATATATATATATATATATATATATATATATATATATATATATATATATATATATATATATATATATATATATATATATTATATAATGGTATGGAAACTTTTTACACACTACCTAAACATATTACTAAGTACTTCATTCAATGTCAAATTGAATTAATTATATTTAAAAAAGAATATTTTTTTAAAGTTTTTTATATTGTTTTTGTTTTCAACATGTATTTCTTAAAAGTACAGAAGAGGAAGCCAGAACTTCTTCACTTTTAACATTTGACCTTTGATTCTTTAAACAGTAACAGCTATTTATAGCAAAAGTATAAATATATTTTAATTCTCATTTTATGTTAAGTCGGTATTTGGTGGAAGATTTCATTTTTAAACTATACCGCATTTGATTTATTCTTCATTGATAGCTAAGTGTAATTTTGATTATAAAACTCCTGATATAGCCTGTATTTAGTGAAGGATTTTGGCCTTATAGAATTATTAAAATAATAAAAAAAGTAACGTTATTGTAAGAGAATAGATTACATTATAAAATAATCTATTAGTTAGTAACAAATACTTCTTGAAAAGACTACTTATTTGATTGTGGTGATAGATAACTACAGTCTTTATATCTGTAGTAAAGATAGTGGCCCATATTCCAAGTTCATTTTTATAAAATTTATAAAAAAATATATACGGAATATATTTGCATGAGTGAATCAAGGTAAAATCGGTTCCGGTTTTAGTAATGTCAAAAATAGCTGTTTTTTTGGTCATACAAATTTTATGAAGCAAATTTTAGGTGAATGAATTAAAAATATTCTGAACTGCAATAACAAATTAATTTTAGAACTACAAATGAAATATACCAGAAAACTTATATAGAATATATTACTACAGTAGCGGAAGTAATGTGTTGGACACATCAGATTTTTTTACATATCATTTAGGCTGAGGAATTTCTATAAAACAGATGAGTTATTCATATTATATTCACAAAATTTGACATATGATGTCAAATTTAATGTAAGTAAGATAAAATAAGTAAATATGAAGTAGTTTTATTGTAAAATTTAAAAAGGTGGAAGAAATATATAAGGAATATATTTGCATGCGTGAATCAAGGTAAGTTCGGTTCCGGTTTTATTAACGCCAACAATAGTTGTTATTTAAGTTATACAAATTGGACACATCAGATTGTTTTACTATTAGGTATAATTTTATCGAATGTTATGGTGTACTTACATACTTTGTATCTTTAATAAGTATTATTTAGTATTATCAAAAAAATGGTGGAGGTGCTTCATAAGTTATATTAATAAGATTTTTTTTATAACAAAATCGCTTTTAGATAACCTGATTTTACATTACAATCCAGACGTCACTTTTAACAAAAGCCCTCACAAAAGTGATTTCGGAATACGGCCCAATATTTTCAAACAATAATTCATATATTTTTACTTTACTTATTATACAAATAAAAGCATCAGCTTAATTGGAAAGACGAACCGATTTTACGACAACAAGACAACCCAAATGACAGAATCTGCTTCCACTTACTGCGTTTGGTAGCCGGCGTAGCCCGAACCAAGACAACAACAGTGACCAGTGCCCACAGAAACAAACCACGTTCCATTGTTGAATAGTCTACACAGTCATCTTAATCACTCACAACACTCACTCTCCCTACAGACATGTCATAGCCTGAGCATCATCCGGCCGGCCAGGCTTCCAGGAATACACTGAAAATAAAGCTCCGAGCTTTCAGGATCGAAAGCTGCCGAGCGGAGCCGAGAACGCACGAACACAGCCGATATGGATGGATTTACACGCTACATCAGCTTGTGTTATATAATTATGTTTCAAGAATTTCAATCTTTTTTCACTAGTATTTTCAGGAAGTTTTCACGTGAAATATTCATTTCTCTTCTACAAGTCTAATTAACTTTGTTGTTTACCCAAAACTTTCAGATTTCAATATCATTTCTTATTCACAGTATAAATAATTCTTACTCGTTGCTTCCAATTTTAAACTTAAACCACAAAAATGTACAAATTTTCAATCACTTTATTTGATCTACGCTGAAAATTGGAGCCTTTAAAATGAAGTTAAAATAAAGTTTTATTAATAAATTATTAATATAACTATGTTTTAGTCGCAATAGAAATATAGCATTATGTCTATGTGCATAATTTAGTTTTAATTTTAATTTTAGATTTTTGTATGCAAATTCCAAACTTTCTAAAACTAAAAGTTAAAACTTAACTAGTTTTAAGGCCGTTTTAAACTAGCCTATATATGGGACAAATAATGCAAAAAAAAGTTTTGCATGATACTAATGCAATTTCTTTTACAAGATATTGGCTCTGATTCTGCGCAATGTCCTTGTATATGTCAATGTGACAAGTAACAAATTAACCATAAATTCATTTACATTTAAAGTTTGCAATACTTACAACTTTACCAGTAGTAATACTAAGTTTTCTATAGCCTCACTACATAGAATAAAAACAAATAAACTTTAGAAACGCGTAAGATCACAAAATTATTATATACGCATGTTCACTACCAAATTGTCTGACAGATTGTATGAAAAATAGAACTTGATCTGTTTTTTCAACACATTTACGATTGTATACAATATTCACACCAATTTGTTGTTTGATACTAGCCAATTGAAATTGTACCAAAAATAGTACCGGATCTTGTACAATTTATAGGCTATAAAATTCGAAAATATAAAGCAAATTGATAATAAATATCACAACTAAATATTAATAATATCTAAAATCGAATTTAAAATTAATTGTGCTGATTTATAACCAAAAACTGAAAAGAATAATGATGAGAAAATTAAAAATAACACAGAACACGATATTAACAAACATTGTGATCAAAAAAATGATATTTTAATAACCTCAATCAAGAAATAAAACGAAATAAAAACAAAAAATTAAAACAGCATGAAACAGTACATCTAGTGATTAAGATGTGACGAAATACTTCTCAAATCACTTTCATCTCGTCTGGAAAATAAAATCGAGATTCTAAAATTTCAATAATTCCGCCCAGATTTGTCGAGATTTTAAAATTATTTTTTAAGGTATAACTTTATAAAAAGAGTGACTTACTAATTTCTCAATGGTCACCGAAAAAATCGGAAGACATTATAAATGTTTTGATTCATAGATTTTAAAGTAACAAATGTACTACAAATTATTTAAAAATAAAATGGTCCGTATGCCATTTTATAGTCCATACTTTTAAAATTCAATGAAATATTTAAAGCATCTCATATTGTTATCTCTAGAGAGCATAATAAAAATATAAAATGCACTTGAAACGCATTTGCACCAGTTTCCAATGATATATTCTACGATAAGATCTATCATTTTATTTAAATGTACATCAGCTGTCAGAAATAAAATACGCATTGCATTTGTGCATAAGAATTTCACAATATTGTAGATGAAACGATATTTATGTGAATATGTTTGCATACACGCTTTTAAAATGCAATAAAACAATAAAAAATTGCACTCTATTTATCGATATTATTATATAAAAATAGTGATTGTTTTATCAATTATCGTTACTGATTTTATAATCATCATCATTAGAAACCTTAGAAGAGTTTTGGTTGCAAGTAAAAATTAAAAGAAATATTCTTCTATACGTCTGAGCAAAAATTTGGTGGAGGCTCTTTTTTAACAAGGATTAAGAATAAAAAAATTTATATTTTATTATTGTTTTTTATTGTTTGTTAATGTAACAAATACTAGAATAATTTTTAATACCACTAAACATTTTGAAGACTGATTTACAGTTGAAATGTTGGTGTATTAGTGGATTTTATTAAATAACTGCTACTCCAAAAGTGATTTTAATGTTATAATAACGAAATAAAAACAACGTTATGTTGTTGATATTTTCAAGTTGTATAACGTTATATAAAGAATTTTTTTTTATAACGTTATGAAATAACGTAATATTATCCCATTCCTGGTTAAATGGTTAAATGTGAATTAAAGGTATATAGAATACACTGTCGGTTCTCGTTGGAACCGAGGTTGGAACATTTTAAAGTAAAAAAAATATATTCCTGACGATGGTCTAGTAAGCCGAAATATGTATAGAATAAATTTTCAAAGTTTTGGAACCTACCGAGTATTTGAATTATTTCTTTTTTTAATAAACCTTAAGGTTAATTAGTGTTGTTTTCATTTAAATAAGACTGTTATTTTTATCGTTATTTAATAAACTTCTTATAAAAATATTCGTGTTTTATGACAATTTACACTTTGCCCACATAAATAAATGTTACAATATATTATTGTAAAACATATGAAAATAAAATTTTTGATCAGAACTGTGTACTTTTTTTTGCGACCCGGTTGATTTCGATATTTTTTATTCGATACTTTTGATACCCAAGTGTCGATACTTTCTCAGTGCCACATATTTCTACCCATTATCTAGCGTAGGTAATATTCCTTACGTAGGTTTATTGATATACAAATATGTTTTATATATTTGTCAGCTATGTTTCAGAAACACACCACCTAAGATGTTGAGGCTACCCCCTCGTGACGTACTGCACTGGCTGCCAGTGGCACCCGTGCTCCGTGTAATTAAGCTATAAGTTTAGGAACAAGTGACGTAATGCTGGTTAATTGAGGCTATCTAAAGAGAGCCATTAATTAGTTGCTGTAGCAACGGATGCAAAATTTGAACCTTGATGTTTGTCTAGCAATATCTAAAAAATATACACTTCCACATTTCAATCCTTATTGCAAAATTATATCAATTGTGCTTTTATGTTCCTAAAGATATTTTTCTTGATGGGTAGTAATTAGAATGAAGATTTTTGTCCCCAAGAAGTAATATCTCGGGCTGTAAAAACCAAGAGCCTAAGAGCAGCATAGCCAAATATATATTACCATAATATTCTAACTCAATTAGCGGTAATGCGAGGGTACAGCAGCAGTTTGTATCAGTTATCAAGTTGATATACTCGGCGCCAGTACTGGATACACTGAGGGCTTTAGCCGGGACGCACACTTTCAACCCCTACATACATCCAGAGCGGTTGGTGACGACCGTGACACGGATTCATTCCTAATAGAAAGTATTGAGTCTTCACATGGAATAATGGTAAGGTACAGTTTGTCTCACGGAAAATCAAGAATCATAAAACGATAAAGAGCTCAGTTAGTGTTGGCCCAGACATGGATTAAGCTCTAATAGAAAAGTGTAACATTGAGCCTTCATATAGATTAATGGTAAACATAGTTTGTTTCTCGGAAAATCAAGAATTATAAAACGATGAGAGCCCTAGTTTGTGTTGGCCGTCACATGAATTAAGCTTTAATAGAAAGGTGTAACATTGGGCCTTCACATGGATTAATGGTAAGGTACACTTTGTCGCAAGGAAAATCAAGAATCATAAAACGATGAAGAGCCCTTGTTGGTGTTGACCGTCTCATGGATTAAGCTATAATAGAAAGGTGTAACATTGAGCCTTCACATGGATTAATGGTAAGGTATAGTTTGCTTCACGGAAAATCAAGAATCATAAAACGATGAAGAGATCCTATAATATAAAACTACAAAATAATTGTTGAACATGTTATATTGTAAATTGCTTCAGTTTTGTCACAATACCTCCAGATTAAAGAATTACCTAAAGATCTACTGCCGGAAACACGATATATACAGGTGAGCAATGAAACTGCTAAGAAAGGGGATCTCGACATGCATAGGTGACTAGATATAAACAAAATCTAAATTTTATAATTTTCATTTTTTGCTTATAACATTTTCATTTCAATACAAAAAATATTTTAACGACGAATTCACTGTAGTACTCAAAAATTTTATTTCTCATACCATTTTCGAGAAATTGGATACCAACTTTCAATTTTCATATGGGCCTTATTTTTTACTTTCCACTTTACGAAGTTTGAAATGACCAATACCTAAATGATAATATGACCCGTAACAACTAAATTAAATATTATTTGTTAATTTTTATTACCTTTTGTCGTGTGTACTGTTTCAATGGTATATGGACACAGGTATTGGTGACTTAGTTGGTTAGCGCGCTTCGACTCGCTGAGTGTGAGACCTGTGTTCAAATCCTAGTGACGATAAACCTGCAACCAAAAATAAAAACCCATTATAAGTTGTAGATCTTCTGTTTTGTTAGTCTGTTGTAATCCAATACAAAATTGTACTGACTATTCTACTCATAATTTGTCATCCAATTAAATCACAGTATTTTGGTGAATTGAACCAATCAGATTCAAATCTCATTGACAATTGTCAGTTACTGGCAATTGCCGCTGAATACACACAACTAAATAGGTGTTGCTTAGATACAACGTCTTTCAAAATTGTGACAAGTAATTAAATCAAAAAACATAAATGAATATTTCGAGGAATTGTCATGCCGAATACCATTCGTAACTAGAATTGTTCTTGTAATT
This sequence comes from Stenolophus ochropezus, assembly GCA_035578165.1. NCBI lineage: Eukaryota > Metazoa > Arthropoda > Insecta > Coleoptera > Carabidae > Stenolophus > Stenolophus ochropezus. The sequence continues at coordinate 34,014,364 of JAQOWZ010000008.1, read as the reverse complement.
TTTGCTTAATTTACTCTTGCTTGTTGCTTTTGAAAATCGTCACAAAAAAAAAGAAAAAAAAAATGTGGACTCGTTTGATTGTCAAAATAACATGGGACAATTGACTAACACAACTATAACCATGGCGTCATATAAATATTTATTAACAACCTCTTCAGTTTCTAAAATCGATAAACTATTGAACAAACCACGGTTTTTATGAATCACACCAGGCCTTAGATGTCTTAAAAATTCATTTGACCTCTGCATCGGTTATACACATAACAATCCTAGGTATGTTTACAACATTGACAGTTATCACTTGGTATATTTATACCGTATGTCTGTACAGCGGGCGATAAATATATGATTGTTTTTATGCATTGTTGAATGTAGCAATAATATATATTCCTCCGCGGAACATCTTGTAATCCACCTCCCACAAAAACAGCCCCGGCGTGGAAAACACGAGTTTTTCCTCCCTCAATACGGATCAAATCGCATAGATTTCCCCCGGCACAGGGGCGTGCGAGGGGGGCGGGCAGGGGGCGCGCTCCCTCCAGAACTTCATGTAAAAAGGCCAACAAACAACGGAAAAACAATTGAGCGCAAAGTCGGACCGAGGATAGTTTTTGTGGGAGTTGGGGTTTTTGTTACGGGAGCTCGACCGAAAGAAGACAAAGTTGTAAGTTCAATCACTTTGGAACCGCGACAACAATAAGATTAAGCTAGGATTTGCCACAATTACACACATACATATTACTTCTCCTAAGCTTACCACACCCAGATATCTATCATTCTTAAGTCAATCCATGGATATAGGAATAGTCCAACCTTCCACAGTAATCCTTGTCAAGATAGATATAAAAACCATCCATCCATCAAAATATCAAACGACAATCTGTATGTAATATTTGTAACAAATAACTGGACCAAATTGTCGAAGTGTACACTCTTTTTCTCGCAGTTGATCCTCACATCATCAATTGTAATCATGCAACCTTCCACAGTCAATCCTTGTTATGATAGATATAAAAACCATGCATCCACCAACATATTTTAGGACAATCCATATGTAATATTTGTAACAACTAATTGGACTATATTGTCCAAGTATACACTCTATTTCCCGCAGTTGATCCTAACGTCATCAATTGTAACCATGAGATTCAAATCATTGGGAGGGAAATAGGATTGATGACATCATCTTGTAGAATGAAATCATGTGATTTCCCAAGTAAATAAATGTCAAAACTGGCAGTATATATACACATATAATAATAGAATGAAACATACAAAAAGAATTATAGATTAAACTAATGAAACTACCAACAGCACAAAGCACAAATTGTCAACGGCAAAATCACCTTCATTAATGAAACAAACATTGCAGTTTATATTTAATTTTTGTCTGTAACACATACGACAATGAGATACAATATGGTAACTTAAAGTAGTTAATAATCAAACAGTTTTTATAAATTTAGCAAAATTGTTTTCATACCTATATTAAATATCTATGCCAACCTTTGTCTGAGGTACACAGTATAAAAGGATCTGAGTCAGATATACTAATACTACCAACTGAAATATGTCACGAAAGAAGCACCTAATATACTATAAGCTATATTCTATCTAGGAATGTAGTGATACAGATTATGACTACATCGTTCATTAAGTAATAAACCAATAAGAATTCCTGATTTTCCTTAGTTACAACGTATTACAGCTATTATTATTTATGTAACCATGGTGAACAAATATACGAACCTTTGTATATTCGAATATGCCAACAATCGTATATTTATTTTAGGAGAGTTTGGCAATTTTGTTCTATACATTTAGAACTGCGAATGTCATATTGAATTCTATATATTAACGGAGCGTAGAATATGATCTTTTTCCTTCAAACATAGTATCGACAACAAAAATGAATCTATAATTTGTCTCTGAGTTCGTGCATTTTAAGTAGACAACCGAAATGGCATTGTCAGTGAGAGCTCCGAATCGAATAATTGAACGTACCTAATTTAAACCACACAAACGGCAAGGCAGTATGACAATGTTAGAATTGTTGTCATTCGTGAAATAATCCAGCAAATATAATTCAAGATAAATTTAATAGATAAAATTTACTCATAATTGCTGGGAAGTATTCGTAATTTTTTCCAATGAATTCATGAGTGGGATTCCATAACTCGTAACAACTACATATAACAATTGTACTTGTTATATCATTTGCAAACGTCAAACGTCAAATCTCATTATGGCGGAAATTCAAATTTGCAATAAATTTAGGATATTCTCACATGAGTGACGACTTGTAGAGCGTTTTTTATAAAAGTATATACGTATTAACCATAAATAATAAATATTGTTATAGAATTGCAAGCTTTGTAGTTGATATTTGCAATTAATATCATAACAAATCCAAATGATAGCAACCGAAGTTATGGAATCCCACCCCCAGATTCTTATTATATTACCTACATAAGATTAATTGAGCAAAAAACATTTGATTATTCAAAAATGAGGATAAGTGTGCAAATCTGCAATAAATTGGACCACGTATAAGTAAATTTATTTACTTATTATATAATGTAAATAGAAGTAAGGCGTTGGATTTTTTGTGTGGTTCCGTGCATTTTTTCGCGCATCCCATTTAATTCTGTAAGTCCGGTGTATCCGCAAATCCCATCGGATTTTAATTGTCTTGTTAGCGCCTCTTATGGCGAAATTAATTTTCGGGTTTTTAAACTTTTTTGCGCGTAGGCTTAAGTGCATTACTTTTTGTGGATGTGTTGAGCTGTGATTCATTTTTTCCGGTTGTAAATTAGGCTGCAAAAAGTGTTGTTCTTTCACAGAACTTCATTAGGTGTGCAATTAATTCGATTGAAGAAATGTTGGAAAAACTTTTGCAATTTGTAAGTACGAGGTTTGTTCTTTGTATATTAGGGACTGTATAACGCACACACGCACGAAAAGGGACATAGTAAAAAAATTATACAAAGAAAAATAAATTTAAAATTTGCATTTTTTCACTTTCATACATAAAACATTTGAATTTGGAGCTCAATCCCCAGAGTAGACAACTATTATGAAAAAAATAGACTCTTTATTTTTTTGTTATTAAACGTTTCATTTCCCGTTGCTTATTTTTTTCAAATCAAATTAAAATTAACAACTATATTTGATTCTATATATTTTAATACTCAAGTAAATCCAAGACAAACCACGTCACCCTATTCAAAGCTGAAAGTATCTTACAATAAAAGATACTTAAAAGTATCTAAGATACAAAAAGTATCTAAGATAAAGTATAGTTTTTAGAAGTATTTGTATCTTTTATCTTAAAAAGTATCTTTCATCTAAAAAAAGTATATTATTTACCTATATTTAAATCCTTTACTAAATACAGTTCAAACTAGTCTTAGTTTTTGTGCTGTTTATTGAATTGATGTTTGATTGTTTGCTTCCGATGAATTTAGCCTGGGCCCAATGGGGGTTCCCAAGAGGATGTATTCTAAAGAAATTTATCTTGTGAATGAAAATTTGAGTTCAATGAAATGTAATAATATAAAATTATTATAAAATATTAAATAAATATGAGAGAAATTCGAATATTCAAAAATGGGGCAAATATTTTAAGTTGCTGTTATTAAGTAGGTATCTAGCTATTTATATTTATCTTAAGGTGGATACCTGAAAGTATGTAGAATTATTAATAGTATCTAAGATATTGAAAAGTATCTAAGGTACTTTCATGTATCTTAAGTAGTTATATTTGTATCTGAAGATAATTACAATACAAAGTATCTAGATATCTGGTATCTTTAACAAATTTATATAAGTATGTCTTTTAAAAGTATCTAGATATTTTTTAAAAGTATCTTTCCATCTCTGTAACTATTGCCCAAGTTTGAAGACGTCACCAAAAAACTGTAGCCATTTAAAATTTCAGTAAAAATTTTGTATTATATTTACGATACAATTACTGTAGATACTTGAAAACCTGTCTATCTAGAAATATTGTGCCATAGATGTCCACTTTACATATTTTCTTAGGAATATAATTACAATGTGTAAGTATTGTGTAATTAGTATTGATATGAGGTAGTTGAAGGTGTGTTCCTTGGTGGAATGTCGTGGCGATAAAGAGGAAGGCTTGGCAGTAAAGAAGGTAGTTGGGTGTATTTTTAGCCCGTAGTAAAATATCCAGCAGTTTGTGTAAGTCCTTGGGAATTCTTTAATTATTCATGCTAAACCAGTATAATTGCAATATGTAAGTATCATGGAATTAGTATTGATATGAGGTAGTTGACGGTGTGTTCCTTGGTGGAATGTCGTGGCAATAAAGAGAGGAAGGCTTGGCAGTAAAGAAGGTAGTTGGGTGTATTTTTAGCCCGTAGTAAAATATCCAGCAGTTTGTGTAAGTCCTTGGGAATTCTTTAATTATTCATGCTAAACCTTTATTGATTCCCCCCTCATTTACTGATCGCAAATTGAAAGCATAATAGTCGTGTTTGATAAAGTCTTTTCATGCCGACTGAATGCTAAGGAGGCCGCTTCCTTTCCGGCTTTTCACAATCTTACAAACTTCTTACCTTATACAAACTGCTGCGTCTTGTGTAAATGAATATATCATCAAAAGAGACACGCTTTATCCGATTTTTCCCTTCGGTTAAGTGGGACGATAGACACCAAAATCTCATGTGCCCAGCACATCATTTACTCCACAAGTTATATGTTTAATTAAATATACCGTTTACTTCTCGGTATTAAAATAAACGTCAGCAATTGTAACTTCGTAATCATGTGATTTAAATCGTTGAAGGGAAAGGACTGATGAAATTATCTTGTCGGGTTTCAGAACTGCTAGCATTTATATACAAATATAAAAATGGATGAAATATTCAAAAAGAGTTGTAGATTAAACTGACGAAACTACTAACACATAATGAAGCACAAATTGTCCATGCCAAAATTATCTTCATAAAGGACATAAATGACACGAATACATTTTTTTTTTGAATGTTTGAAACTACACTCCTATTTCTATTTAATTTGTTCGTTGGCTAAATATACGTAGCATATATACCCCTTTGTAACACATACGACAATGAGAAAGCGAATTACAATCTCATCTATGACAAGGATGCAAGATAAAAATTTAATAATTCTTGCAGCAGCAATTGATAACGTGAATATTAATTCCACAAAATGTCTTTCTTCATATAAATTTATATTATGGTTGAGATGTACCACTTTTTGGAAAAATAATTATTGCTTCATAATACAGAATAAAATTTAAGCTACATATGTTATGAAAACCACAAAAAAAATCCAACTCTTCTCCACTATACAGGTGAGACGGACCAAGGCTATGAGGAGATGAACTGTTAACAGATTGTTGTCATTTGTCATATGTGGTACACTCTTCGTGTGAACAACGATAACAAATTACACATTTTATCCAATCATACGTCTTTATCGTTTTTTTTTTTAAATATTCCGTTTAATAATCTTCAACTTCCTCATTATCATCACCCTCTGATTAACCATTTAGCAACACTTCTTCAGAAATCATGAAATATCAACTAGATCGTGTGTCTTTTTTGACATACAATCTCAAATTGTAAATGTCTAATTTTGGTTAAAACGATAATTTCTATAATAAATTTATGCGAAAATTTAAAAATAATTTAAATTATCATTTAATTTACAGTTAACTTGTACAGTACTTTGTTGTAATCAAATTATTATAATTTTAATGTTTATCGGTAGATGGCACATCGTATGCATGCACCGCTAAAACCCACAGTTGTTCATATCATCTCGCTTTTAATATTTACCTGCCATTGTTAACCTCAAATGAACTAAACAATTTGTCAATTACATACCATGGAGACAGAAAAAGTATTTTAGAGGAAATTGCAAAAATTTTGATTTCCAAAAATGTCCGAAACGTAATTCCGTGGAAAAATGGTGAAATTTGAGAGGAATGTAATTCCGCATGTGTATGTTTGGTAATAGGGCGTCTACAGAACGGCACAAGGCCAGTAATTTACTTTCCCCTGATGCCCGTGGATTAGTTAATCAGGCCCATTCACAGCGGTCGGAATGTAATGCGACGTTTTAATTTACGATACAAATAGACTGCTCGTACCTTTTTATCTCCCTCAATGAGTTATTGGCGACAGATACGAATTGCTGTTATTTATTTCAAACGGCATACAAATATCAAAATTAAATTAAATCCTCATTAAGCCTACACACTACAATCGCTAAGAAGATTAATTCAATTTGGGAATGGAACCAGCAATGACTATGTGACTGTATTTAAATATATGTGAAAAATACCTGACACAATAGTATTCAAATCTCATTATTACAATATTTATGAACGATATTAAATTGAATACTTTTTTATTTTTATTATTTACGTTTAACAGTATAATATTATTATGCGTATATTGCACGACGAAGAAAGCAATAATATACATGAAAATATTAAGTTCACTGTAGAAATTGAAGAAAATGGCATTATTCTTTTCCTGGATGTACAGCTAGAAAAGAAAAGATGAATCTTTACTTTATTCAGTCTACAGGAAGACCACGCAGACTAATCAATTAATCAATATACTAATGCTAAATCACATCACCATCCCTCTCAATAATTTGGCATTATTAAATGTCTTATGAAGAGAGCTTCGAAAATTTGTCACCCTGATAAATTAGAAGAAGAGAAGACCAAAATTGTAAATATTTCATAAAAAATGGTTACCCATTGTCATCAATTTAGCGATCCATAAAAGTAAGAAGTCCTACAAGCAATGCTGACGATAGACACAAAAATTATTTCAAAAGCTTAACACAAGATTTATTAAAGAAGCCATTGAGATTTTTAAAACTAAGAATATATACGAAACGTTGGTTTAAATAAAATTTACTTAAGACTGATTAACAGAAAAATATCAAAAATTGTAAGTTTAAAAAAATATACGTTATTTACTATTTCGATGCAATACTTTTCAATTTTCCTATGGTTAAGGTAACCGTCAATAAAACCAGAGATGTAAAAATCTGCCCTAAAGTAATTGTTCGAAATGTCAATGAAAATTAAATTGATTTTTTTATAATTCTTTTAATTATTTCATAATAACTAAATTTAATATAGTCCGTTTGATAACTACCATCAACATTATTAATATTTTCCTACATTTTCCAATTTAAGTTATCTATTTATTCTTAGAAATGTAAGTGAAATTATTAAGTTCTACGTGCAGGAAAAAATATAAACAAATATCTCTTTTACATATTTCGTCGCTACGGATGAAATACTTAGTTACAATATAAGCATGAAGAAAAAATGTTAAGAAAACGTGGTAAGTTGGGCAAGTTACTAGATCTCTAACATAAAGACAAATGATGCTATAACGTCTCACAGCGTTCTGTCTTTCCTCGTTAGTTTTTACAATGTAATACAGGTTTATGTTACAACCTCACAGAATTTTTCCACATTCGCAGCAACATTCAATTTTTGAATTCGCTCAACTTCAGACCATTTTTCAGCAGAACTTGGCTAATTACAACAGAACTCAAGCTTTCAATCAGCAAGTATTGCTGAAGTTTTATGAAAATACTGCTGCCCTTTGCAATTAAACGAACTTTCGGAACTAGGGGAATAATGGATAAATTAATGAGGGAACATTCATCAAGAATAGAGCTCTTTCTTTCAATGGTCTTATCGCAAATAAAGCGAATGCTCATTTCTAATTTCATATTAAATCATCATCAACTGTGAATAACAATGGAAGGAACAAGGCATGAAGTACCTTAAGGTACTTGTTTTGTGACTAGTTTTACTTGCATTTTAGTAATGTTATTTGTCAGCCTGCAACCTCTACAAAGGATCGATAGCTTTTCGAACCAATCGGACAAAATAGTATTTTTATTTGGATTGGTAAAGTTGAGATCCAAACACAAGATTTCACATTCCGCTCATTTTGAGTCGGAGCGGGCCACTCAAGTGAGCCACCGTTGCTCGTAATTATACAGGATGGAACAGATATAATAATTGAATTAGTCGCGAGCTATAATATTTATTAGTAAATGTTTTTCGAAATCTCATTTTTAACATTTTTACTTCGCCATAAATTAAAAAACAATGAAACAATTGTTTTTGACAAATGTTAATTAGCAAATTTCTTCATATAAATCGTTAAATCATATTTAGTGTTTCACAAGAATTATTTTTCTTGGTCTTGCCTCAATCTTGCAAAAAATGGAAGACAAGAACAAGACAAGAGCTACAAATTTAATAGCAAGACAAGGCTAGAAATTCTCTTGCAAGAAAAGTGCAAGAATAACAAGATTTTCTTCAATTATTGTACTCGTTTTTTTTTTTAGCTAATTTTAAATCTAGATTTATTATAAGAACCTATCTATAAACTGACACGTCAAATATAAAAACTAAGACAGCCTACTTTATCTTTGCGAAAGAAACAATTAAATGTTCATGTTAACATCTTTGTTATTGTCAATTTTTTTATAGTAGAATAGAAATTAAAATGCTTGTAGACAAAAAATAATACCACGTTTAAGAAGACCACTATTGACCAGCGCCTTATGTCCCTCGGTTTGGCGGTAGGTCAATAATGATAATCTTATCAACCTGAATGTTTAATATACTATTATTTTACCATAGGCGGGTAATGAAATTTGTGACAATTTTGAAAAATTTAACTCAATATCTAAAAGGTTTAAAAAAAAGTTACTAATAATTATTGTTGCTTTAGTGAGTTTTATCACTGGATAAATTAAATGTATTTATTTCTGTTACACCCTATACATCAACATCAAATGACGACGCATTTAAAAATATCTATATAATAATCTAATTTCGCGATTATTAATGTCATATTTATTATTAAATTACTGATAAATTAACTCTATGAAATATCTATTAGTTGGTAAAGCATTTAAAAATATACAATGATCTAATTTTAGACAATTATTAACTTTGTTTTGTATATGTAGTAGACATATAAGGCTTTGTGTATACAGTGACACATCAAAGTCAATTTACATCAATTGATATAATAGAACATATATTAATGTTAAAGAGGATGTCATATTAAATTAGGGCTGTATCATAGATTCTACAGCAAGTATTATAATTAAATATGTCTTATTCATGTGGTTATACTTTGAAATAAATTTTTAAGATACTCCTATTATAATTATTTCCTAGCTAATAAACATTATCTATACCTTTTTCTTCTTGATTACTATTATAATTTCATCGAATGTTATGATGCACTTACATTCTTCGTAATTTGAATACGCATTAATTAGTATTATTAAAAAATGGTGAAGGTGTCCTATAAATTATATTAATAAAGAAACCGTTTAAAAATGGAACGGTTACCTCAAAAGATAATAATAATATTTAACAAAATGAATTTCTTAATATCCTCATTTCTGTTACATTACAACTTCCTGGCATGTTAAAGTATATATACATTCCTTGTAACTTAAATAATTATTAAGATGTGTCATCAAAAATAGTGGAGATATTGTAATGCAATTAAAAAAGTTTAAACGAATGTACCCAAAAATAATAATAATACACAACACGTAATGCAATTCGTAACATCTTCAAAAGTTATTAATACTACTTTTTTGATTATTCAAACATTATTATTATTAATTATATTCATTACATTTGGTGGAGGCGCCCTATAGTAATATAACAGTAAAATAAAAATTAATGCTATAGGTACACCAATAAATAATAATCAGCTTTACGTAATATACTTGGTAACACCCTTATTACTATTTTTTACTATTATACTTACTGGAATATTAAGACATACTTACATTACTTGCATCTTACGTAACTATTAAACAGAATTATAGGTAATAAATGATGCAGATGCCTTATACAAATTGAAGACAGTCAAATAATAAATAAAGGTATAACTAAATAATTATTATAAGCAACAATGAAAACAATTTTTGATATTAAAACATGTATTCAATAATAAACTAGAACAACGATATTAAAAATGTAATTTGACTTGAACTATGGTGTCTGAAGAAATTAATTTTGAGTTGTGCCAATTAATCCATTAATTTTTTAATTAAATCTTTGTCACCAGAAGTACGCGAGGTTTTCGTCGTCTGTGATCAATATTGCCAAGTTGTTTCCATGGATTACAAGTTTAAAAAGGGGATTTTTCCCATCAGAGAGTGTACTCCGTGAGAAGTTTTCGCCATTTGCATATAGTTTGAAACTATGCTATAGTTCCTGTTGCTTCTATTAGTCTATTAAAATTTAATAACCTGTGTGTTTTTGCGGAAAATGCACAACGCGTTGCCAAGCGACGCTTTTTGATGCTGCAGTGTTTATAAACAACTTTATAGTCCGATTTTATAATATCGGTACTTCAAGCGTTTTATTGTTTAGTTACCCAACTTTTTATACGTCAATAACGGATATTTTTTGATTATATCTATCGGAATATACAGGCGATTCAGAAATAGTGTAATAAACTTTAATAGCGAATTTCTGACATTAAGGTTTCTCTACTTGACTTGATATTAAAGATACTTGACTTGAAAGCAAGTCAAGTTCAAATCTAAGTAGCAATACTTGAAAAAAATATATAATAACTTATATGTAAATCAGGACTAAAGTATATTTTTTTTTATTACGTAAACCATGTGAGTAATACAAAATACTTTAGTCTTTAGATATACATTATATTTTTTCCCGAAATCGTTCAATTATTAATTAAAAACATAAACATATAGCATTATGTATTTGTAAGACGTCAGCTATGGTAGCTAATGAGACGGGGATGACTATGATAACAAACGTACTGTCAAAGTGTCATATATTTCTTTATAATTTTTATTTATGTTTACACCTGCTTAGACGTCGTCTGCAAGAAATCAGATAAATTATTACCAAAGTTAAATAATAAATAAATTCACCACTAGTATTATATAATAACATGTTTGTTAATTTAGGTAGTGCTAAAATAAACTGCAAAAATGTAATACTATTAAAATATAGATTAATTCAGTTTGACAGATGAGTCCGTAAAGTTAAATTTTGACATAAGAGTGTATAAAGTTTTACTTTACCTACTATTTTGGCTAATTTCGGGAGTAATCTCCTATACTTTTTTTTCGATACATTATAAAATATGTCTGCTTTATTTATGAGTTACTAATTGTAAATATTGTTTGACTATTTATTATTGTTTTTTATCTTGTAACTTCTTTTAGTACTTTTGTCCTTTTTTATATATAAGGGTCGCATCAGGAGACTTAAAGATGTCAGTATCGGTCAGAGTGTACAGATATATAAATATAATAGTAAGTTAGATGATATATGAATGGTTTAATCTTCAATTTAATTTAATCTTCAATATCATAATGAATATATACAAAATATATTTCAGTAAAATATTAAATGTTGTAATGGGAAAACGTTGTTGTGAATTGTAATTGTTACTCACCACTTTTCTTTTATTTTCCATGTCTGAAAGTCGTTCCAATCCAGGAGAAATCTGCAACAAACCGAAACATAAATACAAATGCCTTTTCAATATTTAATTTCGAACTTCATCATTCATTGTCAGAACGTATCATTACGGACTCACTTCATGCAAAATAAAAATACAGAATAATGAAGATGGAAGTTTCATTTCCCTTGTGTCGTACGCATAGAAATGTTTCCAATTTCTTGAGATACGTGGTGTAATGCCAAAGGAAATTAAACTTGGATTTCAAATTAAAAACAAAATTAAGATTAAAATTTGTTTGCCTTCTATGTTTACATGAAAAACATATTATAAATAATCTAAGATGATTTGTACATCACTTCTCATCTTGCAATTTATTTATATTAACCATATTTTGATATTTTCATACGATTTTCCTGAAAAATTTTGTCTGGTACAAATTCATTTTCTGTTTATTTCATTAACCAGTCTAAAATTACAAATTAACATTTTCTTTTAATGTTTTAATATTTTTTTGTATTCTCATGTTATTTCTAATCACTGCTAATACTTAAAAATTAGTTTTTAACCCAAATTTCAGCACCTACTTCTGAAATATTCAAAAAGTACCAAATTTTCAGTTAAAAATCTTCGTTTTTGAAAATAGTCTATATCGACAGACTATATTTGCTTGCATATTGTTTTGAAACTTTGTATATTTGTGTAACAACATCACAAAAATAAATTACTGAAGTTGCTGCCGTTCTGCTTTCACTCATTTTTGGCTGAAACTGAAAAATACTGAAAAACAACTATTTTTTCAGGAAAATTTTCAAATTTCATTTTTAACAGGTATTTATAGATCTCGATGTGCTGATTCCAAATTTTCAAACCAAATTTAATTATCTCTTCTCGTTCTTGAGATATTTGCACTCAAAGTTGCACCTCAAAAAAGTGTGTTTTTTTGGAATATCTCAAAAATGGTTAGAGATACCGTCTTAACGATTATATCAGTCGATTCTACAGGCAAAGTTACATAAAGAAATGTTTTCTCTGTATATACGTTCTTTAGAACGATTTGGTGAAAAATGAGAAAAACGAAAAAACCGGAATTTCAGTTTTTCATTCGGACACTTTTTGTCTCCAAAATTTCTCATTTTCTGGACTTAAGTAAATGTCAATGCGCTGATTCCAAATTTTCAAACCGAATTCAATTATCTCTTACCGTTCTCGAGATATTTGCCTTCAAAGTTTCACCTGAAAAAAACAGTTTTTCAGGAATAGACCTGAAATGAGTCAAGATACAACTTTGTCGATATCACCAATCGATTCTACGCGCAAAATTACATAAGTGTACCAATTTTCAGATTTTTATTCCAACGGATACAATTTTTAGAGCGAAAAAACGAAAATCGTCAAAATCGAGAAAAACGCCTGATGAACCCCTTGCGATTTTTTTCGATTTTGGCCATTTTCAGTTTTTCCTTTCTAAATATTGTATCTGTTGGAATAAAAATCTGAAAATTGGTACACTTATGTAATTTTGCGCGTAGAATTGATTGGTGAGGTCGCCAAAGTTGTATCTTGACTCATTTCAGGGCTATTCCTGAAAAACCTGTTTTTTCAGGTCTAACTTTGAACGTAAATATCTCGAGAACGGTAAGAGATAATTGAAATCGGTTTGAAAATTTGGAATCAGCGCATCGATATTTACTTAAGTCTAGAATATAAAGAATTTTGAAGACAAAAAGTTCCCGCGCAAAAATTTGAAATTCCGGTTTTTTCGTTTTTCTCATTTTTCACCAAATCGTTCCAAAGAACGTATATTGGGAGAAAACATTTCTTTATGTAACTTTGCCCGTAGAATCGACTGGTATAATCGTTTAGATATTATTTCTAACCATTTTTGAGATATACTCAAAAAACACAGTTTTTTGAGGTCCAACTTTGAAGTCAAATATCTCAAGAATGAGAAGAGATAATTAAATTCGGTTTGAAAATTTGAAATCAGCGCGTCGAGATCTATCAATTTGTATTAAAAATAAAATTTGAAAATTTACAAAAGAAATTGGTTGTTTTTCAGTATTTTTTAGTTTCAGTCAAAAATGAGTTGAAGCAGAACGACAGCGACCTTAATAATTAATTTTTGGAATATTGGTACATAATTATACAAATTTTCAAAACAATATTTAAGCAAATATAGTTCATACAACAGATTTTTCAAAATAATTTTTTTGCCCCCAAAAATATGAAGTGTAAATCTCAGTATATCTAGTTTTTAGGCGTATAATTTAAAGTGTCTTATGAAAATAGTGAATAATATTTTGCTGTAGATACATATAAAGCGTTCTACATAATTATTACTGGTATATATGTTGCCACATGTACAGAAACACACACATGTAATGCTGGTCACATTTGCAAAACGAGTTGAAAATATATGTAGGAATAATTTCACGTTTATGAGGAACAAAAGTGTAATGTTTTGTTTTATTTCCACCTATTTATAAACATTAGCAAGTCGTCAAGACAATCTTAGTGTAAGTGTTTTATTTTCCTGGATATTTGATCTTAAATTAACGTTATTTATCACGGGACTCGGGCAGCGTGCATAAGATATATTTATGGAAATAGCAGTGCATTTATCTTTCACCGCCGGAGAGTTTGTGAAGTAATTGTGCGAACTGAACTTGAGAAATGTTACAGTTTACTGTTGGTTTTGCTGTAATTTTAACCAGCCACAAGATATTTCAATTAGGGGAAATTATACGGAAAAACACAAATATCATACATTGTCTATTTTCTAGAACTCCTCGCTGTAGTATATACTAGTCTCCATACACACATCTTTACGCTTTGTTTTTAAAATGTAAAACAGCCTACAACCTTCTGAAACTCAGTAATTGTTTCAGATGAACCAAAATAAATCTTTTAAACTAACACGAATAATAATATTTTAAAATTATATTGTAACATTTTACAATATATTTCGTAAATAAAAAGGCCCCTATGGTGCCTTCTCCATTTTAGCTAGAAGTGGGTCAACAAAAAGCAGTAAATGTTAATAAGTAATATATTTATAATTATGCCTGATATACCTATATGTTGTTGCCACATGTACATACACACACTCATGTAATGCTGGTCTCATTTTTAATAAAAACTGTTATTATATATAAAATTACCTTTGCTGTGCACTCTCCATACCAGCTAGAATACCTCTACAGTATATTATTACCGATATGTATATAATAAAAAATAATAAACTCACTGATATAATATGTTGATCAGATTTTTAATAACAATTATTACTTCCTATATAAAATTAATCTCGTAGTGCACTCTCCACGACAGCTAGAGTGCCTGATAATGTAGAGGTAAATTATCTCTACGATATATTATTTCCAATATACATGTACATAAACACACTCCTGTAATGCTGGTTACTTATAAATAACAATTATTATTTCCCATATAAAATTACACTCGTAGTGCACTTTCCACGACAGCTACAGTGCCTGAGATGTAGATGTAAATTCTATCTACAATATATTAATTCCAATATGTACATAAACACACTCATGTAACGCTGATCACATTTTTAATAATAATTAATATTTCCCATATAAAGTTACACTCGTAGTGCATACTCTACGACAGCTAGAGTGTCTTGAAGATAAAAATAAACAAACCCTAATTAAAATACATTTATTACCCATATCTGTGAAAAAGCTATACCCAGTAAAGGGTAATGAAACTATGTATAATACTTCAGAAGTTTTGTATAATGTCAATACATGTTTTTTATATACATTGTTATAACATTCATATTGTCCTTGTGGGTATAATATACCCCATATAAACCCTGTACTTACGTCTTTAATAAATACAGTAAATCACAAAATAATAATTACTACAATAGCGAAAACGTTTGCAAACGCTTACCAGAAAAGTTGTCCAATTGATATAATTTTTACAGAAATCACTAAAAAAACTATAAGCACTTAAAGTCCAGTCACTTACACTAAATTTGTCAGTAAAGTTTGTTTGTTACACTACTTAAAAAGAGTAAAAACTATAAACAAAATCTTAAAGTGACAGCTTGTGTGATGGAGGTAGCCATCTTGATTAATTACTAAACAATTAATTACACAGTGATACTCAAAATGTTTTACATACAAATATTTATTTTGTGATCTACATTTTGATATTTGAAATTTTTGATTAAATTTTCAATGAGATGCAATTAAATTTATGTTTGTATATTTAAACGGTTTTTAATTTGTTTGTTGTTTGCAATATTTTATTAAATTGATGGTACAATAGATGAAGCAATTTGTCATTTTTATGTTGGCGATTTGCATTTCGAACGTGGAATGTAATTCATGGAAAATATATTAAACTTTATTACAATTTAATTACAATTAGAATAGAAAACTTTGCATTTTAATGTTACTACAAATACATAAATACATAGGCGTAGCCAGCATTGATATTAGGTAGGGGTATATATATATATATATATATATATATATATATATATATATATATATATGTATGTCAGCCAGTACGGTTGTGTGGTCGTGGCGTGTCTTGTCTGATCGTGTAGATAAGCAACATAGCCCGCCCTGTCCATTTGGATGGGTTGCCGCACAACGGCTCGGTGTGTGCTGGCCTTGCAGAGACTGTAGACTGACAACCTGCATCACTAAAATGCAAGTAAAACATGTCACGAAACAAGTACTTCAGGTACTTGAGGCCTTGTTCCACATAGGAATGTTGTGCCATTGATGATGATGATATATATATATATATATATATATATATATATATATATATATATATATATATATATATATATATATATATATATATATATATACAGTAATGACTAAAAAAAAATACACAGACGAGCAAAAAATTAAGGGAATTAATAATTTTATATTTTTTTCAGAACATTTTTTGTTTTGGTAGAACCAAATCTGTTGATTTGAATCTAACTACGAATTCAATTTCAATTTCGTGAGAATTTGTGCCTAATGGTGCGATTTCATTTAAAGTTTGTTTACAGGGCCAGCATTTCAGAAAACTGAAAGTTTTGATTAACTGAGAAAAATTTCTAATGAATTTGCCTGAAAGTTTAGTTGATTTACGTTTCGAGGAACTGAAAGTAGTGAATTACCGCTTCAGTTTCAGCGCTGAAGAACTGAAAACAGCAGGGGGAAAGCACAAAATATACGCAGAACTGTATTAGTTTTTGTTTAGTTAATGAAGCACCTTCACCTTTTTATAACGACTCCCATCTTAATGTTATCTGCGAATATTACAGCTTTACTTTAATAAGTTTTTATCATCATTTTTCCATCCTAGTATTCAGTTATCGACGCTGGTAGTTAAATACCAGACTTCATACCCACTTTGAATCGAAGTCTCATATTAACTAGGCAATAAATAAGTAGTTAATTTAATTTAGTTTCTATTTATTGACAATATAAAACCATTATTGTTATATATTTAATAACAGTTAAAATTTTACTAAATGTAATTATCGAATCAATATTTCTTGGTAGTAGCAAATATATTAGAATTCTTACTATTTCTTTTCAACTTATTTAGAATATTGTTAATAGCTTTTATCATTCAAAATTTTTATTGTAAGTTGTTGATTTTAAAATAAAAACAATATTAAATATTAAATTTTAATAATGATTTCCTTTAACTGCAGAAGGCTTCTTAGTTATTATAAAAGAAACAAATATTAACTTCTCCAATAGTTTTTACATTACATTAGTATGTTTAGGTACATGTAGTAATGTACATAACGGATATAAAATAAAAAAGCTGACAGGAATACAGATATAAATAATATATATTGTGGTGAACAGTGACGCTTTGACTTTGATACTAAATTTGTTTAAAAACAAACACTCTAACAATGCCACCTATCTATAAAGAAACCATAGCATGCAATATATACCTACAATTTAAACATTTCTTCGGACTATAATCTTTTGATTATGCCCTTAATAGATAAATAACTATTATGTATCACCAATATTAAAGTCCTTATTTATTTGGCTTTAAATAAAAAATCCTATTTTTGATCGAATTTTATGCAACCGGCACGGTTATATTTTCCACCTTGTATGATTCTAGCACTCGACTTTGTCTCGTTATGAAACTTTTACAGCTCTTCGGAAATAGGCGACTTATTGCACTTGTTGCATAATATACCATTATTTGATTATATCCACTTATAATAAATTGTCAGTTGTTCCAAACTTTCCTGACATATTTTATTGTTCTCTTAGAATATTTAAATCATTTATTCGCAATCTATGTATTTAAAATTTTAGCTCTATCTTTATTATTGTTTTATTAATTATTTCATTTCAAATTGTATTTACCAACTATTTTTGCCTTTGACTACTTTGTATCAGTTTATGTATAAAATCTTCTAGTGCTGCATTGTAATTGGGATTTATCCTGCAGCCCAATTTCTAAATAAATAAATAAATAAATAAATATATAAATATATGTGTCAAAACGTGAAAAACTTTTATTTATTATAATTAATGATTAGTTTTCGTATGTACCAAAACATCTCGTATGAATCCAGTAAAGAATAATATTGGAAGTTATGATGGAAAGAGAATATTTCCGTATAGTTAAATGTAATTAGAGATTCAATCTTTAGAGTAGTGTGGAAGTATGGGAACATCCCCTTGTACCAGGGTGTCGAAACTTAGGTAATGGATTATTTCTCCGATAGTTAATAATAATTATAATAGTGTGCAAAATGACGGGCAAAGGTTTTAACTTGCCAATAAATACTAATATTGTTTACAATATATTTCCAAAATAAAATCCCCTATGGTGCACTCTCCACTTCAGCTATTGTATTGCAGATTATGATGTAAAACGTATATTTACATATAATTAAAACATAATTAGGGATGCAATCTTTGGAGCTGTGTGGAAGTATCCCATACTGGATCCCCTTGTTCTAGGTTCCAGGGTGTCGAAACTTAGGTAATGGAGCGGTCAGCCGGGCCAACGAGGCGATCGTCCGTCCCCGGCCTCGCATACGACGCGATCTCGTGACCCGACGCTGCCAAATGTGTCGCAACTCACAAACTAGAACTTCACAATGGGGGAAAGACAGTCTGCAAATCCTACATACTTTAGAAAACTTCCTACATAAAAACTATGCAAACATGCCTTCGATTCTTAATAAGGTTCTTTATTTCTTTACTTTACTTGTAGTTAAGGGTTAAGGGAAGTATTGTTTTCTTCCATAATAGTAAATGAACTAAAGAACATACATATTTCAAAGACCCTACAATTAATACCACGGTAAATATTTAAATCAATTATACAATTTTAATAACCGAATATATACATTATTTAGAAGTTGTGTTGCCCTCTAGATCTAGACATTCTAGAATCTTGACTTATTTTGTCCAGATTATCAAGACAAGATTAGTAAAAATTTTGTCTTGGAATTTCCAGATAACACAAGACTTTCTTATTCTAGACCAAGACGAGAAAATTGTATACAATTATATCATGCAAATATTGTTCCATTCGAGCTAGAATAGTAATTTTAAAATATAAAAAAAACTCTGTCCTTGTCAAAAGCATATGCACATGTTAATGTAAATATTGAAACAATCTAGAGTCTTGATATCTGGATCAGAATTTTTAATCTAGAGTTAAGACTCATTCCCAGCTATTGTTATAATTTTAAGTTTTAACTGTAATTTTAGGTTTTAGTTTTAATTATATATTTTAATTGCAGTACAGATATGCTGTTTCTTGCTATGTTTTAATTTTTTTTTGAACACAATGTTGCTTTATAGGTTAGACCCATCATTCTGATCTTTTTTTTTATATTGTTCGCTTTTTTATAAAAATTACAGCTGCAGTAATACCACAAATTCTTCTTCTTTTCAAAGTTTCTATGTACAAAACAGCATATTCCATTTTAAATTCGATTTTGGATATTATTCATATTTATTTATTATTTATTATATTTTTCAAACTTCTAATAATGTGCGATTCGACTGGATCTTATTAAAATTCATTTCACAGAACTGTTCTTATAGACTATATTTATTTACTTGTACTTTATTGCCAGGGATCTACAGGTTATAGAGTATACCGAATCATTTGAACACAGCAGTATTTTTATTTGTTGAAAGATTGCCAAAACTGGGATTTGAACCTGAGATCTCTAACTTTGCTCAAGTCGAGTCGAAACGCGTTACCTAAATGAGCCTTAGCTTATTTCCTTAAAAATAATTCTTTTTATTTCCTACGATGGTTTTATAGTTAAAGGTGTTGGAGTATTTTTGGTGTATTTTCGTTGTACCTGCGTGCGAACAAACAGGTGCTGCATTGAAAGCAGGATTCAGGAAGGCCAAGGAGTTATTGTTTACAGCAGGAATTTTATTGCTCCAGTAACTTTGCAACACCTTCGCAGGATTACAATAAATTACAAGCAGGAATTAAGACGTTGTTTATGAATCGCAAAGCTGACAACAACTCAATAAGAAACACATTACAGTATAATTTATTCACGAACTCTACTAGTCAATAGTTATTTATTGAAAAAAATAGTCCTTTTCTTTTTATAAGAGTTGTTTCACAATTTCTATATCCTCATGTACAGATAAGAGATCATTTATTACATTTGCTTAAAAACTTATTTAAGATCAAATATGCACATTTATCAATTTTCAATTTGTACAATTACATTTAATTTTTTTATCCAACACCGTGTAATTATAACGATATAAGTATGCTGTTTTTAGATAAATAAAGTAGGTCATAAGTCACTAGTGAGCTAAATACATTAGCTCACTGTTTTTTAGTTCGTATCATAGTAACTACGTTATAAAACCTTCTCTACACTATTTTGTTCCTAAATGTCATTTCGAAATTCCATCTGTCAAAAATCTTATATGTATTTTATATCAATGATTAAAATGTGTTGGATAAAATGTTGTATGGCACACGTGTCTTAATTACCTAAGACACTTGAAAAAATACTACACTCGGCCTAACGGCCTCGTGAGCTAAACTTTTCCCACGTGACTTATCTGTAATGTAACACACTTGTACCATAAATAACTATTAAATCGATGTTTCTTAAACATTTTTTTCCAAATAATTTCATGTGAGAATCGATATTTTGAAATTTTTCACCATCCGTAGTCGTAGTTTGTATTAGGACTGGGCGATATTGAAAAATTGATATCGAATATCGATAAATCGATATTACAAATTTAAATATCTATGTTTGATTATACGTATCTACCTACATTTCTTAATTAAACTGATAATATCGTTGACATCTATAAATAATATCAATAATATCAATAATAACCAGACACCGCAAATATTTTTTTATCGAAATATCAAAAATGAAGAATTACTACAATATTTAAATTATGCAATGCAGCAAAATTATCGATAATATCGATAGGTTGATAGGTACTCGTATATATAGATATTTATTCCCATCATTAGTTTGTATTATTAATATTTGGACTTATTTGTTCTTCGTATGACTTCATCAGGGACTTATCCCCATTTTTATATATTAAAATACATACAAGAAAATATTTTTGGTGGAGACTTTGTGTTTAATTTCCCTGCTGGAACTTTAGCGCATCTTGAAGATTATGAATAGCTATTTGAAATTATTTAGCGGTTTCCCATACTTAGTAAATTAGTTGAGGAAACTCTATGCGCGTATTGTAAGTAAAACAAAGTTCCACATTCCCAAGTAAGTTCCTCTAATTGTTTCCACTGTGAGATGTTCTTCCATACGCGCAACTCATCACAAATCAAAATCCTCCCATTGTTCTGCGCCCCATGTGCCAAAACACGAGGGGAAACTTACAGGATAACAATTCCACTCTTACCAACAACGCAAAAGTAAAATGTGTTTCTCTATAAAAAAAATATGTCATATACAGCTTATTACCCATTACTGCATAAATCGACATCCGCCATTATTTTCCTTTGTATTATAGTTTAAAAAAAATACTATAGAATTAAGGTGGAGACCAGTGGAACATTCTAACAGAGGAAAACATATATTTTTTTTAAATATATACTTAAGTATACGTTATCACTCCGTGGAGTTAGTCAAGGTAGTAGCTAAAGTAAAACTTTACAAACTCTTATGTCAAAATTTAACTTAACGGACTA
The DNA here is from genome assembly GCA_035578165.1 of Stenolophus ochropezus. NCBI lineage: Eukaryota > Metazoa > Arthropoda > Insecta > Coleoptera > Carabidae > Stenolophus > Stenolophus ochropezus. Next base: position 33,992,648 of record JAQOWZ010000008.1, on the reverse strand, counting down.
ATCTGTCAAACTGAATTAACTTGTATTTTAATGTAATTAATTTAATATGCTGTAGGCTCTCGGTGAAACATTTTTAAACAATTTGGTAATCAAACACTCGCTTAAGTTCCACAAAATTTACTTTATTGTTCTTGATCGCGATTTCGACTATTAAGTTATCATCAGAAGAAATAATAGTCGAAATCGCGATCAAGAACAATAAAGTAAATTTTGTGGAACTTAAACGAGTGTTTTATTATCAGATTCTAAATTTTAATAGTATTATATTTTTGCTGTTTACTTTAGCAATACCTTAAATAACATACATATCATTCTATAATATTTTTGCTGTATTTATTTATTATTTACCTTTGATAATAATTTATCTGATTTCATGCAGACGACGTCTAAGCACGTGTAAACATAAATGAAAATTATAAAGAAATATTTGACACTTTGACAGTACGTTTGTTATCACAGTCATCCCCGTCTCAATAGCTATCATAACTGACGTTTTACAAACACATAATGCTATTTATTTACGTTTTTATTTAATAATTTAACGATTTCGGCAAAAATATAATGTATATCTAAGGACTAAAGTATTTTTTTATTATTCACATGGTTTATTCACCTCGGCTATCGCCTGGTATAATAAATCCCATATTCGTACCTAATAAAAAAATTATACTTTAATTCCTTGATATACAAATAACTATTTTTAAACAACTGGTTATCAAGTTGCAGCAAAAAATTATTTTTTTCAAATGGAATTATACAAATTTTTAAGCCTATTCCATAGCATATTTTTCTATAAATTAGATCATGTATTAGCTTCGTATGCTTGTATATTAAAATTGTGAAAAACTATTTATTTTTATTATTAATGTACAATACGCTACGGATAAAAAAATAACACAAGAACAAAATATAGCAGCTGTAATAATTGTTGCAAATTATTATTATTTGTGTTTTGAGATTATTAATTTCAAAATTCACTCATGTTTTTCTTGCATAGCCTACTGTACATTAATAATAAAAAAAAATAATTAATACATGGTTAATTAAAAAAAAATGTAAAGGTATATATAGTAGAAATTTTTAAGCAGTAGAGAGACGTCATCAATATTTGTAACTAGATTATGACGTCACGAATTACAAAGTTTATATGTGCATTAGTTTAGAAAATGTGTTGCGTGTTGCATATGGCAATGCCAAATTTAATAACAACAAATAAAATGATAACATACCTCTCGAACTGCTTTTAACGACAGTAATGTTCCACCGTGTGCTAGTTCTTTTTCAAAATATGTAGTCGCATTTGCAGTTAGCACTTGCGACTGCTTCGATAATGCTTTAGGCATTATTACTTACGCTAATAAAATAAACGTATAACAAGAAACAAAGAACACGAATACGAACAATTATAAAGAACAATACAACTTAAACGAACAAACAAAGATTTTATATTATATTATTTGACAACTCAATCAATCAGCGTGACAAGAAACAAATATATGTAAACATATTTTATTTGAGTCGTAGCCAACGTGTGTTAAAAAAAATACACTGCAATTATTATAAATAAATTGAAATGTCATTAAATACCTTATATTTTAATTTGAAATAATAGTAAATATAATAAATAAGTAATTTTTTTATGATACCTTTTTTTACTACTCGGTTTTCTAAATAAAAACATCTTTCGAAAATTTCTACAAGTTTTATTTCGTTTTGTAACGTTTTTTTCAGGTCTATGACGTCTCTCTACTGCTTAAAAATTTCGACTATACATATGTTTGATATGAATGGAAAAATATTTTTCAACAAATTTAATTTCATATTTCTTTTGAAGTGAGATTGTATAGAGCAAGTTTTAAATGAATTGGATAAAAAATACCCAAACTCCATTAGAGGAGGTCTAATTCACAATAAAACCGATGATAAAAGGTATGCGAGCCCTCCATTTCACACGGAGCAACGGGGATGTTTGCCCCGGGCGATCGGAGTGCTCGGAACGCTCCGGGCTGCACTGCCATTATCAGCCCGTGATTTCACACCGGATTAATAGTTTTATTTCAGAGTTGATTTCGCTCAGATATGTGAAACCTGTGAAATACATGATACGGATTCTGCTCTCACGGAAAATCACATATTTTCGATATGAAATATTAAAAAATATATCTTCACTTCATTTCAAATATTAAAACCTTGTATATTATATTTCCAATCCTATTTCATATTTGTACAAAGCAAAATTAATCCTCTTCAAAAATCCGGGAAAATCGTATTATAAAATTTAATAACCACCTTCGTAATAATAAATAACTGTATTTTTTTTTCAAATCTCTCTACGATCAGTGCTGTACATATATGAAAATTTCATTGAATTATGCTATTAAAATGAAGTAATCTATATTAAAGAAGATGTAGAAATACATGTAGTATTGTCCTGTATAATATATAATAAATATGGTGACTTAATAGTTAGCCGGACAGTTTTTATTTACCAAAAACTGTTTTCCCATGTTATATAGGGGAGAGTAGCCTAATTTGGACCGTAGCCTAATTTGGACCGCTGTGGTATCCAAAGATTGATAAAATCTGTGCGATTTTAGATAGACTACTTGTTATACGTAGAGGTAGACCAGATTAATGTAATCATGTTTGTGAAAAAATGTCTCATGGTTACATTAAGAGAAGGGTTATTTGTTTGACTACGAAGAAAATTTGTTATTTTGATGTAAGAGTGAAAGCCGTTAGTTCGTCCAAACGTAAGTAATTACAAGTCCTCTTATATCATCACAAAGCTTACTTATCTAACTATAATTTCCTGTTACAATTTTATGAGTTTATGTTACTTTGACATTTTCGTATAATTTTAAGTATAAAATATTCAAGTTGCCCAAGTTGGACCGAAAACAGTTGCCCAAATTGGACCGACAAAAATTGTGATTACGGCACAGAATAGTACATACAGAAGCGACACGTCGACATGTCGGTACCTTTCTTGTTACCCTATTCAGTTCTATGATCTTGGAGCATTGTGTAGACCTTTAAATTTGTTGACTTCTCCTATCTCTCCCTAAGATGTGACGAAACTATCCGATTTTAAACAATTAGCCCTTTAAATTTGTTGCCTTTCCCCATCTCTCTGACAAAATGCGAAACATGAAAAAGAAAATGGTGATTCATGGTATTGTACATTGTGTGAAGAAACCAAGGAAAAAAATATGATACAATATATGAAATGTCGCACTTGGATTCATTCTCAGTGTGCTGGAGTTAGTGCTGTAGTTAAAAGGTTCTATTGTTGTAATTTTCGTTAAGAAAGCTAATGGTCCAATTTAGGAAGCTAGCGGTCCAAATAAGGAAACCGGTTTCCTATATTGGACCGATGACAAGATTTTTTTGAATTTATTTTTTACTATTAAAAATGGTATTTAAAATTTAATAAATGGTTTTATTTTGAAGGTACACTTAGGGATTTTCTTTTCTACTACTTAATTTTTATTGACACTTCTTCCGTTCCTTTATATAGTGAATATTATAAAATTGGTCCAAATTAGGCTACTTTCCCCTATGCCTATGATAACACTTCTCTGGGACACATGATATATATATATATATATATATATATATATATATATATATATATATATATATATGTCAGCTAAGATGCAACATATTCGAATCTGTTATTAGTCATTACTATATATACCACTTGTTATATGGAACCGTATCGTTCCGAATAAAATGCAACATAGGGAACATAGGTTGTCAATGTCATGAGATTAACTATCTAATATACTTATAATACAATGCTTCCCAATGAAGAAAAAATTCAAATGGTTATATGATACAATAGTGAGTACAGTTTAAGAAATGTTTGTGACATGTTCGTTAATTTATATCCTGACCGTCCTATACTAAATCCTATCACTGTTTCAAAAATATATTCAAAATTTAGATGTACTGCATATTTAGATACAAAACATAATAACAGGGGAATTTTAAAACTAGTGTGAAATGAAGATAATAAAAATTATGTATTACGAACAATAGAAGAAAATAATATACTTTCTATAAAAGCTTTGGCAAATCAATTAATTATCAACAAAACATCTGTATATCAATTACTAAGGATGAAAAATTACAATCGTACGATTTTCAAAATCACCAAGAGTTAAGAAACAATGACCATGAAAAAAGAATTGCCTTTTGTGAACTACTACTACTACGATCCAAATTTCAAGAATAAAATTTTTTATCTGCAACGATACGGTGCCATATAACAAATGGTATCCTGGTATCCATAGTAATGACTAATGATAGATTCGCATGAACAACAATAAAGGGATTTAAAAAATGCAGGAATTTTTATTTTTTGTACAGAATCATAAAATGGAACAAAAAAAATTTTGGTCATATTCCCTACTGCAGTCTCGTAAACCTTTATATATTTATTATTATATTCATTAAAATAGTCTAGTAAATTAGTAAATGTTATTTAACTTTCGTATCTCTTAGAGTTAGGATAATGTATGAAATAAATACAATATTTGTTTAAGTAATTTGCTAGAAATTCTTTATCTAATACATGTAATACCAGGTACGTTTGAAGCGCCACCTACTTTTTAGTTCAAACGGATAAAGTATAGAACAATATCAAAATACTCAACACATTAGTAAAGCAGTAATGTAAAAATAATTACGATTTAATCTCAAATCTGTAAAAGCTCACCTAACAATAATACTCGTCCAACTAATTTACAATTGTGTACGGTAGAAGTTAGTTGAATAAAAACATGGCTTATCTAAACTAAACATCTGCGTTGAAGCTAATGCCTTGTAGATGATACCGCATATATGATGCTAATATATAAGTTTATAAACACAGGAGTTAGTGTTTAGAGTCGAGTTACAGTTTCCAACAACGAGTTGTTATTAACTTTCACGAAAATCATACAATGTTCTCAATTTCAAGAAACAATCAATTTGTTACACTTTGTAAAATACTACCACCACTTTTATTAGAAATATTATTTGTAAGGAAATACGCTAAAGATAACGATCCCATTGCTAGTTCTCTCTAACTGTTAAGATAATAGTCTAATCTACAGAAAAGTGTCGTTTTTGGTATATTTTAGAGAAAAATATTATTAGAAAAACGTTTTTTTATAGTTTTGTAACGTTTAATTATTTAAGTGAAGTGTAAGAAATAATTAAACACTAATATTTATATTAACTGACTTAAAAAAACGAATAATAAATTATAAAAAGATAATAAAAATAACTAACACTATGAATGAACAAACATAAACACTAATTTAAGTATAGTATTTATTAATAAAGACTTAAAAACTAAGATTATTTATTTAAACATTTAACACTACGCCCTATTTATTTAGAAGATATTTATATCGTCAACTACTTATTTATATCATAAATTATTTATTTATATCACCAACTATTTATTTCTTTCAATTGTACATGTGGACATTACATGCACTGACCGACACTGACTTTCTTCAGTGACTCTCTGCACACTCTGACCGAGTCAGACCTTACTGACCTCCATGAGCCGCCCGATGCGACCCTTATATACCTGTCGCCAGTTAATCTCTAGAATATTCTAGAGCCTTCCACATTCCATACAATTCTCGAACATTAGCGACATCGCCCCTATTCCACTTGACTTTTAACGCAATTTTCTGCCCAGACAGGTCAGCCGTGATGACTCATCTGCGGTGAGTCTCGCTCGTTACAGTATATCGTACAACAATCATGGAATGGTACTCATTGTCATTTCATACGAGGATTTAAGCGTTTTACTGCACATGTTATATTGCTCGACTTTGTATCTTTCAAACATTTAATTTTACACACCTTTTATTGTACACACTTTTAATCCGCGAAAAAAATTATGTTACACACATTTTATCATCCACACATTTTATCTTCCATCGATTTATCGTCAATAACGAAATGAGATAATTCTATTTAAAAGCATCTATAAATTGTATCGAACGATACATTTTAATCATTTCCGAAATGTATGCAAATTCGCGCAAACATATCACAATATTAACAAAAACGAAAGCTATAATTCAGTAGATCATCCCACAAAGCAAGAAACAAAAGCAAATAATCCGCACATTGATAGTCTCAGGTCGTCGCAACCTTTGACCTCGAGTAATGAATTGTGGTATTTTATATGTATGAGCCGTATTTAGTTATAATTTATTATATAGTTACATAAATTTATAGTTGTATTAAGCTTGGAAAATTGAAAAACTTTTATAAGAAAAATTAATATATTATAGCGCTGCTTCATATATTTAAAAATATAAAACATGGTGGAGGTGCTTTAATAGTAATATTTAAGTCTAGAAAATTTTCACTTAATCATTCCAAAGAAAGAAAATGCGTAGAGAACGTTTCTTTTCAAAATATATATTTCTTCTTATTAAAAGTGAGTTTATAAAATTAATAATTGTTATATAATAGCGACCTTACTGACAACCATTTTTAAATGTCTTTACAATTTAGTTAAATAAATGTTTAATATTCGATGCTTACATTTTTTTCTTTTAATAAAACAGTTCAAAATACGAAACAAGATCTAAAAACATAATCTAAAAAGGGGCGTCATTTTATAAGTTGAATGAAATAAGATCAGATTAGTTTTTTTCGTTAAAATCCCTATAAGAGATCAAGTACAAAGATTAAATGCCGAGATAAATTCTGGTAGTAAAAAAATCCGATTTGGGACCATTTTATGCTGAAATAAATGTTAATAAACACAAAGACATCTATATTACCGGCTAAAGAGTTTGCGAATTATTTGTATTATAATGCAGTTGGAAAACAGTTTATATTTCAGTGAATAAAATTATTTGATTTAAATCATAACCTTAATTTTGGATTCATTGTAGTCGTAATGCTACAGAGAGAAGAAGAGGGTAATGTTTATGGCATATATTGTTGTTTTAAGAATGTAGCGGTTCATTAAAGTGCAATTGTTTGGATGCACTTGGGTTGAATAATCCAGAAACGCTGATGCATCTTGGTACACCACTAATCAGTCACATGTAACCATTATTGATTGAGCTCAGCCTGTATACATTATTTGTACTGCTGTCGGTTCTACAAACAACCTAGTTTTCCACAAACATTAGCTCCTCCAATAGTTTTTGCGTTACATTAGTATGTTTAGGTACATGTGGTAATGTACGGATATAAAATAAATAAAGCTGATACAAATACAGATATGTAAATAATAAATATAATGGTGGATGCGCGACAATGTATATTCTTTAGACGTTTAACCTACTTGTCATATATCTTGTAGACAAATAATAACTCCCCTTATATTTATTTTAATGATTTTTACAAGAATATTTGCTTGTTTCGTTTTTAATTCTTGATTATTTGATTGATTGACGGTAAATTTAAATTTTAATCAACACAACTTTTCTTGAGTTTAATGTGTCAAATAATATTTAAATTTGAGTTCTTTTACTAGCTTTGACACCCAGTATAATTTACCTTTATTTATCACGGAAAATTGTTTTTCACAGCAATTTTTTAGTTACTGTGGTTACCTAGGTCAATAAATGATTATTATTATTATAGGTCAATAATGCAAATAATCCCTTTTTAAATAAACTCAAGAAAAGTGTATGTATAATTAATTTGAAATTTAAATTTGCCGTCTAATAAAAGCTTTCAGTGTACACTAGTGTTCTAGACTGAAAACAATTTTTTTTACCTCCTCCATATATTTGACATTTCAGTATCACAAACGAATTGTCATTTCTACTTAATCTATATTTAAAATAAAGTACAAACAGAACATAAGTTTTCTGTAAATGAATATATGAAAACTTGACTTTAAAATATGAAAAAGAAAGAAATTAAAACGTCAGATATATAAATAAGGAAAAAAAATCCACCTATTAACTTTTAACTTTACTTAGGTAGGTAAAGCAATTAACGGAATATTTCCAAGAAATTTTTATATTACCATAGTAGCCATGTTCATGTAGGATTAAGTATTAAGTGAAAAATAGTTATTTATGGTACAAGTGTGTTACATCACAGATAAGCCACGTGGGAAAAGTTTAGCTCACGAGGCCGTTAGGCCGAGTGTGATATTTTTTCAAGTGACTTAGGTAATTAACACACGTGTGCCATGCAACACTTTATCCAACACATTTTAATCATTGATATAAAATACATATAAGATTTTTGACAGATGGAGTTTCGAAATGACATTTAGGAACAAAATAGTGTAGAGAAGGTTTTATAACGTAGTTACTATGATACGAACCAAAAAACAGTGAGCTAATATATTTAGCTCACTAGTGACTTATGACCTACTTTATTTATCTAAAAACAGCATACTTATATCGTTATAATTAAACGGTGTTGGATAAAATAATAAATATATACCAAGGTTGAGAAGACTATTATTGACCAAAGCGTTATATCCCTCGGTTGTTTCGTACCTTGACACATTCTTAACTTTGGTGTGTAATATAAAATACTAATATTGGCCCAAGTTTAATAATGATAATATTCTCAAGCTTGTTGTATAATATAATTTACTAGTATTATAAAGATCCATAGTTAGTAGTGTTTAATTAGAAATAGTTAAGGTGATATAGGTTGTAATTAGCATTTGTTTTATGTGGCGTCCCCGGTATAAATATCCCGCTAGCTGGAGTTCCTTTGTCCGCATTCGGAAAGCAATCAAGTTGGCCGGGTAATTCTGATTTAATTCCGTGGCCTACTCCTCCATTCTTTCATCCCGCCTCGTTCTCATTTCATTTGTCGTCGTTCCTTGTAATGAGAACGGGCTCAATTGCACATACAGCGGCAAGTGCATTCCGGCTCTGCTGTGCGTATCGGTTTATTGTTATGCGCCCTGGCCCGGCTTTATTATTGGCATATTACCGGTAATTAATCACCGGTTCACAACGGAAAAGTGTGGCCAGCGGTTCGGAAGTGCGTTTAGGTACATAGCAGGTACATTACAAAAATTTATGTACAGGTAACCGGAATATTGTTTTCTCAAGATATGCAGTATTTAGTATATGGAACAGAATGGGTAATAATGATATGTTTATAACATTAAGAATTGGTTACCTGAACGGTCGGGTAATAAAAAAATAGCGCATTAAAAAAGCAAACAGGTAACATATATTTTTGATAACCTACGTCTGTATTTCAATGCTATATTTTTCTATTAACCGACAATTAATGTAGCCGATACTACCGGAGGTGATAAAACTGGCTCTCGAGAGTTTTGAATTCATAGAAAACCAACTTACTAAACATAGTTATACCAATACAATTAAATCAATCTAGATCTTAATATCTTCATTAATAAACCATTAAAAAAAAAAAAACAATGATGTCCGTTATTTAAAAAAATATATATTAGAAAGGTATACCTATAGTAAAGTTAGTTGTTCGATAATGTCTGAGAGGACGAAACGATCTTTGCAAAATAAACAGTAATATTAGAGGAAAGTGAATAATTCTTTCAATTCATCATATATTTAAACCATAAAGGATTTTATTAATCTCTAGTTGATATTTTTATATGGGGAAGTGAAAGAGTTTTACTTTAACTAAGGCTCTCATCAAAGATATAGTCAGGCATCAAATAAACATATGAACAAAATTATCGAATTTTTTAATCACAATTTTTTCTGAAATAAATGAATAAATTCGGATGAATAAACTCAATAGTTTATTTTACACAGTTTAAGTGAACAATATTTATTATTTATGTACTATGACAATTAAGATTATTTAGTAAAACTTTAATGCTATCGAAGTAGCAAATACTAGACTTTTGATTAAAATAAGTTTATAATTACTAACGATTATTTTCTTATCGAGCTCTATTTATTGCTTGCATTTCGACATGATACTAAGTAAAATTTGAATGTGTTCTTGAGAAATTGCATTCCATTCCTCTTTTACTGCAACAAGAATCTCTTCGACTTGTTTAGTTTAGCTTGCATAGTTGACAAAGGGTAACCAAGCATTATTTATCGAAAGTAATATAAATGACCACTTTTTATTAATACTTACATCCTTAGCTCCTGTTGAGAGACAATTTTCTAGCCCTGCTCGAACTACTGTATCACAAACCCGGAATAATATAGGTAATAACTTTATTACAAGACTTATTTTTATTTTCTTATTTTTATATTATATTTTCTTAACAAGTTGCATATTAAAGTTACTTATGATATGTTTTAAAGTCTTTTCCGAAAATATAACTGTGATTTCTTTTAACTACATTACAAAATTGATGAAAAATCAAATAACGTGGAAGAACTACTTGATTTATCAAGTATTTCAGATATTATTAATTGACTTGGCTTGAAATTTGACAACTACTATTTGACTTGAGATTTATTTGATTTCAAGTCAAATCAAGTAACTTAAATATCAAGTCAAGCCGTGAAACACTATGGCAGTGTCAATATTATTGTATTTTCATTTTTGTTACGAAAAAAATGATTTCGCTTATTACGAAAAAAATTTCAGTCGCGTTTTCATGAACATTCTTACTTCACTCTGTTTCTTCAGAAAAAAAAAATGTACAAAGACTATTGTAGATATTAAGTAATAATAATTTCGTTTGGTGGAGGAGCGAAATTGATTCGGAAATTTGTTTGTAGTGAAAAGTTAGTATCTGGCTGATGAATTAGCGGTAATCTGTCGGCTACAGAGGGTGATAATCCCGCAATTAGAATATTTACCGAAGACTGCACGTCATCATTGACTTAAGGCAAAGTTCAAATAGTTCCAGCGCCAACTTGGGGAGACGCAGCGTTTTCTAACTATCGCGATTCCATCTCTAATTAATCTCGCTTTGATCTTTAACTTGTTTGCCAATTACCCGGCTTTTTACCAATTAATTATCTGTTTACTTACTACAACTTCTCCGACTCACATATTCAATCACACGTTCTGATTAATATTTACCCCGTCATATCAGTAAATAAGCAAATCAGAGACATTAATTATTTTCTATTTATCTAATATCTAATATACAACTTTTTTCAGTACTAGTCTAGACATCCATCATTAATAACCTTTATTTGACAAGTGAAATTGTTTTTAAGCATCGTTTAGTAGTTAACCATAATAACATAAGTCATAATTGATTATTTTTTATTGGAATTTACATACCTAAGATTGTTTTGAGTATCATAACCACCGCAGATACCAATGGGGAATATGACTATATTTTTTCTTCCATGTTATGATTCTGTACAAATGATAAAAATACCCCTATTTTATAATCAAATAAATCAGATTCTTTAACTACGCTTGCTATCATTTGGACTTGTTATGATATCAATACTATTATCAACTTCAAAGTATACTTGCTATTCTATAACATTAATGATTATTTAAGGAAAAAGAACACTCTACAAATCTACACTGATATGGAAATGTCTTAAATTCATTGCTAATTTTAATTTCGGCTGTGGTGACGTTTGACATTTGACGTTTGTAATTGATATTTTAACAAGTGCAGTTGCTATTTGTAGTTGTTGTGAATCCCACCCAAGTACAGACATAATGACTATCAAATTTATAGCAAAACAATCTGTTGTGTAATATCAAAATATTTTTATTTTGTTCTATGAGTTGCCTGTATTGATATCTTATACATTGTTTCATAAATATATATATAGGTATATATATATATATATATATATATATATATATATATAAATAATTTACCAGTAAAAACATTTATTCGATATATCATTAAGTAAAAAAAAGGTTCAGTTTTAGCATTGTAAACTGCTCTCTCATTCTCCTACGTGACGTCAGAGATATGGCGCCGTTACATAAATTTGAATTACTAGTGCTAATTTCAGAGAATTATAAGATCATATATTGCAATTATTATTGGTAATTTTTAGTTTTTATACTTTTTTTCTTTAATTAGACAATGGTCATATAGCCCATTACAAACTTTCATATATAGTAACTAAATTTTTAACTGGATCTGTAAAACTTTGCCTTTATTATCCCGAAAAGGTTTTTCGAGACACCAGAATAATTGAATAGAAAGAGGGATGAATCTAGAAAACCAGGATGCCTAGTGTCTAGTTATTCTAAGCATAGAACTTAAGTATTAAGTGGGTCACTATTGTGCTTAGAGTGGCTGGAAGGAGTGTTAGTGAAAGGTGATTTTATAAAGCGAAGAAAAGTAGTCAGGATCAATTTACCTTGCTCATGAAAGTTGCGAAGTAGAATTAATCATTGGGGAAACAATGTGAAACTTTTGTATGTTCACAACACTATCATTTTCACTGTCTCCCTGATAAATGAACTGACGATTTCCTTCAGCATTTCCCTTAAAATTAAAAGTCGAACAAACGCTGAATGAATATTTATGTTCGAACTGCACCCGTGTTTAAACCAGATGAAGATAAATCGCTTTTCTTTTTTATCCTTTCTTTGTTTTCGATTGTTGAATGTTTAAGCGATGTAGAACGCCTATGCAGAATAATCAATGCCTTTTTTACCTTTTTTATTTTCTCCTTGATTTATCATCGTTTATGCTATTCGTTTTTTATCATAACAGACCGTTTTGGATTTTGGAAATTTATTAATTACATATATAGAACCGTTTTATAGTATATTATAAATCAAGATTAAAAAGACTATCATTATTAACCTAGCTACTGATTATTATTGTGTACGGTGATGTATAGCAACCGATGGATACAAGGCGCTGGTCAATAATAGTCATCTCAACCATGGTATACGAGTATATATTATATTTTACACTACTAAAAAATATTTTTATAATAACAAATATTTTGGCATGGGTATTTATTTGTTTCTCTATATTCACAAAAAAAGAAGTATGTTGCATTTATTTTTATATCTGACGTTTTAGTTTATTAACAGGTGATTTATATTATGTTGCTCCCCACATCAATTTTATTAATTATTATTATAATATCTACCTGTACCTGACTGTTATTAATTTTCTAAAAACAATCATTAAATTAGCGAAGATGTAATGGAAAAAGTTATAGACCAATTACTAAAAGAGTTATTAAGCATAAAGAATTGCAAATGTTAATATCCACAATGCACAATGCTTATTACTTTTTTTTCATGCAATAAGAATATACTAAAATTAAGAAATAATTGAAATTTTTTATTTTATAAATGTTGCCGTAGCGGTATTTTTATTTGGATAAAGACAAAGCTGGTATTTAAATCTCACAAATCACATATCTGTTTTAAAATCACATACCAATCAGTAATTTCTAAACTTAGCTTGTATTGCAAACCCAATCATTATATCAATCTTACAAAGTCATTTACTCTGTAAATGTACGTAGTTTAATGACTTGTTTATACACTAGTATCATAATACACTATTATCCCCAGTGTCTAAAAATAAAAATTCGGTAGTTTGCATGAGCGAGCGTTTGAAAGGCGAAGGACACAAACACAAAGTCCTTTGATTAAGTCTAGGATGGCCATTGATTCTACCCTCACATCCTACAAAGCCGATGGTTTCAACATAAATGAACGAAAGTGTTTTAATACTATTTAATAAAACAGAACTGTAATACGAAACTGAGACTTTAGTGGAATATTGCGTCGTAAACTGTTCATTTACTTGCCAGATTATATTTGATCAGCGTTTATAAAGTCGATCATAAAAACTTTACGACGAATTGGTCTCAGATTCGAGAATTAATTGAAATTCACGGAAAAATCAGAGTACATTTTCAGCAAATAACTACTCTAAAAAAACTCGTCACAAACTTTTTTATTCTTTTTTAAAGAAAAAGAGAAGAATCTGGATTATAATTTCCAGTATCTTACGTTTTATGAATATAATTAAGAATTAAAGACGCGTAGCTAAGTTAATCACGTCTAGAGTTAATTGGCGAAAAATAAGTCCATTTATTTGCAACGAATTAGAATACGCACTGGCAATTAATTATCATACTAGTGCCTTCTATACGAGATGCAAACATAATTCTACAATAATTTTATATGATAATATAATATCATTAACTAAATTACTATAATTTAAATATTAAAAATTCCTACAGCCGTATTTTGTAAAATATTATTGTTTTAAGTAGATAGAATTTTATTTTAAAATTTCTGACCTCAAAAACTGATCCCTTTAATTTTCATCGAAAAGTACCTCATACTCTTATTTCAACCCTGTGCATTACTGGAAAAATAGTGAAAAAATTCCTACAGTTGTATTTTGTAAGATATGAATTTTTAAATTTAAACAGAATGTTGCATTAAATTTTCTCACCTCAAAAATAAACCCCTTTAATTTTCAACGAGAAGCACCTTATACCCTTGTTTCAACCCTGTACATTACTTGAAAAATAGTGGAAAAATTCCTAAAGTTGTATTTTGTAACATATGAATTTTTCAAATTTAAACAGAATGTTGCATTAAATTTTGTCACCTCAAAAATTGACCCCCTCTAATTTTCAACGAAAAGCACCTTATACCCTTCTTTCAACCCTGTACATTACTGGAAAAATAGTGAAAAAATTCCTACAGTTGTATTTTGCAAGATATGAATTTTTTAATTTAAACAGAATGTTGCATTAAATTTTCTCACCTCAAAAATTGACCCCCTCTAATTTTTTACGAAAAGTACCTTATACCCTTATTTCAACCCTCTACATTACTGAAAAAATAATGAAAAAATTCCTACAGTTGTGTTTTGTAAGATATGAGTTTTTTAAGTTAAACAGAATGTTGCATTAAATTTTTTCACCTCAAAAATTGACCCCCTCTAATTTTTAACGAAAAGTACCTTATACCCTTATTTCAATCCTGTACATTACTGGAAAAATAGTGAAAAAAATCCTACAGTTGTATTTTGTAAGATATGAATTTTTTAATTTAAACAGAATGTTGCATTAAATTTTCTCACCTCAAAAATTGAGCCCCTCTAATTTTCAACAAAAAGCACCTTATACCCTTCTTTCAACCCTGTACATTACTGGAAAAATATTAAAAAAATTCCTACAGCCGTATTTTGTGAGATATGAATTTTTTAATTTAAACAGAATGTTGCATTAAATTTTCTCACCTCAAAAATTGACCCCCTCTAATTTTTAACGAAAAGTACCTTATACCCTTATTTCAATCCTGTACATTACTGGAAAAATAGTGAAAAAAATCCTACAGTTGTATTTTGTAAGATATGAATTTTTTAATTTAAACAGAATGTTGCATTAAATTTTCTCACCTCAAAAATTGAGCCCCTCTAATTTTCAACAAAAAGCACCTTATACCCTTCTTTCAACCCTGTACATTACTGGAAAAATATTAAAAAAATTCCTACAGCCGTATTTTGTAAGATATGAGTTTTTTAAGTTAAACAGAATGTTGCATTAAATTTTTTCACCTCAAAAATTGACCCCCTCTAATTTTTAACGAAAAGTACCTTATACCCTTATTTCAATCCTGTACATTACTGGAAAAATAGTGAAAAAATTCCTACAGTTGTATTTTGCAAGATATGAATTTTTTAATTTAAACAGAATGTTGCATTAAATTTTCTCACCTCAAAAATTAACCCCCTCTAATTTTTAACGAAAAATACCTTATACCCTTATTTCAACCTTCTACATTACTGGAAAAATAGTAAAAAAATTCCTACAGTTGTATTTTGTAAGATATGAATTTTTTAAGTTAAACAGAATGTTGCATTAAATTTTCTCAAGTCAAAAATTAACCCCCTCTAATTTTTAACGAAAAGTACCTTATACCCTTATTTCAACCCTCTAAATTACTGGAAAAATAGTGAAAAAAATTATACTGTTGTATTTTGTAAGATATGAATTTTTTAATTGGTACAGAATGATGCATTAAATTTTCTCACCTCAAAAATTGACCCCCTCTAATTTTCAACGAAAAGCACCTTATACCCTTCTATCAACCCTGTACATTACTGGAAAAATAGTGAAAAAATTCTTACAGTTGTATTTTGTAAGATATGAATTTTTTAATGTAAACAGAATGTTGCATTAAATTTTCTCACCTCAAAATTTGACCCCCTCTAATTTTTAACGAAAAGTACCTTCTTTTAATCCTGTACATTACTGGAAAAATAGTAAAAAAAAACACACCGGAATTATAAAGTTTTTAATACAGAACATGAAAAAATTGGGTGTCTATATTTGAAGGCAAAGTTTAGATATAAAGAAGGATGATTGTTGGTGTGAAGAAGGTGTCTTTGAGCGCTCGCGTTTGAATGCCGGTGCTAATGAGCACGACGCTTCTGCTCCAATGAAGAATCACAAAAGTGCGTCGTGAAATTGAAATTCACCACAAGTGTCACGTGGTACACTGCAATCGACATATTTCAACTGGTCACCCTGCGGATTTCCAAACACTCCCTACGAAAGTCTTGTCTTCAAGATTCTAGCCTTCCAGAAATATACTTCATTCAATAACCTTAGACTAGTATTGTCTGTTTAACTTATTATCTAATTACAATTTTTCACAAATACTATAAGTGAAGCAAAATACTTCGTGCGACAAATACAAATATATAGTTTTTATGTCGAATTAAATAAAAATAAATAAAACTCTAAAGTAGTAAAGTTCACAGTATTTAAGCAAGGTAATTTGCATCTAATGACAATTAGGGAAAAATTAAAATAATTAACAAGTAGTAAACATCACAGTGACTGGTTTTTACGGAGAGTGATTTTGATTTAACTACATTAGGACAAGAATTAGAGTACTTCGCAGTGAGTGAACATTCCTCTCTGACAGGTAATAGTTTACAGTCACTGTTTTTTACGGAGGGTAATTTTAATACATACAAGAATTTAGAGTACCTACTTTACAGTGAGAGAACTTACTTACAGCTAGACAACATTATAGTAACTGGTTTTTATGGAAGACAATTTTGATCTAATTACATTAGGGCAAGAATTAGACTACTTCACAATGAGTGACCACCCCTGTTACAGGTAGTAAACATAATAGTAACTGCTTTTTACGGAGGGTAATTTTGATCTAATTACATTAGGGCAAGAATTAGAGTACTTCACAGTGAGTGAGCACCTTTTTTACAGGTAGTAAACATAATAGTAACTGGTTTTTACGGAGGGTAATTTTGATCTAATTACATTAGGGCAAGAATTAGAGTACTTCACAGTGAGTGAGCACCCTTTTACAGGTAGTAAACATAATAGTAACTGTTTTTTACGAAGAGTGACTTTGATACACAAGGCAAGAATTTAGAGTACTTCATACAGGGTTAAAAGGGGGCTAAAGTCATTTTAAAGGGGGTATAAAATCATAATAATGCTATGTACTACCTAAATCTATAATCTTAAACCGCTACATAAAAATAATTATATTAAAAATTAAATATAAGTACATGTAGAATATATATTTTAAAAATATCTAGCAGAATTTACTTGTAATAAATTATCTGAATCATATTTTGTATTATTTCAAATTTTGAGTCAACTGCACTGCGTACTATTAAGATTCCGGGCTCTTTTAGTTTATTTTATAGGTAAGAATTTACCAAAAATTTAAAACTATAATTTTTCACACCCAAACACTATAAATTATTGTGACTGGTTTTTATGAAGGATGATTTAGAATATTTCACAATGAGTGCGTACCACTGTCGCAAGTAGTAAACAATACAATGAGTAGGTTTAACGGAGAGTTATTTTAATTAAATTACAGAAGGGCAAGAATTAAAGTTCTTTCTAGTTTTACTTTAGAATTTATTATAAGTTCGTTTAATTAGTACAGCCAATTAAGAGGAGAGGAATTTATATACTGTCAATAAATAATACCAAAATATATAATAGCTGGCTTGAATAATGTGACCAGCATTACTTGAATGTGTTTATATACATATGGCAACATACATATCAGGCATAATCACAAACATATAATTTTCTAGACACTGTAGCTGGTGTGACGAGTATACCACAGAGACAATTTTATGTGGAAAATAGCTAAGAGTATATCACAGAATAAGTGTTTGTGTATAACAATAAAAACAAGCAATACTTCTCTCCATTATCACTGGAACATGAAATATAAGACGCTATTCTGTAGGGAAGTACATCGTCTTTACAAGCGTGGAAAAGAATTCCAAGATTTGTATTCCGAATGACCAGTGGAGCACTCTACATAACGACGTCGTTATACTGTCTTCTCACGAGGTGTCCTGTCCTATCCTTCGCATACGAGAGGTCCTGATGCAAGGACGGGTGAAGGATGGGAATAGCGGCAGCAAATATCCTGCACCTTACGAAAAAATACGATGGGGTTCACGAAGTTTCAAGCTTGAGAAGTATTTAAAACTTATCAGGCTGTTTGATATTTATTTTACCTTTGAAAATTTGACAACAACATATATGTCAAATTTTGTATATACAAATAACTTATCTTTTTTATAGAAATTTCTCAGCTTGAACGATATGTAATATATAATTAATATTATTTCTGTTTAGCGAGAAGTTATATATAAAGTGTAATTATGCAGGCCGATACAAAATTAAATAATCTTTTTCTTCAAACGTCATAAAAGTGACATCTTCTGTGACGTGATTGACAAGGTTGAAGTTTAATTTCTATATAATATAATTTTTTATTCTAGCCGCCGTATAATTTCTTCGCCGCCGTATGTAGAATCAGCCAATAAGAAGTAACTTGTACAATAGAAATCTGTAATATCGCCCTAAATGTCACTATAAAAACTAGATAACCTAAGTAAAGAGTTACTAAAAATTATGAATAACTGACAGGTAACCTAAATATTAAAAGTCAAATAGTAGTTTATTTTTTAAAATTTCTAAGTTTGAAGAAAAAATAGCATGTGTTATTCAGAGTAAAAGTGTCTTTGTGTGCCTCGTATGCAATTGTCCGACTCGCTTCGCTCGTCGTGCAAACTTCCATGCTCGCCACACAAAGTATCACTTTTACTCTTAATAACACATTATATTGTTATGTTCAATAATAATATAGTTTGCGAAAAAATGAATTTAGAGGCGTCTTTTTAGGAAAAACGGTTTAATGCTTCATGTAAAGTACTACTTCTGGTTATCCAATTCAAAATTGAATCAGTTCATCATATTTGAATATAACTTTTAAATACCCTATACTATAATTTTTAGTGTATCGTAATGAAGTTATCGTGGACGAAAAATCGTCATACACACGGACATACAGACACCATAGTAAAAATAGTAAAATCGTATTCTAGGGACCCTAATTCGTACTCATATGTTGAAAACTCACACGCAAGAAATTTGACAAAAAACAATACCTCCCTCATCTATATATTGATAGACGGGAGTAAAAAATGGTGGAGGTGTCTTAAACAAAATTTGAAGCTTAAGAAATATTTAAAACTTATCAGGCTGTTTGATATTTATTAACACCTCGAATGTATGGTGCCACATGTGTATGGTAAGTCACAAAACATAATAATTATTAATGATCCTTGTCTCCTACTTAACATATCCAATAGACATTAGATGTAGGTAATAGGTACAGAGAGGTAGACAATATAGATCAGCGTTAGCTAAAACGCTGAATCCAATGTTGAAACAGTGTGTGCAACCAAACGCGAACATTAGATTCTACATTAGATAAGATCATAATTGACTTAACAGTAACATTTTTGTGAAAATAAAATATCTACGTAACAGTGAACTGAAGTGTCACTGATTTATTATATTTTTTTTTTTTTTAAATAATATACCAATATTATAAAAATATAAAATTATCTATAATAACATTTTATTAAATGTCGCAACTGTCACATAGATATTTTCTTTTATTTCCTTGCCTGTGTGATGTTTAATGAAAATGTTACATTTTATAATTAAGAAATCTCATACTATATACGTTGTGTTGCTTCAATTATGATCTTAACTGATGTGGAATTTAATTTTAAACAACTTATTGCTCCTTTAGTTTTGCTCTAAATCTATCAGGGGAAAAAGAGTATCCGCAATTTTTTGAAATCCCATGTTTCGCGTATCGTTGTACCTTGTACACACTAAACTTATAGTTTACGTTTTAAGTCCGATAAATGAGTTTTTATGGTATGAATAAGATGTTTTCGGACGAGACGATGAAGAAGCCGAGTCAGGAATTTCGAAATGTTAGGATTTATTATACGAACTTGACAAGGATTTTCTAATATGATGCTTTGCGTTCATTGTATTTTGCATTCATCCAATCAAAACTGGAATATTCTATAATTATATGATTTCCTGTATTTGAAGTCTATATCAATAAATTAGAAAGCTACAACGTAAATCATTAAAATATTTTTGGTTTAAATGTTTTCAAATTTATCCTGATCATAACACATTAACTGATACTTTACTACAAACATTTAATATCGACTCAATTAGAACAAGATTCAAGATAATTGCTTTAAATTATTTGAATAACATAATTCAAAATAAAATTGATTGTCCGGATTTACTAGCTAAACTTAATTTTCGTGATCCACTTTATTCTTCTCGTTGCAATGCAAGATTTTATCTTCCAACTCATAATTCCAATGTCCTGTACAAATCTCCGATTTATGTAATGTGTAACCTTTATAATAGTTGTATCGAATGATGATGATGTATTTTTTATATGTAGTGTAAAATATTTCATTGTTTTTTGTTTTGTTCATTTACTTGTCTTGGGTTGTATGCCTGTTTGAGTAAAAACTTATATTATATTACATTATTATTATTATTGTTATTATTTCACAGGTGTCCTAATTTTGTTTTGGGAAAGCTATATATTTAACAATCTATATTTAGAATTACAACTTTATTTTACTTTATAATGTGTGTATTGTATATTACATACGAGTATATTGAAAAAAGAGATAAATATATATTTAACAACTTTCAATTGTTCTTGAGTTGACAAGGAGAAATAAAAGCAACCTAATTGGCATTCAACTTTTATTTCCGAAGTCACAAATAATCGACATGCTATTGTTTTGTTCGCTTGTTTAGCGTAGTTTTCTCGCTGTTTATTTATGTTCCACAGAGGAATTTGTTTTTAATAAGAGTGCATTCTCTGCTGACTGCTATTCGTTAAAGGAATTTATGGATTTCCACTATAGTTATTTCTAATGGACGCCTGTGAATTAAAAGAACTTTTGCCACTTTTATTTGCTTCAAGGTGGGAACGTAAGAATTTCCTCTTAACAAAATTAAAACGAAAAAGGAACGGACCATTACTGTATTAAAGTCCCCTGTACTTCCCTCACACAAAATATATTTTATTTCATTGTTATCGTTAAAAAATCCATACCTGCTAAGTATGTTGCCACATGAGTTTAAACACACTCATGTAATGCTGGTCACATTTTTATTTAACAACTGTTACAGAAGAAAACGTTAATTATTTTTGATTTAATAATAGTTGTTTATGTATTAAGGGCATAATAAAAAGATTATAGCACTAGGGAATGTTTAAGGATTTAAATTTCCGGACGCGACGGCTATAATCTTGATTATGCCGGTGGTACATACAGCGTTTTATTTCATTTTAGTACTGGAAATGAAAAAAAATCTGTAGCTATGTATTTCATGCTATGATTTCTTTATAGATATTTGGGCATTGTCAGATTGTTTGTTCTTAAATAAATTTTATCCAACACAGTGTAATTATATCGATATAAGCATGCTGCTTTTAGATAAATAAAGTAGGTCATAAGTCACTAGTGAGCTAAATATATTAACTCACTGTTTTTTGGTTCGTATCATAGTAACAACGTTATAAATCCTTCTCTACACTATTTTTTCCTAAATGTCATTTCGAAATTCCATCTGTCCAAAATCTTATATGTATTTTATATCAATGATTAAAATGTGTTGGATAAAATGTTGCACGGCACACGTGTGTTAATTACCTAAGTCACTTGAAAATATACTACACTCGGCCTAACGGCCTCGTGAGTTTTCCCGCGTGACTTACCTGCAATGTAACACACTTGTACCATAAATAACTATAATATAATCAAAGTGTCACTGTCACTGTCAAATATATATGGAATGTCAAGTACTGATTATTCTGGCGAAATATTAATGACATTTAAGACTGTACAGCCCAAGTTGGTTTCCAAAAATTGAAAGGACTTATATAAAAAGGAATTTGAATAATTTTGAGAATACTAAATACTTTGTTAATCAAAATTAAAATTTATTGTATTGTTTGACATTTATTCGTTAACCACAATTTTAATTTGTTTGGGTAAATATTTTTTATACAAGTTTTATAAGACGGTATATTGTTCCATGAGTTGTTTGGGGCACGGCAATATAAAATATATGTATGTAATGTTGGTCACATTTTCAAAAACATTCAATTAAAAAGTTATTTAAAAAGTTATAATTGTGAATTTTCTGTCACATATTTAAATATTATTTTGAATTCGAACTATAAATAACTATTCGTCCTCGTACATTTTATATGGCATATTAAATCAATTTTAGCATCATATGTGAAAACTATATTTTCATATTAATTGCTGTTTGTCAAATAATTAATATACACGTCAATCATGTCAATATGTGAGTAAATAAAATTGTTTTTAATTATTTCATTAGTGTTCATTTTATTTATGATGCATTTTATTGAAAAAGAGAATTAATGTGCAAATTTTCATTCATATTTGTGATAATTTAAAAGCAATTTCTATTGTAAAGCAAGCTTCAGTATATTTTAATTAAACTAAAAGAAGAGGCTGTGGTTAAATATAATAAAAAGAATTTAATAATAAAAATTTAAATCTTGTAAAATAAATTACAGTAAATAAGAAGTTAATATCTATTTATGTAATGAATAAGGAGGCAAATATTATTATTTAACACATGCGAAAATAATAAAACGAGACGCAAGCGAGTTTTGTAAGAGCAAAAGTTAAATAACCACTCAATTTTCATACTTCCACTTGCATAAATACAAAAATAAATTTGAAATGAAGAATATTTGACATTTTGATTACATAAACAAAAAATACAATACCAAATACTCCTTAATTTTATTCGGAAGTTACTATAACAAAATTGTTGGTTATAAACATGAGAAATTACTTTCTTTACCGCTTACTTGGTAACCATGGTTAATTCGGTCAATAATAAATAATTATTAACAATAGTCGATAATGAAAACTGTTACTTTTTAAAGAAACTCAAGTCTCCAAATTCAAATATTGTTTAAATCATTTAACTCAAGAAAAATGTAAAGTAGGGATTCACAATTTAAATATGGCGTCTAAATAAATAAATCAAACAAAACCAAATTAAACAACGAAAGTGAGGTTGACAAACTGAAACGTTAAATATGAAAATAAAAAGAACCTTCTTTACTTTTGTGAATATTAAGATATAAAGAGTCTCATATTAAATGGAAATAAGAAAATTAATAAGTATAATGGTACCAGTGGCAATTATTTTTGAATAATATTTCCTAA
This sequence comes from Stenolophus ochropezus, assembly GCA_035578165.1. Taxonomy (NCBI): domain Eukaryota; kingdom Metazoa; phylum Arthropoda; class Insecta; order Coleoptera; family Carabidae; genus Stenolophus; species Stenolophus ochropezus. The sequence goes on along the minus strand of JAQOWZ010000008.1, from coordinate 33,969,133 downwards.
TGAGTGACAGACAATTTGGGCAAATACAGCCCTGTCCAAACTATGAACAAGAGTAATCCAGCCATACTGTAATGAATAGAAGATTACAAACAGAATACACTGGCAAATTCAAATCGCTCGATATTGTAATACTAGGCTTTAAATTGTCAATTGCACTCAACTAATATCAAACACAAACATTGCAGCAATTTCATTATTATTTGCTTGCATTCGCACACTTACAAACAGATATAGAAGTATTAATATACAATAAATAAAACATAACACCATACATATACCAGGTAAGTTAGATTATATTATTTATTAAATACTTTTTATATTTTGTATTAGTTATTTTTATGAACTGAAGTATATTAAAATAAAAATGATACAGAAGGTATATACTGTTTACTTTACATTAATAATTAATAATAATAATTGCTCTATTTTTATTTCGTGTTCTCTTATTTAAATTTTTATTTCTTTAAGAATCATTGTACTATTTTTATACTTGTTCTGTACGTAAAGAAATCTGATGTGTCCAACGCATTACTTCCTGCCACTGTAATGTAATATATTCTATAAAAAAATCTTTAGTACGTTAAATATATATTTTTAAAATTAGTTTGTTCAGAATATTTTTCATTTAATTCATACCTGAAATTTCCTTCGATACAATTTTCAATACTATATCGGAAAACGAAGAAAACAGCTAGTTTTAGCGTAATTAAAATCTACTCCTTGTATATTTCTTCCATTTTTTAGTATTTTACAAAAAAAAAATATATTTACTTATTTTATTTTTGAAAATAATTTATGTCAGAAAATTAAATATTCTTTATGTTTAATAATAACAATTCAAGTAGTTTGTGACAAAAAGGAATTTAGAGACGTCTTTTTAGGAAAAAAACCGTTTAATTCTTCATGTAAAGTACTACTTCCAATTAACCAATTGTAGTCAAAAACTAATCAGTTCATCATATTTGAATATAACTCTTAAATATCAAATACTATATTTTTACATGTAGTTATTGTGGACGAAAAATCGTCACACACACACGATAAAAATAGTAAAATCGTATTCTTGGGACCATAATGCTTGCCCATATGTTGAAAACTCACTCAAGAAATTTGACCAAAAACAATACCTCTTTTATCTTTATATCGATAGGCGGGAGGTGAAAATGGTGGAGTTGCCTTAAATAAGGTGTGAAATAATTTAATAATACTATTTATTTCAGTTTAAAAATGGCTGAACTAAGCCAACAATCATTGGACAAGCTGAAATGTTCGAACTGTGATTCGTACCTATCCGTTTTGCCCATCATGTTGAAAATCAACGGACAAAACATCTGCGGACGATGCAACACTGAAGAAGAAAAACTCAGCAACTGTATTCGCAACAAAGCATATGAAGAACTAGCTTCTTATATGGTCTTCCCTTGCAAGTATAGATCTTCTGGTTGTTCTACTATTCTTCAATTTAACAATGTTGTTTCTCACGAAGATACTTGCGATTATAAAAAATTTGAATGTCCAATTTCTTCTTGCAATTGGACAGGAACTAACAGTGAATTATTAGAACATTATAAAGAAGAACACCCACAATTAATAATGGATCATCCGTTTAAAATTTCACCAGACTTAACCGAAGATTTTGAAGACACCTATCTCTTAAATTGTTTTGGGTTTTTGTTTTTAATACAAATAAAACTAAACTCATCTGTGAATAAACTATGGGCTTGTGTACGTTACCTAGGCAACCCATCTTTCATTTCTAACTTTGAGTATAGTTTAGAAGTCAAAAATTATCAAGCTTTGATAAGAAAATATAAAAAAGTTTGTACTAGAGATAATTTAGTTATGAATAAGAATAATTGTATTGAAGTAAATATAAAGAATTTAATAGATTTTTTTGGAGGAACAGATAATATAACTTTTAATGTTTATATTAAGAAAAGAAGCAGCATTTGTTTCAAATGTAAAAAGGGATTGAAGCCTATGAAATTATATTGTATTAATGACGAATTTCATTGTAATTTTTGTAGAGATAGTTCTACAACTTCTATTTAAAATATAAAATAAAAAAGTATAAAAAAATCAAATTTTTAATGTTTATTTTGTAAGTTAAAATACCATTTTGCCGTTTTTGTCCTAAATAAAAGTTACACTTTATAAGCTTTTTAAAAGCCAGAAAATTTTTATTTTATTACTTTAACTTTAAATTTATAAGCTATGCATATGTGTATAGAGATTAATTTAGTATATTTTTTGTAGTATTAAGTGTATTTTAATGTTTACTGATTGAGTTTTCAAAGCAGTAAGTTATGTTTATAAATTATTGATCAATAAGTTATTTGTTACCGAACAGTAAATCGGTAAGTATATTAATAACTTAGTTAGTATTTCACGAGAGTTTTGTATTTTTCTTGTTCTTGCCTCAGTCTTGCTAAATACAAGACAAGAACAAGACAATAGTTACAAATTTCAAAGCAAGACAAGGCAAGAAATGTCTTGCAAAAAAACTGCAAGAATTGTAAAATTGTTCTAATTTTAAATAAACTAACGCAGCTATCTTGTCAGATAAACCGTTAAACATTTATTATTTTTGTCTCAATTTCATGGCTATCACTATTTTCGGTGTGATTTATGACAATTCATATCTAATTTTTCAGCTTACAAGGAACGTAAAATTAATTTTACTTATTGATTCCGATGCAGAATTTTATGCCCTAAAACTATTATCGGAAGCTTTTTATCTTCAATAATTAGTAAAGCAGGAAATTACGTAAATACGATTTTACATGTTAATTCTCTATGTTCGGGTGGTCGAGTATATGAAATTCATATAACTCTACTAGTAGGACAGTTATTTTCCATAATATTCCATTGACAACATATGTTGTTATAATTAATAATTATACTTATGTGGAACGAAAAATATAGAACTATTATAATAAAAATTTAAATCAAAATTATATAAAATTTTATAACATTACCATTTACTTCCTGATTCTCCCGTTAAATAAGTAATATTTAAAACCACTTACAGATAAGTAATTTATAAATTTAACTTTACAAAGCAAATCGATAAAACTCGGAAAAGTGTATGACATGTGTGAAGATTTTGTTTGTAATATATTATTGCTAAAGTGTTTGATAATTATGTTTTCATCAAAATTGCCCTCAATTAAATTAAAGGACCAACACTACCCTCAAATTCAATTACCCTCGGTAACTATATCAAAGTAACATCATCCACAATTAATAGTGTTGGTAAACAAACCGTAGGATGAGGGAGTTTTTAGATTTGAAAGTAGGAATTCGTACAAAATTTTCATCAACTTTTTCACCTTGGCGCAGTCATCCCTCGGGAAGTAACTCTTCACAGCTCCAGGACGCCGAGGTCCTGAGGGAACCATCAGGACCTGGACTCATCCAGCTCGTTAAGCGAAGTGAGCAGTAAAAACTTTCACTGAATACTTAAAAATAACACCACTCGAACAGGAAAAGTTTCACTCAAGAAAGTCGCGGGATGGGAAGGGGAGGTGACTTATTAAATTTTCTAGTGATTATTGAAATGGAAGAAAATTGTATGATTGCGAGATATATTAGGGTATTGCAAAAAATGGTGGAGGCGCTTTATAAAATAATGGGTTATTAAAATAAATTGTATGTAACTGGTAATGGTCATACAATTTTTCGTAAATAATATATTGGTAAACTTTGAGAATAGTTTTTGCATAGTATCAGACAAACTAGATACAAAATTACATTTTTATTCTTTGCCTTAACAATTGCTTTATTATATAGAAAACAGTTCAATAATATAAAATATTGTTAAACTGTTTTTGGTATTTTTTGTTTGTTGTAAAATTGGTACTTCTGACAACAGCACCCCACTTTAAATGTCAGATTGATAACCTCAAATATTTTTAAATGTTTTTTAATTTATAATATTTTATATTATTTCTGAATATGAAAACCGAATAAACAAAACTAATTTTAAAAAATATTATAATTCCATTCTACCGTCAAGGAAAAATGAAGTTAAGCACAGTAACTATACAGTTAGACTTTAGTGAAAATCGCTTTTTATATGCAGGAACGAGGGAACACAAAGAATTAAGTTCTGCCGGCAAGGAAAAATGAAGTTAAGTACAGTAACTATTCAGTTAGACATTAAAATGTTTTTTAATACAATTTATATTATTTCTGAGTAGGAAAACCGAATAAACAAAACTAATTTAAAAGGATATTAAAATTTCATAACTTGCAATGTATAGATTAAATATTTTCATAATATTCTAAATGCTTATTGATAAATAAATGTGCCCAATCTCATTCAACACAATTAAAGCAGAAGCAAATTATTATTTTTCATACGTCATTTTCACCCAATCAGAAAGCTTTATTTGATGGTTATAGACAGTTTTCTACTAAAAAATATGAAAAAAAAGCAGCATAGCCACCGCCATGGTTATATTTTGTTGATAAGTAAATTTTGTGTTTGAAATTTATTCATAATTCCTGACTCGGGTCAAGAATGATTCTTAAATGTCATTTTTGACACTCGTTTATCTGTTACTATTCGTAAATTTTTACAATAAATTGAAGGCTCTTATTATATCACTTATGAAAAACTCACAAGAGTAAAATGTCACTTTTGATTTCTTTTAAAACTTGATCAACTTCTTTCATTGATATTAGAATCTTAAATATTGCTCAGATTTTAAGTAACAAGTTCACAATTTATTTATAAAAAATAATTAAAACTTACTAACACGATTTCTTCAATATTATTGACAATTTTGTTATTATTACAAACAAAATAACAATATTTTAAATTAAATCATGAAACATTTTTTTGATTGACAGCAGCACGACCTTTGGAGGTAATCCAGCAACAAGATGAAAACAACTGTCTTTATTTTTCTCAGCTTAGTTAGTTATAGTGACAAAACTATAAAATAAATAAGGTAACGGTTAATGCCTAGATAATGTCTGCCTTATTTTACACGGTGGTAAAAATGGTGGAGGTGAAGATAATGAATTATATAATAACGTATCCCAGTTTGAAATAATCAACTAATTGCTGTATTCACTGTGAAAAATCAGATAAAATGCAGATTAGTGTTACAAGCGTTATCTGAACAAGGCCGGCGTTAGGCTTGCATTTAATTTCCAGGAGATCAAATGCTCCATCAGCCGACATCAATGTTAATTGGCTCGGACGGCAAAAATGCTCGTGCTTCAGTCACCCGGATGCCCAATCATTCGTCCAGCTAAACATCATCCAAAATAAAAGATAAGCTCACTTACACACATTCCCATGCAGGCTACTTTTATGTTTATATACATCTAATTGGGCTGAGGATATTCAGCGAATTTCAGCCGGATTTAGCATCAGTACAACTATAGACCGTCATATGGATTATTGGAAAATTTCTATTATGTGTATTTTCAGTGTGTCAGTACATTCCATGTAATGTTTAATTATACTTGGCTATTGATCACCAATTTTTCTAAAGACCATCACACGGATTATTGGAAAAACATATGAAAACGTTAGTCTGCGGCGGGCATTTTTCTGAGGTCTGGATCTAATCCAACTGGCGCGAAATATGAATATAGTCATTAGTATCTATAACAAAATATGAGAAATCTTTTTAAATTTGATTTGATTTAGTTATTTTATTTTGAATTGTTTCAGATCTACGTACTTATGTTATTGATAGAATGATGAATTTATCTTGCTTTCATGATAACAAATTGCACCGCAGAATTATCGTTATTAAATGTAATTACTAAGAGTATGTTAAAAATGATTATATATAAGAATGCCTAAATCATCTAATATTTTTGAGGTTCAACAATCAACAATGATATTTTAGGAGCATTATAATAATAATCATTTACTAAATGCGGATTTTTACTTTTTAATTTCGAGTGTATTAAACTAAAAATGATATTCTGTGAATTTTATGCATAGTATATTGTTTTGTGATTTTTAATATTTTATTAGATTTTCCCTTACATTATATATTAATATTTCTACAATATTTTTGCGCAATGCGTTGTTTTTTTTTTCATATTGTACTTTTTTTCATAATTCTTTCAACTAAATAAATAGGAACCTTAAACAATTCAAAGTTAGATTGTTAAAACAAATCACATTTAAAAAAAATTCTCATATTTCGTTATATATACTAACAACTTTATATTTCGCGCCAATTGAATTAGATTCAGACCTCAAGAAAATGGCCGCTATAGGCTTCATTTTTTCATATGCTTATACCCTATGTAGCTATTATATAGAGATCAGTGACATAAATATAAAGGACAATTTTAAAAATTCAATTTATTTTATCCAGTATTTCACTTAAAATAAGTCCTTTCTATAGTATTTAATATATTTACCCGGACAGACAGAAACAGAAACAGCAAAAAACTGTTTTCTATGTTAATTCCTTATATTAAGATTTATATATATATATATATATATATATATATATATATATATATATATATATAGCCTATTGATCATTAATTTATCTATGAGTCGTGATTTGGATTATTGAGAAAATAAAATACTTCCTCTTCAGGATTACTGTTACAGAATAACAGTTCACTTTGTAAATGGTACTTTTAATTGATGCCATAACAAGTTCAAATTATAACAACTGAAGTTATGGATTCCCATCCTAGATCTTTTCCAAGGATTAGCACTTTTCTGTTTTCTACCAGGTGAGAATGTAATTAAGACTATGAGGAAAAGAAGACGTGTTAGCACCCCTTGCGCTATTTAAATGTATAGAGCGCCTCGCAGTAGAGTTTTATTCCTACAGCCGTACCTGTTCGTAGTTCGTAGTCACAATGAACATTGGCTTAGTTAATCGTATACAAGTTCCCTCGCTGTCGCTAGTCGCTGTGAACCCGAACCGAATCCTGATTTCTCATCCGCAGTCGCTCGCATTCATGTTGTCGCAATTTGCTCTGCATCTACTAACTGTCTATCCACTGCAGCGGCTAATGCATTACGTCAATCCAATTCAACTACGCGACAGACAAATTCTTCGCCAATGGACTTTTTAATACTACTATTTTATATATACAACATTTTATCAAACACCTTTTGATTGATATAAAATATATAAAAGTATTTTTGATAGATGGTGTTATTTATTAAATCATTCTAAATAATTATTAATTTCATTAATTTTATGGCCCTTTTTCTCTACACCAGAAATAAGCACCTCCACCATTTTCGATGCTGCTGCTTAGAAGATATATACTTTATATACATTACTACCCTTATTTTCTTATGCCGGGTTTCATGAGAAGGAGTTGAATCAAAAGAGATCAAACTCTGGATTAATTTTTACATAGGTTTGAAAGTTGAATGTGTTTCATAAAATAGTCTTCAAAATTTTAACCCCGACTTAGTAAACCCTTCAATAATTTGACAACATGTTTGGGTTGGTGATTATTCTAAATGACTAATTATTTGATTATATTTATTATAGTAAATTATTATTATTATAGAATGTCGTCCAGAAAACACTAGCAAAGTTATACAGAATTATTAAATTCAATTGAAAATTACAAAAATATAACTGAAAATAAATATAAAACAATCCCTACTGCAATATTAAGACAGTGTGTAAACAAATTGGAACATGGAATTAATCTTTTGTGTTATTATGTGAAAGATTGCATATTGTCCTTAAAATAAAAAGAAATACATTTTTGGCAAACCAGAATCTATTTCTAAAGTCGTTATAAAATTCATATGTGTTATGTTTTGCAATAAGACATTGTCTAGGAATAATGTACACAATATTATTTAGGAACTCATCATCTAAAGAATCTCTTTGGTCAATCATAGATCCGAACTACAAATATATGGAATATAAGTATCCATTGTAGAATCTCTGAATATTTAACCAAATAAAAGTAGAAATGTCATTTTAACACAAGGTTAAAATTTATCCCCATCGCAATGGACGGGTTATCTTAACTCCGCATTTAAGCCGAGGTTAAATTTAACTCTTTCTTGTGGAACCCATTTGCAAATTTAATCTAGAGTTAATAAATTTAAGTCGGGTTAAAATTTAACTCGCGTTCAAGAAACCGGGCACATCCTCCACCATTTTATTAATTACTGAAACTTCTATTATTATTTTTTCAAGTAAGTGAAATTATTAAGGTGCTTCCAGTAAAAATAATAAAACACTATACTTACATGTAACTTTGGCAGAAGATATATACCAACAGGACTAAAAAAGATGTAAGTATGGTAAAAGAGCGATGAATAATAAAAGAATAGTTAATTTGTGAAAGTTGGGATTGGAATTGGCTGTCAAACCCAGGATGCGAGCGCCTGCGTCAATATTTATTTAAAATAAATTGGCCCAGACGTTTTCTTTGATTAGCGGATCTTGGCTTGTTTATTTTTTGCCGGGGGCCATTTCCATTTCAAATTGCGATCGTTTTGGTTAAATGAAATTGACCTTTTTAATTTATTTGTAAATAATTCATGAGTGGTTTTTGTAGGATAGTTGTTCGGAGCTAGGAATAGCTCATTTGCATGATCGGGCCACGTATAGGTTTTGCAGATTTCGCAGGGAATGCAAAGCAGTTGCTTTTCCGACTTGATTTCATTTGCCAAGACCTTCCAATTATTTTATTCTTTCAATCTACCCTCGCAATTGCTTCTGTTTGCTTCATTACTGACTGACTGCTACCTTCTATATTTTCTTTCCTACTAAACAATTTACTAACTAACTTACATATTTGTTATTGTTATACTTTCTTTTCTGGGTGTAATGTTCTAAATATTGCCTATTATTTAAAGAAGGGTTAAAATAATTAGAAAACAGTTACCTCCCACAAATTATCAAATTGACCATAATAATGCATTCTTCATCTGAAAAATTAACACTTTTGCTACGTTTTTCTGTCATTATTCGATATTATGTCATAATAACCTTAAAATATAACTACGCAAGCACTTATGAACTTACAGACTAATAATATGAAGAGAGCAGTCGTATGTTATTCTTGCCTCTCTAAACTAGAAATTTGATAATCAGAGTTAATTTAACCGGAGATGTCTACATTATTGAAAAACGCTCTTTGCTTCAACCATGATTAACTTGGTTGGTTAAATCTAATCATGGTTAAGTTAAACGTAACTAGTAACTCATAACTTTTTGTTGATAATGGTAACCAAATAATAGAAGTTATCAGGAACTTACGATTTATGTTGGTATGAAAGTTAGTTAAATTTATTTGAACGGTGGTGCAAAATAATAAATAAACTAAAATGTAGAACTATTTTCCTACATAAGGTATATGAAGTGTCTAAGGTAGAATTTTTTTTATGACAAATTGAATCCAAAGTTATCTTATACAATTATTTCATCTATAACACGACATTCCTATGTGGAACAGAACCTCGTACCTCACGTACTTGTTTTCATAACAGGTTTTACTTGCATTTTATTGATGCAGGTTGTCAGCCTACAGTCTCTGCAAGGTCAGCACAGCGGTAACCCATCCAATTGGACAGGGCTGGCTATGTTGCTTATCTGTACGATCAGACAAGACACGCCACGACCACATAACTGTAATGGCTGACTTTACAATTATTGAATCAAAATAAAATTTGAATTTTGGGAAAAATGTCTGAGTTTTTGGATGAGTGTTAGAGAAAACTAATCTTATATAAAATAGATTGTAGAAGATTTTAAGATGTTTATATGTAGCACAAAGTAATTGGGAGCATTCGTTATAAAAATAGAGCAATTAGTTGATATACCCGCACGAAATCCGTCTAATTAAATAGGAAAATTCCATAAAACTAAACAAATAAACCGTATCGTAAACAATTTACTGCCGCAGAGCCAGTGCGGTTAATGGACGTACTAAAACATTTTATTGTTGCGTGCTGCAAACAAATTAGAAGCGCTTTTTTGTCGCGGGGAGATAATCAACAATGTGCCTCTTTCAACTTTTTAACAAAATTGTTGCTGTTGCCATGTCAATCAGCTTGAATGGCCGCCATCACCGTGATGAGTGTTCGGGGCTTTGATTGATGTCTGCTCGGTTATTATGTGCTGATTCCAATGACAGATAATTCTAAAATTTGTGGCTTGTGTCGAAAAATGGATTATCTCATTTTGTCCGCCAAATGTCACTAGCGAATGGGCCTGAATTACCCACCAAATTTCACCATCAACAACCATTATTTTACACACTTCCAACGATGGAATATACTATAGTAACCTACACAAATTTACATTTGACTTTTTTAATTTATTTGCGCACTAGGTTGAAACTTTAACGATGACTACAATGGACTCAAGAGGACATATTTGAAAGATGTAAAAGAAGTTAATGAAAAATAGAGTGTAATGATCATTCCAAATAATTAACAAAATAAAATTTTCTCTACACCAGAAATAAGCACCTCCACCATTTTCGGTGCTGGTACTAGGATGTTATATACTACTCTCATTTTCTAAGTAATGTGTATATCATCCACTATTTTACTAATTACTGTAATTTCTATTATTATTTTTTCAACTAAGTGAAATTATTAAGTTGTCTCCAGTAATAGTTATTTGTGCTGCTAACTAGGACAGTTATTCTTTTCTGGTTCGAAGCATATGGATACTTTTTAAGGACCAGAAAACAAGTTTACTACCATGTAGCACACACTATTTTTTATCCTACACAATAAAACAACATAATAGAATAATATAAACATCTTACGAATACTGAATAATTTGAGATTTAACTTAACCTCATTGAAATTTGTAATATAAATTACCAACATTATAAGTAGAATAAGATCTAAAAACAAAGATTTTATTTTGACATATAAATAAAGTTAGCAATTCTTTTCTATTATTTATAGAAATATAATAAAAATACCTAGAATCTAACGTAACTATCAAAATTATCTAAAGTTTCAATATTTTGAAAGCATGTTGACGTATTATATTCTGGTTACTATTACTAACGCATTAAACGCCATCTGACTAAACGTAGCTTTTCCATATTAAGGAAATTAAAACACCTTAAAGGAGTTGGATTTGAAGAAAGTTTTCACCCGATTCATATCGATGAACAAAATTTGATTCTAGGTTTATTTATTCTTTTGTATGTATCAATTTAATTTTAATATTTTTTTCTAATTCATCGATTTTGTGTTAATTAATAAATTTTGTGGTTAACATTATTATATATTTTATTGTATAAGATTACCCCTCCCTAGGAAAAACAACTAAGTAAGCCTGTCCTAATAATAATAATTTGAATATGTATTTAATTCCATATGAACTTTCGTCATACAAAATTTTAGTTATCAGATCTAAAAATATTATATTTAATCTCATCCAAGCATATTATTAATGAATGCATATGCATACAGTTTGCAAATACCTATTGATTAATTCATTTTTATAGTTGTATTTAATTCTCTATTATAAAATATAAATGAATCGTTTCTTCTTTTCAGATTCTGAGCCCGATAATGTTTAAATATAAATTTTCACATTAGAAATATGTATATTTTTATGTACTCACCATCAGGTTGTCTAATCCTTTTCAATCCTTAATTGATCCTGTAACAAACATATTATCATTAATATAAATATCACTACACATGCAGCATAAAAGTTGTTTTTCACTTTTATAATCATACCATTACTTAATTTTAAATTAAGATATCATTTATCCATGCACAACAATCCAAGAAGGCATGCGTCAATTTATTTCATGACAATTTTACTTATACCACGAGTATTTTTTAACGTGAAACATTGGGATTTATAACATCCATGATAACGACTTGATTGACAGCAATGTATACATGCTTGTCTCATTTAAAATGAAACATAAGGAACGAATTTGACATTTGCTTTTTGGGTTATAAAATTTTCTGACAGGCCTACATCAAGTACAACAACAATTTTAAGAATCATTAATAACTTTAGAGAATGGTAGAATAGTAGAATGGCCTGTCAAATATTTTATAACCCAAAATGCAAATGTCAAATTCGTTTCCTTTGTTTAATTTTAAATGAGACAAGCAAGTATACATTGCTGTCAATCAAATATTGTTGTAACTATAGATATAATAAATTCCCATGTTTCATGTTAAAAAATACTCACGGTATTGAATACAGTTTTATATTTAGTAATAATTAAATAGAAATAAAACTCCGTCCACCCTCCGCTATCGATTGATTTGGTCGATGGATCCGTCATCTGTCAGCAGCAAACGGCAGGACGTGTAACTAAATTAATTACAAAGGTATACGTGGCTTGCCAATTTTTGCAGTTCGAAATTGGATTTGCTTATGTGTGACCTGGTCGTTCAATTCACACCACCAGAATACCTAAACGTATATGTGTCCCATCAAAAATATCTACATGTACTTAGTAATGGATAATACCTATGGTAATGTGGCTATATTGTAACGTTTTATTTATTTTGGTAAAGTGTAAAAGAAAATTTAATTGAATTGAAACACGGATATTTTTATAACTACGTTTCATAAACGAATAATAATATATTTTCAAAATAAGGAAGGCCTTACTGATCCAATATTTATTAATTTTGTTTTATTTTTTAATAGGACGTTTCAGACTATAGTGGTCCATCTTTAGCTATGGAAATATTTTGTAAAACATGTATGAATATTAAAAATAAAAGTACAATGTTTTATACAATTCTATTAAGGACCATAAATTTATTTGTGGTGACGAGTACATTTTAAACTTATTTGTCAAAATTTCCACAGTGTACGTATTTTGACAAATAAGTTTAAAATGTACTCGTCACCACAAAAAAGTTTGTGGTCCTGAATACAATTGTATAAAACATTGTTCTTTATTTTTAATATTCATACATGTTTTACAAAATATTTCCATAGCTAAAAAATAGACCACTATGGTCCGAAACGTCCTATTAAAAAATAAAACAAAAATAATAAATAATGGATCAGTAAGGCCTTCTTTATTTTGAAAAAAATAGCACGAACTCCAACCGAATAATAATATAAATAAACAAATAGTAACACTAATTTAGAAGTAATTATTATTAGTAAAGACTTAAGCACTACGAACATTTATTTAAACCCTTAAAACTACGCAATATTTATTTCCACAGTATATTTATATCACCAGCTATTTATTTATATCACCAACTATTTATTTATTTCTATTTTACATGTAGCTGACATGTACTGACCGACACTGACTTTCTTCAGTGACTCACTGTATACTCTCACCAATACTAACTTGATCCGCCCGATGCGACCCCTTAATACCTGCAGATAGCTAATCTTGAACATTCCAGAACCTTCTGTACTATAATATTCCCGAATAGCGGCGTTGCTCCTATCTCATTTGACCTTTAACGCGACTACCTACCCAGACAAGTCAATCGTGATGACTCATCTGTGTTGAGTCTCGCTCGTTACAATATTTATTTATTAATTAGAATATTTATTTATTTTTGCCAATTGGCTTAAAATCCAAATATAGATTAAGAATATGTTTCACAAGAGCCAACTAAAAATCCTCTGCTATTGAACTTTTTACAGTGAAGCGAAATTGATTCAAGAGCTATAAAACTGTAAAGCGCCATAAAAACTTTGGGGTTGATAATGTTTTTAATCGAGGATAAATATTTCACAATGGCTAATTGTGAATGAATAATTCATCACGATTTTACAAGGCACTTATCCTAAGTGCTTTACAGGCCGATCAGAAGAAAGTGGCAGCAAAGAATAGATATAATATGCAAGATGTCTTCAAGCAAGTTTACTTGTGTCGCTAATGTGGTGTACATTATTAATTTCTGGTGAGACAATGGTATATAAAATTAAAATTCCTACAGCAGTATTTTATAAGATATGAATTTTTTAAATTAGACAGAATTTTGCTTTAAATTTTCTGACCTTAAAAATTGACACCCTCCACTTTTTAACGAAATGTACCTTATACTCTTATTTCAACCCTGTACATTACTGAAAAAATAGTGAAAAAATTCCTTCAGCAGTATTTTGTAAGATATGAATTTTTTAAAATAACCAGAATATTGCATTATTATTTCTCACCTCAAAAATTGAAACCCTCTAATTTTTAACGAAAGGTACCTTATACTCTTATTTCAACCCTGTACATTACTGGAAAAATAGTGAAAAAAATCCTTCAGCAGTATTTTGTAAGATATGAATTTTTTAAAATAACCAGAATATTGCATTATTATTTCTCACCTCAAAAATTGAAACCCTCTAATTTTTAACGAAAGGTACCTTATACTCTTATTTCAACCCTGTACATTACTGGAAAAATAGTGAAAAAATTCCTTCAGCAGTATTTTGTAAGATATGAATTTTTTAAAATAACCAGATTATTGCATTATTATTTCTCACCTCAAAAATTGAAACCCTCTAATTTGTATCAAAAGGTACCTTATACTCTTATTTCAACCCTGTACATTACTGGAAAAATAGTGAAAAAATTCCTTCAGCAGTATTTTGTAAGATATGAATTTTTTAAAATAACCAGAATATTGCATTATTATTTCTCACCTCAAAAATTGAAACCCTCTAATTTTTATCAAAAGGTACCTTATACTCTTATTTCAACTCTGTACATTACTGGAAAAATAGTGAAAAAATTCCTTCAGCAGTATTTTGTAAGATATGAATTTTTTAAAATAACCAGATTATTGCATTATTATTTCTCACCTCAAAAATTGAAACCCTCTAATTTTTATCAAAAGGTACCTTATACTCTTATTTCAACCCTGTACATTACTGGAAAAATAGTGAAAAAATTCCTTCAGCAGTATTTTGTAAGATATGAATTTTTAAAAATAACCAGAATATTGCATTATTATTTCTCACCTCAAAAATTGAAACCCTCTAATTTTTATCAAAAGGTACCTTATACTCTTATTTCAACTCTGTACATTACTGGAAAAATAGTGAAAAAATTCCTTCACCATTATTTTGTAAGATATGAATTTTTTAAAATAACCAGATTATTGCATTATTATTTCTCACCTCAAAAATTGAAACCCTCTAATTTTTAACGAAAGGTACCTTATACTCTTATTTCAACCCTGTACATTACTGGAAAAATAGTGAAAAAATTCCTTCAGCAGTATTTTGTAAAATATGAATTTTTTAAAATTACCAGAATATTGCATTATTATTTCTCACCTCAAAAATTGAAACCCTCTAATTTTTAACGAAAGGTATCTTATACTCTTATTTCAACCCTGTACATTACTGGAAAAATAGTGAAAAAATTCCTTCAGCAGTATTTTGTAAGATATGAATTTTTTAAAATAACCAGAATATTGCATTATTATTTCTCACCTCAAAAATTGAAACCCTCTAATTTTTATCAAAAGGTACCTTATACTCTTATTTCAACTCTGTACATTACTGGAAAAATAGTGAAAAAATTCCTTCAGCAGTATTTTGTAAGATATGAATTTTTTAAAATAACCAGATTATTGCATTATTATTTCTCACCTCAAAAATTGAAACATTCTAATTTTTATCAAAAGGTACCTTATACTCTTATTTCAACCCTGTACATTACTGGAAAAATAGTGAAAAAATTCCTTCAGCAGTATTTTGTAAGATATGAATTTTTTAAAATAACCAGAATATTGCATTATTATTTCTCACCTCAAAAATTGAAACCCTCTAATTTTTATCAAAAGGTACCTTATACTCTTATTTCAACTCTGTACATTACTGGAAAAATAGTGAAAAAATTCCTTCAACAGTATTTTGTAAGATATGAATTTTTTAAAATAACCAGAATATTGCATTATTATTTCTCACCTCAAAAATTGAAACCCTCTAATTTTTAACGAAAGGTACCTTATACTCTTATTTCAACCCTGTACATTACTGGAAAAATAGTGAAAAAATTCCTTCAGCAGTATTTTGTAAGATATGAATTTTTTAAAATAACCAGATTATTGCATTATTATTTCTCACCTCAAAAATTGAAACCCTCTAATTTTTAACGAAAGGTACCTTATACTCTTATTTCAACCCTGTACATTACTGGAAAAATAGTGAAAAAATTCCTTCAGCAGTATTTTGTAAGATATGAATTTTTTAAAATAACCAGAATATTGCATTATTATTTCTCACCTCAAAAATTGAAACCCTCTAATTTTTAACGAAAGTTACCTTATAGTCTTATTTCAATCCTGTACATTACTGGAAAAATAGTGAAAAAATTCCTTTAGCAGTATTTTGTAAGATATGAATTTTTTAAAATAACCAGATTATTGCGTTATTATTTCTCACCTCAAAAATTAAAACCCTCTAATTTTTATCAAAAGGTACCTTATACTCTTATTTCAACTCTGTACATTACTGGAAAAATAGTGAAAAAATTCCTTCAGCAGTATTTTGTAAGATATGAATTTTTTAAAATAACCAGAATATTGCATTATTATTTCTCACCTCAAAAATTGAAACCCTCTAATTTTTAACGAACTCTTATTTCAACCTTGTAAATTACTGGAAAAATAGTGAAAAAATTCCTTCAGCAGTATTTTGTAAGATATGAATTTTTAAAAATAACCAGAATATTGCATTATTATTTCTCACCTCAAAAATTGAAACCCTCTAATTTTTAACGAAAGGTACCTTATACTCTTATTTCAACCCTGTACATTACTGGAAAAATAGTGAAAAAAATCCTTCAGCAGTATTTTGTAAGATATGAATTTTTTAAAATAACCAGAATATTGCATTATTATTTCTCACCTCAAAAATTGAAACCCTCTAATTTTTAACGAAAGGTACCTTATACTCTTATTTCAACCCTGTACATTACTGGAAAAATAGTGAAAAAATTCCTTCAGCAGTATTTTGTAAGATATGAATTTTTTAAAATAACCAGATTATTGCATTATTATTTCTCACCTCAAAAATTGAAACCCTCTAATTTGTATCAAAAGGTACCTTATACTCTTATTTCAACCCTGTACATTACTGGAAAAATAGTGAAAAAATTCCTTCAGCAGTATTTTGTAAGATATGAATTTTTTAAAATAACCAGAATATTGCATTATTATTTCTCACCTCAAAAATTGAAACCCTCTAATTTTTATCAAAAGGTACCTTATACTCTTATTTCAACTCTGTACATTACTGGAAAAATAGTGAAAAAATTCCTTCAGCAGTATTTTGTAAGATATGAATTTTTTAAAATAACCAGATTATTGCATTATTATTTCTCACCTCAAAAATTGAAACCCTCTAATTTTTATCAAAAGGTACCTTATACTCTTATTTCAACCCTGTACATTACTGGAAAAATAGTGAAAAAATTCCTTCAGCAGTATTTTGTAAGATATGAATTTTTTAAAATAACCAGAATATTGCATTATTATTTCTCACCTCAAAAATTGAAACCCTCTAATTTTTATCAAAAGGTACCTTATACTCTTATTTCAACTCTGTACATTACTGGAAAAATAGTGAAAAAATTCCTTCACCATTATTTTGTAAGATATGAATTTTTTAAAATAACCAGATTATTGCATTATTATTTCTCACCTCAAAAATTGAAACCCTCTAATTTTTAACGAAAGGTACCTTATACTCTTATTTCAACCCTGTACATTACTGGAAAAATAGTGAAAAAATTCCTTCAGCAGTATTTTGTAAAATATGAATTTTTTAAAATTACCAGAATATTGCATTATTATTTCTCACCTCAAAAATTGAAACCCTCTAATTTTTAACGAAAGGTATCTTATACTCTTATTTCAACCCTGTACATTACTGGAAAAATAGTGAAAAAATTCCTTCAGCAGTATTTTGTAAGATATGAATTTTTTAAAATAACCAGAATATTGCATTATTATTTCTCACCTCAAAAATTGAAACCCTCTAATTTTTATCAAAAGGTACCTTATACTCTTATTTCAACTCTGTACATTACTGGAAAAATAGTGAAAAAATTCCTTCAGCAGTATTTTGTAAGATATGAATTTTTTAAAATAACCAGATTATTGCATTATTATTTCTCACCTCAAAAATTGAAACATTCTAATTTTTATCAAAAGGTACCTTATACTCTTATTTCAACCCTGTACATTACTGGAAAAATAGTGAAAAAATTCCTTCAGCAGTATTTTGTAAGATATGAATTTTTTAAAATAACCAGAATATTGCATTATTATTTCTCACCTCAAAAATTGAAACCCTCTAATTTTTATCAAAAGGTACCTTATACTCTTATTTCAACTCTGTACATTACTGGAAAAATAGTGAAAAAATTCCTTCAACAGTATTTTGTAAGATATGAATTTTTTAAAATAACCAGAATATTGCATTATTATTTCTCACCTCAAAAATTGAAACCCTCTAATTTTTAACGAAAGGTACCTTATACTCTTATTTCAACCCTGTACATTACTGGAAAAATAGTGAAAAAATTCCTTCAGCAGTATTTTGTAAGATATGAATTTTTTAAAATAACCAGATTATTGCATTATTATTTCTCACCTCAAAAATTGAAACCCTCTAATTTTTAACGAAAGGTACCTTATACTCTTATTTCAACCCTGTACATTACTGGAAAAATAGTGAAAAAATTCCTTCAGCAGTATTTTGTAAGATATGAATTTTTTAAAATAACCAGAATATTGCATTATTATTTCTCACCTCAAAAATTGAAACCCTCTAATTTTTAACGAAAGTTACCTTATAGTCTTATTTCAATCCTGTACATTACTGGAAAAATAGTGAAAAAATTCCTTTAGCAGTATTTTGTAAGATATGAATTTTTTAAAATAACCAGATTATTGCGTTATTATTTCTCACCTCAAAAATTAAAACCCTCTAATTTTTATCAAAAGGTACCTTATACTCTTATTTCAACTCTGTACATTACTGGAAAAATAGTGAAAAAATTCCTTCAGCAGTATTTTGTAAGATATGAATTTTTTAAAATAACCAGAATATTGCATTATTATTTCTCACCTCAAAAATTGAAACCCTCTAATTTTTAACGAACTCTTATTTCAACCTTGTAAATTACTGGAAAAATAGTGAAAAAATTCCTTCAGCAGTATTTTGTAAGATATGAATTTTTTTAAATAACCAGAATATTGCATTATTATTTCTCACCTCAAAAATTGAAACCCTCTAATTTTTATCAAAAGGTACTTTATGCTCTTATTTCAACTCTGTACATTACTGGAAAAATAGTGAAAAAATTCCTTCAGCAGTATTTTGTAAGATATGAATTTTTTAAAATAACCAGATTATTGCATTATTATTTCTCACCTCAAAAATTGAAACCCTCTAATTTTTAACGAAAGGTACCTTATACTCTTATTTCAACCCTGTACATTACTGGAAAAATAGTGAAAAAATTCCTTCAGCAGTATTTTGTAAGATATGAATTTTTTAAAATAACCAGAATATTGCATTATTATTTCTCACCTCAAAAATTGAAACCCTCTAATTTTTATCAAAAGGTACCTTATACTCTTATTTCAACTCTGTACATTACTGGAAAAATAGTGAAAAAATTCCTTCAGCATTATTTTGTAAGATATGAATTTTTTAAAATAACCAGAATATTGCATTATTATTTCTCACCTCAAAAATTGAAACCCTCTAATTTTTATCAAAAGCGACCTTATACTCTTATTTCAACCCTGTACATTACTGGAAAAATAGTGAAAAAAATCCTTCAGCAGTATTTTGTAAGATATGAATTTTTTAAAATAACCAGAATATTGCATTATTATTTCTCACCTCAAAAATTGAAACCCTCTAATTTGTATCAAAAGGTACCTTATACTCTTATTTTAACTCTGTACATTACTGGAAAAATAGTGAAAAAATTCCTTCAACAGTATTTTGTAAGATATGAATTTTTTAAAATAACCAGAATATTGCATTATTATTTCTCACCTCAAAAATTGAAACCCTCTAATTTGTATCAAAAGGTACCTTATACTCTTATTTTAACTCTGTACATTACTGGAAAAATAGTGAAAAAATTTCTTCAACAGTATTTTGTAAGATATGATTTTTTTAAAATAACCAGAATATTGCATTATTATTTCTCACCTCAAAAATTGAAACCCTCTAATTTTTAACGAAAGGTACCTTATACTCTTATTTCAACCCTGTACATTACTGAAAAAATAGTGAAAAAATTCCTTCAGCAGTATTTTGTAAGATATGAATTTTTTTAAATAACCAGAATATTGCATTATTATTTCCCACCTCAAAAATTGAAACCCTCTAATTTTTAACGAAAGGTACCTTATACTCTTATTTCAACCCTGTACATTACTGGAAAAATAGTGAAAAAATTCCTTCAACAGTATTTTGTAAGATATGAATTTTTTAAAATAACCAGAATATTGCATTATTATTTCTCACCTCAAAAATTGAAACCCTCTAATTTGTATCAAAAGCTACCTTATACTCTTATTTCAACCCTGTACATTACTGGAAAAATAGTGAAAAAATTCCTTCAACAGTATTTTGTAAGATATGAATTTTTTTAAATAACCAGAATATTGCATTATTATTTCCCACCTCAAAAATTGAAACCCTCTAATTTTTAACGAAAGGTACCTTATACTCTTATTTCAACCCTGTACATTACTGGAAAAATAGTGAAAAAATTCCTTCAGCAGTATTTTGTAAGATATGAATTTTTTAAAATAACCAGAATATTGCATTATTATTTCTCACCTCAAAATTTGAAACCCTTTAATTTTTAACGAAAGGTACCTTATACTCTTAATTCAACCCTGTACATTACTGGAAAAATAGTGAAAAATTTCCTTCAGCAGTATTTTGTAAGATATGAATTTTTTAAAATAACCAGATTATTGCATCATTATTACTCACCTCAAAAATTGAAACCCTCTAATTTTTAACGAAAGGTACCTTATACTCTTATTTCAACCCTGTACATTACTGGAAAAATAGTGAAAAAATTCCTTCAGCAGTATTTTGTAAGATATGAATTTTTTAAAATAACCAGAATATTGCATTATTATTTCTCACCTCAAAAATTGAAACCCTCTAATTTTTATCAAAAGGTACTTTATACTCTTATTTCAACTCTGTACATTACTGGAAAAATAGTGAAAAAATTCCTTCAGCAGTATTTTGTAAGATATGAATTTTTTAAAATAACCAGATTATTGCATTATTATTTCTCACCTCAAAAATTGAAACCCTCTAATTTGTATCAAAAGGTACCTTATACTCTTATTTTAACTCTGTACATTACTGGAAAAATAGTGAAAAAATTCCTTCAACAGTATTTTGTAAGATATGAATTTTTAAAAATAACCAGATTATTGCATTATTATTTCTCACCTCAAAAATTGAAACCCTCTAATTTTTAACGAAAGGTACCTTATACTCTTATTTCAACCCTGTACATTACTGAAAAAATAGTGAAAAAATTCCTTCAGCAGTATTTTGTAAGATGAATTTTTTAAAATAACCAGAATATTGCATTATTATTTCTCACCTCAAAAATTGAAACCCTCTAATTTTTAACGAAAGGTACCTTATAGTCTTATTTCAACCCTGTACATTACTGGAAAAATAGTGAAAAAATTCCTTCAGCAGTATTTTGTAAGATATGAATTTTTTTAAATAACCAGATTATTGCATTATTATTTCTCACTTCAAAAATTAAAACCCTCTAATTTTTAACGAAAGGTACCTTATACTCTTATTTCAACCCTGTACATTACTGGAAAAATAGTGAAAAAATTCCTTCAGCAGTATTTTGTAAGATATGAATTTTTTAAAATAACCAGAATATAGCATTATTATTTCTCACCTCAAATATTGAAACCCTCTAATTTTTAACGAAAGGTATCTTATACTCTTATTTCAACCCTGGACATTAATGGAAAAATAGTGAAAAAATTCCTTCAGCAGTATTTTGTAAGATATGAATTTTTTAAAATAACCAGAATATAGCATTATTATTTCTCACCTCAAAAATTGAAACCCTCTAATTTTTAACGAAAGGTACCTTATACCCTTATTTCAACCCTGTACATTACTGGAAAAATAGTGAAAAAATTCCTTCAGCAGTATTTTGTAAGATATGAATTTTTTAAAATAACCAGAATATTGCATTATTATTTCTCACCTCAAAAATTGAAACCATCTAATTTTTATCAAAAGGTACCTTATACTCTTATTTTAACTCTGTACATTACTGGAAAAATAGTGAAAAAATTCCTTCAGCAGTATTTTGTAACATATGAATTTTTTAAAATAACCAGATTATTGCATTATTATTTCTCACCTCAAAAATTGAAACCCTCTAATTTTTAACAAAAGGTACCTTATACTCTTATTTCAACTCTGTACATTACTGGAAAAATAGTGAAAAAATTCCTTCAGCAGTATTTTGTAAGATATGAATTTTTTAAAATAACCAGATTATTGCATTATTATTTCTCACCTCAAAAATTGAAACCTTCTAATTTTTAACGAAAGGTACCTTATACTCTTATTTCAACCCTGTACATTACTGGAAAAATAGTGAAAAAATTCCTTCAGCAGTATTTTGTAAGATATGAATTTTTTAAAATAACCAGAATATTGCATTATTATTTCTCACCTCAAAAATTGAAACCCTCTAATTTTTATCAAAAGGTACCTTATACTCTTATTTCAACCCTGTACATTACTGGAAAAATAGTGAAAAAATTCCTTCAGCAGTATTTTGTAAGATATGAATTTTTTAAAATAACCAGGTTATTGCATTATTATTTCTCACCTCAAAAATTGAAACCCTCTAATTTTTAACGAAAGATACCTTATACTCTTATTTCAACCCTGTACATTACTGGAAAAATAGTGAAAAAATTCCTTCAGCAGTATTTTGTAAGATATGAATTTTTTAAAATAACCAGAATAATGCATTCTTATTTCTCACCTCAAAAAATGAAACCCTCTAATTTTTAACGAAAGGTACCTTATACTCTTATTTCAACCCTGTACATTACTGGAAAAATAGTGAAAAAATTCCTTCAGCAGTATTTTGTAAGATATGAATTTTTTAAAATAACCAGAATATTGCATTATTATTTCTCACCTCAAAAATTGAAACCCTCTAATTTTTATCAAAAGGTACCTTATACTCTTATTTCAACTCTGTACATTACTGGAAAAATAGTGAAAAAATTCCTTCAGCAGTATTCTGTAAGATATGAATTTTTTAAAACAACCAGATTATTGCATTATTATTTCTCACCTCAAAAATTAAAACCCTCTAATTTTTAACGAAAGGTACCTTATACTCTTATTTCAACCCTGTACATTACTGGAAAAATAGTGAAAAAATTCCTTCAGCAGTATTTTGTAACATATGAATTTTTTAAAATAACCAGATTATTGCATTATTATTTCTCACCTCAAAAATTAAAACCCTCTAATTTTTAACGAAAGGTACCTTATACTTTTATTTCATCCCTTTACATTACTGGAAAAATAGTGAAAAAATTCCTTCAGCAGTATTTTGTACCATATGAATTTTTTAAAATAACCAGATTATTGCATTATTATTTCTCACCTCAAAAATTAAAACCCTCTAATTTTTAACGAAAGGTACCTTATACTCTTATTTCATCCCTTTACATTACTGGAAAAATAGTGAAAAAATTCCTTCAGCAGTATTTTGTAAGATATGAATTTTTTAAAATAACCAGAATATTGCATTATTATTTCTCACCTCAAAAATTGAAACCCTCTAATTTTTAACGAAAGGTACCTTATACTCTTATTTCAACCCTGTACATTACTGGAAAAATAGTGAAAAAATTCCTTCAGCAGTATTTTGTAACATATGAATTTTTTAAAATAACCAGATTATTGCATTATTATTTCTCACCTCAAAAATTGAAACCCTCTAATTTTTAACGAAAGGTACCTTATACTCTTATTTCAACCCTGTACATTACTGGAAAAATAGTGAAAAAATTCCTTCAGCAGTATTTTGTAAGATATGAATTTTTTAAAATAACCAGATTATTGCATTATTATTTCTCACCTCAAAAATTGAAACCTTCTAATTTTTATCAAAAGGTACCTTATACTCTTATTTCAACTCTGTACATTACTGGAAAAATAGTGAAAAAATTCCTTCAGCAGTATTTTGTAAGATATGAATTTTTTAAAATAACCAGATTATTGCATTATTATTTCTCACCTCAAAAATTGAAACCCTCTAATTTTTAACGAAAGGTACCTTATACTCTTATTTTAACCCTGTACATTACTGGAAAAATAGTGAAAAAATTCCTTCAGCAGTATTTTATAAGATATGAATTTTTTAAAATAACCAGAATATTGCATTATTATTTCTCACCTCAAAAATTTAAACCCTCTAATTTTTAACGAAAGGTACCTTATACTCTTATTTCATCCCTGTACATTACTGGAAAAATAGTGAAAAAATTCCTTCAGCAGTATTTTGTAAGATATGAATTTTTTAAAATAACCAGATTATTGCATTATTATTTCTCACCTCAAAAATTTAAACCCTCTAATTTTTAACGAAAGGTACTTTATAGTCTTATTTCAACCCTGTACATTACTGGAAAAATAGTGAAAAAATTCCTTCAGCAGTATTTTGTAAGATATGAATTTTTTAATATAACCAGATTATTGCATTATTATTTCTCACCTCAAAAATTAAAACCCTCTAATTTTTAACGAAAGGTACCTTATACTCTTATTTCAACCCTGTACATTACTGGAAAAATAGTAAAAAATTCCTTCAGCAGTATTTTGTAAGATATGATTTTTTTAAAATAACCAGAATATTGCATTATTATTTCTCACCTCAAAAATTGAAACCCTCTAATTTTTAACGAAAGGTACCTTATAGTCTTATTTCAACCCTGTACATTACTGGAAAAATAGTGAAAAAATGCCTTCAGCAGTATTTTGTAAGATATGAATTTTTTAATATAACCAGATTATTGCATTATTATTTCTCACCTCAAAAATTAAAACCCTCTAATTTTTAACGAAAGGTACCTTATACTCTTATTTCAACCCTGTACATTACTGGAAAAATAGTGAAAAAATTTCTTCAGCAGTATTTTATAAGATATGAATTTTTTAAAATAACCAGAATATTGCATTATTATTTCTCACCTCAAAAATTTAAACCCTCTAATTTTTAACGAAAGGTACCTTATACTCTTATTTCAACCCTGTACATTACTGGAAAAATAGTGAAAAAATTCCTTCAGCAGTATTTTGTAAGATATGAATTTTTTAAAATAACCAGAATATTGCATTATTATTTCTCACCTCAAAAATTGAAACCCTCTAATTTTTAACGAAAGGTACCTTTTACCCTTATTTCAACCCTGTACATTACTGGAAAAATAGTGAAAAAATTCCTTCAGCAGTATTTTGTAAGATATGAATTTTTTAAAATAACCAGAATATTGCATTATTATTTCTCACCTCAAAAATTGAAACCCTCTAATTTTTAACGAAAGGTACCTTATACCCTTATTTCAACCCTGTACATTACTGGAAAAATAGTGAAAAAATTCCTTCAGCAGTATTTTGTAAGATATGAATTTTTTAAAATAACCAGATTATTGCATTATTATTTCTCACCTCAAAAATTGAAACCTTCTAATTTTTAACGAAAGGTACCTTATACTCTTATTTCAACCCTGTACATTACTGGAAAAATAGTGAAAAAATTCCTTCAGCAGTATTTTGTAAGATATGAATTTTTTAAAATAACCAGATTATTGCATTATTATTTCTCACCTCAAAAATTGAAACCTTCTAATTTTTATCAAAAGGTACCTTATACTCTTATTTCAACCCTGTACATTACTGGAAAAATAGTGAAAAAATTCCTTCAGCAGTATTTTATAAGATATGAATTTTTTAAAATAACCAGAATATTGCATTATTATTTCTCACCTCAAAAATTTAAACCCTCTAATTTTTATCAAAAGGTACCTTATACTCTTATTTCAACCCTGTACATTACTGGAAAAATAGTGAAAAAATTCCTTCAGCAGTATTTTGTAACATATGAATTTTTTAAAATAACCAGATTATTGCATTATTATTTCTCACCTCAAAAATTGAAACCCTCTAATTTTTAACAAAAGGTACCTTATACTCTTATTTCAACTCTGTACATTACTGGAAAAATAGTGAAAAAATTCCTTCAGCAGTATTTTGTAAGATATGAATTTTTTAAAATAACCAGATTATTGCATTATTATTTCTCACCTCAAAAATTGAAACCTTCTAATTTTTAACGAAAGGTACCTTATACTCTTATTTCAACCCTGTACATTACTGGAAAAATAGTGAAAAAATTCCTTCAGCAGTATTTTGTAAGATATGAATTTTTTAAAATAACCAGAATATTGCATTATTATTTCTCACCTCAAAAATTGAAACCCTCTAATTTTTATCAAAAGGTACCTTATACTTTTATTTCAACCCTGTACATTACTGGAAAAATAGTGAAAAAATTCCTTCAGCAGTATTTTGTAAGATATGAATTTTTTAAAATAACCAGAATAATGCATTCTTATTTCTCACCTCAAAAAATGAAACCCTCTAATTTTTAACGAAAGGTACCTTATACTCTTATTTCAACCCTGTACATTACTGGAAAAATAGTGAAAAAATTCCTTCAGCAGTATTTTGTAAGATATGAATTTTTTAAAATAACCAGAATATTGCATTATTATTTCTCACCTCAAAAATTGAAACCCTCTAATTTTTAACGAAAGGTACCTTATACTCTTATTTCAACCCTGTACATTACTGGAAAAATAGTGAAAAAATTCCTTCAGCAGTATTTTGTAACATATGAATTTTTTAAAATAACCAGATTATTGCATTATTATTTCTCACCTCAAAAATTAAAACCCTCTAATTTTTAACGAAAGGTACCTTATACTCTTATTTCATCCCTTTACATTATTGGAAAAATAGTGAAAAAATTCCTTCAGCAGTATTTTGTACCATATGAATTTTTTAAAATAACCAGATTATTGCATTATTATTTCTCACCTCAAAAATTAAAACCCTCTAATTTTTAACGAAAGGTACCTTATACTCTTATTTCATCCCTTTACATTACTGGAAAAATAGTGAAAAAATTCCTTCAGCAGTATTTTGTAAGATATGAATTTTTTAAAATAACCAGAATATTGCATTATTATTTCTCACCTCAAAAATTGAAACCCTCTAATTTTTAACGAAAGGTACCTTATACTCTTATTTCAACCCTGTACATTACTGGAAAAATAGTGAAAAAATTCCTTCAGCAGTATTTTATAAGATATGAATTTTTTAAAATAACCAGAATATTGCATTATTATTTCTCACCTCAAAAATTTAAACCCTCTAATTTTTAACGAAAGGTACCTTATACTCTTATTTCAACCCTGTACATTACTGGAAAAATAGTGAAAAAATTCCTTCAGCAGTATTTTGTAAAGATATGAATTTTTTAAAATAACCAGATTATTGCATTATTATTTCTCACCTCAAAAATTTAAACCCTCTAATTTTTAACGAAAGGTACCTTATACACTTATTTCAACCCTGTACATTACTGGAAAAATAGTGAAAAAATTCCTTCAGCAGTATTTTGTAAGATATGAATTTTTTAATATAACCAGATTATTGCATTATTATTTCTCACCTCAAAAATTAAAACCCTCTAATTTTTAACGAAAGGTACCTTATACTCTTATTTCAACCCTGTACATTACTGGAAAAATAGTGAAAAAATTCCTTCAGCAGTATTTTGTAAGATATGAATTTTTTAAAATAACCAGAATATTGCATTATTATTTCTCACCTCAAAAATTGAAACCCTCTAATTTTTAACGAAAGGTACCTTATACCCTTATTTCAACCCTGTACATTACTGGAAAAATAGTGAAAAAATTCCTTCAGCAGTATTTTGTAACATATGAATTTTTTAAAATAACCAGATTATTGCATTATTATTTCTCACCTCAAAAATTGAAACCCTCTAATTTTTAACGAAAGGTACCTTATACTCTTATTTCAACCCTGTACATTACTGGAAAAATAGTGAAAAAATTCCTTCAGCAGTATTTTGTAAGATATGAATTTTTTAAAATAACCAGATTATTGCATTACTATTTCTCACCTCAAAAATTGAAACCCTCTAATTTTTAACGAAAGGTACCTTATACTCTTATTTCAACCCTGTACATTACTGGAAAAATAGTGAAAAAATTCCTTCAGCAGTATTTTATAAGATATGAATTTTTTAAAATAACCAGAATATTGCATTATTATTTCTCACCTCAAAAATTTAAACCCTCTAATTTTTAACGAAAGGTACCTTATACTCTTATTTCAACCCTGTACATTACTGGAAAAATAGTGAAAAAATTCCTTCAGCAGTATTTTGTAAGATATGAATTTTTTAAAATAACCAGATTATTGCATTATTATTTCTCACCTCAAAAATTGAAACCCTCTAATTTTTAACGAAAGGTACCTTATAGTCTTATTTCAACCCTGTACATTACTGGAAAAATAGTGAAAAAATTCCTTCAGCAGTATTTTGTAAGATATGAATTTTTTAAAATAACCAGAATATTGCATTATTATTTCTCACCTCAAAAATTGAAACCCTCTAATTTTTAACGAAAGGTACCTTATACTCTTATTTCAACCCTGTACATTACTGGAAAAATAGTGAAAAAATTCCTTCAGCAGTATTTTGTAACATATGAATTTTTTAAAATAACCAGATTATTGCATTATTATTTCTCACCTCAAAAATTAAAACCCTCTAATTTTTAACGAAAGGTACCTTATACTCTTATTTCAACCCTGTACATTACTGGAAAAATAGTGAAAAAATTCCTTCAGCAGTATTTTGTAAGATATGAATTTTTTAAAATAACCAGAATATTGCATTATTATTTCTCACCTCAAAAATTGAAACCCTCTAATTTTTAACGAAAGGTACCTTATACCCTTATTTCAACCCTGTACATTACTGGAAAAATAGTGAAAAAATTCCTTCAGCAGTATTTTGTAAGATATGAATTTTTTAAAATAACCAGAATATTGCATTATTATTTCTCACCTCAAAAATTGAAACCCTCTAATTTTTAACGAAAGGTACCTTATAGTCTTATTTCAACCCTGTACATTACTGGAAAAATAGTGAAAAAATTCCTTCAGCAGTATTTTGTAAGTTATGAATTTTTTAATATAACCAGATTATTGCATTATTATTTCTCACCTCAAAAATTAAAACCCTCTAATTTTTAACGAAAGGTACCTTATACTCTTATTTCAACCCTGTACATTACTGGAAAAATAGTGAAAAAATTCTTTCAGCAGTATTTTGTAAGATATGAATTTTTTAAAATAACCAGAATATTGCATTATTATTTCTCACCTCAAAAATTGAAACCCTCTAATTTTTAACGAAAGGTACCTTATACCCTTATTTCAACCCTGTACATTACTGGAAAAATAGTGAAAAAATTCCTTCAGCAGTATTTTGTAAGATATGAATTTTTTAAAATAACCAGAATATTGTATTATTATTTCTCACCTCAAAAATTGAAACTCTCTAATTTTTATCAAAAGGTACCTTATACTCTTGTTTCAACTCTGTACATTACTGGAAAAATAGTGAAAAAATTCCTTCAGCAGTATTTTGTAAGATATGAATTTTTTAAAATAACCAGAATATTGCATTATTATTTCTCACCTCAAAAATTTAAACCCTCTAATTTTTAACGAAAGGTACCTTATACTCTTATTTCAACCCTGTACATTACTGGAAAAATAGTGAAAAAATTCCTTCAGCAGTATTTTGTAAGATATGAATTTTTTAAAATAACCAGAATATTGCATTATTATTTCTCACCTCAAAAATTGAAACCCTCTAATTTTTAACGAAAGGTACCTTATAGTCTTATTTCAACCCTGTACATTACTGGAAAAAAAGTGAAAAAATTCCTTCAGCAGTATTTTGTAAGATATGAATTTTTTAATATAACCAGATTATTGCATTATTATTTCTCACCTCAAAAATTAAAACCCTCTAATTTTTAACGAAAGGTACCTTATACTCTTATTTCAACCCTGTACATTACTGGAAAAATAGTGAAAAAATTCCTTCAGCAGTATTTTGTAAGATATGAATTTTTAAAAATAACCAGAATATTGCATTATTATTTCTCACCTCAAAAATTGAAACCCTCTAATTTTTAACGAAAGGTACCTTATACTCTTATTTTAACACTGTACATTACTGGAAAAATAGTGAAAAAATTCCTTCAGCAGTATTTTGTAAGATATGAACTTTTTAAAATAACCAGAATATTGCATTATTATTTCTCACCTCAAAAATTGAAACCCTCTAATTTTTATCAAATGGTACCTTATACTCTTATTTCAACTCTGTACATTACTGGAAAAATAGTGAAAAAATTCCTTCAGCAGTATTTTGTAAGATATGAATTTTTTAAAATAACCAGATTATTGCATTATTATTTCTCACCTCAAAAATTTAAACCCTCTAATTTTTAACGAAAGGTACCTTATACTCTTATTTCAACCCTGTACATTACTGGAAAAATAGTGAAAAAATTCCTTCAGCAGTATTTTGTAAGATATGAATTTTTTAAAATAACCAGATTATTGCATTATTATTTCTCACCTCAAAAATTGAAACCCTCTAATTTTTAACGAAAGGTACCTTATACTCTTATTTCAACCCTGTACATTACTGGAAAAATAGTGAAAAAATTCCTTCAGCAGTATTTTGTAAGATATGAATTTTTTAAAATAACCAGAATATTGCATTATTATTTCTCACCTCAAAAATTGAAACCCTCTAATTTTTAACGAAAGGTACCTTATACTCTTATTTCAACCCTGTACATTACTAGAAAAATAGTGAAAAAATTCCTTCAGCAGTATTTTGTAACATATGAATTTTTTAAAATAACCAGATTATTGCATTATTATTTCTCACCTCAAAAATTGAAACCCTCTAATTTTTAACGAAAGGTACCTTATAGTCTTATTTCAACCTTGTACATTACTGGAAAAATAGTGAAAAAATTCCTTCAGCAGTATTTTGTAAGATATGAATTTTTTAAAATAACCAGAATATTGCATTATTATTTCTCACCTCAAAAATTGAAACCCTTTAATTTTTAACGAAAGGTACCTTATAGTCTTATTTCAACCCTGTACATTACTGGAAAAATAGTGAAAAAATTCCTTCAGCAGTATTTTGTAAGATATGAATTTTTTAACATAACCAGATTATTGCATTATTATTTCTCACCTCAAAAATTGAAACCCTCTAATTTCTAACGAAAGGTACTTTATACTCTTATTTCAACTCTGTACATTACTGGAAAAATAGTGAAAAAATTCCTTCAGCAGTATTTTGTAAGATATGAATTTTTTAAAATAACCAGATTATTGCATTATTATTTCTCACCTCAAAAATTTAAACCCTCTAATTTTTAACGAAAGGTACCTTATACTCTTATTTCAACCCTGTACATTACTGGAAAAATAGTGAAAAAATTCCTTCAGCAGTATTTTGTAAGATATGAATTTTTTAAAATAACCAGATTATTGCATTATTATTTCTCACCTCAAGAATTGAAACCCTCTAATTTTTAACGAAAGGTACCTTATACTCTTATTTGAACCCTGTACACTACTGGAAAAATAGTGTAAAAATTCGTACAGCAGTATGTTGTAAGATGTGAATTTTTTTTAAATAGTTAATAAATTTTACACTTAGCAGTATTTTTTTATGTACGGTTTGCTGTGCTATAATTTAATATAGCGCCATATTACTTAAAATACGAATTTATTACTTAATTTTATTATGAAACTTCCTGGAAAGACATCAAAACATTTCTTAAGAAATATCCGGGATGATTATGGGTGAATAAAAATTTTATTTTAAAAGTTTGAAGTCCGAATAATTAAAAAAAGGTTTCATGGAAAAATTTATGAGTCTTATTTTGTTATGTACGTTATTTAAATATTTTAAGAGAAAAAAACTTACAAAAACAAAAGTGGTTTTATTAGGAGTAGTATTATTTTTATGTTATTTAAAGATTTTGTTTTATTTACAACGCAATTATTGAAAGTCTTAGAGGGTGGTAAAAGGTTTTTTATAGCGTATAAACTCGTTTATTACTTCCAAATAGATTACTGGCTTAATGGTAGTAAATAGCCATAAATGTTCGTACGTAAAAACTACAACTTCTCAAGAAAGGACAACAGTGAAAAATTATTTCATAAGAAAATAATACATAATTAATTTTTTATGTCCCCTGTTTTCTTGCTGTGGAATGCAACTGAACGAATTACTTTTTGCGAGGGTTTTTGTGAGAAGAACCGTCGCCCGTAACAAGGAATAGAAAGATTATACTCACAATACGAGAAACAAATGCGAAAACAAACATTGCTGGACCAGCGAATGAAAAATAAATAAGATATTGATGCGCTTTGTTTACAATGGGGCTTGTTTGGAACATCAATATTTAACCTCGTGTCTATTTTTAACTCATCTAATATTCCACGCTTGGCGCAAATAATACAATAGATTGGATACACCTTCAAATTGTAGAAAAAAAATTCAATAATATAACTTGCTACATGGGGTATCGGCAAGAAAAGCCCTAAATTGTTATTATTTTAACTAGTGTACCACTTTCCATTTCTTAGTTACTGATTACTACCCTAATATAGGTTTCAGTTACACCCTTAAAAATGTTACCAGTGAATTCCTCGCATTAAAGTAGCTATAGATACAAATTTTTATTTTAAAATTTCCACTAGTACAGCCACAATTACAGATTGAATATCAGCCAATAGGAATCCATATGATCGGAAATAATGCGCGTGGTAGGATATACCGAGGTCCTGAGACGCCAGGAATTGGAGCACGCTTCAGTGTTTGCTCTAGTTCTTGGCCTACTGATACCAGAGCACATTCTGGAGCAGATTTAGCTGCTCTGGTTTCAGTGCGTCAGGAATTGGAGCATTTTAAAATGTTTACTCTAATTCTTGGCAACTAAAACCAGGATACATTCTGGAGTAGTTTTGGCTGCTGTGGATTGTGCTCTAGTTTTAGTGGATCAAGAAGTAAAGAGTTTAGAAATGTTTGCTCTAAATCTTGGTCTGCTAAAACCAGAGCATATTCTCGAACAGATTTGTCTGTTCCGGATTGTGCTCTGGTTCCGGTGGGTCAGGAATTAGAGCATTTTGAACTGTTTGCTCTATTTCTTGGCCTACTAAAACCAGAGCACATTTTGGAGCAGTTTTGAATACCCTGGATTGTGCTCTGGTTTTCTGGTTTTCATTACAATAATAAAAACAGAACAATATTTTGCAAGAGTTATTAGCAATTTGATGTTTTAGAGAAGGGATATGTGACGTCAGCGTGGTTAAACTGTATCTTTCCCTTCCAGTCTATCTGTCTTTTTTTACGATTCTACCACGCTGACGTTACAATATCGTTTTCCCATATTATTTAAATATATTTTTTCGTTAACTACAAATTATAAATGGATTTAAAAAAAAGACATTTTTGTCTAGTCTCACATAAGTAAAAATCAAAATTTAGCCAAGGTATTAAAAATTCCCTCCCTGGTTAAAATTCCCAAGAGGAATATTTCCATGTTTCAAACCACTAAAAACATTTACACAACTTCAACTAAAATGTATTTGTGATATAATACACCACAATGTGCCCAGCATTAGAGGGATGAATTTAAAAGTCCGTGTGGAGATATATTGAGTAATAGTGGTATGCGGACAGTAAATGAGCGATGCATATGAGTGAGCAACTTGAACATTGGAGTGTAATCCAGAATCCAGGCGCATTACAATACATTAACTCGGCGTGGATGCTTTTACCCTATCATGACCATTCCATTCCATTTAAATATCCCATTGCGAACTAACACATTTCCCATGTTCGGGCCTACCGGCGACAAATGGCCCGCGAGACCCCAGGCCTCTGTCCCACAATATAACACATCAACATAACTACTTCTTTACTGCTATGCTGATTATATGTTTCGCACTAAATTATTTTCAGAAAATATATAAATGAAGAATTAAAAAGTTCAATTTATATGAAACAAAAAATAGTATACTGTGCAACAATTGCAAAAAATAGCCTATTTCTCTCGAGATGTGAATGTTTCGGCACGAGACAAAGTCGAGTGCTGGACTCACACAAGGTTTATACAGAAAATATAATTAAACAATTATGAGACTCCAATTTATATGAAATAAAAAAATAGTATGTAGTGCAACAATTACAAAAAGTATCCTATTTCCCACGAGGTGTGAAAGTTTCGGCACAAGACAAAGTCGAGTGCTGGAATCACACAAGATGAGAAATAAGTGATTCTGCACGAGTGGCACACTGTACTTTTTCTTATATTTTTGTAGGTATCTTATGATTTCATTAGTGAATTAGTGGAATTAATAACCTAATTTGTAAAATAAAAAGTCTCTTATTCAACGCAAGTAGAGAAATGAATTTAAATGTATCATTTATTTCTGGGTATACTATATACTAGGTCTAGTTTATCATAGATATCTGTGATAGATTTTTGGATCTTTTAATTGCATGAATAATACAATACGTGAGTTATTTTTGTGCGGAATTACGAATTTGAGTTGTCAAATGAGAATCATAAAGAGTTATTATAAATCACATTTAATAATCCATATTTTTAATAGAATACATTTTATCATCTATTTAAGAACAAAACAATAAATTCATATATTATTTCACTTGGTAAGTAATAAGTATATTATCATATGAACTCTTGACAAATGAATGTAATGCTGGTCACATTTTAATATTTAATTTCCAGCTATTAGATTATTATTATATTTCTTACTTATATCTGGAATATATGTTGCCACATGTACTTAAAAACACTCATGTAATGCTGGTCACATTTATAAAGATTTCTATTTTTCCTTTTAGTTTTTCTATTTGAATTTTATATTTTCATTGTCTCTCCATCTTCAATTCACACTTAGTTATTTATAGAGCAATATTCAAGTGTATTTTATCCCCGTTTAAAGAAAGCATAGGTATTGAAACCCATACATCATCTACATATTCTTCGCAAGCCCCTGGTCTAGTAGTTTGCGCGTTCTAGATTCTTTTAGATTTATGCGTTGTATACATTTTTTTGTTAACAAAAAAGTCCGGAAGAAATATATCATGCAGGGGAAAACAAATCTTTGGGGAGGTTAAGTAAAAGAGCGTCAGACTTATAAAGATTAAAATTATGAATCTTTTTTTAATCTTTTCTATTTATAACGTTTGTATAACGTCGAATTTAATCTGCATTCATTCAACTTCTATCTAAGGATTAAATAAATACTGTTTTTCAACTATATTTATTAAAAAAGTGATCTATTTCTACCAGTGGTGTTATTGAAAAAATAAAAATGTGTTATCGTATTCTTTTTTGATTAGTGACTAAAAGTTTTAAGAGAAAATAATTATTTTTGATTCAAGATTGCGAAATGTTACTTTTGCATTCGAGAATAAAAAATAACATTAAAAATTTTCACGTATATCTCTACCTATCTTATTAAATAATTATTAATTATTGCGCCAATCTTTCAATTCACAGGTAATAGTAGATACTCAATATTGTGTTTTGGTGCTACTAATTAGCACTACTAAATTTCTCTTTTATTATGTACTACTAAGTTATAATTGAACTAGTTTTTTTTTGAGCGCAAATAATTTAATAATGAGTAGTTGCCATCGGTATTATTGCTACTTATATTTAGTAAAAGATTATGAGCATGGATTTAGACATAGATCTTAGTTTTTCCGACAAAAATTGTCAAATTCAAAGCACGAAATTTAATTGTAAAATTACAATTCTTGTCTGTAATGAGAAATAATTCATTTTGACATATTTTTCTCTTGTTTGTTTAAACTTTATTAAATACACATTTTCCATTTGTATATTCTGTTTAGAAATCATCTCGCCTATATTAAAAACGCGTAAACACGGCTTCAAAGTACAACAGAATGTAACAATTTCATTTTCATTATTTTTTCTCGGCGCTGGAAAAATGTTCCACATTACAACGAGGCAAGGGCGAAACAAAACCGAAGGGTGATCAGCCCTACATACAAAACAAAACCACGTTAGAACAAATTAGTTTTGTACGCCTCATTTGTTTACGAGAATTTTCAGTGGCGTCGGAACCAGAATTATAAAAGGGTATTTTAAGTTAATAATAATTCAGTTTCTTTTTTTTAGTTCAAAATAAAATACTCAAAAAATCTTAGATATTACATAAATGTTAATTATATTTTTAAAATAGTATATATTTATTATTATATGTCAGTGATTATGACATAGTTCGAATCTTGTACATTGTACAATGAATAGAGCCTGGAATGTATGTTGCCACATGTACATAAACACACTCATGTAATGCTGGTCACATTTTAATTTAACCTCTTGCTTTGTACGTATAAATGGCCTCTTTTATGCTCCTTCAACTTAAGAGTGCAATAATTTTAGCACACCCAACAATGGGTAGTGAGAGATATATTTATTTTTGTGCCTGGTATGAATGTTGCCACATGTACATAAACACACTCATGTAATGCTGGTCACATTTGATATTTAACTTGTTATTTCTCTTGTGGAGCACTTTCCACGCCAGTTAATAGTCTGGTAAATACCCTCTTCAGTATAAATAGCATTACCAATATCTCCGACAAAGCTGACACCCAACAATAAGTTATAATATATGTAAGTGAATAATATTATTAATATATTATAATTAATATTATTTATTTGTACGACGTAAAGAATGTATTGTAATCGCGACAAATTTCGGTTTATAGATTTCAACAGAAATACCCATTTTGACCATTCTTGAATTTTTTTTTACTAATTTCAGCATGACGTCTGAACGTAGATATGTATCTCGAGTAAAATGATTAGCCATAGAACGTTAAAATTTTATATATGGGACTGCTATAACATCTTGTGCACCTCTTTTTTTATTCTAATCGGCATTGCCAAAAAGGCACTTTGCTCCAAAGGATTTTTTTTAATTTTTCGCGTAATTCAAAAATGATTAAACGTCTAAGCAGTTGTAAACATAAATGACAATAATTAAGTACGTTCGTTATCACAGCCATCCCCGTCTCAATAGCTAGCTGACGTTTTACACACATATAATGCTATTTATTTATGTAGGTATTTATGTATATATGTATATACAAGAACTAAAGTATTTTTTATTACTCACAATAAAAAATTATACTTTAGTCCCTTGATATACAAATAACAATTTATTGAGGATTTTACAATTGAAAAATGAGTTATATTTCTCTGAATGTATTGCAGGAACTTTTGTAAATATTCTGTTTAATTTTGTATGTAGCACGAAACATAATCGTTTTTCATTGGTACAAAATATATTTTTGTAATAATTTTTTTATTTTTCTTTTAATTAAGCGATATATTATCCAGTTTAAACCGGTTTCCATATTTAAAAACCTGTTTTTGAAGTACTACCATTATTTTTATAACGTTCTC
This sequence comes from Stenolophus ochropezus, assembly GCA_035578165.1. Lineage (NCBI taxonomy): Eukaryota > Metazoa > Arthropoda > Insecta > Coleoptera > Carabidae > Stenolophus > Stenolophus ochropezus. Next base: position 33,931,422 of record JAQOWZ010000008.1, on the reverse strand, counting down.
ATATGGGTTAACCGTTAACCAATATTTATTTCGGTTACCCTGGTTGTAGGTAATTATTGTTATTTATTTTGAGTCCCCCCAAAGGAAGGGCCCCCACTGTTCCCCAAAAGCACGCGTGCTTGCGTGCAGTTGGGGAAAATAAAGTACGGGGAATCTTTCATTGACTTTACAAACGCCGAGGGTGATTTTTCCCGGCTGAAATAATACATCTCGAAGTGTCTACCGCAACACCGACTGTACTGCCTGATGGATGCTTGTTTGTACGCGAATATATTTTGTAGAGAATTGTTCAGCCATTGCACTCTAATTCCACTGGAATTTTTCTCCTAAACCTCCAAGAAGTAACTTGTTACGGGAAATTTATTGGTGGAGGATAATTTTATTCTGAAATACATTAACCACTGTGATAATTAAATAGTTGTAATGCATTTATTAAAAAATCTGATGTGGACATCACATGTCTTCCTTGTACGTCTACTAAATTATTTACATTTTTTACTACATTTCATTTATAGCTATTAACATACCTAGGATTGTTGTGAGTATCATTACTGCTGTAGATGTCAATTTTGATAATTAAATAGTTGTAATACATTTATTAAAAAACCTGATGTGGACTCCACATGGCTTCTTTGTACGCCTATTAAATTATTTACATTTTTGCTGCACTTCATTTATAGCTATTAACATATCTAGGATTGTTATGAGTATCATAATTGCTGTAGATGTCAATTTATTTTTAAGATATATAAGGCCTGGTATGATTCATAACATCTGTGGTTTGTTCAATAGTTCACCGGTTTCAAGTTTTTAATAAATATTATTTTATAAAATTCTCTTGTGAGTAACGTTTTCGTGATCAAGTCTGTTTGATTTGATATGACATGACAATTGTTCCATATTATTTTGACAGTTCTGTACGGTAAAAATTAATTACCATACATGGTAAGCAATTATGACTTATGGTTACCTTCCTTACTTTTATGTATATAAACAAAAGCTTAATATCCAAAAACCGGTAAAACTTATTACTGCCTTGTACGAACTAAAGAAAGTGTTGTAGTCTCGAAAAAAATCGGCTTTCAGATTTCAACGGAAGTATACGTTTGAATATTTAATCAAAGAATTATTAACAATTAATTAGCAAATAATTAAAATTTTCTTTTAATTTTATTTGTGGCGGCTCCACCATATTTTTCCTTGTACGAAGTAAAGTATTGTAATTCCAAAAAATGTCGGTTTTCAGATTTTAACGGAAATATCCGTTTGGCTATCCCTGAATCCATTTTGACTAGTTTTTTGGCGTGACGTCTGTAAGTACGTATATATTTCGCATAACTCAAAAATTATTAGACGTAGAATTTTAAATTTTTATATATGATACTGCTATAACATCTAGCTGTACAGTACCAAAAGGGCACATTTTTCGAAGAGTTTATTTGAATTTTTCGTATGACTCAAAAAATAAGCCATAGAATAATCTCACTTGCAAATGAAATAATCTGATGTGAATATCAACCAACATTTTTTGGAATTACAATGCTTTACTTCGTACAAGAAAATAAAATGGTGGAGTCGCCACAAATAAAATTAAAAGAAAATTATGTTGCTACTTGATTTTTTCTTGCATCAAAGATGAGCCTCTAATGTTAATTAAGAAATATATAATTATCCATACTTAATTGATTACATTTTGTCAAAGCCCGATTAAAACTTGTGGTAAAATAGGTGTTGTGTATTCTTAACAACACAACAAATCTAGTATTCCATAGAGAAGCGTTGTCTATCAAATGCGGGCGACAATGCAGCACTCAATGCAGCGATACAATCGCATTTGAGTTTGAGTTTGAGTGCAGTTGGGAACACGATTCTGATGCTGTCATAGAAAACTTCACAGACAAATGACGGTAATTTAATTTAAGAAGTCGCGAAACATTTTTCACCACCTCGGGAAGTCACTTTAATTTTTAAACACATTTTACTTTGGAACTTATTAAGGGGGAAACAGAAGTTTCAGATCAGCTGTCGTCTAGGTAATTACTTCTTAGATTAATCCATGTAAAGGTCTATCAATAGTCAATCTAAGTGATCGTCCTCAGAGATATAAGAGTATAGCATTATTTTATACTATTAGAAGCAATTTTGTATAGAATTTAGCTGCTCTTTAATATAATAGTATATAATTAAAACTGTTGAGCAACGGAACGATTCTTAAATGACATCTCAAAAGCTGTCAATAATTTAAAAGCGACTTATAAAATGACGCCCCATTTTAGAAATATTTTTTTTTAGATATTGTTTCGTATTTCGAAGTATTTTATTAAAAAAATCGAACATTAAACATTTATTTAATTAAATTTTAAAGACATTTATAATTGGTTGTCAGTAAGGTCGCTATTATATAACAATTATTAATTTTGTAAACTCACTTTTAAAATGAAAAAATGTTTATAAAGAAAACTTTTTTCTTAAAAACTTTCCAAAACCTATAACCCCATTTCAAAATACGTATAGTATGTGCAGCCATAATAATAATAATAATGTGTTCCTGTATCTCCAAAGCGGAGCATAGGGCAACCGAACTCACCGAGCCGCAGTTCTAACTGCCGTACTGTCGGTTGTTTCATTTGCCATTGCTACTTCTATTTAAGATGTATAGATGGCAAGTCTATAGCATCCGAGTGTGATACACAAGTAGCTGTGTTTTTTATTTTACGACAAATCACACGTTGTCGGTCGCTGGGACTTGAACTGAGGATCTCAGGTTCGTATGACGTCACAGCGAGCAGAGATGTGCGCTAGCTCGCTCAGCCATCCAGCCGACATGTGCAGCCATACGTTTTATAATATTCATTTAATAATAATAATGACATAATCATTACAAAAACTAGTTCATGTAATATAAAGATTAATGTGTTTTATGTTATAAGATGATACTTAAATTTCTTGTCTTGATTTTCAAGACAAGTCAACAAATAACAAAACAAGACAACAATTCTTGTCTTGTGAAACACTACTCGTGTGATAACACCTTAAGAATAAAAATGTATATGTTAGTGATGTCTTTTAAGGATAATTACACTTATAATTTGTCATCCAATTAAATCACAGTATTTTGGTGAATTGAACCAATTGGATTCAAATCTCACTGACAATTGTCAGTTACTGGCAACTGCTGCGGAATTTACGTTTATTTTTGCTTTAGAAAATTGTCACTCGTCTTATGGACTCAGTTGATTTTCGTCGCAACAATCAGTCGTGACCAAACGACAAAAATTTCAAGTATAATTCTAGTTACTAGTGATATTATTTTCAATGATATTGCTTGAAGTTTTGATATAGGTATTTGCTGACACCTTTAGTGCATTCAGACGAATTTTCATTAATTATTTTACATCTGTAAAAAATTAATAAAATTGTTTGTATTAATAGAATGAACTTTTCCTTTAGATTTTGTACTTTTTTTGTATGTATGCAAGGCTTTTGTTATATTGTTATTATACTTTTCATATAATTGTCCTTTAATTGGTACTTATGTTCTACAGGACAAATAAAATAAATGAATATTACATATGAAAATATATCAAAATTAACAGTTATTTATTAAATTATTGTTGCATAGAATATGCCTTGCCATTTTTATTTTTTGTCCAACCTTTGTCTTATCCTCAAAAAAGATCCTAACAGGGTTGGAATATTAATGCTAGCAATGAATGAAAATTCGGTATCTGAATTTGTCCATTTGCTAGTCCGTAACGCCAGGGAGTAGCTGTTCAGCATGTGTGGCAGTGGGGCCCCAGGCCTCCGCGCGCGTGTAGAGACGTCCCATCAGCGACTCGGGCTTGACAAAATAAAAGCAACAGTTTATATTCATAGTTGTATTTCCCACAGGCTCTATCCACTTGATTAAATGCCCAATTCCAAGCGAGACACAACACGATGCTCCCGGCTCAGATTTCCTAACGTGGTGCCACATAGTTATTTTTAAGATAAGATTTACAAGGATTAATTATAATTATAACTATAAGTAGGCTTTTACTTGGATTGACTATATGTATATAGTATTAGAGTGGGATTTCATAATTTCGGTTGCTGTTATTTGAATTTTTTATATCAATTGCATATAGCAACTACAAAGTATACCGTTCATTATTAATGGTTAATACATACCATATATTATACCGGGTGTCCCAGCTCGACCGACACATGGGAGTTTTACATGGGAAATCAGTTAATTGTGAATAGTATCTCCCCAGTGCAAGATATTAACTTGAAATTTTGTGTACTTATCGGAGAATATTAATTCTATGGATCACACTTATTTATAATATGCCATTTCGTCTGCAGGGCGAAATTTATTAAATTTAAAATCTACTATCTTCGTTCAAAATCAGACAGCCATGGAAATAAAAGAAAATATCTATGTGACAGTTCTGACAGTTAATGACATGCCTTTGTAGATATTTATATTTTTGTAATATTGGTTTATTATTTAACAAAAAGAAACTAAATTCAACTTAAATAATATTAAAATATAGGGAATAAGAATTAAAATCAGTGATACTTCACTAAACTGTCAGATAAATATTTTCTTTTATTTCCATGGCTGTCTGATTTTGAACGAAAATATTAGATTTTAAATTTAATAAATCTCGCCCTTCAGACGAAATTGCATATTTCAAATAAGTGTGATCCATAGAATTAATATTCTCCTATAAGTATACAAAATTTCAAGTTAATATCTTGCACTGGGGAGATACTATTCATAATGAACTGATTTCCCATGTAAAACTCCCATGTGTCGGTCGAGCTGGGACACCCGGTATAATATTTTTGTCTACTATACCTTGAATATTTTTTAACACGACACATGGGATTTATTATATCCATGGTTACGACTTGATATGTGATTGACAGCAATGTATACTTGCTTGTCTCATTTTAAATGAAACATAGGGAATGAATTTGATAGAAAAATTAAATTTTAATATTTTAAGAAATTACATAATAAAGAACTAATAAACATAGAGAACGAATTTGACATTTGATTTTTTGGTTCAAAAATTTTCTGACAGGCTTTTCCCAAGTACAACAACAATTTTAAGAATCACTTAAGGGAAAATGGTAGTATAGTAAAAAGGTCTGATAGATAACTCAATCTTACACATCTAGATTGATGATCAGAATCTACTGTAAGCTGTACAAGCTGTAAATCGCTAAAACTGTACAAAACTAAAACCGAAAATTTGAGATAGAGCCTCTTCATTTATTGCAAATATATATTAATATTCCAACCCCGATGTAAGACCCTAGTTGAGGATAAGACAAAGGCCGATCCTAAATATACTCCCCGTCTTGTCCTGTAAGACGTGAGTCCTTATTATCCTGTGAAAGGACGGGAGTTAACGGTGCATTAAGGTGAATTGTAGGCCCGAACGCTTGATTGATTATTACTCAAGAATAGAATACATTACTCCGAGACCCAAACTGAGTACCAAACAAAACCCATTCTGAACAATACTTTATATTTCTCACATTATTAATTTACACTAGCGTCAGTAAAAAACAGGGACGTGGGTTTCATACGTAGCTTTATTGAATTTTACCACGCGTTTCTTTCAAGATTTTTTCACTTTCATAAACTCATATTTTCTTTCCAACTAAATTTATTACCACAAAAATCTCGCATTTCGTCTAATATCACCAAAATTAGAAAAGCATAACTATCAGGTGGTGAAAGAGGAATCCTCTCCTATCCTGCTTAAATATAATTGTTGTAAGAGATATTTGAAAAAAGGCGCCATAAATGATATCAATTATACTCCATAAATATTATTTCTTAAGTAAATATCGGTGCGCTGATTTCAAAACTTGCAAACCTATTACGCCTTTTCGATTTTATTTTGTCGCTTTATTATCTAAGTTTTATTTATTTCCAAAACCTATAACCATATATCAAAGTTGTGTAGTGTTAAAACAAACCAAACAACAGTATTAAACCAAAAATTGTGTTGACAAACGCGAAATATTCCAAAAATACTCATTTTTGTGTCCAAAATTTCGATTTTGGGAAATAGTTTACATTGATAGATCTCAACGCGCTGATTTCAAATTTTCCAACGGAATTTAATTATCTCTTTTCGTTCCTGAGATATTTGGTGTCAAAGTTGCACCTCAAAAAAGTGTGTTTTTCGGCTATATCTCTATAATGGGTAGAGATACAATCTCAACGATTATACCACTGGATTCTACGGGAAAAGTTATATAAAGAAATGTTTTCTCTCCATATACGTTCTTTGGAACGATTAGGTGAAAAATGAGAAAATTGAAAAAACCTAAATTTTAAAATTTTTCCGAAGAACTTTTTGTCTCCAAATCTTTTCATTTTCTGGACTTAAGTAGATATCAATAGGCTGATTTCAAATTTTCAAACCGAATTTAATTATCTCTTTCCGTTCTCCAGATATTCGTAGTCAAAGTTGAGTTTTGGCAATACCTAAAAAAACAGGTTTTTTAGGTATACCTCTAAAATGGTTAGGTTTAAGGTTTCGGCGACCTCACCAATCGATTCTACAGGCAAAATTACATAAGTATAGAAATTTTTAGATTTTTATTCCAAAGGATACAATTTTTAGATCGAAAAAACGAAAATCGTCAAAATCGAAAAAAATGCCTGATGAACCCCTTGCGATTTTTTTCGATTTTTGGCCATTTTCGGTTTTTTCCTTCTAGAAATTCTATTTATTGAGATAAAAATCTGAAAATTGGTACACTTATGTAATTTTTCCCGTAGAATCGATTGGTGAGGTCGCCAATGTTGTATCTCGACTTATTTCAGGGCTATTCCTGAAAAACCAGTTTTTTCAGGCCCAACTTTGAATGCAAATATCTCGAAAACGGGAAAAGATAACTGAATTCTGTTTGAAAATTTGGAATCAGCGTATCGATATCTACTTAAGTGCAAAAAATGAAAAATTTTGAGGACAAAAAGTTTCGAGGTGAAAATTTTTTCGTTTTTCTTATTTTTCACCCAATCGTTCCAAATAGCGTATATGTGGGCAAAACATTTCTTTATATAATTTTTCCCGTAGAATCGAATGGTAAAGTATTTAAGATTGTATCTCCACTCATTTTTGAAATATACTCAAAAAACCCACTTTTTTGAGATACAACTTTGAGAGCAAATATCTCGGAAACCAAAAGAGAAAATTAAATTCTATTTCTAAATTTGGTATAAGCGTAATTAATTCTTTAAAAAATATTACTAATGAAATTTTGTAAAATTTGAAAATTATCGTGCTAAAAATATGATATTTTCAAATATTTTCGAGTTTACGTAAAAATAGAGCCTCAACGGCTTTGGGAATTACTTGCCCTGTTATTACTACATACATAAACTATTATATTATTAATTATTAATTTTAAAAAATCACTTTTAGAAAGAATTTGTATAGTTTATTGTCAAACGATACGCTAAGATTTCATTTTAATATACAAATATATAATGAATTCACATTTATTTGACTTTGATATTTTTATTAGCAATTACCTAATTCCAACATTCTTTTCCCGTAGAATCGAATAATAAAGTAGTTGAAACTATACTCTACTCATCTTTGAAATATACTCAAACAACACACTTTCTTGAAGTACAATTTAAAAAAAATTAAACTAAACATATATTCAAAATATTTATTCCTTATTCTGTAATGGGTATAAAATAAGCAGGTTTGTAATTGGTACTTTTGAAAATCTAATGACATTATATATATATATATATATATATATATATATATATATATATATATATATATTATATAACATTATACCTATAACGAATTATTTTTTTATAGCGTTACGAAATCATAACCCTATGTTAACACGTTAACTGCCATGAGGTACATCTTATGTGTCTCACTAAAATATCCTCGTATGCTCTGAGATACATCGTTTGTGCCTCAGTGTTTGCATACACATTATGCTTCGTGGTCTAACGTTTGTACCTCGCAACGCATATCTGTGAACGTAATTTAATTCTCGATGGCCTGACAGACCAAAACCTATTCTTAGCGCATGATTTTTTTGTTTTTTAGTCTCTGAAATGATAAAATACAGAGGTGAGGTGCATATATTGTGCCTCAATAAAATTCTTCAAATTTTAGAGCAACATTAAAAAAAATTAATTCTGTTATCATACTTGTATTTTCTAATATGAAAACACCCTAAATCTGTAAAAAAGAAAAAATGGCCCAAGGGACCCACCTTTTTTTTAATGGTGGCAGTTAACGTGTTCTGGTTGTAAGAAAGTCATGTGTTGTCCACATCAGACTCTTGATCTAACGAGATGTTTATTAAAGCATGCAAAGAAGCACAAATTAGTACCCTCCGTGATTGTGTGTTTAGTCTAATGAGCGGTGTCTGGGTTGATAAGAATGCCAAATCGGCTAACGCAATTAACATGAGTAAACAGGTCGTTGACGAATGTCGGACCCTCGCATGAGTATTCCGCGCACATCCCGTGCCGCGTCGCCATGCCAACAAAGCGGCCAGTTACAAAGACAAGAAAACCAAACCCACTAACCAGAAACACTAACCCATTCCGATCCACTCAGCGCCAGCTATTCCAAACAATCGAATTTAAAACCAGATGATTCGCGCCTGATGCTTCGATGACCACGGGGGGTTCTCAAACAAAGTCGTGCGTCACTTGTTTTAAGTTTAATTTTGAGTTTCGTCATCATATTACCAAGGCTTAGGTAAGGAACTGCATGAATAAGAACCTTAAAACTTAAAAAAGCTCTAAGGTTATCAATCCGTATAAAGGTTATAAAAACATACAATTACACATTCTTTTAAAAATAATCCATGTGACCAATATGCATATAGTATAGTATATAGGTTTATACAGAAGCGACAGTAAGAGAAAAGAAAATTAGAGAGAGTTGGGAAAGGCAACAAATTTAAAGGGCTCATTGTTTAAAATCGAAAAGTTTCGTCACATCTTAGTGAGAGATAGGGGAAATCAACAAATTTAAAGATCTACACAATGCTCCAAGGTCCTAGAACTGAATAGGGTAAAAAGAAAGGTACCGACACGAAGTGTCGCTTCTGTATGTAACTATCCTGTAGTATTGCCATAAGTGCTTGTAAAAATCTATTGTTATAATTAATTCCTTTTAGAAAACAATCTGTGTAATAACTCTTCACTTACGTATAGGATAGTTATGAGTATCATAACCGCCACAGAAGTCAATTGAATCCTTGCTCGGAAAGAGAGGATTTTAAGACATCTAAAACCTGGTATGATACATAACATATCCGTGTTTTTTTCAGTAATTTACAGGTTTCACATTATTAATAAATATTATTTTATAAAATTTACCTGTGAGTAACGTAAAGGTTAAAAGCATACAAATACACAACCTTTTAAAAATAATTCATGTGAGGAACATTCATATAGTATAGCCTTAAATCCTTGTAAAAATCTGTAGTTATATTTATTAAGTGCTTTTAGAAAACAATCTGTGTAATAGCTTTTTACATATGTAGGATAGTTATGAGTATCATAACTGCCACAGAAGTCAATTGAATTCCGAGCTCGGAGAGCTATAGAAAAATAATGCAATGATATACAGTATTATAACGATTACACTGCGGAAATAAAGTATATTAGATCTAAGCTTATCGTTTCTTCACGATAAACGTCCGTTTTCAAGTAAATTATCATCATCGTTGGTACCACTACCATGGAAGAGTTTTAGTGGTAGATAAATCAAATTGATTCTTCATCTGTTCTATGTCGATTTTACTTGTATTTTGACGGAGTAGGTTATCAACCTAAAGCATCTGTAATGGACCTACAGCTTATAGTGGATTTCGAACCACTCAGACACAGCGGTATTGCTATTTGGTTAATAAAGGACGCTAACCAAATGGACCACCGCTGTCTGTCTTTCAAGTAAATAGTTAATACAAATTCAAGGACCAATATATTGCAGAGATCCCAAGGTCACGTCGCGGGCGACGGCCGCTAACGGTACCTGTCACGAGAGGTTCTATTGTTCTGTTATCTAGGGGTTACGAGAACATTCCTGAACTTAATTGTTCTACTATATAAACCTCGAGCAGGAGATCGCGAAGATAGTGCGCGTAGTGAAAATAAATAGTTGGTGATACAAATATCGTGTAAATAAATAGTGCGTGGTGTTAATTGTTTAAATAAATAATCTTAGTGTTCAAGTCTTTATTAATTATTTACTATGCTTAAATTAGTGTTTATATTTGTGTATTCATAGTGCTAGTTATTTTTATTATCTTTTAATATTTTTTTTTTCGTTTATTGAACTTAATTATATAAATCTTATTGTTTCAATTATTTTTACAGTTCACCTAAATAAATAAAGGTTACAATATTGTACTTGCGACATTTAGCACATAACACTTTGAAGTATGTCTTATTGAATGTATTTGCCAGTATGTGTTACACAGTGTGCGAAGCTACAAGTAGAGGCTTTTTATATATGATATGTGTAGTTTCCAGTGTAAAAGTTTCCCATTCGCTGATCAGACGCGTTCACACGGTAGATTAGTCTAGTCGCAACGCACTGTGGCCGAGGTAAATTTAGCGCAAAATCCCTGGAACACATGGCAACCGTGGACATGTACACTAATCGCGTTTCACAGGGCCGGAGCTGCAAGGTCGAGTTGGTCCATAGTCCTTGTGCTCCTTAAGCAAGCGAATGCCCTTATAGTAGAAATAGATGTATATGAAACCGACTTATGCAGATTTTATAACCTTTTATAAAGGGGTGGGAAGCTTTGTGGTCAGGAGTTATAAATTATCCCAACTCAAAGGTATCACTTGAAAAGTATGAACAGGATCGTATCATATTCTTCTCGTCGTAGGATAGATATTTGCGACTCTGTTTCTTCGACGTCGACGGCTGATCTTCTGCTAGATGTTGAACTGTTTTTTCGTATGTTGCTTTCAGCATGACTTACGTCCATAAAATTCTATTCCCAGGATCTCCACATATTCTTATTTACAATTTTATGCACTATAAAAAACGGCAAGCACAGAACTAACTTTTTGATAACTTGTCCAAAACTGACCGTGTACCTCTAAATAAAATTTTAATAACTAATAATGGAGCCCTTAGAATAATTGGAAATCCAAATGAAAAAAATCTTAAGAATGAACAACTTGACTTAGTCAAATCTCTGTTGATCACTTCGCTTTAATCCCTTTTACATTTTCCTACCATTGTACCATTGTAAAGCTAGTTAATACTTAGTTTCTGTCTTTGTTTTTCTATGTATAAATACTAAAAAAATTCTGTAAAGTATATTCATTAGTATTTCTTAATAATGACCTTATAAGACGAAATATAATTTTTTTTATAACCAAATATTTCTGTCATACGACGGAAGAAAGTACCTGCCTAAATGAATCATTACCGCAAGTCCCATAAACCTTTATAAGGGTCAATCGGCTTATCTGAAATTGAATTTCATATATCTATGTCTCTACCACAGAATAGGTTTATACAGAAGCGACATTAAGACAGAAAAACAAAAATTAGAGAGAGATGGGGAAAGTCAACAAATTTAAAGGGCTCATTGTTTAAAATCGGAAAGTTTCGTCACATCTTAGGGAGAGATAGGGCTAGTCAACAAATTTAAAGATCTACACAATGCTCCATGGTCAAAGAACTGAATAGGGTAACATGAAAGGTACAGACACGGAGTGTCGCTTCTGTATGTAAGTATTCTGTGCCTCTGCTATATGTATTGCTGGTTTTTGCCATAAATCCGCGTTATTAGAAAGCCCAAGACACTTTCCCTATTTTCCACTTATCATCCAGACTCGTGCATTTACATTCTCAAGGAGTCTCATTTCATTAACGAAGTTCGCGCCAGTGGCGTACCAAGGGGGAATACCCCACTGCTTGTAATTAAAAAGAGTCTGTGGCTGCTCTGTACCACTTATTACTTTGATGACTGCCTTTTCATTATACACTCCTTAAGTGCAGGAAAGGATTCTTCAGCATGCAAACCGAACCCATCCTTCTTCATTTATTATAATTTATTTGCTGCCATGACAACGCTTCAACAATATAAAAATATGATGTGTCCAACGCATTACCTACCGCCACTGTAGTAATATATTCTATATAAGTTTTTCTGTACATTCATTTTGTAGGTTTATTAATGCAGTTCAGAATATTTTTAATTCATTTCTTACCGAAAATTTCCTTCATAAAATTTATATGACCAAAAAAAAAAAACACGTATTTTTGACGTTACGCATGCAAATATATTCCTTATATATTTCTTCCACCTTTTTTAATTTTATAACAAAATTTCTTCATATTTACTTATTTTATCTTTTAAACGTACATCAAATTTCACATCATATGTCAAATTTTGTGAACATATGAATAATAATAAGGTGATTTGCGAAAAAATGGTATTAAGAGTAATTTTCTAAGAAAAACGGTTTATAACTTCCAGTAAAGTACTACTTCCGATTAATCAATTGTAGTCAAAATCTAATCATTTCATCATATTTGCATATAACTCTTAAATACCAAATATTATATTATTTACATATATCGTATTGGAGTTATACTGGAAGAAAATTCGTCACAGACACACACACAGGAACCCTAATTCGTGCTCATATGTTGAAAACTCACACTAGAAAAATTTGGCCAAAAACAATACCTCCCTTATCTATATATTGATAGGCAGGAGGTAAAAATCATCTACATATGATATCTCTTTTGTCTTATTGTTTCCGCATATAATAAGGTATATTAAATTTCATTTTATACTAGCCTTTATGAAAGGTATTATATTCCGATAGAAGGATTTCACCTATTATTATTTTATTTGATTTTCTAATATTCAACAGACCAATAACAGGACAGAAAACTCAGACAAAGCGGAATTTTATTTTTGGTTAAATGTTTTTCGTCACTGAGATTTAAACCTTAGATTGCACACTCTGTTCAGTATTGTATAGTATTCAATTAAAATCAACTATCTCAAATACAACAAATCATATACCAATACCAATAAAATTATAGTTGAAAAAACAAAACATACTTCGCCGAAAGATTGACCTGACAAATATATTATTAATATATTTTATTCAGTAAACATCACTGGACATTTTTTCAATATCCTGATAAGTTTTTGTTAAATTAATCCTCATGGTAACCACAAATATCAAGTTTTCAAATTCTTGTTAGCGTTACCAATAGTACAAACCATTTATGAATTATACATAAGAACATATTTGAGTAAAAGACAACGAAGTTTGGGGTTCAAATTCCAGTGTTTCCTTACAGAGGCTGTACACCACTAAAACGCAAGTAAAATTATTTAGAAACAAATGGACTTAGCATCTTGATTTTATCTGTATACTACATTCCTCAATGGAATAATGAGATACTATTATTTTATCACTAATTAAGATTGTTACATTAAAGTAACTTAACTAGCTTCTCGATAAAGTAAATAAGAAGTGAAAAAACTTGCGAAGGGAATTAGTGTAGAGGTGTTTAGTGAATTTCCTGTTTTCCCAGCATAAAAAGTGTCATTCCAGTAGTTTTTCTGTATGAAGCAGTAAAAGAAATATGAAACGAAGCATAATAATTGCAGAGCATCCGAGCTGTAGCAACCCTTTTCAGAATCGCGTTCCGGGCAGTTTTAACGAGAAAAAATCTCTGGAAGCTCGTTACAAAAGTAATGAGATCATTTGAATCGAAACGTTTCCGAAATATTTATTTTTAATAAGATAATTAGAGAAGATAATGCAGTTTTGATGTCGGACAGAAGTTATGAAATCCACTTTTATTTCAACCCCGTAAAATTTTATCGTGTAGGATTTTTCCGGGAAACAGAAATTAATTATTTAGTCCATTCAATATGAATTCATTGTTTGCCTTGTTTTGTAATTTGCGAATTCTGTAACTTTATGTCTTTGTTGTATGTTTCTTTGATATTTGGAATATTTTAATTTAACGTTGTTTTCAATCAAATGAAAATGTTAATTACGCACAAACATTAATCTGGAAAGCTCTAGAATCGGAAATTCGGCGGATGTGGAGATCTAGTAGCTTGAGGGTATGGAAACTTTTTCATTTGTTCTTTTCATCCGTGTTTGTCAAAGTAGGAAAGTCCGGATCACTCCCTAGTGTTCTTACTTACAATAAAACCAGCTCTCTATTGCATATGATTCCAAACTTTCTGAGAACATTCCGTTTTATTTTCTGATATTGTGTAGCTGTGATGATGACGATTCTATCTTATACCTTATCATTGAAGAACGCCTTACTTGTAGGAAAAAGGTCTCAAAATAAATATACAATATTGAAAATAATTGAAACAAAAATATGCAAAAAAAAAATATCCTTGGTGCTTTTTGCTAAAATCATGAAATATATAAATATAATAGGAGAAAAGTTAATCATGGTGTTGTGTTTATGTTATAATGTCATACTTTCGATAATTTTGATCAATTAGACAAATGGCTAGTTTAATTGATTTGGCAAATTTAGATGCAAGTCTGCAATAATAGCGCTAGAAAAATAAAAAATGGTATATATGCATCTCAGACGATTTTATATTAAAAATGATGGCTCGTATTACGAGCTTAATTTTATAGTGTTATTGTTAAAAGTGACATTCGGCATCATAAGATTATAAAAGATTATAAAAGCTTGCTTCCTAAAAGTGCTTTTATTACAAAAGTGCGTTTGTAATATGGATCATTTCAATAATTATCTATATTATTAAAATCTTTGTTTCGCGGTCTTGTAAGTATTGTAGAACCTCATATTTAAGCGACTTTATTTGCCCCTTTGCAAATATTCAAAATAATGGAATAATTCTAACCACAGAGTTTTTTCTTCTAAATACAAAATATTCATTAATTATCTTTATATAAAAAAGATGCATGATAAAAGTTTAATAATTCTTACAGCAGAAATTGATGACGTGAGAATCTACTGCGAAAAATAGAATATATTCCTTCATCTATAAAATTTCCATGTGTCATTCATTTGACATAAAATTACAATGTTGTCAGATAATATCTTCATTTACGAATGGTGCAAATATAAGTATACGTTTCTACTTGCGAAAGATGTTCGAGAATACAAATGTAATATGCAAAATTTAAGTATACTTACTTATTTAATCTTGTTGATATGTCTAATAAAAAGGGCACATGCTATTTTGAATAGAATTAGGTCATTATTTATAACAATTTATAAAAAGATTTATCTTTATAAGGACAAACAATGGAATCCACACATCTCAATATATTTATTTTGATTTGCTCTCTCAGAAAACAATATCTCTTATTTGAAAAAACATTTCCCTCTACTATCGTTATTGTTTTTCCGTGTTTTGTTATCGTTTTAAATTGTTTTCTTTCCAGCATTTCATTTCATTTTAATGTTAGCTTTAAGGTTTTGTATTTGTTTTTGTATAGCAACCGAAATAAAGGATAAATTGTTAATTCGCCATGGCTCGCACGATTGGGTAAGTAAATATTACGGCAGGTATGGGAGGGGCAATCATCTTTTCATAGCGATCTCCACTTCCGGTTGATTTAGTTCCGGTTGCGACACTAACACCCCTGGCCGCAGCCTTGTGAATTATTCAGTTCGTCCCCGTGTAACCGATATGTGTGAATAAGTTAGAGCTCTGCACTCGTCATAGAATGGAAATAGAACACCCCAAATTCAAATTCGATTCTGCACACACGGAATTATAACTCTTTGCCGTCATAACTGCTATATCATTGTTCAAAAACATTCCAATCCAATGAAAAAACCCACCACTATTCCTTATGTAACATTACATCGAAAATATACACTTTTTTGTTGATGAATTGTATCAATTGCTTTGTTACATTTTCAAATCTAGAATAAACCGATATTGATTTTAATAAAACATTTTTCAGACCTCATAGTAATTGAATAAAACAAGTGCTTACCTAAAAAGTGAATAAGAATCCCTTAAGTACGATGAGATATCAAACAACTAAATTATTGAAGCAATCTAGCTTAGACATAGATATTATCAAGAAGTTAATTTCTCAAGATCCATATGTTCCTCCATTTTATGGCTTACCAAAAGTACATAAGAAAGTTATACCCCTTCGTCATATTGTGAACTACATTAATTCTTGCACAAATGATTTATTAACATATTTTAATTCTCTACTTAGACCATTAATTGGGCAATCGTCATCTTATGTTAAGGATTCTAAACATTTTATTGACATTATCAAGAACATTCGTATCTCATGAGAAGAAGGATTTTAAAGTTTCTTCGTTATTTACAAATATTTCTATTATAGACACCTGAATCTGTTTGAAAGACATTTCTCAGAAGATTTTGTTAAACTTTTTCTTTTTACTTCGAACTTCTTCATTTTCAACAATTAATATTACAAACAAGTTAATGGTGTTGCAATAGAAAATTCTCTGTCTCATTCCATAGCTAATTATTATATATATATTCCTATGTTAAATATGTTATAATTCGTTACTTAGTTACATGTTTACTTGATTTGTTGTATTTGTCAGTACCCTAAAGAAGGCAGCAGTTTATGCTGACGAAACGTTGGGTTTAATAAATAAAAAATTTCAGAACTAAAACTAAAACCATTGATTAAAACTCGATATTGATTTTATTTCAACGGCTCACTATCTAATTTTGGTAGAAATGTTGGAATATATCTAAATAACAACTTCGCTAATCATTGGATTGAAAGGTGAGGATCATTTCTCTGGCTACCGATATTAAGTATTTGAATTTGGAGACTCCAGTTTCTTTAAAAAGTTACTTACTTTCTACTTAATTCTTGAACCTTTTTACCTTTCGGTGTAATATTATTGGAGTAGAGAGGAATTAGGGTAGCTTCTTCCATATGCCTCTGCACTGTTTTATATCTTTTGCTAGCCATGGTATTTCTTCTCAATTAATTCCTCTTTTCTTCGTTGCCTTTCTTATTTCATCCATCCATGTAGTACTTGTTAAATTTTGTTCAAAAATGTAATGAAATCAAAAATGGTGGAGATGTCGCATGAAGAACTGAACTTAGGGTGTGAAACAAGGAAAATCCGCATCCCCAGGTGAAATTAAATTTCCTATAGTGTCCCCCACATTCGCCAATTAAAATAATTTAGAGGAGGGCAGGCTGCTTGGGATTCAGGACACGTTTTGCGCAACTTTTGCTCCTGCGAACTATTCGCATTGTTGCCGTCTCTGCTATTCATAATCAAAAAGTTATCATGATATGCTGAAGTTAAACTAATATTTATGCCACCGTGACTGGAATATCCCGAGTTCAACTTCTTCTGTCACTCTGAGCGATATATAAAACTCAAAACTTCCCAAGACGGCGCGGGAATACCGAGACGCCGCTGCAATAAAGATGCAATAGGCACACAAACAAGAAACATCCCTTTGTCTACCTCTTTTATCTAAACACCCTCCAAAGAAAACTCCACACGAGCCATTCATCATATTCAAGATTATGTGTATCATTTATAAGTACAAAATTTGACAATAGATGTCGACAATAGTCTCGTTCTGAGTTAATTATTTAGAACATTTAATTTTATCGTACAGTTATACAAACAAGTTTAAAATGATTGTCCACATAGAATAATGTTTTTCTACATCCATTTAATAATAAATTCTTTATTTACTAATTTTAGTTAGGTTGTTAGTTCCATTATTTCACTTGTGAAATAATAGGTCATTATTTCACTTGAAATAAAAATATTATGTACCTAAATTAAAATTATTATTCGAAAAAAAAGTCGTAGTAATATTTACTTCCTTCGATGGAGTGCTCTGTCCCTATGAATTACTCTAATTCTTGTCCTAATGTAATTAGTCTACGTAATGATTACTACCCGAAAGAAGGGTATTTGCTCACCGTGAAGTATTGTAATTCTTGCCCTAATTTAAAGATTAAAATACCCTCCGTAAAAACCAGTCACCGTAATGTTATCTACCTAAGAGAAGGGTGCTCACTCATTGTGAAATAATCTAATTCTTGCCCATACATAATTAGTATAAAATAAATCTCTGTAGAAATCAGTCACTGTAATGTTTACTACCTACTCTAATTCTTACCCTAATGTAATTAGATCAAAATAATACTTCTATTTAACCAATCACTCTTACCGTCCCAATTAAGAACAGTTATATTAGTAAAGAATAATAAATTAATCCTTACTATTTCGTATGTGCGTATTTCGGTATTTTGATATATTTTATTTATTAACTAATAACTTCCTGAAGATGACCCAAGTGGAGTTGAAGACAGTCGAGGTTATCCCAAGAACCTTCAACAATTAATTTCATTTTTAATAATTTTTAAATAGCAACAAATTTTTAAGTTTCCATGTAATTCTTTATTAGGCCCTCTTGGTGGGCTAAAGTTTGAACTTTATACATGTCTGGACGCATTTATTTATTTATTGTCCTTCAGAGATTTGTTATCCTTTTCATTAAAGAAACACAGTCCTTCGGAGAATATAATTAGCAGTGGTGGAAAGGCCTGGACTAATTTATTTAATAAAAGGCTCCGTGGTGTATGAGAAGAAGAATAAATTGCGCAATTAAACTAACAAATTGCTTGTATTCAGTTGGCGGTGCGTGTGGCCGTGTTCTGTTTTGTGCCACCTGAAATGTGCGGAATTGCCACAATCACACGCCTGCCGCATTCCCCTATTCTTTCAGCCGAAAACTATTCCACTACCCTCCTCATCACCATAAACGACCATGGAATGAATCTAACGTTTTCCTTTGCAAGCAATACACTGCTCGTATCAGTTAAATCACTTATTGAGATCGTTCTTTATTTTGTTTAGATGTTAGGAAATAGGAACTATGGATATATTTGTACTTTTATTAATAATGGTTCAAATAAAATAGCTAATAATTTAAAGTGTCTCATCACTTTTATCTGTAAATAAACTCAAGAAGTAATGAAATGTCTCGCTCGAAATAAGTTCTGCTATTTTTAATAGAACTTCCATACTAATACTTCAATTCAATCAATTGAAGTTTTGCTTCATTTAATAACATGTATTTACTGTTATTATTTATTATTTTGTCCATATATTGTCAATGCTTCAAATATCCTTAGGGTCAGTTGCTTAGTTTGCAAACAATACCTTGCTCGTATCAGTTAAATCACTTATTGAGACTGTTATTTTTGTCACATTGTGATGAAATGATAAGATTTCTTTCCTCATACTTCGTGATGTTGTGCTTGTTAAGTTTTTAATGCACTTGAATAATTGGGTTGTGTTAGTTAACAACATCATTTCATGAATTAAAATATTGTGTTGATAAATTTTAATTTTATTTATTTATAAAGCAAGTTCAATGATTTTGTAATTATCTAAACACCATCACTACTAAAATGTTTGTTGTTATCATAGCAACGACATACTTTGAAGCATCTCCCCTTTCAATGATTTTATACTTATCTAGATACCAATATGCAATATACGTCCTATATAACGTTGTATTTCCATCATATATAATATACCTTTTTTGTGTCATCTCTTTCTACAGTATGTATATTACTATCTTGTTGTTTCTCTTGCTATCACTAGTAACTAACAAATCAGCAGGAAGCAAATCGTATGTCTATTATCACTCAAGTTCATTACAATCCCACTTATTTCAACCTAACCTAACAGTTTTCTTAATGCTGTTTAAAATTTTATAACCGGTTTGACTGAATTGATGCAATATAATAATTAGAGACAATGGTCAGAAAATGTTTGAACATCACAAGTGAAGGATTGAATGCTTTCATTTCACAGGTAACTATAAATTATATTATATTATAGGATGTGTTCATTCCTAGAAAGGTTTCCGTAAGTGTTTTTGTTAGATGTGTACAACATGTCCGTAAGATAATGGAAATTTTGAGGACAGAAATGTAACGTACAATCAAAGAACTTACATATGTCCAGGCGTTTGGAATAAATATTATGATGGACTCCTGACCACATGGCAATTACAGACGACGTCGCTGTCAATACTATGTATGACGATGAAGTTATTATAATAACAGACTTAAATAATCCTGAATTAGTAATACAATGGTATGAATGGTATATGAATGAAACATATATGTAGGTTTTGTTTTGAGAAACAAATTTTTGAAC
Organism: Stenolophus ochropezus; assembly: GCA_035578165.1. Taxonomy (NCBI): domain Eukaryota; kingdom Metazoa; phylum Arthropoda; class Insecta; order Coleoptera; family Carabidae; genus Stenolophus; species Stenolophus ochropezus. The sequence goes on along the minus strand of JAQOWZ010000008.1, from coordinate 33,911,200 downwards.
ATATTACTTCAATTAAAATAAAAAGGATTGATGTTGTCACCTTGAATCCTTTTATAAATAAAACCCAAACCCTTGTCAACATCTGTTGTATATCTCAAATGGACTATATATAATAATAGATATATATCTGGGGTATACGACTTGGATCTCACCCTCAAATCGTCCGAGATACGAACCCTACTTATCACAGATGGAAAGATCTGAAAGATTTGTTTAGATGTTGAAAGAAAAGGGACAATGTTCAAATGGGAACTATGGATACATTTGTACTTTTATTAATAGTGGTTCAAATAAAATAGCTATTAGAAGAATAATTTAAAGTGTAATTATTTCTATTGGGGAAAACAAATGGATTATTAAAATAACCAAATAATGCGACAACTTTGCTCCAATTTAACCGACTTCGTATCTCTTACGGTTTTGGAGATTCCAATATTTATCAATTCTAACCTCTCAATATTTAACCAAATAAAAGTAGAAATGTTAATTTAACCCAAGCTGAAAATTTAACGCCTTCGTAATAGACGTGTAATTTTATCTCCGCATGTAAACCGAGGTTAACTTTAACTCTTTCTTGTGATACCCATTTTCAAATTTAATCTAGAGTTAATAAATTTAACTCGGGTTAAAATTTAACTCCCTTTCATGAAACAGGGCGTTAGTTATGCAACGTTTTATTATTTATTGTTTCGATCCTTCGGACAATATCAGATCCATCATCGCATCCATAGTGGGTAAAACAGAATGAATGAAGAAATGTATAACACATGGTTATACCACATGAACAGCCAGATTCACAAAAAATGATTAGCTCTTAAACTAGTTTAAATATGTCGTATTTAATTCGTATTCAACATATTTAAACCACTTTAAGAGCTAAACCTGTTTTGTGAATGTGGCTATTAGTATTTATTATTAGGATGATTTCTTGTTGTCGTCGGGTTAAAATTTAACTCCCTTTTATGAAACCGGGCATTAGTTATGCAACTTTGTATTATTTATTGTTTCGATCCTTCGAATATCAGATCCATCAATGCAACCATAGTTGATAAACCATAATGAATTAATAAATGTACAATACATGGTTATACCACATTTAGGGCCGGTTTTTCAATAATCGGTTAGTGCTTTGGTTAGAGATAATCATGGTTAAAATGCGCAAATGCGTTTTTCAACTGCTAATCGTGGTTAAATATTACTGTTAACCGGTGATTTCCTAACCGGTCAAAATTGACGGGTTAGTGACATAAGTTCTGACGAAGATTTTGAATGAATTAATCATATGATTAATGAAAAACACTATACAGTAAGACAAAGACCAGAAGGTTTCGTTTATCTAAACGTTCAGTACCTACTATATTTACTGGAACTTATTAATGAGATTATAAGTCATCCAACAGAAAGCTATATATAACAATTATAAATTTGTGTATATAACACTTTCATTATATTATATTTATAACTAATATTTCTTCTAGAAATAAATTTTCATATTTCACGCTTAATTCTTTACATGTTATTCTCCGAACGCCGCTTTTTGCATTGAATATATCGGTAATTTTATTTCAGCAAATTTTCTTTGTTATTAAATCTGTTTTCTTACACTCCACAATATTGTCATATTCTATAATTAAATTCACTATAATAATACACTCTTCTTCGGAAAAATTTGTCCCTCTGTTATGTTTTTCTGTCATTTTACATATATTCTGTCACAATAACCTTCAGATATAAATAAACAAATACAAATGAACTGACAGGTCTAGTAATATGAAGAGAGCAATTGTATATTTTTGTTTCCCACCTAAATTAGAAACTTGATAACCAGGGTTAATTTAACCGAGAATGTCTACATGATTGAAAAACGGTCTTTGCACTAACCATGATTAACTATACTTGTTAAATCTAATCGTGATTAAGTTAACCGTAACTTAACCAGTTATTGAAAAACCGGCCCTTAGTATTTATTATTAGGATCGTAGGATATGATGAGTGGACTATGATGATATAATATCCTCGATGCGAAGTAAGAGCGACCTCGCGACGTCAAGTACAGCGAGAACTCAGCACGCTGAGCTGGAGGCCGTATCGCAGTTTGTAAAATACGATCACTTTGCACTTGGAGAAGCGGGAGCTTCGGTCTCCACAGCACGTAATGCGTTTTTTGTCTTCCGGGAGCGAGCAAAACGAACGCACCGTGGACACGAAAAACCGCAGATGGAAACAGACAACGAAATTGGATATATAAATAATATTGGTAAAAAATATTACGAGCCGAGCTAAATGGGGATTGGTCGCCAAGAAAGAAGGATGCTTGTTATTGGCTCATTTCGTACCCACTAATAACTACATCTTATTCTTAAATGAATTCGAGTGATATGATCAATCCATTTGAAAGTAATCTAGGATGAATCCAAGTGGCGGTTCATAGTTAGCTTATTAGGCCATCCGTGTGAAGGTGGATGAGGATAATTATAGTCAGTTTCCCCAAGTTTATCCTCCCGTCATCAATTTCTGCTGCAAGAATTATAAAACTTTTATCTTGCATCTTCGTCCTATACGAATGACGTAGATGACACTTTTATTTGCTGTCTCATTATTGTATAATGATTCTGTGAGACGAAATGACACGAGATTTTTCTTAAAATTTATGTAAATGGTGAATCTATACTTTACACTTTTCTTGGGTTAAATTATTCAAACAATATTTGGATTTGGAGACTTGAGTTTCTTTAAAAAGTGACAGTTTTCATTATCGACCATGGTTATAATAATAAATTATTGACCTAGGTGACCATGGTAATTTATTATGCAATAGTGAAGAACAATTTATCATATGAAATAATAGTTATTTATGACACGAGTGTGTTACATTAGAAATAAGTCACGTGAGGGTATTTTTTTTCAAGTGACTTACGTAATTAAAACACGTGTACCGCACATTTTATCCAACACAATTTAATCGTTGATATAAAATATATAAAAGTTTTTTTGATAGAGGTCATTTCAAAATGAAATTTAATAAAAAAAAATAGTAAAGAAGGTTTTATAACGTAGTTACTATGATACGAATCAATAAACAGTGAGTTATAATGTCCAACACATGTGTTTTATGACTTACTTTATTTCCTAGAAACACCATAGTTATAGCATTATAATTACACGGTGTTGAATAAAGGTTAATAACAGTGGGTGTCTCAGCTACTAGAGAAAAAAAAATACATTTTAAATGAAACAATACGAGAAAAATATCTAATGTCATCTCGTCTCACAGAATCACTAATTATGTTCTACGTTCTATGTCACTTATAAATCAACCATGGAACAATGATTTTATTAGTTCTATATGCGCTTGTATTATATTTTTAACTATATTATTTGGGAAGTCAACCGCAGAATGCTCGATTCGATTCCATTAAGCTGAAACCTGTGGTACTTGAAGTTCCATTCCCATTCGGTCCAGAATCTGCAATTCACGTTGACAACATATTGTTGCGAACTTAGTGAAAGTTGAAGATGGACGTATCTCTTGATAATAAGTTGCTGATATTAACTGTAACTTGCGGACAAGTTGAAGTTGTATTTAGCAACTTGTGTATAGCTGGAGTACACTCAACCCACTACTAAATCGAACTCCACTGACAGTGGAAATTAAAATAGCCTTTGTATCAGACCTATAAGAAAACAACAATCAAACAAGCACTGCTCTCGAAAAGAATTTCTTAATTAACAAACTTAATGGCATCCTTCCACCTTCGCAAGCAAACAAGAAAAAGGAACAGAATCTAATTAGCATAACAAATAATTAATATCTTCCTTTAGTTTTACGCTAATTAGCTCCGAGATATCAGTACAGGAAATTAAAGCTATACGAGTACTCGTTTTCAAGTAAAATGCGACAACCACTGAAATTTTGCAAGGGTAAATATCACAGAATAATTTTTCTAATTTGCAAAATTGTTTGAGTTTTAAGTCAAACTATAGGCAATAGTAAATTCAATAGAACTGGTAAATGTCACACTTAATTTTATTTATTTAAGTATGATTTACACAAAGTTAATTACTAAAGTTATTTTTAAAAATGTCTTTATTATCATTTGTTATACCACTAGTAACTAGAAATTTGAGTTCAATTTTAATTCAATTTGTTATGAATTTCAAGTTCGTAGAACTAAGATCTTAAGACATCTAAGGCCTAGTATGATTCATAACATATGTGGTTTGTTCAATAGGTGACCGGTTTATTTATAAATATTATTTCATAAAATTTGTTTGTCAATAACTTTTTCGTGATCAAGCTTCTATGGGTTGATATGACGCCATGGTTATAGCTGTATTATCCAATTGTCCCATGTTATTTTGGTAAAAATATTACCGTACTGACACAGTTATGACTAAATTACCAGCTTAATTTTGTTTTTGTAAACAAATATTTAATATCCTGAAACCCGTATTTTTTAAGTAATCTTCTCAGAATTAGAATTGATGTCTTCTGAAATATAATTTGGTAATCTGTTGTACGAGGTTGTCTTTTCGCTGTTTTTCGGAGAAAAATAAACAAATATGTAAGAAAAATAAAAAATCCAATATCAGTAAAAGTTAACCCGAGCGAAAAAATAATATGTTTGAGAAATTGACATATTTGTAAAAAAATAAATACGGCCTGGGAATTCTGCCATAATAAGTTGAAAGCTTCGACGTTCAAAACAACAAATTCCCTGTCAAGCGTAATGGCTAATAACACTCAGTTCTTACATGTAAGAATGAGGGAGCCACGTCAACTCACAATAAGTCAACTTCTTGTCTAGATTATATACAATTATTTACCAAACAAAAACGTATTTGTTTATTGTTAATAGTTCTTTAAGCTAAGGAAATTGTAATAGTAATTTAAAAGGATGTTAAGATATATAGGTACATCCATTATAGATATTTTTATACTTTGCGTTAACAATCGCCCTATTATTATATCGAAAACAGGTTAATAATATAAAATATTGTTAACTGTTTTTGGTATTTTTGTTGTTGTAAAATTGGTTCTTCTAACAACCGCACTCCATTTTAAATGTCATGTCGATAACTTTAAATAATTATAATAGTTATTTGTATATCAAGTGCTGAAAGTCTAGCTTTGTCGAACCAAAACGAAAGTTGCAGCCTGAGCGAAGCGAAGGTTGCAATTGTTTGTGTTCGACAAAGGACTTTCGACACGTGTTATACACACTATTTTTTCTACTCCTGCAAGATAAAAAATAAGGATATAAAAAATTATTTTTTAAACATAATTTGACATTTATTACAAATTTTGTTTTTGTGATGCGCAAGTGATGCGTATCCATGGCAACAACAATGCAACAAACATTTATTAGTGCTGCAAAGAGTCACTTTCAGCATGAAAAACAAACCAGAAAATTGTATTTTCAAAGCAGGAGTAGAAAAATGTTTTTTTCCTACAATACAATACAATACATTGGCATGCCTTGCCTAGAGTAGACGTGCTTTTTTGTCGCTCCGCTGTGTCTTTATAAGTGCTGCACTATTTTATTTTTTATATAGTTGTATATAGTTATTTACATAAATTTTCTCCGTTTACCTTTTGTGATCTACAATGTCCGCAACGAGAGATTTTTCTGCTATTGTTGAGCGCACAATCAGTTCTCTATTATCAAACGATAATTTTGTCGGTAAGCTCTTAGACAAGCTTATTGAACGTTTTGATAAGAAGTTGGAGGAGCAAAAATCCCACTACGAAGGAGTCATCACCGAATTAACATCGCAAGTTAAATCATTGGAGGATCGGTTGGACCAGCAGGAGCAGTACTCCCGAAGAAACTGTATCCGTTTATTTGGTGTCTCTGAAGTGGTTGGTGAAAATACTGAAGATGTTGTGTGTTCTGTGTTAAATGAAAAGTTACGTGCTAATGTGGTGCCAGATATGATAGATCGATGTCATCGTACCGGTAAGAGGGATTCAACTATAAACAATACAGCCAAACCTCGCCCCATAATCATTAAATTCACCTCGTATAAACATCGCTCAGCTGTACTACAAAATCGTAGGAAACTTAAAGGTACAGGAATCACTATAAAAGAAGATCTCACTAAAAACAGACTTGAGTTATTAAAATTAGCGTCCATAAAATTTGGTTTTAAAAATGTATGGTCTAATGACGGTGTTATTTTTGCTAAAATTGGCAGAACAATAAAGAGAGTTACACTTATGGATTTATAAATGTATTATAAATTTGTGTTAATTAAATTTGGAGCGTCAAATGCTATGCTTTATATTGCATTTGATTCTATATTTTATTTCAAATTGTATTTTTAAAGTTGATTCTTAATTTATTCAAACTTCATCTAGTGTCAATAACCTTTTAAACAAATATTAGCAAGATATTTCCAATTCAATTTAATTATTTTTTATTTAAATACACACATTTCATACACTGCAAAGTTTACTTGTCTATTTTCATATTTATTTATTTTTTGTTACACATTTGAATGTCAAATTCACTAACTATTTATTATCAAAACGTTAGAGGTTTGAACACCAAGTTAAATTCATTCCATAATAACTTATTTACATCAGATTTAGATATCGTCTGTCTAAGTGAAACTTGGCTGAATAACAGTGTACACTCATCAGAATTGTTTTCATCTCAATACGATGTGTATAGAAAAGACAGAGACGCACTCAGGAGTGGCAAATTTCGAGGAGGTGGCGTTTTATGTGCTATTAACAATAAATTTAAATCTCAGTCTGTCAACTTCTCTTTACACCCTTCTTCTCTTTCTGATCTAGTTTGTGTAAAAGTTCATCTTTCTCCCAGTATCTTCATCTATATTATTGTTGTATATTTACCTCCACCTGTATCTAATGAGCAGCTAAATTACATTTTTGATTGTCTTGAATCGCTTCTTAATATATCGAATTCTAATTTTATTATTGTAGGTGATTTAAATATACCTAATTTAGTTAATAGAGACAATTGTAGTGATAATCTTACTTCTAATTTTATAAACTTTACAGAATTTTTAAATGCATGTCAATACAATAATGTTCTTAACACTAAAGCTAGAATATTGGATGTAGTTGTTAGTAATTTACCCTGCACTGTTACCCATGATCTTGATCCACTTGTTGATGAAGACTCACATCATCCTGCTTTATCTGTTTCATTAAATTTTAACTGTATTATTAGATTCCCAAATGTTACTTACAATGATAAATCTCCAACCTACAATTTTTCAGCTGCCAATTATTACTTGTTATATAATTTACTGTCGCAAATTGATTGGAACGTTCTTAGACAATATGATGATCTAGATACTGCTTTTAAAAAATTTTATTCATTAATATATGATGTTTTTGAGAAATGTGTACCGAAATATAACAGGAATCCGTCTAATTATCCACCATGGTTCAACACTCAAATTATTAATAAAATAAAACTAAAACATCAATATCACAAGCTATATAAAATCTATAAAAATGAACAATATTTAACGGAATTTAAACAATTACGTACAACTATTAAAAAACAAATTAATATCGAATACAACAAATATATTAATAATGTTGAATCTACATTATCCTCTGATCCAAAGAAATTCTGGAAATTTATTAATTATAAAAAACGATCTTCTAGTTTCCCCGGATGTATGAAACTTCATGATCATAAGTACGTCAACACACCTAGCATAGTACAGGGTTTCGCCGACTTCTTTGCCAGTGTTTATATTCCATCCGAACAGCAAAACTACTCAACTTCAAACATTAAGGTAGATAACTGTACACACAACAATGTTAATATTTCTTATGTCACGGACGACCATATTTTGGATGCAATTAAATGTTTAAAACCTAGTCGTAATCCTGGACCTGATAATTTACCAGCGTATATTATTAAGGCCTGTAGTCACATATTTCTTGAACCATTAAAATACTTATTCAACTTGTCTATCAAAAGTAAAGTCTTTCCCTCTATTCTTAAATCTTCTTTTATCACTCCAATTTTGAAATCAGGTGACGTATCTGATATCACTAATTATCGTCCAATTTGTATTTTATCAAATATTTCTAAAATTTTCGAATCTATTCTCTACAAACAGATATACAGCAGTGTTGAAAATCTTATTTCAGTTCATCAACATGGTTTCGTAAAGGGCAGATCTACAACAACTAATTTAATTAATTTTACTGAATATGCATTAAATTCTTTACATGATAATTCTCAAATTGATGTTATTTACACCGATTTCAGAAAAGCTTTTGATACAGTTAATCACTCTGTCCTTCTTCAAAAATTACAAACTAATTTCAATTTTTCTTCTGACCTTATTACTCTTCTTCAATCTTACCTTCAGTCTAGAACTCTTAAAGTACGTATTAATAACTATAATTCTTCACCTTATATTGCCACTTCTGGTGTGCCTCAAGGATCTAATCTTGGTCCATTATTGTTTGTTTTATTCATTAACGATATCGTTGATATTGTCAAAAATTCCGAAATTCTGCTCTATGCTGATGATTTAAAAATTTTTAGAATCATTAACAGTTTACAAGATTGTATTCTTTTACAAAATGATTTAAACAGATTATTATCTTGGTCTCGATCATCCAAATTATTTTTTAACTTTAGTAAATGTAAGATAATGAGCTATCTTGTCAAAAAATTTGTTTATACTTATCCATACATCATGGAGAACACTTATCTTGAAAGGATATCACAATTTAAGGATCTTGGAGTTATTTTTGATAGCAAGTTATCTTACAATTTACATATTGAGTACCTTAAAAAATCTTGTTTAAAAACATTAGGGTTCATTATAAGGTCTTGTAAACCGTTTCATAATTTGTATACTCTCCAACGTTTATATTGTTCATTAGTTAGATCAAAATTGGAATATTGCTCACAAATATGGAATCCAATTTATAATAAATATGCTATTCAACTTGAATCTATTCAAAAACGATTTCTTAATTATTGTTATTACAAGAAACATAATCAATATCCCAGCTATGATACAGACTACGATTCTTTACTAACTGAATTCAAAATTATTTCCCTTTTCAATAGACGTAAAATACAATCATGTTTATTTCTCTATAAAGTTTTAAATAATGTTATTAATGACAGCTCTATTAAAGGTCATCTGTTTTTAAATATTCCCCGTAAAACCTCTAGAAATAAGCTTGCGTTTCACTGTAAGAGAACTAGAACTAATTATGAAATGAAATCCCCTGTATTTCAAATGTGTAATATTTTCAATGGTATTACTTGCAGTATTGATATTTTTGCTGACACCTTTAGTGCATTCAGACGAAGTTTGATTAATTATTTTACATTAGTAAAAATTTAATTTAAATTTGTATGTATTAATAGAATGAACTTTTCCTTTGTAATTTGTATTTTTTCTTGTATTTTTGTATTTTTTTCTTGTATTTATTGCAATTTTGTGCAAGGCTTTTGTTATTTTGTTATACTTTTCATATAATTGTCCTCTAATTGGAACTTATGTTCTGTAGGATAAATTGTTCAATAAATAAATAAATAAATAAACTGTCAAAGAAACTTGACATTTCTTCATTGTTTTCGATGTGCAAAACATGTCATTTCTAAACTACACTAATGTTTCCATGGCAACCACGTGCGGTAATGTACTTTCCCTAGCAACCACGTGCGGTAAAGTAGTTTTCCTAGCAACCACGTGCGGTAATGTATTTAGCAACCTAGGGTGGCAATTGGCAAACACTTTAGATTCCTTAAAAGTGGTATTTTGTAAATATAACACACAACTGCAACTGATGTACTGTTGACAATCGCCATTAACTTTATATATACATTAGTTTGAAGTCTTAAAATGATTAGAATATTACACTTATGTTATTAATTCCTTTTTTTAAATTTTAAAACAGTTGTAGGAAAAATAATGTGTGTACCATGAGTGCAAAATAGCATTGCCGCTCTAGCATATTTGAAGCTCTCAGCTGCGCTTCGAGCTTCAAACTTTATGCACGTGCGGCAATGTAGTATTTTGCACATTAGGTATACAAATAACTGTTAATTTATATTATTTTTGAGAATGAAAACCGAATAAACAAAACTAATTTAAAAGGATATTTAATTTTCATTCTACCGTCAAGGCAAATGAAGTTAAGTATAGGAATTATACAGTTAGACTTGTAGTGTAAATTGCTTTTTCTATATAGGGAATGAGAGAACATATAGAATTAAGTTATGCAGGGAACGAGGGAACATATGGAATTAAGTTCTACCGTCAAGGAAAAACGAAGTTAAGTACATTAACTATACACTTAGACTTGTCGGGTAAAGTATTTAGATTGTACAACGACATTAGAGGGAATGGTAGGTTAATTTGAAGAATGGCGCTAGAAAACGTTCCTTTTGTTAAAATTTGCATAGAATAATAAATAGTCGATTTAGTTTTCCCCACAGAGTGCAATATTAAAAGCTCCATTTAAAAGTGAATGATGCGATGTTCATCCGGCTATTACACCGGGTAGCTAATACATTTAAAACATCGCACATTGTTGTGAAATAATAGACGGTTATGGCGTGTATATTTAAACCTTTGTTGGAGCCATCGGAGACTTGGCCATCCACTTCCAACGCTATTGAATTCCGGTTCAAAAGGCCCTGGAGAATCATCACATCAACATTTTTATTAAATTCGCTGAATTATAAATAAATGCCTTTCTGCCTTGCATCATAACATACCCATTTTTTGTACTACATTACTTATTTACTCTATTGTTAGTGCTATATGTTCATAAGCTACATGATCACATGTATCACAGTTGTATTTTTCTTTAACTAGATATAAATACTAATATGTTTTTAATAATACCAATTATGTATAGGCTTGGTTAAAAAATGTACTCAATTTTAATAGATCAATCATAAAAAGTATATTAACTCAACTAATTCATAAATCACTTTTTAAGACGTTTTGTTTATACTTTTTTCTGCAGAAGACTTTTTAGACTCTTACCTTGTTTAGATTATCAAGACAAAACAATTTCAAAACTCGAGATTAATTAAAAATATTAAATTTTTCTTCTTTAGAAAAGACAAAATAAAGTGATTTGCTAATAAATTGAACTAAGTTATTTAATTTAATAATTCAAGAATACTGTAATATATAATAAAAAGTATTATATTTTCGTGATTAATAAAAATTTAACTAAATCTTAACTTAACTATATAAGTTTCGATTATGAATTTGCCCGAAACTAGAGGAGAAACCGAAATTTATATTATATTCAGTTACGGTTTCGGTCGGACACTACATAATTATTATAGAGTACTAGGTACACTCTATTTTCTACAATTGATACTCACGTCATCAATTTCTGTTGCAAGAATTATTAAAATTTTATCTTACATCTTTGTCTTATACGCGTAGCACAGATGAGACTTCTATTTCTTATTTCATTATCGTACGTATGTTATCTGCGCTCAACCAACGAAATGAAATAGAAAAGAACCAGTCGTGTAACCGTGGTAACAGATATTTTAAAATATTTAAATAAAATAATGTGATTTTGGCGTTGACAATTTGTGCTTCATTGTATGTTAGTAATTTTGTTAATTTAATCTACAACTATTTTTGTATATGTCATCCACTATTATATTGGTATTTAATATTGTTAGTTTTAACATTTATTTATTTCGGAAATCACATAATTTCACCCGACAAGATAATGTCAATCCTCCGTCCCCTCCAATAATTTGAACACATGGTTACAATTAATGACATGAAGATCAACTGCGGGAAACAGAGTGTATCCACATAGTTTATTTTCAATATAAATATTTATTTTATCAGAATCTACAGAATTTCATATTTCTATTCTCCAAAGAAGAGAAACTGACGGATCTTTCTAACCACCTTCCCTCCAGTTTAGCGATTCGCTAACAATAGTGCGGTTGCGGGAGGTAAGGGCGGGAGTTTTATTGTCCCCTTGCAGTGGACTGAATAAATTAACACGTTTTATTGGCTATGCATATCGCCTGCAGGACATGAATAATTAAACTACCAATTGTTCCTCTTCCGAACGATTTCGCACGAACTAGCCGGGATTTACACCCGTGGACGGGCGGGAGGTAATTGCTGCACGCCTGCGCAAAATACTCATTCACATGTGTATAACTCATCAAATATTTGTTGATCCTTATGTCAGATAATGTCGCATATCTTACCCTTTCGAAAACATCTCTTTGATGTCTAACCTCTGTACGTATATGTAAGTATTAAAGTATTATTAATATATTATATGTCTACATATGTATGTATGTAGTACAGTCACAGAATAGGTTTATACAGAAGCGACAGTAAGACAGAAAAGCGAAAATTAGAGAGAGATGGAGAATGTGCCCAAATTTAAAGGGCCCATTGTTTAAAATCGGAAAGTTACCTCACATCTTAGGGAGAGATAGGGGAAGAGCACAAATTTAAAGGTCTACACAATGCATCAAGGTCATAGAACTGGATAGGGGAACATGAAAGGTACCAACACGGAGTGTCGCTTCTGTATGTATTCTGTGGTTATATATGAAGAGATATTTGAAACTGACTTTTGCAAAGTTTACAACCTTTTATGGAGGGTGGGAAAACATAGTACTCAGCCGTCAGACATTATCCAAGTTGAAGATATTACTAGAAGAGAACGAAATAAGTTGTATTAAAAAAATCATACTTAATTTCATTTCATAAATATTTTAAATTGAAACTGAAAATATATACTGCGAAACTGCGGAAGATAATGTAAATACAATGTAACTTTCGAGAAGTTTATATTACCGTATGAGAGTAGTTATATTGGGTACTTACATAACTGGTCGCTTATTATATTTTCGCGCCACCAGCAGCTATTAACTTCAAATAATGTTAAAGTGTTTGTAAAATGTGACAGTTCACTTGACAGTTCTGATTTATGTATTTGCAATTTTTTATAGATAATTTTTACCCTTGCTAGATGTCTAAATGTATATGAAATTCCTATGTTTCCCATAATTATCTTGCAAATAGGAGGATAGTTATTTCTTTAACTTCCCGTTGACAATGGTAACCAAATAACAGAAGTTAACAAGAACTTATGACTTACGTTGCTATGGAAGTAAGTGAAACTTATCTATACTCGCATTAGAATTTGTAAAGTCAAATTTAGAATTGGAACCGTTATACAAATACATACTAGTTACGTTATTTAATTAGGCCCATACGAATATTTTAGGACAAAAGAAAGTACCTGCCTCAAGGAACCTTTACCACAAGTGTCTTAAAACTTTTTAAGGGGCATTTGACTTATTTTATAATGAGTTTCAAAGTATCTCTTAATACAATTATAAATATATAACTTATGCCTTATTACTAGTTGTGTTTCGGTAATGATGTATATCTTAATACATCTATCTAATGTGGTGAACGCACTACAGTACTTACGAGTGGTAAAAACAAATATAGTGCATTGATCATAATATATAAAAATGAGAGTAGAAGAATGTGTTTGGAAGTATGTGGCAACAAACATACCGTGCGTTTTTATTATGAGCATTTGTAAAAATTGGTGGAGGAGCCGAAAAAATAGCTGGTTCGGAAAATACTTTTAACAAATGCCAACGAAGCAGTTCTTTCGTTTCATTTTCCCTCTGTTTCTGTTCTGTTTGATGTTCATTTGTACTGCTGACAGTGACAACTGATAACGAATCAAATAATCAAACAGCAAATACCACAAATGCGACAAGTGTAATAGTAGTAGCATTTATTTGTTACAATTCCAGAATATAACTGTATAAATATCTTATCACGGCTTAAAGATATCATTTTGTTTTATCACATACTTTAAGTTTATAAGGAATGTACACTATAATTCCAATGACCATTATTTTTAAAACAAAAATGCAGTAGAAAATAGAGAATTTAGTAAACAATAAAAATAACAACAGTATATTATACACTATGGTTGAGAAGATTATTATTATTGCCGAGGGATACAAGGCGCTAATCAATAATGGACTTCACAATCATGGAATATACATATATTATTTTTTTACTACTAGCACTTAAATTCCAATTCTATTTCATTATTTTTATATTTATAATAACGAAAATTTTGACATAAATATTTATTTATTTTTTAATATGCACAAAAAATTTATTAACAGTTTATTAAGCTCATTTTAGCTATTTGATATTTTTTTATTTAATTTACTTATTTAAATTAGATACTTTACACTTTTCTTGACCTTAGTCAAATAATATTTAGAGGCTTGAGATAAAAAGTGACAATTTCCATCATTGATCTTAGCCAATAATAATATATTATTGATAAATTGAAAAATGTGATACAATATGAAATAAAACGTTGTAAATTATTCATCCATTAATGATATTTCCGGTACTCATTTCGAAATTCCTGACTCAGTTCCTTCGACGCCTCGTCCAAAAACTTCATATACGTACCGTAAAAAGTAATTTACCGGACTTATCAGGTAAATTACTATTTCATATCAAATAAAGGAAAATAAAAACGGGTATCTAGGTTCTAGGCTACTAGTGAATTTTTTTTTTAGTTTAATTTACAAGAGTAAATAAATTATTATTTTTAAAAATATATAAGAATCAGTAAATTTCATGTAAGCAGAAAACACACAAGATTGTTTTTGTACATATTGCCACATGAATAAAAATACATCAACGTTTCTGGTGTCTTAAGGGCAAACCAATGTGAACTGAAAAAATATCTTAATTCGGAGTGATCCACAGGTATAAAAACAAAAAGCGAAAAGAAACAAAAACCGCCCTGGGGAGCATATCAGGAACTTGTATCCTGCAAAATTGAAAATATTCACCGCGTCGAAATTTGATCCTGCGTGGCGTCGCGGCGGAGACGCCCGAACGTGGCCGAAGCCCGCGGCGAGGCACGAGAGTGAAAGCTGAATTTTTGATCCTGCCACAAACAAATTTGCATTTATTATTTGCAATCAGCGATGTTGCACTGTTTTGCTTTTTGGGGCGTGAATAAATAATAGAGAATCGCGCAATGCTATTAGGGCGGGTTATTTAATTTTAACGCGGGTATGACGCTGTAATTATTTACCACAGTGTTGCACTATACTAGTATAGTGCTTTCATCTTTTATAACCCTTTTTTTAAATTGTTTATTTTTAAGAGATGCACTTCCAATCATTTTATTTCATCAGCATCATTGATGACATTAAGAAGTAAACTTCATCTGTTCCATAACAATTTTACTTGCATTCTGGTATATTAGGCAGGGTCTGCCAATACCAAAAGTGTGCCGCAAGATATTCTAGATATGTCCCGAAATATTTAAAAATATATATAATTTTCCATAATTGATTATTAAATGTACGACTATACATGCTATTATCTCTAACAGAAGAATAATATGTTATACATCACGGTTGAGAAGACTATCATTGTTAACGTAGCGCTAAGTTGTATCGAGATACGAAGCAACCGAGAGACATAAGGCGCTGGTCAATAATACTCTTCTCAATCGTGGTATATAAATTATTTTTTCACCCCCATAACATTTCAATTCTAATCCTACCAAGAAAATATAATGTCAATAACATTTTGACATGATCATTAACTTTCTTAATATTTGCAAAAATAAAGTAGGCTGTCTATATTTTTATATTTGACGTTTCAGTTTGTCAACGTCACTTTTGACTTTTAATTTGGTTTTATTTGATTTGCTTATTTAATTTAGACGGCATATTTAAATTGTGAATCCATACTTTACAGTTTTCTTGAGTTAAATGATTCAAACAATATTTGGATTTGGAGGCTTGAGTTTCTTTAAAAAGGGACAGTTGTCATTATCGACCATGGTAATTTTAACAATAACTTGTTATTGACCTAGGTGACCATGGTTACCAAATAAGAAGTAGTGAAAAACATTATTATGTTATTGGTATTAATGTCCATAAAACCATGTTATTTTATGGTACTATATTAAGATTATAAGATAAAATAATAGGTATATTGTAATAAAAATGTGATAAGGCTATGATTATTAAACGAGTTTAAAAATTGAAGCACATGTATAGCGAGTTTTATATTATTTCTGTACATAGATTGTATAATATTTTTTTAGTGTCGTGAACTTTTATTTATAAATATTGTAACGAGGGAGACTCACCGCAGATGAGTCATCATAGCTGACCTATCTGGTCAGGTAGTCGCGCTAAAGGTCAAGTGGGATTGGAGCGACGCCGCTATTATTTGAGAATTTTATCCGGAAGACTCGGAAATGTTCTAGAGATTAATTACAGGTATGTATATAAGGGTCGTGACGGACGATTCAAGGAAGTTAGTATCGGTCAGAGTGTGCAGAGAATCACTGAAAAAAGTCAGTGTCGGTCAGAACATGTCAGCGACATGTAAATTCTAAGAAGTAAATAATTAGTGGGAATGAGGAAATAAATATCGTGTAAATAAATAGTGCGTAGTGTTAAATGTTTTAATAAATGATTTTTATTACCTCTGTAACACGTACAATAATAAGATCTATGCCATGCGTGTAAGACAAAGATGCGAACAAAAAGGTTAATAATTCTTGCAGCAGAAATTGATGACGTGAGTATCAACTCATGAAAACAAACTCTATAAACTGCTGTGTTTTAACTTCTTTGTTCGATACTGGAAAAAACACGCATATCAATGTCTGCTGCCCTTTTTATTATTCCTATCATACTTGTCCCTTCTTGGAGCCCTTGGATTAAAGCGAGCAAATTAAATCATGACGCTCAACAGAAATTACAACAAGATTTTTCAGCCGGGTGCTTCCTCGCTGTTATTTCCCGCTCTCAGGTGCGTATGCAAATTACCCCTTAGACTGTGACCCTTGCGGGTACCACTCCTGATAGCACAAACTGCAGGATCAGGCAAAAGAGCAGTCTAACACTGGGTTTTATTTTAGAGTCTTGTGTATATTGTCTGGCTTTGTTTAGATAAAAAATTTAGGATTGGGATTGTTTTATAGTTTTTTACACTCCGCTATAAATTAGTTACTGTATCCTGCATATCACTTATACGCAACATTTATAATTATTAAACGTTGTCTAGGTCTTAACTTTTCTACGACCATTGCAGATTTTAACACATCTAGGATACTTATGAGTATCATAACCGTCGCAAATGTCAATTGAATTCCGAGCTCGGAGAGCGAGGTTTTAAGACATCTAAGGCCTGGTAGCATCTGTAGTTTACCTGATTCACTTTATTAATAAATATTTTATAAAATTTTCTTGTAAGTAACGTTTTCGTGATCAAGTCTGTGTATGTATAGGTTGATATGACAGCTGTATTATCCTATTGTCCCACGTTATTTTGACAAATCTGTACGGTAATATTTTTTTCTACGACCACTATGGAAAGCATCACTTTACACACACTATATAAAGATTGAAATTTGAATATTGTTTTTTTTTTGTCAAATAAGTTTTGTGCATGTATTTTTGTTCTGTAACGATTAAAAGTGTGATTGTAGAGAAAGTATAGTATGCCACTTGTGCAGAAAAGCCTATTTTCCACCTTGTGTGACAATTTCTGTAAAAAATTATATTTCATTATTAACATACCTAAGATAGTTATCATATAGTATCATAACCGCCGCAAATGTCAATTTCGAGCTTGGAGAGAGCGGATTTTAAGACATCTAAGGCCTGGTATGATTCATAACATCCGTGGTTTTTTCAATAGTTTACTGGTTCACGTTATTAATACATATTATTTTATAAATTTTCTTGTGAGTAACGTTTTCGTAATCAAGTCTGTATGGGTTGAATGACAGCTGTATTATCCAATTATCCCACATAATTTTTACAAATCTGTAAGGTAATATTTTTTTTCTACGACCACTATGGAAAGTATACCTTTTCTCGCTCTATATATAGCTTGGAAGTTACGTCTTTCCCACAATCGTGAGTTAAAGTGTGAGAAACCATTTCTCACAGTAATTGCCAACACTGCACATGCGTGGAAGTATGTTCTTTTTTTAATTTCAAATAACTTTTGTGCATGTAATTTTGTTCTATAACGTTTTATAGTGTGGTATACTCAAAGGATTGAAAATGTGTCTGATATTATTAAAATAAAGGTTAATGTTCGCTAAAACCGGTTTTTTTAATTAATGGTTACCGGTATTTTCGGCCTTAAAATTATCGGTTAAAATTACGGTTAACGTTCGCAAATTTTGTTCAAAACATCGATTACCGGGTTTTATTAAACGGTTTTTTAACCGGTTACATGCCTTGATATTTTTATACGTTTTTCCTGAAAACTTTAGTCTGTTTATTAAATGAACCATCCTAACATTACAAATTAACATTTTATATTAATATTTTAATATTTTCTTGTGTTCTCACGTTATTTCCAATCACTGTTAAATCTTGAAAATTAGTTTTTAACAAAAAATTCAGCTCCTACATTTACAATATTCGAAAAAAACCGGTTTTTCAGTCAAAAATCTTGGTTTTTGAAAATTATCTATGTCGACAGACTATATTTTCTTGAATATTGTTTTGAAACTTTGTATATTTATGTACCAACATCAAAAAAGTAAATTATTAAATTCGCTACCGTTCTGCATCCACTAATTTTTGGCTGAAACTGAAAATTTCTGAAAAATAATTATATTTTCATGAAAATTTTCAAATTTTCTTTTTAATATATTTAAGTAGATATCAACGAGCTGGTTCCAAATTTTCAAACAGAATTCAATTATCTCTTCACGTTCCTGAGATATTTGCCTTCAAAGTTGCACCTCAAAAAAGTGTGTTTTTTGACCATATTCCAAAAATGAGTAGAGATACAATCTCAACGATTTTTGCAGTCGATTCTATGCGCAAAGTTACATAAAGAAATGTTTTGTCCGCATATACGTTCTTTGGAACGATTTGGTGAAAAATGAGAAAAACCAAAAAACCGGAATTCCAAATTTTTGCTCCGGAACTTTTTGTCTCCAAAATTTACTATATTTTGGACTTAAGTAAATATGAATACGCTGATTCCAAATTTTCAAACCGAATTCAATTATCTCTTACCGTTCTCGAGATATTTGCGTTCAAAGTTGGACCTGAAAAAAACGGTTTTTCAGGAATAGCCCTGAAATGGGTCGAGGTACAACTTTGTCGACCTCACCAATCGATTCTACGGGCAAAATTACATAAGGGTACCAATTTTCAGATTTTTATTCCAATGGATACAATTTTTAGAAAGGAAAAACTGAAAATGGCCAAAATCGAAAAAAATCGTAAGGGGTTCATCAGGCGTTTTTTTCGATTTTGGCCATTTTCGTTTTTTCGATCTAAAACTTGCATCCCTTGGAATAAAAATCTGAAAATTGGTACACTTATGTAATTTTGCGCGTAGAATCGACTGGTGAGGTCGCCAAAGTTGTATCTTGACTCATTTCAGGGCTATTCCTGAAAAACCGTTTTTTTCAGGTCCAACTTTGAACGCAAATATCTCGAGAACGGTAAGAGATAATTGAATTCGGTTTGAAAATTTGGAATCAACATATTCATATTTACTTAAGTCCAAAATATAGTGAATTTTGGGGACAAAAAGTTCCTGAGAAAAAATTTGAAATTCCTGTTTTTTCGTTTTTCTCATTTTTCGCCAAATCGTTCCAAAGAACGTATATGGGGAAAAAACATTTCTTTATGTAACTTTGTCCGTAGAGTCGACTGGTAAAATCGTTGAAATTGTAACTCTACTCATTTTTGGAATATGGCCAAAAAATACACTTTTTTGAGGTACAACTTTGAAGCCAAATATCTCAGGAACGAAACGAGATAATTAAATTTGGTTTGAAAATTTAGAATCAGCTTATCGAGATCTATTAAGATGAACTATTTCTGAAAACCAAAATTTTTGACCCAAAAATAGGAATTTTTGGAATATTTTCGGTGTAGAAACATAATTTTACGTGCAAAACTGAAAAATCTATTTTTAAAAGTTCAACTCGTATTGTAAATAACATGAGCATGCGAAGGATTGTTAAAATTTTAATTAAAAATATAAATTTTTAATTATTTACCAACCCACCAGTTAAAAAACAATAATTATGTAAAATAAACATTCCTTATATATTGAAAAAAAGTAAAATATGTAAATTATACATAAATATATGATTGCTTTATAATTTTATAACTCAATTCTGCTGAAAAGCAAAAGATATTCAATACATTCTCCAAATCTTTCAGCAATAAATTATGATAGAAGTTTTGTAACTTAATTTGCGGAATGATCCCCTGTGTTTTTCCGAGAAAACATTACAACAGAATGTAGAAATCAGAGTAAGTAATGCTATTTACTATAGGAACTCTGAAACCACTTACCATTACTCTTGAAGAAGCTGATGTAAATTCCAGACATCAAATTGATTCAGGTGATCTTTCCTTCCTCGAGATTGCACTGAAGAATAATTATCTGCAACAAAAGAGAAACACTCAAGTGTTATTGTTTCTTGTTTAAATAATCCAATAACTGTTTGTTCGGAAAACAAGGAATATTATTTTCAAATAATTATTAATAGTGTTTCTGTATTGGAAACAAAAAAACGAAATAAATATGCAGTTATTTAATGTTTCATTTACAATTTATTTATAAATAAATATAATTTATAATATTATATATATATATATATATATATATATATATATATATATATTATTAATATACATTATATGTGTATGATTGCAATATAAAAATAATAATTAATATTCATAAAAATATTATTGTTTAGTATCAATCTTTATGTTCATATTTAAAATTCTAAGAAAATTATTATGATTTTTTTTTTAAATTAAAAGTACTAAATATGTTAATTGATCATTATTTAGGAACAATGTTTATTTTGTTTTACAAAATAGTATAAAACAAAATAGTATTTTGTGCAACAAGTGCAGACAGTCTCCTATTTCCTACGAGGTGTGAAAGATCATAATAGGTGGGAAATAGGTGATTCTGCACGAGTGGCACACTATACATTTTCTACATCCACACTAGTAAACGTTACAGAATAAAAAGGCATGGCCGAAAGGTAGGTATTTATTATAAAAAACAATATGGTGTACGTAACCTCACAAAGAGTACCATCACGCATGCGCAGTGTTGGCAATTATTGTAAGAAATTACAGTTTTAAGAATTGACATTTATATTTTAAGACAAATGCAAATCACGTCTACTGTCAAATAGATTTAATAAAGAAATTAATAATAAATTTGTTACAAAAATAGTGTATGATACATATGTCTTTTTTACACAAGTGTAAAAAAGACTTACATTACGCACATCTATCATAACTACTATATTCATTTAGACATGGGTCCTTTTCAGAGCCATGAAAACACAAAAATATTTTGTTACATTTACTAACTGTTTATAATTATATTATATACCTTGAGTTTATTTTAACTTGAAACATGTGATTTGTTATATCCATGGTTACGTATTTGATAGCAAGGTATTAAAGCGTTAATTTTAATATAAAACATAGCAGATTATAATATTGAGGTTAAACAACAATAAAATTCATTTACAAGACTTGTAATTTGAGAGATGTGATGTTTCTAGATTTTAAATTTGATATTTTAATTCTTTAATTATCATATATATTGCCAATAAATACATTCGATTTTAATGTTCGGTTAATTAATAATTTATTAAAATATACATAGCATGTATATCAGTATAGAATTGTACGTGTACTAGTATTGTTAAAATATATTCTTTAAATATTTATTACTTTACATAAAGAATTTAATTTTGCATGTTTTTGCAACAATTCACATGCAGAGTAACTTGTGCTTAGATTGCATAAGTCGGACACTGAGTAATTTAATTTTGTCACTGATGGGAAATTATAATTAACAAAGTTTTCAGTTTTACAGTTTTTACAAAACTTGATTGAATATTAAAATTTCATCTCGAAACTTATTTCATAAGGTGCGGGAAAAAACCGTCCGTCCAACGTTTTACAGATTTGTAATTAACTTCTTTGTAAAAGCAATATACATAATGCAGGCTTAAAATATACACCTTCACAAAAAAATTATAAAGACTATAAAAAATTAAAATAGCCTTTTATTCCTTTACTCATTTATTCAGGTGAATATATATATATATATATATATATATATATATATATATATATATATATATATTGTCTAAGTAAAAAATATATTACAATTAAACTTAAAATATATAATTTTTTGAGGCTTTTTTTTATTTATTTAGTATATAAAAATAATATAATAAATATATAACCATCCATATAAAAAGTAGGAATAATTTGTCTTTTTTTCACTATACTTTTGTACAGAAATACTGGTTATCATTATATAATGTAACCAACAAAAGTTCAAATGTTAAACAGAATTTATATTGAATAAATGGGTGCTATAGAAATATATCAATTATACATGAGTCAGAGATTAATATATTATATTAGTTTTTCTCATAACAGGGAACCAAGTACCTGTACTTAATACCAGATTATCTATAATTAAGTATAGATAATAAACCATAATCTATTAAGAGGTTTGTATGTTACCATGGGTTCTTTTCAGAGCCACAAATATTGTAAGATAATAATTAAATTATCTTTTTGTGACTTTAATTTATTTAAACATATAATAGAATTTGACATGGGTTCTTTTCAGAGCCACAAATATTGTAGGATAGTAATTAAATTATGTTTTTGTAACTTTAATTTATTTAGACCAATCAAAACGTCAATGCTATGGACATCTATTGACAATTCCCGAACTAAATACTGACCAGACAAATAATCAACTTGTAAAAAATCATGGTCTGTACTTGTTTGAACTACAAAAAATATTTCTAAGCCGAAATAAAGCAATTTTCACTCAAATATAAAACTGGCAAGCTGTTCTAAAAATAGACTTTGAGTCTTGACAAGTCTGTTGCTCCCCTTAGAAAAATTGTTGAATTGTTACTTTTGTACAAGTTTTAGCTTAAACAAGGACAGAGATATAATATTATTTATAAAATATTTTAAGTTAAAACGAGACTGCTGCCACCAAATTTCAGATTTGGTACTACCATTGAGTAAATAATTATAATATATAATATTATTTACTCAATGGTACTACGTATTTTTGTTTTGTGTATATGTACATGTTGTAACATACATAATATGATTAAAATAATATTACTAGGGACAGTCAATAGCGACAGGAAATTAATGTAAAATAATAATATAGTATACGCATATAATATTATATAGACGACACATAAATAAATAATTCAAGTTGTATGTCAAAAATAAAACAGTATATTGTACAACAAGTATGGAATGGTACTCATTTCATACAAGTGCAAATCATACATCATAATATGAAATGTACATTCCAAGCAAGATGTACACTATACTTTTTCTATAGCCACGACATTATTTCATAATGTTTCACTACTTTGTAGCTACAAAAATGAATTTATACCTTAACGTTGTCTATGGTTACTGTGGGAAATGTAAATGTTTACAATACACTATGCATCCATACCAATAAAAAACAAATATCTTAATAGTAGTAGAAGAAAAATTATATATGCATTAACATGCACTATATTTATGTTATAGCATATGTGTTAAACGTAATATACATACACATCTTATGCTCTTTTACAAATTTACAAGTAAGAAGAAGAAGGCATAAAAATATATGTTTATATGATATTATTTTTTAATTCATTTATATTTTAATAATAAATAATGTCTTCATTTCACTAGCTGCAAAACAGAAATTAAACAATATGATTTTTGACAGAACTGAGATATGTATTTATACCATAACGTTGTCTATGGTTACCGTGAGACATAAATATATATATATATATATATATATATATATATATATATATATATTCATTAATTTTAATATTTACTATATTAGTAAGTATAGTATATGTATTGAATGTAATATACTTACACCTCTCATCCTCTTATACATATTTACAAGTAAGAGGAAGAAGCCCTAAAAATATATATTTATATTTGGCCCTTATTTTTTACAACGTTTCTCTCGCTGACTATTTTCTATCGCGTTTATGTGGGTGTTGGAGCAGTGTTCTACTGTCGCAGTGTTTGAATAAAATTTCCATCTCCATCTGGCGGTGGATCAGATCGCCCGGCCCAAACCTCCCCTAACGAAGGGTTGAGTGTGTAACCGTGTAAAGGACGGAACGCAGGTTTGCTCCTAACAGCGGAATATAGTTTCGAGCGGGAGGGGAATGAGGATAAATAAATAAATCTCTCTATTGAGGATAGTGGTTTATAATAAATATGTATTTATACTATCTATTTCTGGTAGTTGATTCGAATGGAAGTCTTTGTAATTGTGTGATTTAAATTGGTGGGGGGAAAGGGGTTGATGATATTATCTTGTTGGATGAAATCGTGTGATTTCACAAGTAAATAAATATCAAAACCAGGGTTGTAATGATTTAAATCACTTGATTTATAGCTATTAACATATCTAGGATAGTTATGAGTATCATATAGGTAGATGGACAGCTAAAGCCTAGTATGATTCATAACATCCATGGTTTGTTTAATACTTTACCGGTTTCACATTATTAATAAATATTATTGTATAAAATTCTCTTGTGAGTAACGTTTTCGTGATTAAATCTGTATAGGTTAATATTGATGATTATTTTGACAATTCTATACGGTAAATATTATTACCATACTGACCATAATTACATGGTATACAATTATGACTTTAGTTATCCTGCTTACTTTTATCTATGTAAAGAAAAGATTAATATTCTGAAACCGATAAAATCAGTGATTTAAAACATATTTAAATAAAATTGATTTTTCTAAAGAAATCATTGAATTAAAACTCTTTTTCTGCAATTGTTATTTAACATACCAAATTTATGAAAATTAGGGGAAAAGCATGTCAATAATATTACCATCTACCATGTAGCAATACTTTCTTTCATATTTTTCTAATAATAAACATTCAAAAAAAGGCTCCATAGCCGAGTGAATAAGACGATGGATTCGTAATATGACTCCTGGTTATTTTCTCCTTGGGTTTGTATACCCAAGCAATTAAACTCTCGAATATTCTGGAAACTTCGAGTACAATATAAGGATGATTAAATAAGTCTCTACTTGTCTGTGATGTACCTACCTATGGCTGTCGCCCGTAGCATGTCCTTGCAATCGTTACAATTTATATACTTTAATAACATTTTGTTTCATTTTTATTTATTATCATCGATGTACATTTCAGTTTTTACACCATTATTTTTCAGTTATGTTTGAACGAATGACAACATGTCCATTTAGTTTATTAATTATTTATGATTCCAAAAATTGAAAAATTTTAAAATATAAAATATTTCAATAAATAATACAAATTTAATTAGTTAATTAACTACTAGGACAGTAAGAAATTAAAAATTTATATTTCCAGTTAAAATTTTCATATTTTAACAGTGAAGCTATTTTAATATTTTTATCCATATCTGTCAAATAAAATCCCTACAATTCAATCGTTTTTTATTAATTAATGTCCTTCGTTACTGTTGCTAATTGTTTAATATTGACAGTACGATGTCAACAGAGTAAACAAGTAATTACATTAGTTTAGTTAGTTTTTTGGTTATAATAAACATATATTTTTCCTGTTATAATTGTGGATAAAGTATACTATTCTCATGTAATAGCTATTACTCATCCGGATGATTTATAACATTCGCTTTCGCTCGTGTTGGCAAACTTCATTCTCATGAATAATAGCACACATTACATGCTCATTGAATAATATATTATTATTACAAAAACTACTATTTATTAGTTAATCTCGATATAGTGACTTTATTAAAATTTTCAAACATAATTGAATTATCTCTTTCGTTTCAAATATTCAAATACAACAAACAATAAGTTAAATATATTACAGAAAGATATATATGTTCTTTTATATTGTAATATTACTGCAAATGATTGTTTGAATTGTTCAAAGCGCCGATACATTTCCTATTTATATCGCTTTTGGTTCGTACTAATGTTTTCTGCTAATGAAAAGTCATTTAACACTTGAGGCATTTCCGTAGCTCAAGGAAACAATTTACTTTGCCAAGCGCAGCCATAAACGTTAATAATTAATTTATCACAGAGCGAACGTGTGTGTTAAATATGCAGGAAAGTGTAGTAAACTAATTACTGCGTATAGAACGCATGCCCCGTATTAAACGCTGGATTAATACCAGCTTCCGTTTGCACAAACATATATTTTAATTAAAAATATGTCTGCAGGTAATTACTTTGTGGTGCAATGATAGAAATTAATATGAGGTGAATAAAGAAATTTTACTTTGACCAGCAATTCTGCTACACTTTTATATTATATTATTTAAAATGAATTAAAAACAAAACACCATTTTATATTATGCTCTAAATAAATCAAATACTTTTTTATATATCATCCTTTCTACTGTAATGAACGTGACTCCCGCAGATGAGTAATCACAGCTGACCTATCTGGTCAAGTAGTCTCGCTAAAGCTCAAGTGGATAGGAGTAACGTCGCTATTGTTAGGAAATTTTATAGAGTGCGGAAGGCTCTGGAATGTTCGAGATTCGTAGATTTATTATTTATTTTCGTCCACATTTTATACTATAGTTAAGTTGATTACGTCGTACATTGTTCAAAATATTTATAAATATAAATCTTTTTCGATTTTAGGTTGTTTCTGTCAAAGCATTCTTATTTCTATCAAATATAAATTGAATTATAATAATTTTTCATTTGCATTATTTTTAATTTTTTGTTTTATAAGATTCTAAAATTTATTATATCGTTGTATTCAAAAAATTATTTTTTTTTAAATCGTAAAAAATATATATGTTCCTATTTGAAAACAAAAAAAAATATCTACATACCTGAACTAAATAAAAAAAAATAATGTTATAATATGAAATACATAATGCTGAATAAATGTCATTTAAAAATCTTTTTTTCGAAATCCGCGAATGTAGCCCAAGTAATAGCTAAAGTAAATCTTTACAGATTCTTAAGTTAAAATTTGTCTTTACGGATTCCGTCAAACTAAATTAATCTATGAAGAGACGATTAAGCGACTTATGTTGGTGATGGAATAAATAAATTATTTTCGACTACAGTCCTGTTTATTTATTTATTAAATTAATCTATATTTTAATAGCATTATATTTTTGCAATTTATTTTAGCACTACCTAAAATAACAAACATATCATTCTATAATATTATTGGTGCTTTTATTTATTATTTAGTTATATCAACCTTGGTGTATAATATACTATTATTTCGTATCACGTTTTAATGAGTTTTATTTAAACTATTGAGAAAACATGACAAATGTAATTTATTATAGATTTTTATTGAAATTTAAAAATATTTCTAGGGTTTTTGTATACAGTAACATGTAATTAAATGTCATTTGAGGTATAAATAATAAATCACATGACAACTATTGAAGTACAAAAGATCTTTTACGCCAATAAATGCTTTGAGAAAGTGGAACATAATAATTATAATAAAGAATTTTCCGGCGACTAAGCATTTTATTGTGGGGTCCCCATCGATAATTCAAGGCGGTGAAAATTTCATTTCCAATTGAACAGCAGAGAACTTGAAAGCCGAAACAAATAAATCAATACGGCTCTGCATTAATATTAAACGGCAAATCGCGAAACTTTGTCAATTAAAAATAAATTCCTTGATTGTTCGCACTCTTCTGCTTGTCAAAGGCTCAAACTTCATTAGACGCATTCAATTATTCCAATCATTAATTCAGATACAATTGACGACGGTCCGCCCGGCCCAAAGTGGAATTTTCACTGTTGTTTATTTAATTTCTTATGCTTTATTCAATTGCGGATTGGTTTTTTACAGCAGATTAAAGTCAAAATCAACCCTCTATATTGTTCTAAATTATTTCATCTTGTTCCAATTTGGTTGCGAAAACATGACTTAATTCAAGTTATTTGTAATTCTAGGATTTATTTATTAAACCATTCTAAATTATGCAAATGTAACTGTAAACTGTATTTACAAATTCTTTTGTTAAAAAAAATATAATTTGTAGTATTACTGCAGATGAGTCATCACGGCTGACCTGTCTGCTAAGGTAATAGCGCTAAAGGTCAAATGGAATAGGAGCGACGCCGCTATTGTTTGAGAATTTTATAGAGCCCAGAAGGCTCTGGAATGTTCGAGATTAATTGGCGGTAGGTACATAAGGATCGCGCCAGACGTATCAAGGAAGTCAGTGTCGCTCAGAGAGTTTTTATTTATATATTTATTTCCTATTTCAAATGGAATATTTACTTATGGAAACAACAATTTTTATAGGTAAGTGCAAAACATTTTTCTATAAAAATAATCAAGTAAATATTACAAAAATTGTACTTGATTTCAATTATTTTTAGTTTTATTATTATTTATTTACATAGACAGACAATTTCAGATTTGTATTAATGGCAGGACTGAAGGAAGAAGAAATATTTAAACCGTGAAAGAAGTTAATAATCTTGTAATTCCATTTGAATAAAAACTTTTTTTGAAAAATGTTTCTGACAAATGTTAGTATATAGTTGTTTTATAGTTTCATTCAACTTAATTTTTATTTATATATTTACGGCATAAACCAGCACCATAACCAATGAACGAGTAATAAATAGTATATTTAATAAAGCGATAAAATATATTTCAAATATATTCTCTATTAATAATTACAATTTTTAATTTCGCGCAGCAACCAACAGTATTCAAAACGCCAATGCTATCGACATCTATTGACAAGTCCGGAACTAAATACTGACCAGACAAATCATCAACATGTAAAAAAACCATGGTCTGTACTTGTTTGAACTACAAAAAATATCTCTCAGCCAAAATAAAGTGATTTACACTCAAATATGAAACTGGTGCGCTGTTCTAAATATAGAATTCGACTCTAAACAAGTCTGTTGCTACCCTTGGAAAATTGTTGAATTGTTACTTCTCTGCAAGTTTAAACTTAAACAAGGACAGAGATATAATATTATTTATAATATTTTAAGTTAAGAAAAGACTGCTGCCACCAACTTTCAGATTTGGTACTACGTATTTTTGTTTTGTGTGTATGTATATGTTGTAATATACAAAATATGATTAAAATAATATTACTAGGGAGAATCAAAAGCGAGAGGAATTTAATGTAAAATAATAAAATAGTATCATTCGTCTATTAAATTAAGTTATATAAATATTTGTATTTTCATTATTTCACCCTTCACCTAAATAAATAAACGTTACAATATATTACTTAAACTAAAACTTTATAAATTAATTATTAAGACAAACAATACTGTACAAATTATTAATTAATCTATTGAAAAGTTCAACCTAAATTGTGTATTTTGTCCACAAAAAACAAAAATCTTTAAAATTTCAATCAACGAAACAATAATGAAAAATTGAAATTGTGAATGAGTACTCGTACACGTGAAAAATGAATACGAAGGTTTCAATCTACGTTGAACAATAAATCCATAGAAATTTTTAATATACACGTCCTTCGTATATCGTATAGGACTGTATTTTATATGATTTTTTTACGAGAATATAGATTGCGTTAGAAAATATATGAAAAGATAATAAATAATTTAAACACAATAAAAGAAAATTTTACTTAAACAGAATAATAATATTCTTGTTATTTTTAATTATGTATTTTTATAGAGTAAATATTATTTTTATAAATAATAATTTATTGCTATAAATATATAAAATCCTTATTTAAATTAAAATAAAACAAACTTATTCATTACATTTCTTATATGTACATTTGTACAGTAATATATATATATATATATATATATATATATATATATATATAATAAGTAAATTACCCCTCACAAAATTGTATAACCTACTGAAACCAGAACACATACTGTAGCAGATATGCCTACTCTGGATTGTGTTCTGGTTTCAGAGCATCAGAAGTTAGACCATTGTTTGCTCTAATTATTGACCTACGAAAATCAGAGCAAATTCTGGTTATGCTTTAGTTTCATCGGATCAAGAATTAGAGCACTCAGAATTGTTTGCTGTAATTCCTGCAATGATTTCCAATATCATTTTAATGGAAATCACTCAATTTTTACCATAAATGGTAATAATAAGTTATTGGGAAACCTTTTTGAATTAAATGTAATCTTTATATAATTGTCAAAATTGTCTCTACCGTAGGTTTTGGGCTGTGGTTTCCCTCAGGTGATT
Source organism: Stenolophus ochropezus (assembly GCA_035578165.1). Classification (NCBI taxonomy): domain Eukaryota; kingdom Metazoa; phylum Arthropoda; class Insecta; order Coleoptera; family Carabidae; genus Stenolophus; species Stenolophus ochropezus. The sequence continues at coordinate 33,880,849 of JAQOWZ010000008.1, read as the reverse complement.
ACTAGAGAGCATAATATTCCCTAGAATTATTAGGCCAATTAATTACTTACGAATTAAACAATCTACGTTATCAATAAATGCATAAGACTGTGTCATATGAAAATTTAAAATTAATATAAAAATAATATTTCTCATCTTTATTTTACAAAGTATTTTATTATATATTATGTACATTGTTCGAATTGCAAAGAGGAAAAATATTTGTATTTTTATATTTTACTAGAAAAATGTATTCTTTCATATTCCAATACAGTTTTATCCATAAAACTAAATAAATAATACCAGTTACTACAAGAATGCGAACTTGTACTTTGGGACTTTCGATTTTTCTCTGAAACTAGAAGAAAATTTGAAAAGGTTTAAACTGAATTGGCCGTTTTGGATCATGCAGAAACTTCTATCAAGAATACATATTTCTCGTAAAATAAAAATATTTTCTCTTTTTGCAACTCGATCCGTGGAAGTACTGTATAATGAAATACTTCATAAAATAAACAAGAGAAATATTCTTTTTATTTTAATTTTAAATTTTCATATCACACATTCAGCAATTTAAATCCAAAATTTATATTTAAAATACAAAACAGAAGTATATTTTTAAAATATATGTTCCCAAGTTTCATTTCCTTTAGAACAAAAAACCCAATATGGAATCGTATATTTTATATGACATTATCACTTTATTTTATGAAACAGTTCACCCAGAATAAAATTTCAATTTCCTATTGGTGATTTTATTAACACAATCCACATTGTGCCTTTGGAATTACAGCGTAGCAGATCGAAGTGAGCTGGAGTTCTGGTAATTACGTTCCAACTTAATCAAATTAGATTTTAGTTTGATTCGCATTTGCAGAACGATGTAATGATTTGTTTACACGGCTGTCTGTGTGAAAACGCACTGTGACTTGGAACTCCAAGGGTACTGATATGTGAACTCAGTAAATGATGTATCACTTTAATCAAGCTACATCACGAGGCAGAATTTGAATGGTACAGTTTCAATACAACCGGTTCAAATTTAGACCTATTATTTATTTATCCCTTTCCCGCAAAAAATCCTTTAATATAAGCTTGTTGTAATTTTACCCCACATAAAAAACACTCAAAAAATACAAACAAATACTAATAAAAAACCCAGTTTTAATAAAAACAATTAACATAACTAGGATAATTATGAGCATCATAACCATCGTAGATGTCACATGAATTCAAAGCTTAGAGAGTGAGGATTTTAAGACATATACTATCGGAGAAATAATCATAGTCAGTAAGAAATAAACGTCAATAACTTTTACTGTAGTCCTCCAATTTTCAAAATTAATACATCACATTGAAGCCTAAACATTCCTCTTTAACATGTTGAAAACATAGATATGTTACACAGTGTAATTTTTAGTAACATAAATAAATATTCAGAATGATCAGCATTTTATGCAGCTTTTTTCATACATGCTAATTAAATTTAACATTGTTCTTAAACTATATGGTCAAAAAAATAAATTTTTCCATATATTATTCCTTATACAGTATACTTTTAGGTAGTATATGTATTTGTAATTGTATATTATACTATAACAGTTTGACGTAATTATAAATAATGTCTATTCAGGAAACTATTCACCAGTTTTGCTTGAAATTAAAATATGTAATATGACATAAAATCTGAGAATATTTTATGTATTTCACAAAACTCCGAAAAACTCTGGAATGTTCTAGAGATTGATTGCCGGCATGTATATAAGGGTCGCTTAGGGCCATGGTTAATAATAATTTATTATTGACCTAGGTGACCAAGGTTAAGAAGTAAGCGGTAGTGAAAACAATTTCTCTTGTCAAATGAAGAGTAATAATAGTGAGTGGGTGTATAGGCTAGTAGTAAAAAAATTACTATATGTAGAACTAAATACAAAAAAATTGTGCTCAAATAAAAAAATTAAATATATTATTCATGTCATTTATGAACGTGATTCTGGGGTGGACAATTTGTGCTTCATTGTGTTTAATCTAAAAAAAATTTTTGTAATCTTCATCTATTATTAAATTTGTATATAATACTGTAAGTGTTGACATTTATTTTTTTCCGAAATCACTCGATTTCACCCGACAAGATGATGTCATCAATCCCCCTTCCCCCACCGATTTTAATCAATGGTTACAATTTATGACGTGAGGATCAACTGCGGGAAATACACTGTATATAAAATGCATTGTTATAATTCGTAGGCAATTTGACAGTTCAGATGTATATAAAATTAGTATAATTTTCATACATACCCTATTAAAAGGACAGTTATTTTTTATAAAACTCCGTTGACAATGATAACCACAACCAAATATCAAATGTTTTCAGAAAAAATGACTTACATATATGCTTTGGAAGCAAGTTATGCTTACGTGAACGGTGGCGTAAAAAATATTTAATTTATTAAATTATATTTTATAAATGATAACGTTACCTAATACCAACTACTAATACTACATCAAATAATTTTAATACCATATTAAAGATTGAATAACTCTTAGGTATTTCATAACACCCCTTCTTTTATTCATTTATTTAAATGATAAACAACTCAGAAATCTTCAGTATCTTTCTAGCATTCGCGTGTTGAGTATCGTTTATATTTTTTACTTTTTAACTTGAATTTTAATAACTAATTGTAATCTACTACTACATATTATTGAAACTAGTGTACAATATTTAACTACAATATATTTGTTCATAATTATACATTTTTCAGGTCCAGGAACTTTCTAGATTTAAGATATACCTAGATATAAGGGGGGAAGCAGGTACTTCTTCAGTTTTTTTTTCTTAACACTGAAATACGTAAGTCCAATTTTAAGATTTAGTAGTAATGTCCTCCCTGAATATTTCACGACATACAATTAATTTTAGAATTGTCTATTTAAATAAATTAATTTCATTTAAATACACTTAATTTGTACTATTCATAAAGTTTAAACTTAACTTTAACTTAAACAAATGAATAAAACGTGGTACATTAGGTATGAGATGAAATCTAGATATAAGGTGTGATGTGTGATGATTAGATGTGCGCTGTGATAGATAGATGTAAGGTGTGCTGGTTAGATATGAGGTATGATGATTAAATGTAAGGTGTGATGGTTAGGTATGATGCTTAAAATAATAAATAAGGTGTGCGTGTTAAATATAAGGTGTGCTTGTTACATATAAGGTATGATGATTAAATATAAGGTGTGTTGATTAAATATAAGGTGTGATGCTTAAATATAAGGTGTGATGATTAAATATAAGGTGTGATGATTAAATATAAGGTGTGATGATTAAATATAAGGCGTGCTGGTTAAATATAAGGTGTGATGATTAAATATAAGGTGTGATGCTTAAATATAAGGTGTAGTGATTAAATATAAGGCGTGCTGGTTAAATATAAGGTGTGATGATTAAATATAAGGTGTGATGATTAAATATAAGGTGTGATGATTAAATATAAGGTGTGATGATTAAATATAAGGTGTGCTGGTTAAATATAAGGTGTGATGATTAAATATAAGGTGTGTTGATTAAATATAAGGTGTGATGATTAAATATAAGGTGTGATGATTAAATATAAGGTGTGATGATTAAATATAAGGTGTTATGATTAAATATAAGGTGTGGTGATTAAATATAAGGTGTGATGATTAAATATAAGGTGTTATGATTAAATATAAGGTGTGATGATTAAATATAAGGTGTGCTGATTAAATATAAGGTGTGATGGTTTGATATAAAGTGTGATTGTTAGATTTAAGGTACGGTATAATGATTAATATAAGGTATGATGATTAAATATAATGTGTGATGATTAAATATAAGGTGTGATGATTAAATTTAGGGTGTGATGATTAAATATAAGGTGTACTGATAAATATAAGGTGTGATGACTAAATATAATGTGTGATGGTTTGATATAAAGTGTGATTGTTAGATTTAAGGTACGGTATGATGATTAAATATAAGGTATGATGATTAAATATAAGGTGTGATGATTAAATATAAGGTGTGCTGATTAAATATAAGGTGTGATGATTAAATATAAGGTGTGCTAGTTAAATATAAGGTGTGATGATTAAATATAAGGTGTGATGATTAAATATAAGGTGTGATGCTTAAATATAAGGTGTGATGGTTTGTTATAATGTGTAATCGTTAGATATAAGGTACGGTATGATGAATAATATAAGGAATGATGATTAAATGTAAGGTGTGATGGTTAAATATAAGGTGTGCTGATTAAATATAAGGTGTGATGATTAAATATATGGTGTGCTGGTTAAATACAATGTGTGATGATTAAATATAAGGTGTGATACTTAAATATAAGGTGTGATGGTTTGATATAATGTGTAATCGTTAGATATAAGGTACGGTATGATGATTAATATAAGGTATGATGATTACATATAAGGTGTGATGATTAAATGTAAGGTGTGATGGTTTGATATAAAGTGTGATCGTTAGATATAAGCTACGGTTTGATGATTAATATAAGGTATGATGATTAAACATAAGGTATGATGATTACATATAAGGTGTGATGATTAAATGTAAGGTGTGATGGTTTGATATAAAGTGTGATCGTTAGATATAAGGTACGGTTTGATGATTAATATAAGGTATGATGATTAAACATAAGGTGTGATGGTTAGGTATAAACTGTGATGGTTAGGTATAAAGTGTGATGGTTAGGTATAAAGTGTGATCATTAGATATAAGGTATGGTATGATGATTAAATATAAGGTATCGTATGATGATTAAATATAAGGTATGAAGATGTATATATGGTGTGCTGATTAGATCTGAGATGTGATGTGTAGATATAAGTTATGGTGTTCGAATGGAAGCAAATCCTTACTGCAAAACTGTTTAGGTTAATAATATGTCACGTTTTATTCGGTTTTTTGTTTTGCTTATTTATGAGTATATTCTTTAATTCACTACAAATAACATGAAATGTTTAGCTTGAAATAGTTGCCAATTATTTAGATGTTTGCAATCTCTTGATACTTTTTTGTGTAATTGTTAGTAAATTTACATTTTTAATTTACCCTGTCATTATTTTTAACCATTAATTTTTCCCTTACAAAAACTAATTTTTAATTTTAAAATCCTCTTGATATTTGTATACACAAAACAACATAGTAAATATTAAAATAAGTCGAGGCACTCCTCTCTCTGCTTATTGCACTCTGGTCGTTGGTATGGGTTGCACGGAAGGGTTGTGATACCGCCTTCGTTCTGGTTTGTATTTAAAAAGAGTTACGGATGTGCTTGGTACATCTTGCTGCCCTTTTACCATTTTGGGCGTTAGTACTGGAGGGCCGGAAGGGTGTCTGACCGCTAGCGTGTTGAAATGTCTAATTGTGGAGTGAGCTTGTACATAGACTATATTCACATCAACAATTTCGTTATATTTTACTTCTTTCTTGGCTTTCATGCCAATTCCCCTGACCCTTTTCGCTGAGAAGTACACTGTATTAGTTTAAGTTGCGCCAAAATAGTTTTAAGTTCGGTTAGATTTAAGTCGCGATAGTTTTAAGTCTTCATCCTTTCCTTAAACCCAAAACCATCCCTTCCCCCCTTGCCGACGTGGAGAGACCTTGTCGTGGTGGCAGGGCTTAACCATCCTCTAAACATCAAATGAAAAATGAAAGAGGGTGGAACCAACATCTCCACTTTAATGTTATAATCATTTCATTTACAGATGAAGCTATTTTTATAAATTTCTTCAGATATTTTTAGGGAATAATAGATGATATACAACAGGAAGCAAGACCTATTTCAAATGGAATATTTACTTTGGAAACAACAATATTTATTGGTAAGTGCAAAATATTTTTTTATAAAAAACAGTCAAGTAAATATTGCAAAAATTTTACTTGAATTCATTTACTTTTAATAATAATTAAACTGAAGATTTTTTTTTATTAATACATCCTCTAGTCTAAAAAAATATATAACATTACATATTACTATGACCAACAACAAATCCACTATAAAATAATTATAATACAATTTGTAATTCTAATAATAATTATTTGCTATTTAAATATTTATAATAGTATATATTAAAATATATCTATTTACCAATTACATTTAAAACATTACATTTATATAGACAGACAATTTCAGATTTATATTAATGGTAGGACTGAAGGAAGAAAAAATATTTAAACCGTGAAAGAAGTTAATAATCTTGCAATTCAATTTGAATAAAAACTTTTTTTTGAAGAGATCGAAAAATATGTTTCAGACAAATGTTAATAGATAGTTTAAGGATTTTATGGAGTTTCATTTAACTTAATTTTTTTTATATATTTACGGCATAAACCATCACCATAATCAATGAACGAGTAATAAATATATTTATTTATTTATATATGGTATAGCATATTTAATAAAACGATAAAATATATTTCAATCATATTCTCTATTAATAATTACAATTTTTAATTTGGTGCATCAACCAACAGTAATTAAAACGCCAATGCTATCGACATCTATTGACAATTCCGGAACTAAATACTGACCAGACAAATCATCATGTAAAAAAATCATGGTCTGTACTTGTTTGAACCACAAAAAATATTTCTCAGCCAAAATAAAGCGATTTACACTCAAATATGACACTGGCAAGCTGTTCTAAAAATAGACTTTGAGTCTAGACAAATCTGTTACTCCCCTTGCAAAATTGTTGAATTGTTACTTTTGTGCAAGTTTTAGCTTAGACAAGGACAGCGATATAATATTATTTATAAAATATTTTAAGTTAAGACGAGACTGCTGCCACCAAGTTTCAGATTTGGTACTACGTATTTTTGTTTTGTGTATATGTACTTGCAACATATATAATATGATTAAAATAATATTACTAGGGAGAGTCAAAAGTGACAGGAATTTATTGTAAAATAATAATATAGTATAAGCTTACAATATCATTATGTAGACGACATATGAATAAATAATTCAAGACAATATCATTTTATTTTTTATTAATCAGTTAAAAAGGCATGCGCAAATATATTTCGAGTATGTTTTCCAATACCGATGTTGAAATTAACATTTATTTTTTTTATTTTACTTCTTCTCTTGTCTGTAGTCTTTTCAACAATGTATGTATGACGCCGGAGGCCTATGCTATTCGATATTATATTGTAATTTTAATATTATACCATATTTTAAGCATTTTAATATTACATACACTTCAAGATATATGTTTTTAAACATTTTTTTGTTTATTATTCAATGTTCCTCATTTACCACACTACCACAGTACGGTAATTTCTTACACATTGGAAGTAATTTAACGTCAAATTCGTTCACGTCGTGCGTTTGAAATGTCTGCAGCCGTCTCTTTTTTCCCCGTAATTAAATAATAAAACTAGGAATCAGCAATATTTCTCCTCGTTACTGCATCGGGAGAAACTTGGCCGATGTTTTCCTCTAATGTTCATTTACGGACGGGGAAAAAGAAGAAAAATGTCGGCAATTCAATTACACGGGCCGAACACTCATTATAAGGGTGTATTTAAATAATCAATGGCTCCGACTTCTTCCAAATGCTTGGGAGGAACTCGAACCCTTCCGATTCCACTTATCTACATTCATTATGGATTTTATTCAATACCGCTTCACTAGAAATTCACTTTTAACAAATCATTTGTAATAATTAATTTAAAGATGCTTAATTTACAAAGTAAATACACTTAAAAATATTGTAAAAGTATATTATGCAAAAGTAAAAAGTTATCTAATTTTCACGACGGGTGAAAGATTCGACACGAGACGAAGTCGAGTGCTTGTTTCACTTTGAGTTTCCGTAGACGTCGTAGAAAACATTTCTTTTTTTATTTTATTTAAATTTAAAAATAAAATAACAAAATTCTGTAATATACAGGGTGATGATCCAATCAAACAAAAAATTATTGTCAGCTGAGAAATGAGTTATGGAAATGTATAAATCACCCCAAAAATAGTAGTAGCTATAAAACTGAAACAAAAATAACAAATGTTTAACGGTTTATCCAGGGCCCTTCCAAGATGCATTTATTGTTTATAACAAAAGAGGTAAAATATAGAAGATAAAATAGTTTCTGCTTAAAAAAGAATTTTATATAATCATGAATAATGTAATAAAATATAAATTAACTTAGTAATAAAATTTTTAATAAAAGTTATTATCTATTAGTTGCAAATTAATTTTCATATCAGTCAGGTTTAAATGCAAACGATTTTGTTTTATTGTTTTTTAGTTTAAAATATTATAAAAATATTCATAATTTGAAAGTCGTCGTCGGTTTTAATGGAAAAAAATGCAAAATAGTGTACGTATCAATAGCTATAATATAATGTGTGGACAAAAATAAATAATAAAACTAACAATTTTATGAACAAAAAATAAGATCCAAAATATTCCAAGTAACTATTTCACTGACTGATATTACAGAAAACTAAATTTTGAGTTGCGATAGACCACCAACGCAACGTTTCATTTAATTGGTGACGGATAAGGACCGACGCGTAATTGCGGCACAATAAAGACTTTATCTAATAAGTATAAAAATTATTCACTTCAACAGTACATATTTTATTACCACCATCATAATAATAAGTTATTTTATACGAGAACTAAAAAAGCCGTACGAAACATTAAATTTTCTGTTGTAATTTAGATTTGAATTACCTTTTAGCAAATATGAAATATTTTTGAAAATAAATAATTATTTTTGAGATATAACTGCAGCAAAATACGACCGTATCATAAAAATATTTATGTTCTCGATAACATCTCGCAAAAAATCTCATCTCTCGGTAACAAATTGATCGTCTGGGATTTGTCTCTTCACGTTCATGTTCACGCTCTGGCTCACGCTCCATAGCCATTAATTGCGCGTGATTTTTCACACAGCTTATCTATTTTTCCATCGTTGAATTAATGTCTTTATGACCTGGACGACCTGAGGCACCAAATCCAATCGATGCCGGATTCCAACGCAAATATGGTGGAGGCGCCACACGACATATTTTGCCTACAATTACTTTTAAAATAATAAATAGTTATCACGCTTTTATTTTCCTTTGTTTTCAAATGATACCTTTTTAATAATAATTTTAAATAATTTTTGTTGAATAATTTTTTATGAATCATTTTCAATGATTCTTTAAAAATGAACGACAGAACACTTTCATAAAAAGTGAATATTAACACATGTAAAATAAACTGTGAGAATATCTTAAATGTTGGATTGTTGTTAAATAATATATTTTTCTCGAAATTGATACTAAAGTACACTATATCACTCCGCGAAGTTAGGCAAAGTAGTAGCTAAAGTAAAACTTTACAGACTCCTATCTCAAAATTTAACTTTACGGACTCATCTGTCAAACTAAATTAATCTATAGTTTAATAGTATTATATTTTTTCAGTTTATTTTAGCACTACCTAAAATAATAAACATATCATTCTCTAATATCATTGTTGAATTTATTTACTATTTACATTTCATAATAATTTATCTGATTTTATACAGACGAAGTATAAGCAGGTGTAAACATAAATGAAAATTATAAAGAAATATTTGACACTTTGGCAGTACGTTTATTATCACAACCATCATCATCTCAATAACTAACTGACAAACATATAAAGCTATTTATTTATGTTTTTAATTAATAATTTAATGATTTCGGAAAAATATAATCTATATCTAAGGATTAAAGTATTTTTTATTACTACACCAAGTGCAACAACAATTTTTAGAATCAGGGATAACTTTTGAGGAAATGATAGAATAGTAGAATGGTCTGCTAGATCACTTTAATCTTATACAGCTAGATTATTTTATTGGTAACCTTTAAAAGTTTGTACTGGGGCTAGGGAAATCTTCAATATTTAGATCGATTAAAAGTTCAAATACAAAACATTTCTCAAAATAATACAATTGCCCAAATATCATCGTAGGTAATTCAAAAGTTTTATAGCAGATTGAATCATTGCTTAGCAGTAAATGGATGGATTTTTCAGAATTTATTGTAATTACTGTTTAATTTCTTACAATATTAAAATATAATACTTCTCTCAAATTCATTCCCTATATTTCATTTCAAATGAGACAAGCAAATATACATTCTTCTCAATCAAATATCAAGTCGTATGGATATGATAAATCCCATGTTTTATGTTAAAAATACTCACGGTATGTACTTGAAATGCTATGTATAAGATATAGTAAATGAAATGCACTATTCAAAGGTTCATTTCAAAAATATTTTAATTAAAACCAAACACTCGTAGTTCATATATTAATTATCAAAATGAAATGTTCAATTCAACTCGACAGATAAAAGTGTTCTTTAATTAAAATACCCCTTACCCTGCAAGTAAATTTTAATATCATAGAACATAATTTTAAAGGCGATTCCTAATTAAGCCGTGACATAGAGCTGAGTTAATTACCAAGGAACTTTCAGTGTGAACTATTTTAATACATATTTAGACTTACCATTTTTGCAAAACCTTTTATCCATTTATGCATCCCAGTCATAGTTTTTCACATATGGAACTATATAATATATAATATTAACATAACCACACATACATTGTCAATATCAACTTTAACACTAACAAATTAATGTTAACACTAAACACCAAACACTAATGTTTATTTTACAACAGTTTTTGTCTATGATAATTCACTATTAATATAAATTTTTAGCTAAAAATTACGACGGTAGGCAAATACGTACGAAATGTATCGCGTCCATTACTAACTAAACTAAACAAGTTACTAATTGAATTATTTCTTGTAAATATTAATATACATAAACTTAGTTGCAATTTTAAATAAAATATCAACAAAAATATTGAAAATATTTTTAATTATTGTTAAAAATATGTATGTTTATATAAATATCAAAGTTGGCCTAATTTAAATCAATTGATTTTTTTAATAAAAATCATTGACTTTTATCAAAAATAAAAAACAAATTATAGTACTTGTAAGAATAGAAAGAAAAAACATTAAATTTTCCAAAATCACACATTTTTTCGGGAAAACAAATACATGATTAAAATGGGCAACTAATTTAGCAATTCTAATTGTCATATAACAGAAAAGTATTAAAATGTGTAACTAAAAGTAAAAATTTTTTGTTACTCTTTCTAGTTTTATATAGTTTTGATTTTATTACAGATTCGTTTTCATTTATGAAATAAAATATTTATATTATTTTTAAAACAATTAAAAAGTGCAGTAACAATTAGATATATATAAAAATTTAAAAATCGTAATAAATATATTACATAATAAAATAATACGAGTAATTATATAATCTCTCATCTTATTACCCATTGTTGGGTGTGTCAATTTTACCACAGATGCCTGTATAATATCATAGATTATTGTCTAGACTTTAGCTGGTGTGAAGAGTGCACCACAGTGGCTAATTTTCTATGGAAAATAATTTTAAAAAATTATATTATTGTAATTATTTTTATATTCTTATTAGCCATTTTTGGGTGTGACTTTTTTACAGCAGACAAAGAGCAATATGAGACATCAATAGCTGGTGTGCAAAATGCACCACAATTATAGTTTTGTATAGAAAGTAATAAATTATTATTAATAAAATTTATTATTAAAAATATATTTTTTAAATTCTTTATTTCCCATTTTTGCGTATGATTTTTTTACAGCAAGGAAATAGTAATATAAGGTATCAATATCTGGTGTGGTGAATGCACCACAGAGGCTATATAATCTTAAAAATATTACAACAAATAAATAAGTATGTATTGTTCGGTGTGCCATCATTTTGTACATATTTCAATATAAATGGCTGTATCAGGTATCGCCAGCTAGTGTAGAAAGTATACCATAAGTTAACTTTAAAAATATTACAGTAAATAATAGTATATTATACATCAAGTTTGAGAAGACTATCATTAATGACCTAGCGCGAAGTTGTGTCTCAAGGTGCGAAGCAACCGAAGGATATAAGAGGCTGGTCAATAATGCTCTTCTCAACCGTAGTATATATTTTTTTTTATTAGCATTTCAATCCCAAAAATTAAAAAAAAATTGACAATAACAAATATTTATGACGTGAACATTTACTTATTTCTTAATATTCACAAAAATAAAGTCTTTGTTTTTATATTTGACGTTTCAGTTTGCCAACGTCACTTTTGCTATTTAATTTAGATTTATTTGATTTACTTATTTAATTTAGAGGGCATATTTAAATTGTGAATCCATACTTTACACTTTTCTTGAGTTAAATGAGTCAAACGTTGGATTTGGAGATTTGACTTCCTTTAAAAATAACAAGTTTTATTATCGACCATGGTTAATAATTTATTATTGACCTAGGTGAGGTGACCATGGTTACCAAGTAAACGATAAGTAAAAAACAATTTTTCATGGTAATAATAGTGGATGTCTAGGCTAGTAGCTTATTACACAGATACATACAGTGGCTCACAGAATTATTCGTACACCTAAGTTTTCTATTTAAAAAGTGATAAATAGAGTACTTTTAAAAATAATATTGATATATTACTGACGGGATCATATTCTCTCATATTCCAGTAATAAAATGCAATAGCCAATTATGAAAAAAATATTATTTTTCTTATGTAAATTAAATAAAAACAAAATGCATACAAAAAACAGGTACACAAAATTATTCGTACACTTATGAAATCTTACATATAACGAGTCAATATTAATAGTTATAAGTATAATACATCTGTGATTACATAATTATCATTTGTTTGAGTATTTTGTAAAAGGTTTTTTCAAAAATGGGTCGCAAAAACAAGAAATTATGGTAGTTGAAAGACGAATCTATGTGAAATGACTTTGCCAGTATAAATCTTTAAGGGTGGTTGTCAAAATTGTATGAATATTGTTCTCAATTGTTAAGAACATTAGAAGTAAATATAAAAATGAGGAGTAGTTGAAAAATATTTGCCATGGGGACCGTAAGAAAATTTTTAATTAGCAGAATGAACGAGTTATTGAGCATTAAATGAAATTCAATACTAAAAACTCCTGAATAAATTAACAAAAAATATATCTGAAATATTTGGAGGATATATTGAAACAGAGACTATTCGAAGAACTCTAAGACATTTTGATTTTAATGGCCATATAGTCATAACTAGCTCCTACATATCCCCAAACTAATATGACCCTGCCGCCGTGTTTCACTGTACTACATAAATTGCAGTTATTAAGCTCAGAATTTGGATTTCTCCAATCAAAAGATTTGCCATTCCACTCAAATCCGCAAAATTATCAATTTCCAAAAACGCAATCCGTGCTAATGTACTATTTCCAAATGCGAGTCTCTTTACTTTATTTTGTTTGGAATTATAGGGGCCACTTTTTACTATAAGACCATTAGAACCAAAATTTCTTAAAGTTCTTTGAATAGTCTATGTTCCAATAGACCCTCAAAAAACATTAGTTATTCTTAATATTAATTTATTCAGGGGATTTTTAGGGTTTGATTCCACTTAACGCTCAATATAAAGTTTATTCCGATGACTTAAAAATAATTTAAGGCCTCCACTGTGAATATTTTTCTACTGGTTCTCATTTTTATATTTACTTATATGGTTCTCAACATTTAGTGCGATCTTCGTTTAATTTTGTCAACTGCCCTTAAAGATTTACACTGGCAAAGTAATTTCAAGCAGATTCGCCTTTCAACTACCATAATTTCTTATTTTTGTGAACTATTTTTAAAAAAATCTTATACAAAATACTCAGACAAATGATAATTACGCAATAACAGATGTTTCATGTTTATAAATATAAATATTGACTCGTTATATGCAAGATTTCATAAGTGTACGAATAATTTTGTGTACCTAATTCTTATACACATTTTGTTTTTATTTAATTAACATAAGAAAAATAATAATATTTTTTTCATAATTGGCTATTGCATTTTGTTTCTGGAAAATAAGAGAATCTGATCCCGTCAATAATACATCAATATTTTTTTGAAAGTACTCCATTTTTCACTTTTTAAATATAAAACTTAGGTGTACGAATAATTTTGTGAGCCACTGTATATCATAAGTATCGGTAGCTAACGTGACGAGTGCACCACAGAGATTTTATATTTGTAAAATAAATGTATAGAGTTAGACATGTGTAGATACATATAAGTTTTTGATGGATTACGAAGTATACGTCTAAACTTTGAATTCCCAAGAGATAAAATTTAATTTGTAAAAATAAATATATGTTTTATGCACAAAAAAATGTGGAAAGCGTTTTTACAGAATAGTTTTTCTCTCCAAAAAGTTTTGTTTCCGGAAAATTTATCACAAACTTATACAAAGATGACGTCTAGAAAACGATAAAGAAAATTTTTAAAAGATCTTTGGGTGGGGAGGTTCCTGTAGAAAGAGACGCTACGAAGACGTGTCAATAGTGTGGAAAGAACAGAATAATTTAGTGCAAAGAAGGAAGGTAGAGAATTGATAACAGATTCCGGAGAAATATTGCACAAACGAGACGGAGAATTTATGATCGTTGTGAATGGAATTTAAATATTACATATCTTTCCTCTTCACAATTAAATATTGCTTTCCATCGACTTCCGTTTCATATGAGACTCTTTATTTTACTAATTTCAATTATTAATTCCATTATTTCACTAGTATAATCGAAATCCAAATTGTAAGCAGGCATATATACCATAAGTATTTTTTACAGTGAAAAATGGGAATTATCATATCCATGGTTACGTAATAATTTATATTTGCTTGTCCCATTTAAAGTTAAACTTAGTGAAAATTGACACCCTCTATTTTTTAACGAAAAGTGCCTTATACTGTTATTTCAACCCTGTACATTACTGGAAAAATAGTGAAAAAATTCCTACAGCCATATTTTGTAAGATATGATTTTTTAAAATACACAAAAATTTTAATTAAAAATTCTGACCTCAAAAATTGAACCCCTCTAATTTTTAACGAAATATACCTTATACTCTTATTTCAACCCTGTACATTACTGGGATTTGAACCTAGATCTCACATCCGCTCAATTCGAGTTGAAACGCGGTAACCAAGTGAGCCAACACTGTCTTGAAATATTTTATTCAATATTTTATACTTGTTTTAAAAAGGTTTGTCCTAAATAAATATTTCAGAAAGAAAAACACTTGAATACAAGTATTCTTCAAACGCAAAATAAATGGGAACATTTATTTCTCTCAAATATATTTTTTTACTTTTATTCATATATTTTCATAACATGCCATTGCTTTTATATTGTATAATCCAATATTATATATTATTTAATATCAATTAATTAAATTCGTAGCGTTATGTATTCACATTGCGACGTTTTAAAATATTTTTAAATAATGAACTATTATTAAAATATGTATCAGAGGTATTTAAATACAGTAGATATTTAATATCTTTTATTCTAACATTAAATACCTTGGCTATATTTAGGATATAGGGTAGTAGTATTATATATAACATGTATTATTATTTTTTTACGATCTATAATAAATTTTATGGTAAATCTAGTTTAAATATTAACATTAACAATTTTTATTTTTCATATAAATATTTTTTTTCATTGATTTGTGATATTTTATGTTCAAAAAATCCAAATTTAATATCAGTATAGCCATCTATCGACAACTTGAGAACTACTCGATTTGTGGACTTTGAAAAATCATGATTTTTCATGGAATCTATACGATATTTCCTTTCTCTCAAATATTTCTTAAACCAAGCATAAAATCAAAAAAACTTTTAAATAAACTCCCCTTAATTTTAATTATAGAATCTTTGTTCTGATATACAATTTTGCTGTAATGTTTCTAGTTTTGCCAGAAATTAAAAATTCTTGAAATTCATGTCTCGAAACAGTAATGGCAGAGTCATCTATGAATACTTTTGTGAACTATATTGTATTGTTCTGGTGTAATAAAAAGTACGTGTGTATCGTGTAAAGAGGAGAAAATCAATACATAAATCGATTGTAATTGACCAATCAGATTCAAGAAATTTCGGCAGACATTTTAAATTCAAATAAACGTCAAAAATGAAGAAAAAACAAGAATTTTTAATGATTTTATTCTTTTTAAATTTGTTTCGCTGTAAAAATTAATATGTAAATTATATATTTATGATAAATATTACTTTCTTTCAATCTCTTTAAGCTCAAATTAATAAAAGTGTTTCTAAAAAATATATGACGTGTAACATATATTTTGTAAAGCATATAAACGTTTCGTACGATTTATAAATAATTTGTAATGACTTTCTGGCACAATACATATATTGGATTATAATAACAAATATATTTATTTAATGTTTACACAATTTATTAATATTTTTCACACAGCTAAATATAATTTTTGTTTTTATTTTGAATATCTTTAAGAAAATTGACCCCCTCTAATTTTTAACAAAAGATACCCTATACCCTTTTTTTAACCCTGTACATTACTGGAAAAATAGTGAAAAAATTCCTACAGCCGTATTTTGAAAGATATGATTTTTTTAATTTAGACAGAATATTTAATTAAATTTTCTGACTTCAAAAATTGACCCCCTCTAATTTTTAACAAAAGATACCCTATACCCTTATTTCAACCCTGTACATTACTGGAAAAATAGTGAAAAAATTCCTACAGCCGTATTTTGAAAGATATGATTTTTTTAAATTAGACAGAGTATTTAATTAAATTTTCTGACTTCAAAAATTGACCCCCTCTAATTTTTAAGAAAAGATACCCTATACCCTTATTTCAACCCTGTACATTACTGGAAAAATAGTGAAAAAATTCCTACAGCCGTATTTTGTAAAATATGAATTTTTTAAAATAGACAGAATATTTAATTAAATTTTCTGACTTCAAAAATAGACCCCCTATAATTTTTGACAAAAGATACCTTATACCCTTATTTCAACCCTGTACATTACTGGCAAAATAGTGAAAGAATTCCTACAGCAGTATTTTGAAAGATATGATTTTTTTAATTTAGACAGAATATTTAATTAAATTTTCTGACTTCAAAAATTGACCCCCTCTAATTTTTAACAAAAGATACCCTATACTCTTATTTCAACCCTGTACATTACTGGAAAAATAGTGAAAAAATTCCTACAGCCGTATTTTGTAAAATATGAATTTTTTAAAATAGACAGAATATTTAATTAAATTTTCTGACTTCAAAAATTGACCCCCTGTAATTTTTAATAAAAGATACCCTATACCCTTATTTCAACCCTGTACATTACTGGAAAAATAGTGAAAAAATTCCTACAGCCGTATTTTGAAAGATATGATTTTTTTAAATTAGACAGAGTATTTAATTAAATTTTCTGACTTCAAAAATTGACCCCCTCTAATTTTTAACAAAAGATACCCTATACCCTTATTTAAACCCTGTACATTACTGGAAAAATAGTGAAAAAATTCCTACAGCCGTATTTTGTAAAATATGATTTTTTTAAATTAGACAGAGTATTTAATTAAATTTTCTGACTTCAAAAATTGACCCCCTGTAATTTTTAACAAAAGATACCCTATACCCTTATTTCAACCCTGCACATTACTGGAAAAATAGTGAAAAAATTCCTACAGCCGTATTTTGAAAGATATGATTTTTTTAAAATAGACAGAATATTTAATTAAATTTTCTAACTTCAAAAATTGACCCCCTCTAATTTTTAACAAAAGATACCCTATACCCTTATTTCAACCCTGTACATTACTGGAAAAATAGTGAAAAAATTCCTACAGCCGTATTTTGAAAGATATGATTTTTTTAAATTAGACAGAGTATTTAATTAAATTTTCTGACTTCAAAAATTGACCCCCTCTAATATTTAACAAAAGATACCCTATACCCTTATTTCAACCCTGTCCATTACTGGAAAAATAGTGAAAAAATTCCTACAGCCGTATTTTGTAAAATATGAATTTTTTAAAATAGACAGAATATTTAATTAAATTTTCTGACTTCAAAAATAGACCCCCTATAATTTTTGACAAAAGATACCTTATACCCTTATTTCAACCCTGTACATTACTGGCAAAATAGTGAAAGAATTCCTACAGCAGTATTTTGAAAGATATGATTTTTTTAATTTAGACAGAATATTTAATTAAATTTTCTGACTTCAAAAATTGACCCCCTCTAATTTTTAACAAAAGATACCCTATACTCTTATTTCAACCCTGTACATTACTGGAAAAATAGTGAAAAAATTCCTACAGCCGTATTTTGTAAAATATGAATTTTTTAAAATAGACAGAATATTTAATTAAATTTTCTGACTTCAAAAATTGACCCCCTCTAATTTTTAACAAAAGATACCCTATACCCTTATTTCAACCCTGTACATTACTGGAAAAATAGTGAAAAAATTCCTACAGCCGTATTTTGAAAGATATGATTTTTTTAAATTAGACAGAGTATTTAATTAAATTTTCTGACTTCAAAAATTGACCCCCTCTAATTTTTAACAAAAGATACCCTATACCCTTATTTCAACCCTGTACATTACTGGAAAATAGTGAAAAAATTCCTACAGCCGTATTTTGTAAAATATGAATTTTTTAAAATAGACAGAATATTTAATTAAATTTTCTGACTTCAAAAATTGACCCCCTCTAATTTTTAACAAAAGATACCCTATACCCTTATTTCAACCCTGTACATTACTGGAAAAATAGTGAAAAAATTCCTACAGCCGTATTTTGTAAAAAATATGAATTTTTTAAAATAGACAGAATATTTAATTAAATTTTCTGACTTCAAAAATTGGCCCCCTATAATTTTTAACAAAAGATACTCTATACCCTTATTTCAACCCTGTACATTACTGGAAAAATAGTGAAAAAATTCCTACAGCCGTATTTTGAAAGATATGATTTTTTAAATTTAGACAGAATATTTAATTAAATTTTCTGACTTCAAAAATTGGCCCCCTCTAATTTTTAACAAAATATACCCTATACCCTTATTTCAACCCTGTACATTACTGGAAAAATAGTGAAAAAATTCCTACAGCCGTATTTTGTAAAATATGAATTTTTTAAAATAGACAGAATTTTTAATTAAATTTTCTGACTTCAAAAATTGACCCTCTTTAATTTTTAACAAAAGATACCCTATACTCTTATTTCAACCCTGTACATTACTGGAAAAATAGTGAAAAAATTCCTAGAGCCGTATTTTGTAAAATATGAATTTTTTAAAATAGACAGAATATTTAATTAAATTTTCTAACTTCAAAAATTGACCCCCTCTAATTTTTAACAAAATATACCCTATACCCTTATTTCAACCCTGTACATTACTGGAAAAATAGTGAAAAAATTCCTAGAGCCGTATTTTGTAAAATATGAATTTTTTAAAATAGACAGAATATTTAATTAACTTTTCTGACTTCAAAAATTGACCCCCTGTAATTTTTAACAAAAGATACCCTATACCCTTATTTCAACCCTGTACATTACTGGAAAAATAGTGAAAAAATTCCTACAGCCGTATTTTGTAAAATATGAATTTTTTAAAATAGACAGAATATTTAATTAAATTTTCTAACTTCAAAAATTGACCCCCTCTAATTTTTAACAAAATATACCCTATACTCTTATTTCAACCCTGTGCATTACTGGAAAAATAGTGAAAAAATTCTTAGAGCCGTATTTTGTAAAATATGAATTTTTTAAAATAGACAGAATATTTAATTAAATTTTCTGACTTCAAAAATTGACCCCCTGTAATTTTTAACAAAAGATACCCTATACCCTTATTTCAACCCTGCACATTACTGGAAAAATAGTGAAAAAATTCCTACAGCCGTATTTTGAAAGATATGATTTTTTTAAAATAGACAGAATATTTAATTAAATTTTCTAACTTCAAAAATTGACCCCCTCTAATTTTAACAAAAGATACCCTATACCCTTATTTCAACCCTGTACATTACTGGAAAAATAGTGAAAAAATTCCTACAGCCGTATTTTGTAAAATATGAATTTTTTAAAATAGACAGAATATTTAATTAACTTTTCTGACTTCAAAAATTGACCCCCTCTAATTTTTAACAAAAGATACCCTATACCCTTATTTCAACCCTGTACATTACTGGAAAAATAGTGAAAAAATTCCTACAGCCGTATTTTGTAAAATATGAATTTTTTAAAATAGACAGAATTTTTAATTAAATTTTCTGACTTCAAAAATTGACCCCCTCTAATTTTTAACAAAAGATACCCTATACCCTTATTTCAACCCTGTACATTACTGGAAAAATAGTGAAAAAATTCCTACAGCCGTATTTTGTAAAATATGAATTTTTTAAAATAGACAGAATATTTAATTAAATTTTCTGACTTCAAAAATTGACCCCCTCTAATTTTTAACAAAAGATACCTTATACTCTTATTTCAACCCTGTACATTACTGGAAAAATAGTGAAAAAATTCCTACAGCCGTATTTTGTAAAATATGAATTTTTTAAAATAGACAGAATATTTAATTAAATTTTCTGACTTCAAAAATTGACCTCCTCTAAGTTTTAACAAAAGATACCCTATACCCTTATTTCAACCCTGTACATTACTGGAAAAATAGTGAAAAAATTCCTACAGCCGTATTTTGTAAAATATGAATTTTTTAAAATAGACAGAATATTTAATTAAATTTTCTAACTTCAAAAATTGACCCCCTCTAATTTTTAACAAAAGATACCCTATACCCTTATTTCAACCCTGTACATTACTGGAAAAATAGTGAAAAAATTCCTACAGCCGTATTTTGTAAAATATGAATTTTTAAAAATAGACAGAATTTTTAATTAAATTTTCTGACTTCAAAAATTGACCCCCTCTAATTTTTAACAAAAGATACCTTATACCCTTATTTCAACCCTGTACATTACTGGAAAAATAGTGAAAAAATTCCTACAGCCGTATTTTGTAAAATATGAATTTTTTAAAATAGACAGAATTTTTAATTAAATTTTCTGACTTCAAAAATTGACCCCCTCTAATTTTTAACAAAAGATACCCTATACCCTTATTTCAACCCTGTACATTACTGGAAAAATAGTGAAAAAATTCCTACAGCCGTATTTTGTAAAATATGAATTTTTTAAAATAGACAGAATATTTAATTAAATTTTCTGACTTCAAAAATTGACCCCCTCTAATTTTTAACAAAAGATACCTTATACTCTTATTTCAACCCTGTACATTACTGGAAAAATAGTGAAAAAATTCCTACAGCCGTATTTTGTAAAATATGAATTTTTTAAAATAGTCAGAATTTTTAATTAAATTTTCTGACTTCAAAAATTGACCCCCTCTAATTTTTAACAAAAGATACCCTATACCCTTATTTCAACCCTATACATGACTGGAAAAATAGTGAAAAAATTCCTACAGCCGTATTTTGTAAAATATGAATTTTTTAAAATAAACAGAATTTTTAATTAAATTTTCTGACTTCAAAAATTGACCCCCTCTAATTTTTAACAAAAGATACCCTATACCCTTATTTCAACCCTGTACATTACTGGAAAAATAGTGAAAAAATTCCTACAGCCGTATTTTGTAAAATATGAATTTCTTAAAATAGACAGAATATTTAATTAAATTTTCTAACTTCAAAAATTGACCCCCTCTAATTTTTAACAAAAGATACCCTATACCCTTATTTCAACCCTGTACATTACTGGAAAAATAGTGAAAAAATTCCTACAGCCGTATTTTGTAAAATATGAATTTTTAAAAATAGACAGTATATTTAATTAAATTTTCTGACTTCAAAAATTGACCCCCTATAATTTTTAACAAAAGATACCTTATACCCTTATTTCAACCCTGTAAATTACTAGAAAAATAGTGAAAAAATTCCTACAGCCGTATTTTGTAAAATATGAATTTTTTAAAATAGACAGAATATTAAATTACATTTTCTGACTTCAAAAATTGACCCCCTCTAATTTTTAACAAAATATACCCTATACCCTTATTTCAACCCTGTAAATTACTAGAAAAATAGTAAAAAAATTCCTACAGCCGTATTTTGTAAAATATGAATTTTTTAAAATAGACAGAATATTAAATTACATTTTCTGACTTCAAAAATTGACCCCCTCTAATTTTTAACAAAATATAACCTATACCCTTATTTCAACCCTGTACATTACTGGAAAAATAGTGAAAAAATTCCTACAGCCGTATTTTGTAAAATATGAATTTTTTAAAATAGACAGAATTTTTAATTAAATTTTCTGACTTCAAAAATTGACCCCCTCTAATTTTTAACAAAAGATACCCTATACCCTTATTTCAACCCTGTACATTACTGGAAAAATAGTGAAAAAATTCCTACAGCCGTATTTTGTAAAATATGAATTTTTTAAAATAGACAGAATTTTTAATTAAATTTTCTGACTTCAAAAATTGACCCCCTCTAATTTTTAACAAAAGATACCCTATACCCTTATTTCAACCCTATACATGACTGGAAAAATAGTGAAAAAATTCCTACAGCCGTATTTTGTAAAATATGAATTTTTTAAAATAGACAGAATATTTAATTAAATTTTCTGACTTCAAAAATTGACCCCCTCTAAGTTTTAACAAAAGATACCCTATACCCTTATTTCAACCCTGTACATTACTGGAAAAATAGTGAAAAAATTCCTACAGCCGTATTTTGTAAAATATGAATTTTTTAAAATAGACAGAATATTTAATTAAATTTTCTAACTTCAAAAATTGACCCCCTCTAATTTTTAACAAAAGATACCCTATACCCTTATTTCAACCCTGTACATTACTGGAAAAATAGTGAAAAAATTCCTACAGCCGTATTTTGTAAAATATGAATTTTTAAAAATAGACAGTATATTTAATTAAATTTTCTGACTTCAAAAATTGACCCCCTATAATTTTTAACAAAAGATACCTTATACCCTTATTTCAACCCTGTAAATTACTAGAAAAATAGTGAAAAAATTCCTACAGCCGTATTTTGTAAAATATGAATTTTTTAAAATAGACAGAATATTAAATTACATTTTCTGACTTCAAAAATTGACCCCCTCTAATTTTTAACAAAATATACCCTATACCCTTATTTCAACCCTGTACATTACTGGAAAAATAGTGAAAAAATTCCTACAGCCGTATTTTGTAAAATATGAATTTTTTAAAATAGACAGAATTTTTAATTAAATTTTCTGACTTCAAAAATTGACCCTCTTTAATTTTTAACAAAAGATACCCTATACTCTTATTTCAACCCTGTACATTACTGGAAAAATAGTGAAAAAATTCCTACAGCCGTATTTTGTAAAATATGAATTTTTTAAAATAGACAGAATATTTAATTAAATTTTCTAACTTCAAAAATTGACCCCCTCTAATTTTTAACAAAATATACCCTATACCCTTATTTCAACCCTGTACATTACTGGAAAAATAGTGAAAAAATTCCTAGAGCCGTATTTTGTAAAATATGAATTTTTTAAAATAGACAGAATATTTAATTAAATTTTCTGACTTCAAAAATTGACCCCCTGTAATTTTTAACAAAAGATACCCTATACCCTTATTTCAACCCTGTACATTACTGGAAAAATAGTGAAAAAATTCCTACAGCCGTATTTTGTAAAATATGAATTTTTTAAAATAGACAGAATATTTAATTAAATTTTCTAACTTCAAAAATTGACCCCCTCTAATTTTTAACAAAATATACCCTATACTCTTATTTCAACCCTGTGCATTACTGGAAAAATAGTGAAAAAATTCTTAGAGCCGTATTTTGTAAAATATGAATTTTTTAAAATAGACAGAATATTTAATTAAATTTTCTGACTTCAAAAATTGACCCCCTGTAATTTTTAACAAAAGATACCCTATACCCTTATTTCAACCCTGCACATTACTGGAAAAATAGTGAAAAAATTCCTACAGCCGTATTTTGAAAGATATGATTTTTTTAAAATAGACAGAATATTTAATTAAATTTTCTAACTTCAAAAATTGACCCCCTATAATTTTTAACAAAAGATACCTTATACTCTTATTTCAACCCTGTAAATTACTAGAAAAATAGTAAAAAAATTCCTACAGCCGTATTTTGTAAAATATGAATTTTTTAAAATAGACAGAATATTAAATTACATTTTCTGACTTCAAAAATTGACCCCCTCTAATTTTTAACAAAATATAACCTATACCCTTATTTCAACCCTGTACATTACTGGAAAAATAGTGAAAAAATTCCTACAGCCGTATTTTGTAAAATATGAATTTTTTAAAATAGACAGAATTTTTAATTAAATTTTCTGACTTCAAAAATTGACCCCCTCTAATTTTTAACAAAAGATACCTTATACTCTTATTTCAACCCTGTACATTACTGGAAAAATAGTGAAAAAATTCCTACAGCCGTATTTTGTAAAATATGAATTTTTTAAAATAGTCAGAATTTTTAATTAAATTTTCTGACTTCAAAAATTGACCCCCTCTAATTTTTAACAAAAGATACCCTATACCCTTATTTCAACCCTATACATGACTGGAAAAATAGTGAAAAAATTCCTACAGCCGTATTTTGTAAAATATGAATTTTTTAAAATAGACAGAATATTTAATTAAATTTTCTGACTTCAAAAATTGACCCCCTCTAAGTTTTAACAAAAGATACCCTATACCCTTATTTCAACCCTGTACATTACTGGAAAAATAGTGAAAAAATTCCTACAGCCGTATTTTGTAAAATATGAATTTTTTAAAATAGACAGAATATTTAATTAAATTTTCTAACTTCAAAAATTGACCCCCTCTAATTTTTAACAAAAGATACCCTATACCCTTATTTCAACCCTGTACATTACTGGAAAAATAGTGAAAAAATTCCTACAGCCGTATTTTGTAAAATATGAATTTTTAAAAATAGACAGTATATTTAATTAAATTTTCTGACTTCAAAAATTGACCCCCTATAATTTTTAACAAAAGATACCTTATACCCTTATTTCAACCCTGTAAATTACTAGAAAAATAGTGAAAAAATTCCTACAGCCGTATTTTGTAAAATATGAATTTTTTAAAATAGACAGAATATTAAATTACATTTTCTGACTTCAAACATTGACCCCCTCTAATTTTTAACAAAATATACCCTATACCCTTATTTCAACCCTGTACATTACTGGAAAAATAGTGAAAAAATTCCTACAGCCGTATTTTGTAAAATATGAATTTTTAAAAATAGACAGTATATTTAATTAAATTTTCTGACTTCAAAAATTGACCCCCTATAATTTTTAACAAAAGATACCTTATACTCTTATTTCAACCCTGTAAATTACTAGAAAAATAGTAAAAAAATTCCTACAGCCGTATTTTGTAAAATATGAATTTTTTAAAATAGACAGAATATTAAATTACATTTTCTGACTTCAAAAATTGACCCCCTCTAATTTTTAACAAAATATAACCTATACCCTTATTTCAACCCTGTACATTACTGGAAAAATAGTGAAAAAATTCCTACAGCCGTATTTTGTAAAATATGAATTTTTTAAAATAGACAGAATTTTTAATTAAATTTTCTGACTTCAAAAATTGACCCCCTCTAATTTTTAACAAAAGATACCCTATACCCTTATTTCAACCCTGTACATTACTGGAAAAATAGTGAAAAAATTCCTACAGCCGTATTTTGTAAAATATGAATTTTTTAAAATAGACAGAATTTTTAATTAAATTTTCTGACTTCAAAAATTGACCCCCTCTAATTTTTAACAAAAGATACCCTATACCCTTATTTCAACCCTGTACATTACTGGAAAAATAGTGAAAAAATTCCTACAGCCGTATTTTGTAAAATATGAATTTTTTAAAATAGACAGAATTTTTAATTAAATTTTCTGACTTCAAAAATTGACCCCCTCTAATTTTTAACAAAAGATACCCTATACCCTTATTTCAACCCTGTACATTACTGGAAAAATAGTGAAAAAATTCCTACAGCCGTATTTTGTAAAATATGAATTTTTTAAAATAGACAGAATTTTTAATTAAATTTTCTGACTTCAAAAATTGACCCCCTCTAATTTTTAACAAAAGATACCCTATACCCTTATTTCAACCCTGTACATTACTGGAAAAATAGTGAAAAAATTCCTACAGCCGTATTTTGTAAAATATGAATTTTTTAAAATAGACAGAATTTTTAATTAAATTTCTGACTTCAAAAATTGACCCTCTTTAATTTTTAACAAAAGATACCCTATACTCTTATTTCAACCCTGTACATTACTGGAAAAATAGTGAAAAAATTCCTACAGCCGTATTTTGTAAAATATGAATGTTTTAAAATAGACAGAATATTTAATTAAATTTTCTGACTTCAAAAATTGACCCCCTCTAATTTTTAACAAAAGAT
Source organism: Stenolophus ochropezus (assembly GCA_035578165.1). Taxonomy (NCBI): domain Eukaryota; kingdom Metazoa; phylum Arthropoda; class Insecta; order Coleoptera; family Carabidae; genus Stenolophus; species Stenolophus ochropezus. The sequence goes on along the minus strand of JAQOWZ010000008.1, from coordinate 33,854,341 downwards.
ACCCTATACTCTTATTTCAACCCTGTACATTACTGGAAAAATAGTGAAAAAATTTTATACGTGTTTTAAAAATGTTTGCTTTAAATAAATATTCCAGAAAGAAAAACACTTGAATACAAGTATTCTTCAAACGCAAAATAAATGAGAACATTTATTTCTCTCAAATATATTTTTTCAGTTTTATTCATATATTTAAATAACATGCCATTGCTTTTGCATTGTATAATCCAATATTATATATTATTTAATATCAATTAATTAAATTCATAACGTTATGTTTTCACATTGCGACCTTTTAAAATATTTTTAAATAATGAACTATTATTAAAATATGTATCAGAGGTATTTAAATACACTAGATATTTAATATCTTTTATTCTGATATTAAATACCTTGTCTATATTTAGGATATAGGGTAGTAGTATTATACAAAACAAGTATTATTATTTTTTTACAATCTATAATAAATTTTATGGTAAATCTAGTTTAAATATTAGCATTAACAATTTTTATTTTTCATGTAAATTATTTTTTTCATTGATTTGTGATATTTTATGTTCCAAAAATCCAAATTTAATATCAGTATAGCCATCTATCGACAACTTGAGAACTACTCGATTTGTGAACTTTGAAATATCATGATTTTTCATGGACTCTATACGATATTTCCTTTCTCTTAAATATTTCTTAAACCAAGCATAAAATCAAAAAAACTTTTAAATAAACTCCCCTTAATTTTAATTATAGAATCTTTGTTTTTATATACAATTTTGCTGTAATGTTTCTAGTTTTGCCAGAAATTAAAAATTCTTGAAATTCATGTCTCAAAACGGTATTAGCAGAGTCCTCTATGAATACTTTTGTGAACTATTTTGAATTGTTCTGGTGTAATAAAAAGTACGTGTGTATCGTGTAAAGAGGAGAAAATCACTGACCAATCAGATTCAAGAAATTTGGCAGACATTAAAAATTCAAATAAACTTTATAAAATGAACGAAAAACTTGAATTATTAATGATTTTGTGCTTTTTAAATATGTTTAGCCATAGAAATTAATTTGTAAATTATATAATTATAATAATTAATACTGTTTTTCAATTTCTTTTCGCTACAATTATTTTAATTGTTTCTAAAAAAATATATGAGATATATTACATGTTATATGCAGCATAATATGGAAAAAGTACGTGTGTCCGTGTAAAGAGAAGAAAATCAATACTTGATTCGATATTAATTGACCAATCAAATTTAAGAGATTTCAAATAAACATTAAAAATAAACGAAAAACTTGAATTATTAATGATTTAATGTTTTTTAAATATATATATACATAGGTACAAGGATTCTATTATTAAAATAAAAGATAGTTCATATAAAACATTTTTTGATTTTTTGCTTCCTTAACGATATTCCATATAAACACAAAAATTGTATTTAGCTGTATTAACAATATGAATAAATTGTGAAAATATTAAATAATTGTATTTATTCAAATAAATGTCAAACGTGAAGGACAAATGAGAAATATTTATTGCTTTGTTTTTAAAATAATTTAGCATTAATAAATAATAAATATGAACACTAAATACTAAAAAGAAACTTTGACTATAGATTTTGGGAAAAAAAGGATGAACACAATTATTTGTAAAATATTTTATTATTATTATATATACAATTTGGTATAAATTCTAAACCTCAATAACATTATTGTTAGTGTCTTTAAAGAATAAAATTTGGACTTATATTTAAATATTATTTAAAATTAAATAGTAACGTTATTCACATTAGCTACAGGAGTAACGTTACAGTCATGCCTCCATCTTTTCGGTAAAAGTTTTGAAATTCTGACAACTTTTTGACATTTTAAACATTTCAACTTAGTCTCTAAAGAATGATTAATCAACATATGATTTTTGAGATCCACAATATTAAATTCTAATTCGCAAAGAATGCATTTAAACTTTAAGCAATTTTTGATGCGATTGAAGAATTGCATTTCTTTGAGAGGATCTTTTTTGTCAGAAAAATCCAAATAGTCGAACTTTCCGTTGTCGTTAATGTTGGCATTTGTCATGTGACAAGACGCCAAGTCGTATTCCACCACTGGAGTTATGACTTTTTTGAACACCAGTTGTTCGTTTCTAAAACAAAAATCCAAGATCAAAATTTTTGAGGAAGGATTTTTGAAGTTTTAGGAACGGGGAAATTTGGTAGGAAATTGGATATTTAAGGAACATATTTATTAGTATAAAAAATGCTTAAAATTATAAATATTGCCTAACATAATTTTATATTTTACAAATTAAATTGTATCCAATAAAATTTAAAATATAACAGCACGACGAAATTCTAAAAAAAACTGAAAGGACGACAAAATATAGATTTTAAACGACAAAACTATCTCGATAAATTAAATTATACAAAAATAAAATTTACATGTTTTAAAGGAAATATAAAATAGTACAACAAAATACATTTATACAATTATACATTTTACGACAAATTTAATTAAATACGACCAAATATATGCTTTAACGACAAAACTATTTCTAACAATTAAATTGGATCAAGTCTGAAATTAGATCATTTTCACGACAAATAAATTTTTTTTAAAGTAATATAACACAGCACAACAAAATAATTATATATTTCACGATAAAATTAATATTTTAAGGACAAAATGCTCTTAATGTAATAAATTGAACCATATCAAATTATATTATTTTAACGACATATTAAATATTTTAAAAATAATTACAAAATAGCATAACAATACAATTGTATATTTCAGTACAAGAATCACAACAAATTAAATAATTTTCGCGATAAATCTTTAAATGACAAATATTGCATGACAAACTTTTTTTTAATTTATGGGACTTTATAATATCTAGTTTTTATTGCAATCGGTAAGGCACTTTTCTCATTGCATTTTTTTTTCACATAACTCAAAAATGACCCATACAAATGTTATATATTGTATATGTGACTGATTTTTATTTTCAAATAAAATAAGTTTAAATGAAGTGCAGCAAAAATGTGTATAATTTAGCGTACAAGGACAGTGGTGTCGACATCAGATTTTTTTTTATATTAATACTTACTGAATATTTTGTGTAGACAATTCCGAATCGACAAAGTACCCCTTTTTGCCGATATTAAACAAGACTGAGGACCCCTCACAGACAGTTTTTTGGGGCCCTGCATCATTTATATCTGCTAGAAACTGCTCCACTAGGATTGCTATTGTTTGAACGTGGGTTTGTTCACACTAAAAAATCTTATTAGAATCTTTTAAGTTAAAAAAAAAATGAATAACTCACTTCATTTTTGTAGTAGAGTAAAGTCTGGTTTAAACTGACCAATAAACTCTTCATGAATTTAAGAGAATATGCTTTATGGGGTGATTTGGCGTTTGTATTTTTTATGGCGTAAACATTATTAAAAATGTCTATGTCTTTTAAATCGTCGGATGCTGTTTGTAAATATCTTTCAATACGAAAAGGCGTTGTTCTAGTAAAATGAATTAATCCAGGTATATAAATTTCTGCATGAATAAATGGATAGTTTATTGTTTCGAGAATCCCCATGTCTATTTCCTGTGGTTTTGGTTTTTTTAATTCGACATAAACGTGATTTGTGCCATAGTTTCGTAAGCAAACATCGCTGGTTTTCCATGAATTATTTGGAACATGCACTTTTAAACTATATGGACTTCGAATTTTTTTTAGTCCTTTTTTTCGACTAATGTGCATATTTTCCGGTAGATTTAAAATAACATTTTCCGCAGTACTCTGTCTATAATTTGCTTCTCTGTCCTTCAAACTTAATAATTTACCTCGTAAGTAAGTAATCAAACAATCGTATAACGCGTCTGAATATTTTGATTTAATCGCTAAATTCCATTCTGGCCAACTTTGCATATAATATGCAAAAGCTTCAATACAAACTCTGGAATATAACGACTTCCTTAGTGGTAATTTGATTCCCAAATCTGTCTCAATAATTTCTCGTATTTTACCAGACGTAAACTGAACAGACATCTTCCTGTTTGTTAACATAAACTTGAAATATCGTTTTAAAGATGGATCTTTAGTCACAGGAATTGGAGATTCGCTCATTTTTGTATTTTTAATATAATTATTCAAACAAAATATACAAAACTTGTGTATCTTTACGTTAAGGTTATGTTTGCAATTATTGCCAATTGTAGGTTAACAAATACTCTATATATGAATACAGTGTTGCCAATGGTTAATTATCAAATAGTTCTACATCAAAAAATAATGTTGCCAACCGCCTCAAATATCAGTATATTAAAATATATACTGTATCATATTTTCATGTTTATTGGACTAATTTTAGTCCAGAAAATATCATTTACCGGACTAGTCCTATAAAATAATGCATATATACATTTCATAATTTTTTTTCAGGTCCTTTAAGCCAATCTGACACAGGACTTCTCATCCTGAATTCAACACAAGATATTAAAGTATTATTTTAAATGTAATGCGCATCTTTTTCACGCCGTTTAAGTACAAGAAAATAAATAAATTTTTAATTTCATGTTCGAAAATAAGTAATGAATTTAGTTTCCTATTCTGCACTATACTTTTATTATCATCTTGTCATATTTTAGAATGATTTAAAGGACGTATAAGTAAAAATACATTAATTTTTTATCTGCCATCATTTTACTGAACTACTCTGGTAAATCTTATTTAACGCACTAGAATGAAAATGTGATTTTTACAAAGTTTAATACTAAAATTTTCGAAAAAAAAATGAGTTGGACACATGATTCAAGTGTGACCATCTGTAAAAAAATCCCTACTTTGATATAAAAAGCATTTTTTTCACTCCTTTGGCTGAAAAGAAATTCTATATTTTATTGGAAAGGAAAAGTGGTTATTACAAAGTTTGACAAAAGATTTTTCCGAAAATAAAAAAAAAATGTGAATTGGACACTTAATATTTTTTGTCAAATGATTCAAGTGTTACCAACTGCAAATAAATATCCCTGGTTTGATATATGAAGCGCTATTTTTGTACTCTTTTGGCTGAAAAGAAATTATATAAACATCACAAATAATAGAAATGTTGTAACTAAATAATCCTTGATTTTTTAGGGCGCATTTTGTACTTATTTTGCCGAAAAAAAAAAATAGAGTCGTTTTCCAGCACTTTTTGTAAAACTTACGTGGAACAAACACCACAAATAATAAAAATCTCGTAAATTGGTGAGATTTTATGTTCCTAATTACATATATACATAAGTAAAGGTACATAACGTAAACTACATAATATACAGACCAAGCATACATAAAATTGCTAATTTAAAACAATCTAAAAATATATCGTATGTACATTTTACAAATTTAATTTGTTTTAATTACATGAATAAACATGATATTTAAAAACACCAGTATTTTTACAATTACAACAATTTGAATTTCGTCCCAGTTTCAATTTATAAAAATGTTACATGATCGCTTTTCGCTTTTCAATATTTGTATAACAAAGATAAGCAGTTTGTACCGTGATGCTTATAGTATTTAAATCATCGCACACTAGTCAAAAAGCAACGCCCAATTCACCGATGAAACGCAACGTAAACACGCAAAGAAACAGCTTCTTTACGTTCACGTGTGACGTTACATACCTGGTGAACGGAAACTAACACTTAACATAACAAAGGTTGAGCAACTCTAGTAAAAAAGGACTGTTACAGGCATTCTAAACACAAATGTGTTACATTTAGGAAAATTCTTTACCACTTTCCACATGTCAAATCTCCACATATAATCAATCTGTGAACATTTTAGAAAATGGGCTTGCAAATTTTCCGATACGAAAAATTTATATAAATCTACCACCTAGATCAGATCAGATACAAAACCAACACACACTAAACTTCCAAGCTTGGAAATGTCGCTACAATATATAAATATATTTGTACCAATCTTGCTGATAATAGTTATTGATACGATGTGAGCCGGTATATACAATAAATAAATAAACGAAACGGTGGTTCGACAGATGCAGTTTATGTACAAACCTTGCAGCAATTTAGTATTTAGAGCACTTCACACACGTTCACTACTTGCTTCACAGTCACTAACAATCAACAAAGACAAACATCGGATCAATAACATTGAATTTATTTATTTCTAGTACATAATTTTGTATATATAAACAGATATTTTCATTCTATAAATAACAACTTTTGTTTTACTTCAGTTTTTTTAGAATACATCACTTTTAATCCCAGTTACACATGGAAAAACAATTGAGAACTTATAACATCAAATTCTGTTTTAAAATAGTTGAGCATCAACTGTCAATTTGACACATGAAAACGTTATTGATAATGCTCAAACCAAATTTATAGCAAAATAAATATAATTATAAATTTTTTATTTCAGACAATTTTTTATATACTGAAATAATTAAGTATCAACTGTCATAGTTTTTGGACACATGAAAAAACAATTGATAAGGCTCAAAGCAAATTTATGGCTATTGCAAAGTACGGGATTAAAACATAAATATAAATACAAAATATATTGAAATAATTGAGCATCAACTGTGCAAATATTTGACACATGAAAAACAATTGATAATCATCAAAATCATTGGTCATATTTGTATGAAAGGCTTAAAATATAAATTATATTTTAAGACCATTTTTGTCAAAATTGTTGTCAAAGATATACAAAAGAATGATAATATTTATTTAATATTTTAATACAAAAATCAAATTTTATATGTTGAAACAATTTTCTTTATATTTCGAAATCAGTTAAGCTTCAACAGTCAACATTTTATTAATGAAAAAACAATTCATAATCGTCAAAATCAATGGCAATAAAATTTGTCTTTAAGGGCTTATAATATAAATATAAAACACCTTTTATTTTAAGACCATTTTTAATATATTAAAACAATTGAGCATCAACTGTCAAAATTTTTGTCACATGAAAAACAATCGATAGTCTTAAAAATCACTGGTAATTAAATATATTTTTATATATTGAAACAATTAAGCATCAACTATCAAAGTTGTTGTCAAATAAATACAAGAAAACGAACTTATTTATTTCATATTTTAATATTAATTTAAGACAATGTTCTCTATATTTTGTAAACTGTTGAGCATCAACTGTCAACATTTTTGTCACATGAAAGAACAATTCATAATCGTCAAAATCAATGGCAATAAAATTTGCACTTGAGGCTTAAAATATAAACTTTTATATTTTAAGATTTTTTTTAGCATCAACTGTCAAAGTTGTTGTCAAAGAAATATATATCAAATTTTCTATTTTAAGATAATGACAATAAATATAATATTAACACCATTTTTTATTTATTGAAACAATTTAGTAGCCAACTGTCATAATTTTTGTCACAGGAAAAAATTGATAATCGTCAAATGGCAATCAAATTTGCATTTAAGGTCTCAAAATATAAATATAATTTTTTATATTTTAAGACCATTTGTTTTTATGTTGAAACAATATAGTATCAACTGTCAAAATTATTGTCAAATAAAAAAATTCACAATATGTCTTCCGCTTCTGTATTCTAAAAAATAATGGAAGTTTAGGCAATTGAAATGAAGTTTTTTTAGAAAGTATGTTGAAGTTTTAAAAAATGAAAATATCATTTGATAATAATAATATATATTTGTAAATTTATATTCAACAATGTGCTACGACGTAGCAAGCCAAACTCGTACATATGCCAGCTATGCACTCGTTCGATGCGTAAGCCACTAGAGCCGGTCAATGATTAAAATCCTCGCTAAATTATACAAATATCGGCAGCTTTGTGTCTGTGCTTCAATCTTGTTTTAAACCTGATTCAATTTAAATGCATGCATTGAAATAAAACAAATTAGAAACATGTGTATTTATTATATACATGGCATATGTATATGAATTTTACATATTTTAAAAAAACCTTATTCCAAATAACAAACGCCAATGGCCCCGTTTGGGGTGGTAATCAGGCTTAAAACGAAGTGACCAGTGAACCGCTGTGCGAGCAGCGTCGCTTCACTCCGTCTCGTACTGGTCGTCGAGGCGCGCGCGCTTGATGTCCGCGTCGTGCTCCGCCCCCGAGCTGCTCATGGGGCTGCCCATGCTGCCCTCGTCCATGTGGCGCTTCACGTCCATGCTCACGTTCGAGTAGCCCGTGCTAAACAGCAACCATAATGCCCATCAGTCATAAGAATGGCGATTGGAGTGGGTATGGAGGTGGGAATTCGGAGTCGGGAATCAAAACAGAAGGGTTGAGGTCTTGACAGTTTGGTGATCGGTAATTCTTCAGGAATTGATGTTCTATTTAAATTGATACAGAGTACGAAAATGGAGTCCTCCATCATAGTAGCAAATTAGAAAATTGATCACTTTTAGTCAATCCAGAGTAGTTTTTACTGTTTTAAGTATAAATGTTGATTGGAGAGGGTACAGATGATAGTGGGAATTCATAGCAAGGAATCAAAACGGAGGTAGATGCGTTCTTGACAGAGTTTAGTCATCAGTAAATCTGCAGGATTGATACAAAGTACAAAAACTCTTAGTTCAGAACCGAGGGAGGAATATTTCTGACAGAGTTCGGTCATCAATAAATCTTCAGGAATTTATTTTCTATTCAGATTGATACAGGATACGAGAATGGAGTTCTTCACCACAGTAGCAAATTAGGAAATTGATCACTTATAGTCAATCCAAACTTTGGTTTTTTTGTTTTTAGTACGCTAACATCTACGTCACAATATCCTACCCTATTCTAAATTCTTACCCCTTTTAACCCTACTGTCAGTGTCAGTTGTCATATTTGACACTTAATCTGTAGCTGGTAATTAAACACAAAATACAAAGCGTATTATGTTGATTAGAGTGGGTACAGAGGCTCATCCTCTGGGGGATACGGGAATTCGTAGTCAGGAATCAAAACGGAGGGGGATCTGTTCTTGCCAGAGTTTGGTGATCGGTAATTCTTCCGGAATTGATGTTCTATTCAGATTAATATAGAGTACGAGAATAGAGTCTTCCGCCATAGTAGCAAATTAGGAAATATCAACTCATGGTTCATAAATCGCAATACTGTTTATTTGAGTGGGTACAGATGAGATGAGGATGGGAATTCCTACTCAGGGATCAAAACGGAGGGAGATCTGTTCTTGATAGAGTTTGGTCATCAACAATTCTTCAGGTATTGATATTCTATTCAGATTGATATAAACAAAGTACGGGAATTCTTAGTTCAGAAATATTCATAGTAATTTCAAAATAGAGTAAGAAATGTTTCTGACATAGTCCGGTCATCAATAAATCTTCAGGAATTGATGCTCTATTCGGATTGATACAGAGTACGAGAATGGAATCTATTCTTCAGAACCATTTAACACTCACAAGAAACACTAATTCACTTATTCATAGAAATTTTCGCGAATTTTTTGTCCGAATTAAATAAGTAATTATTCTAAAATCTCTTCAAGATTTTAAGAACGAAAAGTGTTTAATTATTTTTGTACACATTTAGCTCTCAAAACACAGAAATTAAAGAACAAATTAGGGAATGTTTTGTATAGGATTGTTTAAATATATTAGAACTTACTTGTAAGGAGAGTACGATGATGACTGTACGATGACAGGTTGAGGCGAATAAGCGGCGGGAGACATACTTCTTTCTTCCATGGTGGTAGCACTGGCACTGCTTAGATATTTTTCTGCAACAATTCCCATATTCCATTACATCATATTAAATTAAATGATAATAAGGTTTTCCAAGAGGACATAATTTAAAAGTATATTACATATTAAGAGTTGGAAAAGTTACACAAGAGTTTGTAATTCCACAAGAGCGTAATTGCTTTACAACTCGAATTATGTACTATACTCTTTCTACGACCACTATTTGACTTTTTGGATTATACCATGATCACCACACAGTACGTTAAAATAATTGACACATCACTGGTAAATAGCGTCAACTACAACCACAACCCAATAAAAATGTCGAATATTTTTTATCTATTTCTTCATTAGACGTAATGATTTAAATGAATTATAGTTAATTTTGTTTCACTTATACTGCTAACATAATTTCGATAAATCAAAAATTCCCTAACTTTACGATGGCGTACTTTACATGCGACTTTTCATAATGTGATACTTAGATAACCTACAAAATGACTATTTACATTAGTGATCGTAGAAAATGAAATGTATAGTGCATATTAAAATTTGATTTAGATAGTTTAATGATGTAGAAAAAGGGATGTATCTCTGCGACGTTCTACAAAAGTATCTCAACTAAATAAAAAAAATATTGGTATTATATGGACTATACAACTCATCGGAAAATGGACCAATCAGATAGTTGAATTTTTCTTAGTTACGATGTATAACATCGGTTATTTATGTTGCTAAGTCGTGTTTTCGAGAAACACCACTAATGGTGTTCCGGAAACAGTTGAATCATATTTAATCGTATCATCCGTGAATATAAACAATTACAGTTTTTGACATTTCGTAAAAATAAGTAAATAATTTATTTAATATAGTTGATTTATTCTTTGTATATTCTTAATATATACAACTCGAGCTTCGAAAATAATCTGAATATACAATTTGCGGACTCGATGTGTTACCTTTAAAACACAACTCCACCTGCGGTGTCGTTGTGTTTCCAAGGCAACACATCTCGCCCTCAACTGTATATTCGATTATTTTCGATCCTCTTGTTGTATAACTATTGAATATAAAATGCTGAATAAATTTTATTTGAAAATTTTTTCTCTAATATTTTTAATTTAGGAAATATTGCATGGACGTCACTCGAAATTAAATTATCCTGTAAAAGTTAACTTAAAAATAAAATACCCATATTTTTTTAAATATTAATTATATGTAGTTTTAAAAAAATATATATTTTTTTTGGGAGGGAATGACGACGTCAATTAAGTATATGAGAGGCGGACCAAGTGGACAGAGACGGAATAACTTGTGTGAGTGAAACGGAAACAAAACTACTTGGTATTATTGCCACGCCTTCAAATTTAACCAATCAGTGTTTGCACTTAACGTACGTCACACTATAGACGCCGTTTCTATTTAATATGAATTGGTGATAAATATTTATCATTCAAAAACGAGACTAAATATGAAGTTAGATACACTTATAAACTCCTCTTACCTTCCCTGCCATTATCCTGCCCATTCCTATGCGGCAGCAGCAACCTGGCCTTGGTAGCCCCGACAAGGGCCGACATCTGCTGGTGTCCGATCATGCCGCCAGGTCCCGGGTAGGCCAGCGTGGGGTGCCCCGGGCTGCCCGGAGCACTCTGGCTCGCGTCGGGGCACTGCTCGGGACCTGGGGAGCCTTCTCGGGACAGGCATTCCGGAGTCATGATTCCGGACATGCCTACGTGGGACGGCGATGCTGGGGCGCTCCTGGAAGGGGATAGAGAAATGTGTAAGGTTTTATATAAGGACACAGAATAGGTTTATACAGAAGCGACAGTAAGACACAGAAACGAAAATTAGAGAGATGGGGAAAGTGAACAAATTTAAAGGGTTCATTGTTTAAAATCGGAAAGTTTCCTCACATCTTAGAGAGAGATAGGGGAAGGGTACAAATTTAAAGGTCTACACAATGCTTCAAGGCCATATAACTGAATAGGGGAACATGAAAGGTACCGACACGGAGTGTCGCTTCTGTATGTAACTATTCTGTGCTTTTAATCCAAAAGACACAAAGTCGAGCAATATAACATGTGTGAATATATATACATTTAATATTGTTGAAAGCAAACATGTAAAGTCTTACCTGGAGCTGAGCCCAAAGGGGGCCCTAAAGCAAGGCACCCCTCGCTGTCGCCGTCTCCGGAAGGCTTGCTCTATTAATTTGGACTCGCTCTGAGGGTCAATCCTCCAGAAACTTCCTTTTCCTGGCTCTTCTTGACTTCGAGGAACCTACATTTATTATTATTATCTATAGTGTAACACTTCTAGAGATGTTTTACTTCCATGTTAGTTCTGAGTCATTTGGACTCAGCGTTTTTTTTTACAACGATGGGATTTGAACCCAAATATTTTTTCATCAAATAAATCAAACGACATCATCATCATCATCATCATCAAATAAATCAAACGATATAAATTTTAGTTTAGATCTTAATCTGTTAATAAAAAAAAACACTCATTTAATTTGAAGTTGTAGTGGACATATTTTTAATAAACTTTATTTTATTGATACTTATTTACCTAATTATGTACTATATACAAGTAAATTAACTACTTAAATCTATATGTTGCCTAGCAACGCTTATATACTTTTCACACACTAGTGCTTGAAATGTACTTTCCAAACACTGGTGCGTAAAAAGCAACTCCTTACAAACTATAAAAACTGAGTAAAGTATTTTGTATTTTATGACTGTTTGTAAAAAAAATAATTATTTATGCAACAAATGTTATGTAGCTGTTTTAATCGTATCGAACATTTCCTACAACCAAAATATTAAAAAAATCATTTAAAAGCAGTGAAATGTGGATTATATATTGTTATCATAGCAACGAATGACAATATTAATAATTATATATTTCTTAAAAAAATGTATTATTTTTACCGAATGTGTAAGTTACCTACCAACGCTTGTTTACATTTCACTCACTAGTGACTAAACCTACTTTTCAACCACTAGTGTGTGAAACAAGTTTCTTTACAAACTCTCTCGTATGAGCATAAATTTTAATTACTGATCAAAACGAATGAATTATGATTTCTTACCTTGATGAAGTATCTATTGAGGCTGAGATTATGCCGGATAGAATTCTGCCAGCCTTTATCAGCCGTGCGATAGTAGGGGTAGTTCTTTGTGATGTAGGAGTAGATCCCTGAAAGCGTGAGCTGTTTGTCCTGGGCGGAGGCTATCGCCTGGACAATCAGCTGTGCGTAGGAGTACGGAGGTTTGGAGTCGTCTTTACCTGAAGAACTGCTTCCGTAGCCGTCGTTTATTACAACGGGCGGAACCTGGAAGTGTTTATTTTCATGTATTGTACTTTATTTCTATTATTTTTAAAACTTTAATGTGTTGTGTTAACGCTATATTAATTTTGAAATGGGGCGACCACACATGTGAGTGTAAAATGGCGGAAAAATGGCCAAAGAATTGAACCAAATAATGAATATTTCCGAAAAGAATTTCAAATATAAAAACAAGTATTGTTACAATCGTCTATTCCATTGAAGTAATCTTGACATAAAGAATAAATACATTTATGATTTATTTCTTTTGATATTTATATTTTTCTATTTGTTTCATATGTTTACTAAACGTTGTGACATATAAACATAATATTTAGGACAGAATATTTCCCAATTTTTATTTGTAAACAACTTTTAAAAACTTAAAACTGTACTTCCTTTGGGATTTTGTCGCAATGAGAAGTAAGCCTGATTTACAAAGCCATATAAAACACGTTCTGTCTTCAGGGAATTTGTGGCAATGGGAAGCATGGCTCAAAGATGACTTTTTTTTTATTTTGAAGCTAGAGGGAAGTTAGCATAATATACAAAGACAAACAAACAGACAAAATGTTTATTGTTTTTGTAAAAATTAGTCAGAAGTATATCGTGTTTCGTATCAAATTAAAGCACTCGACTATAACGCAGAAATAAGAAAAATCTGCCATGGAAATCGACTATTACTTTTTGTAAAAATTGGTGAGAAGTACGTCGTGTTTAGTATCAAATTAAAGCATTTAACAAAAGCTAGCTTGTAGTAATGAAATTAGCCATCAAATGTAATTGTCTCACTGACGCCGGAGGCCTAGGGAACGCTCAGTAATAATAAAATAGTAGAAAATTGAATGAAAAGTTATTTGGAATAATAAATATAGAATGAAAGATTTCTTGACTGGGCGTTGATTTAAAGGGAGGAATTGCTGGGTTTTAGTCGATGTGTAAAATACAACAGATTCACATCCTGAGGATGATCTCGGGTAGGATCGAAACGTTGATGTAAATTGTTCGTTTTTACTGACTGAAACCTAGCAATTTCCTCCTTCAAATCAACGTTCAGTTAAGAAATCTTCCATTCCATAAACAGGAGGGTACCGGCACACCACCATTTTCTTCAAATCCAATTAGGACAAAATGGATATTTTAGTAATTTTATGTTTTTGGTTCCCGCACAATATATGTAAATAATAATGTATAATGAAATATGTATATTAGACTCACCGAGTTTCCATTGGCAGTAGGCTGCCGATACGCATGTTCAGGACTATGGCTACTGGACGCATGGGATCCTGAAACATCAGAGCCACCTCTGACAACCTGCGCAGCATAGGCCGCTACCATTTGCAAATCGGCGGAGATATTGCGTCGGCCGTGGCCACCTTAGAAAACAGACGCTACACTCCTGCCTCGACTGTGCACTCAGCACTCTACCTACCTCTGGGGCTGGCGGGGCAGCTGTTGGCCGCGGAGATGGTGCCCGTGGGGCTGGGGAACGGGCTGCCGTAGGTGTCGCTGTCCGGGATGTTGATGCGCAGCGGCGCCATGGGGCCCCCAGGGGCCGCGCGCTCGCGGGGGCGGGACGGCGACGCCGCGCGCACCGGCGGCGGCTCGCTGGATTCGTCCACCAGGGATTGGAATAGCAGGCGGATGTTTGTGGATGGAAAACGGAATGTACATCTAGAACAAACAACATAGGTTAATACATACTCTAAATAGTGTAGATGAGGACTATAAATAAAATAGTGAATAATGGTAAATAACAACAAAATAATAAACTATAGTAAGGCCACGATAAGAACGATTGCATGTCATCATTTTTAATGACGTCATGTGCAAAACATAATTTATATCAAGGTAGTGTAACTTAAATGGGGGACATTGGGCTCATTTTGTCCTGCCATCTCTTGGTTGCTTACCAGAAACTTAATACAAATAATAATATGGGTCATATTCATTTGGGACTTGTTAAGTAACCTAGTAGGTTAATTTTGTTTACTTGGTACATTTGAAGTAACCCAGAACTGATTTCGAAGTGACCCAACTCACCCAGCTATTTTGCTGGGTTGGTGAGTTAAACTTGTTTTTTAAACGTTAAAAATACTCTAGATAGTTTAGATGTGGACTCTTAGGGCCGGTTTTTCCATCTCTGGTTAAAGTGCCAGTGAGAGTAACCATCGGCTAATAGAAAAATATCGCATCGAAAACATGATGTAAATTGTTAAAAATACACGTTATTTACTATTTCGATGCGATATTTTTCTATTAACCAATAGTTACGGTAACCGGAATTTTATCCAGAGGTAGAAAAACCGGCCCTAAATAAAATAGTGAATAATGGTATATAACAACAAAATAATAACTATAGTCAGGCCATGATAAGAATGATTGCACGTCATTATTTTTAAGGACGTCATGCACAAAATATATTCACATACTGCGATTATAATTTTCTAGTAATATAGGCAACCAAATATACATTTCTGCTAATATACAGGTGTAACACCAAAACCAACAACAGCCATTATTTTCTTAATTATTATAATTGAAGTAGACCAAGGAAGACATCGTATCAGAGAAGAAAATATTTTTTAAACCAATGGTTATCAAGTTACAAACCAAAATATATTTTTTAATGAAATTATACATATTTTTTATGCCTATTCAATAGCAAACTTTTTTCTGAATCCAACCATGTATTAGTTTTATATCGTTACATTAAAAATGCAATTGAAATATAAATATTTATTTTTTATTATTAATCTACAGTAGGCTATGGATGAAAAAAAAATAACAAAATTACAAAATATAGCTGCTATGAAATAATAATTGACTGTTGTAAATTGTTATTCTTTTTTTAATTATTAATTTTTTAATTTAAAATTAGTCATCATTTGCATCCAAAGCCTACTAAACATTAATAATAAAAATAAATATTTATTTAAATGTCAATTGTATTATTTTCAATATTTTTATTATGTAAGGAAACTTTCTGCACTTGTTGCACAATGTAGTATCTTCTTTTTAGACTATTGGATCTCAAAATATAGGAATCAACTATTTTAAACAGCAAAATTCGAAAGAGGTGACCAGCATTACATGAGTGTGTTTATGTACATGTGGCAACATATATTCCAGGCGCAAAATTGATTTATCTCTTAATACCCATTGCTGGTTATGGTAGTTTTATCACAGGTATTCGTTATGATAATATGATATATTAACACCCTAAAGGTTGTTCATCAGATGACAGCTGACGTGGAGAGAGCACCACATATGCCAATTTTTATATGAAAAATAAATTATATTTTATATTAACAGTTTTTCTACTACTGTATAAATAAATCACCATTATTTAAATTTGTTTGATTAGTTATAGTTGCTATATTTTAGGACAGTGAAATATGACACATAATTCACTCTTATCGGCCAAGCACAGAACCAGACATTATTTCCGAGTTTTTCCGAATTTACAGGAGTAGAAAAAGTACAGTATTATATTCGGGATTATGGTCATTATTCTCTCTGATGATTTATAGCACTCGCACTAAGTGAATAATGACTATCATAATCTCTTATATAATAATATACTATTACAGCCAATCATAGTCTTGCAATCATACCCCAAAAAAGCGGTAATTTTTAATTATAATTTTGTATTTATTTTCTTTAAATACTACAGTTTAACTCAAGTATTTCAAGAATTGGGTACTATAACGTGTTCAGTACTAAAATAGTGTTTTTTTAACTACAAATGTCAACTTAAAAATAGTATTAATTTTATCAAAAAAAAACTACTGAATGGGGTATGTGACCAAAATTTTGATTTTCCAGGCCCGGATTTAAAGGTACGCAGAATGGGCTGCAGCTCAGGGGCCTCCACCAAGTTAATAATTTTATGAACAATTTACATTACTAGAAAATAAGAAAGAACCAACCTGGAAAACCCCAAAATTTATGAAGCTGTAACTGATATGATAAGAAAATATTAGTGTCTCTAGTCGAGAATTATGTATGTATAATTTAATAATAGAAAAATAGTGAAGGTCCATTTCTAAAAGTCATCTTGAGAATTTATCTTGTTTTCATGACAACAAATTGCACCACAGAAAGATCATTCTCAAAATTAACAATATTAAAAAACAACTGCTATGGTATTCCAACTAATGGAACAATATACCGTCTTATAAAACTTGTATAATAATATACTATTAGTTTTCATTATTATAATAAGAATCTATATTTTATGTCTTATATACTGAAATTCGATTATGGTCCCATACCCCATTGATTTAATAACAATTGGCAGTTAACTTATGTTTGATTTTAAGGAAAAATCAACGGAAATGGTATTAAATAATTAAAGAATGTGTTTCCCAACCGATTGAGATAAACAATTAGGAAAAACAAAGTTATGAATGGGGAAAATAACCACATATCTTCACACGTAGGAAATAGTAATTCATTGAATAATTCCAAAATAAAGAATAATCAAGTTGAATACCCGTTCAGGTGACCGGATAGAATCGCTGAAAGTTTGTATTGTCTGAAATTAACGGAGCTTACGAACTCTGTGATTCATCAAATTATTTTCTGATACAAATTAATTCATCGCCAATTTTTTCTATGGCAAACCATGCGATACTTTTTCTGTAAAAGTGTAATCACATTCAAGAAAAAAATGCAAATAATTTTGAGATTTTTTGAAATGATTTGATATTTCTATTTCAAATATAAATAAATCTAGTTATCAAACTAACAAAAAATAGTGCAAATAGTTTTCTGACATGTTTCAAAACATGTTACACATTATTCAAATCGTTTGATATTTATAATTTTAAGGAAATATCAACAATCTAGTTATCAAATTAACAAAAACATTTTGCAAATAGTTTTTGATAAAATAATAGCTATTTATTTAATAAGTAAAGAAACAAATGTGGCTATGTGTTGCATACGAAAATTACAGAACAAGACGAACACGAGTTTTGTAAGAGCAGAAGTTAAATAACAACCTAATTTCCTTGAGCGTTTCATACAATATCTTTTCTACTTCCGTTTGAATAAGTAAAAAAATATATATGAACGAATTTTTAACATTTTGATGATATTTGCAAAATATACAAAAAAAAGAACAATACCAAGGGTTGCTTAATTTTGAATATCTCAAAAAAAAATAAAAACAGTAAAATTTACATTTTCGTTCATATCTAGCAGGGTTGGCAAAAATCATGATATATTTTTTTTTAAATTAAATAAATCATTCTTATTTTGATTTTTTTTTATTTTTTAAAATTGCTAAATATTACTGCGCTTTTAAAATTATTTTAAAAGCAATATAATAATATAACTATTTTATTTAATAAAACGAAAATGAAATCTATAATAAATCCAAAATTCATCTGAATAAAACTTGGAAGAGAAACATAATTTTTACCTTTAGTTACCCATTTAAATACTTATATTTTTTTCTGTTATATGACAATTAAAGTGTTTATATATCATTTAATCTTAAGTTATTATTATACATTATACAGGTATCCGTTTTAAGAGGCTAACCATTGGGATATCGAGAATGGTAAGAGATACGAAGTCGGTTAAATTGGGGCAAAGATGCCCCATTAGTTGCCCATTTTAATCATGTATTTGTTTTTCCAAAAATGCAATATTTTTATTATAATTTGTATTTTTTTCTTTTGATAAAAATCAATGATTTTTATTTAAAAAATCAGTTGATTTAAATCAAATTATTTAAAGACATGGTTCTCGAGATCCCCATGTTTAACAAGTTATTTGGAACACCCTGTATATGCTTACTTTCCAATTTGATTGATCTCATTATTTCACTAGTGTAATAAAGAAATCAATGCCCGAACTAACATTAGGGAAATAAAGAGTATATTATTAAACGGAAATAGAAAAAATGTGGTTCACATTATTATAATCATTAGTTCTTAAATCAACAAAAACAGTCAAATTATTTTGATATATATTTGTCATGTTTTTCTCTGATTACAAACATATCAATAGATAATTCCATAAAATCTAATAATAACATGGAAATAAATTTGTGGTATTTATAAAAAATAATTTATTCTGCAATATTTATTGCAATCAATATTTTTATGCGAAGCGATATTTTTAAATACTTTCCATTGATCGCATTTGTTTATGTTGTAAATAAACAACGATTATATTCAATGCTGAAGAAAACTGCGTCTTTGAATTTAACTGTAACTTATCGTAGTAGTTTTTCTACTACGTAATAGTTACATTGTAAAATCATTCAGATGAAATGTTACATTTGTAAATTAAATTAAATATATAGTTACACGCTTTTTACTTTATTTATTACTCATATGTAAATAAACAAAACATGTAGAGCAACAAAAAATATAAACACACAAAAATAATAAATACGTTTTTATTGAAATTCAAGGTCTGTTTTTAATCTGCTACTAATCTCAATTCTAATTGGAGATAAGTATAATAATATAAACATACATGTTTATCTGATATTGCATATGTGTAAATAAATGTCACGTGGTAATGGGTTCGTACTAACCCCAAATTTAAGAATGGGTTGTAACAGTGGCCTATAAATAATTTTGTGATAACATACACAAAAACATAAGAGAGTAGCCGTTTAGTTATAATTAGAAGCAGTGTATTATTTCAAGGTCTTGTGAAAACAATCAGTTCAACCGAAAACCTGTATTGAACATTTAGATGTGTAAACAAAAGCAGAACAGTTACTCATTTTGCGTATTGCGATTGAGTAAAGATCAAAGTGTGTCTTGATTGATTCTATGATGCAACAAGAGAAGATCTTTCGTTGCTAGGCAACCACTATTTACATTGTTAATTCGTAAACAATCATCATAAAATATAATAAACGATAAGAAGCGTTAGGTTCGGTATCTTGCAGCTATTGATAACACCACGTGGTGAAAACGATCAATGAAAAAATGCTAAAACATAAATAGATCGCATCCCGCGCGATATTCACAGATAAAACGATGTTTACACGTTGTAATTCTCCAACACGAAATGAGTAATCATATTTCCCAGCGAGGTAAACACAAATATGAAACACGTGCTCGGCAAGAGCAGAAAATTCAGCCCGAAGTTACAACATGCATCAATAATAGTGTCGGTCGTGTGGCCGCTATGGCGAAGGGAATAAGGGCGAGATTGTCGCGGCAATTAGGAAACAAATAGGAAGTATGACGAAGAGAGGCGACCATGACGTCAGTAGTTCGATAAATTCTTCATATTCCAAAAAACAATTTGGGAGTTAGTATGTTGATGCATGGATTTCGTGACTTGACGTGATAAACTATTGATTTTATAAACACAGCGACGTAGTGTGGCGTGACGTCATGGTGTTTTGGCCATGTGTCCCACTGTAACCTCAAGGCCTGGCTAGATAAACATGTTGGGCTAGTTACGTGCGTTGTTTACACTCACGTTTTGGGGAGCTGCAGCGACGGGGCTCCCTTCCTCTGAAACACTCCATCCACAAACACTCCGTTCTTGCCATTACACAACATATAAAAGTACGGGTGGTCGAAGAACACTTCCAAATGTTTCCGTGAGATAAAACTAGAGTGTCCCATGTTCACATCGACGTCGCCTCGGGAGCTGTTGCGGCCGATGGTGATCCGGTTCTGGCGCACCATGTACTCGAACTCGCGGCCCTCCAAGCGGGCGATGACATCCCCCTTAACCTCGGGGCTCCACTGCACCTTGCTGGGGCTGGCCGGCGCCGACTTGAGCGCCAGCAGCGCCCAGGCGTCGCTTTCCTGCGTCCTGGAGTACGTCGACATGGCGAACACTAGCACTAGCTCAGACCGCACCACTCGATCGCCGTGTTTACCCACAAAGATAAACGTGGGAGGCACCTGCACTACGAGCGACCAGCCGGACTCTGCTCGGTCGATCAGGCAGGGCAGCGGCGGGCAACAGCGCCATCTCGGGCACCACGGCACGACCATACATTCCAGTGGCGTAACAACAGACATTTCCTTCAAAACAACTCCCTATCAATATCAACGTGTGTTGAGATACAAACTGGTTAACGGTTAAACCATATGAAGAACGTTATAAAAACAAAGGTTTTAACTCGAAAACCGGTTTAAACCGGTTAATAAAAAACTTTATTAAAAAAAAATAATATTATGGACCAATGAAAAGCGATTATTTTTCGGACTGTATCCAAATCAAACACGTATATTCACAAAAATCCTTGTAATACACCCAGAGAAATGTTTAAACCAGTTAATTTATCGGTTAATAAAAAACTTAATTAAAAAAAATATAATATTATGGACCAATGAAAAGCAATTATGCTATATACAAAATCAAACAGGAATATTCACGATAATTCCTCACTTGTCTACTGTCAACTTGATGCCTAAAGCTGACAAAGAAACTACCTGTTTTGAGAACGTTATAAAAATAACGGTTTTAATTCCAAAACTGGTTTCCCAAAATTAGAAACCGGTTTAACCCGGTTAATAAAAAACTTAATTAAAAATAATATTATAGACCAATGAAAAGCGATTATGCTCTATACAAAATCAAACAAGAATATTCAGAATAATTCCTCTCTTGTCAACTGTGAACTTGATACCTAAAGATGACAAAAAGACTACCTATTTTTATAACTCTCCAATAAAATGTAAATTGTAGAAACTGTCATGACTCGTAGTCATATTCAAATACAAATATAACATATAAAAAATGTATTTAATTTTTTTTTGCGTTAAATGATATTATTAAAGGTTAATGTTCGTTAAAACCGGTTTATTTATTTTTTTTTGGTTGTCGGTTACCGGTTTTTATTAAACGATTACAAGTATTTCAAATAATAAATTACTTAATATTTTATTTCAAATTCTATTAAGTATTTTAAATATTTTCAAATACTTTTGAATATTTTAAATACTTTTTCCTACGACCACGGTTAAAAATAGTCTTTTTAAAGGTTGCTTAGCAAGTTAAAAATAACTGTTCATAACACAGTGAATACTTTTATATCGTTGTCATTGACAACGAATTAAAAGTAAAAAACAAATTTACTTTTAACACTTGTGTTAAAAAGGAACTAAATCTGGTTACCTGTCATAAATGTCATTCTATAATGCTTAGTTTTTATTTATTAATACATAACTAGGGTAGTAGGAAAAATAGTGTATGATATTTGTGTTAAAAGTGATTTTATTTCGTTCGTAGGGTTTGTTACACTCGGCTTCGCCTCGTTTCAAACTTCCCCACACACTCATAAAATGTCACTTTTAACACTTATATCATAAATAACTATTAAAAAACATTGCCTCGTATTATAATCTTTTGGTTATGCCCTTAATATATAAATAACTATTATATTATAATAAAGAAAGTAAAAGTATTTATATATTTTTAATAAATTTCTAATCAAAATGTGATTTTTGTACATATTTTCTGTAACTAATTTATTGTATTCTTATTTTTTCTGTATAATGTCTTGAGTCTGTGTCTATCTACCTATGAATATTTTTTTGTCGAAATATATATTCGATGTTTTATTTATAAATTATTATTATTTCTGCCAAACATATTAAATTTGTAAGTAATATTTATTCTAATTAAACAAAATTAGAAATAATAAGTATAATAAAAATTGTAGGTAGTAGCACAGAATAGTTACATATAGAAGCGACACTCCGTGTCGGTACCTTTCATTTCTATCCTATCCTATTCAGTTCTATGATCTTGAAGCATTGTGTAGACCTTTAAATTTGTTCTCTTTCCCTATCTTTCACTAAAATGTGAGGAAACTTTCCGATTTTTAACAATGAGCCCTTTAAATTTGTTCACATTTCCCATCTCTGTCTAATTTTCGTTTCTCTGTCTTACTGTCGCTTCTGTATAAACCTATTCTGTGGTAGTAGGTAGTATTTGCTTCAATTAATTTGGCCACGCCCATTGTTTGAGCATTTTGGCTCGCTTTGTTCGGCGTTCCAACCCTAAACAAAATACAGTGGCCGTGTTAGATATTGTAGATTACAGTAGTTCAATCATAGCCAGAATTTTTTTTTGTTCAAGTCTTGCGAAATTTGTAAATTTTTGTATCTATTTATTAAATTCAAATATAATTTTGTTATAATTTATTAACATAAAGTAATTTTAAGTATTCCATTAATAATTAATATTTACTAAAATTTCTGCAATGGCTCGAGAATATTTCTTAGCAGTCACTGTAAAAACAATCTAACGCTGCCACTGACAAAACATAATCGGAAATGTACACTGAAGAATAAACATATAAAAAAATATTTGACACATCAAATATTAGAAAAACTATATGTAAACTATAATATATTTGTAATAAAATATATATTTAATTTAAAAAAATATTTTTTAAGTTAATTCCCCCCATACCACGTGACTTTGACACTGACAGCTTTTGTTTATAATCTCAATAAAATGCCTCCCATATCTATTTATCTATATCTCTAAATTCTGACTCACAAAGGGTTCCAAAAATGAGAAACCAAGACGATTTGATCGAACTCTACCAGCATGGAAGTGAGGATCGAGAAATTTCATATACTAATCCACGTTCAAGTTTTCGACCAAATATATCTCTACAAAGAGAAGACAGTCGATCGTTTGTGCCTTTAAACGAAGATGATTCTGGTAGTGTTAGACTAGAACAACATGCAGCAGAAATCGTGCGAAGAATGGAAGAGGATGATGCACTTATGGAAGATAATCCAATTTCGGAGCACCTTAGAATGTGAGATATTTACTAATTTTATCACACATAATTAATTATTTTTTCTCAGGGAAACACTTCGAGATATGCCTCAGTGTTTGACTTTAAAACGGTCCATAAAAGCTCGATTATCGAAGTCAGTGAGTCGAAAATCGAAACGGCATCCAATTGGATTCTTCAAACGATGCAAATACCAAATCAGCATGACTTTTGGAAAAGTAATTTCTTGTAAATATTTTTCTATGGTCATGCTTAATAACATTCAATGTGTAATAGTTACATTACAAGTGCAATAAGTTGTATTTTACAAAGCACCTTGTATTTTTTGGACCAAATATACAGGGTGTCCCAAATAACTTGTTAAGTATGGGGATCTCAAGAACGATAAGAGATACGAGGTCGGTTAAATTAGACCAAAGTTACCGCATTAAGGGACCAATTTAAGCATGTCTTTGTTTTCCTAAAAAATGCATAAGATACTAGATATAAAAATGTAAATTTTACTGTAGCTCATAACTTCCAAAATTAAAAAATTTAATGATTTTGGTATGCATCTTCTTTAGATACTTTTTTATAATGAATTTACGAGGGTTCTCAAATTTTTTTATCGCGTACTGTTTTCAAGTTATCGGTGTCAACTTTAATTTTTCATATGGAGCTTATAAAAGTTTGTAATAATTTTAAATACAGTGTTTTTATGCTATTTAACCATATAACAAAGTGCTATTTTATTTTAATAAATAATATGAAAAATTGTTTTGCCTATCAAAATAATCTAATCAATAATAAGATACCATAGTTAGCTGTGTTGTATATATATTTTTTTTAAAGTAGTAGCTAAAGTAAAACTTTACAGACTTATGTCAAAATTTAACTTTACTGACTCATCTGTCAAACTGAATTAACCTATATTTTAATAGTATTAAATTTTTGCAGTTTATTTTAGCACTATCTAAAATAACAAATATATCATTCAATAATATTATTGTTGCAATTATTTATTATCTACCTTTGATAATAATTTATCTGATTTAATGCAGACGACGTCTAAGCAGGTGTAAACATAAATGAAAATTATAAAGAAATATTTGACACTGTGACAGTACGTTTGTTATCACAGCCATCCCCGTCTCAATAGCTATAGCTGACGTTTTACAAACACATAATACTATTTATTTATGTTTTTAAGTAATAATTTAACGATTTCGGAAATAATATGATGTATATCTAAGGACTAAAGTATTTTTTATTACTCACATGGTTTATTCTACGAAGCTTATAATGCGTAATAAAACAATATACTTTAGTACCTTGATATACAAATAACTATTATTAGGCTAGAATAAAACAATCATTAAAATAGTTCCTTAATGCGACAATTTTGGTTTAATTTTAATCAACCTTATATGTGTTTCCTTAACAAATAATTTGGGACACCTGTATATTTTCTCAAAGAATATATAATAAATTATTTTGGTTCTATTAAAAAAATATTGTTTTAATATTACTATTTTTTTTATGAAATTTTAATAAATAAAAAGCAAGACCGTAGAAAAAAATACTCCATGCAAAACTAGTATGATTGCTGCTTGTGCTTCAACTTTCGTACTCGTTTTGCCAGCCTTGTTCTTGCATTACAATATATTATAACTCATTTATTTTAGTTTCAAACTACGACCAAAAACTTGTTCTACAGTTTAGAATTGTGGTACAGTTCCCTAAAAACAATCGAAGGCCATTTTGGATCTGGAGTTGCTACATATTTTAAATTTCTTCGCTGGATTTTTGTCATGAATCTTCTAATTTCAATTCCAGCTTTACTGTTTTTAATTGTTCCTCAAATTATTTATCATTCTTCTTATTCAACACCAGTGCAAGCTCAGCAAGTTTTTTTAAGGGATGAAAATAATCAGACAAGTACTCTGTCTCAATATCAAGCCAAAGATGCTTCATTTTCAATTGCAGATATTATTACTGGAGAGGTAAACATTTAGAGTTTGTTTCTCCTAGTTGATCCTCACGTCATCAATTGTAAAACATGTGATTCAAATTGGTGGGGAGAGGGGATTGATGACATCATCTTGTCGGGTGAAATCGTGTGATTTCCCAAGTAAATAAATGTCAAAATTTACAGTATTGTATACAAATAATAGATGAAATATTCAAAAAGAGTTGTAGATTAAACAAACGAAATTATCAACACACAATGAAGCACAAATTGTCGACTTCAAAATCATTTTAATAAATGACATATTCAATTTTTTTAAATATTTAAAAATATCCGTTACCGCGGTTACACTATTGATTTTCTATGACCGCTATGGAAAGTGACATTTTTCTCAAACTATACAGAGGGTTTAGTTTTGTTAGAATCCAGAAGATATTTCCTAAACTAAAAATATTAGAGAAAAGTTTTTCAAATAAAACTTATATACAGGTGAGTCATCGAAATTACAGAATTTATTCGTTTACTCAAGGAGCATAATGTAAAATTATTTTCACATATACAGGCTGTTGCATTATGGCTCGGCGAGAATTGTTTGCCTTTTTTAAATGAACGCCCTGTATATTTTTATATTTTTTCAATTGTATTTTGTTTATTTATACGGACATATCAATTTTGTTTTAGTTTTCCGCGGCGTTTCTAAGTTATTCCGTTTATTCTCTAAAAAAGACCAAATATACACATTGCTCTATAAAGACGTTCTGAAGTTATTTTAATAGTAAAAATTAAGAATTTTTTTCTGTACATCTATAACTATACTCTATGTTCACATATTTTTTTAAATGTAATTATACAGGGTGTTCAATAAAACGAATTCAATTTACTTAATTTCAAATGACTATAACTCGTCATTTTCAAATGGAACACGCTGTATTTTATAATTCATTTGGGTGTCTTTTTGTATTATCTTCATATTTTATTAAGGGTATCCTATGCCTAAAACCAATAATTTCGGAGATCTGTAAAACTTTTATATCTCGCGGGAAATAGGCGACTTTCTGCACTTGTTGCACAATGTACTATTCTATAGATAACACATATACTCCTGTGTAACTCGTACGATAATGAGATGTGTATACGACAAAGATGTAAGATAAGAGTTTAATGACGTGAGGATCAACTACGATAAATCGACTCTATATATTATATTATACATTCAATGTTATTTCTTTGCTTATTATATTTTATTTATACGTTTAGTTATTTTTTTAGGGATATTTAACGCAAACAACTTTATTTTATGGTTTCTATACTAACGACACAATAAGTCTAATTCCGCACACAATTTATAGTATTCCTTATGCCTATTGTTTCACGATGTTATTTTGTTATATTATTTCATTTTTCGTTTTATCTATCAGGTATATTTTTTTAAAGCTCCCTTAGCCATTTTTAATTTTTTTTTATATTACAGTATGGCTCGATCATATCGTAAAAGTTTTATTGAAACTTCGGGTGGCTTAAAAAATGTTTATGCCCATAAAATATTTTGTGGTTGGGATTTTGGAATTGCCACAAAAGAAGGGGCAGAATTGAAGTCTAAAGCTATTTATAATGAGCTAAAAGTAAGGGTAAAGCGGACTATGTAACCAAATTTAAATTAAAAATTATAAAATCAATAATTATTTATTATAAAATTATGTATAAATGTGTAGTTTTGATACAAATTGAAATAAAAAAAATATTTTAGCCACCATTCTTGTTACGTAGGCATGCGCAAACAAGAACAGTTTACACAGCTAAACAATAATTTTTGTAATAAAGTATTAAGATAAAAACGATATAATTTTTTTATATGTATTTTGAGGTTATATTAAATTATTAAAATTTTTAATTATTGTTTTTGGAAAACTGTTCACAAAAATATGATAAATATTTCGTAATTTTTCTTATAAAATTGACATTTTGCTAATTTTATTTCGACTGTCTTTTGTTATGGTGCTGCTTACGTCACATACCCCCACTTAAAATCTTTAAACTCGTTTTTTTCATAAACTATTTCGAGTTTGACAAAAGAAAAAATATGGGTATTTTATTTTTTGTTTAGAATTACAATTTGGTCACATAGTCTGAAAATAATTAATTTATATA
Source organism: Stenolophus ochropezus (assembly GCA_035578165.1). Lineage (NCBI taxonomy): Eukaryota > Metazoa > Arthropoda > Insecta > Coleoptera > Carabidae > Stenolophus > Stenolophus ochropezus. The sequence goes on along the minus strand of JAQOWZ010000008.1, from coordinate 33,826,446 downwards.
GTGTATAATTAATTTATTTTAGGAATTACTAAGTGATGAAAATCAAGAGACGGAAGATATGACGTTTATGTTTAAATTTTGGACAAAGACAATTCAAATTGTTGTGCATTTATTTATATTTTTACTGCTGGGCGGTACAGCGTTTTTGATGTGGAATTTACTTCAAAAACATCGCAATATAGTTGAAGATAATTCTTATTTAGGCAGTGCATCTGTTATTACTGCACTTGTTGTTACTATTATTATGACTTTTGGTCCATTTTTTTTCACGTGGATAATACAATACGAGGATTATAAAAATCCTAGAACTGTACTTTATATTTCATTGTTGAGAACGTTTTTATTAGAGTTGGTAGTTATTGGAGTTTTAATTACTTTTTGGTTGACGCAAAAATCAGAAAAACAGGAATGTTGGGAGACGTCTTTAGGGCAAGAAGTATATCGATTGATTTTAATAGATTTTGTTATTTCTGTGGTTTTTACTGCCTTTGTAGAACTAGTACGAGTTTTAATTTACAAGTAAGTTTGTGTTCATAGTCAAATGAAATCCTTAAAAATTGTGAAAAAAATGACGATACCCTACACAAAAAATAAGCTGAGTACCGCACGCCTTCGTGGATACCTGTGTCTACCACAGTGGGTCAGAAAAACAGCAAACACTTCTGAGTGCTCTAATTCTTGATCCACTGAAACCAGACCACAATCCAGAGCAGCTAAAACTACTCCAGAATGTGCTCTAGTTTTAGTAGGCCAAGAATTGATCGCACACCTTCGTGGATACCTGTGTCATACCACAGTTGGTCAGTAATTACAGCAAACACGTCTGTGTGCTCTAATTCCTGACCCACTGAAACCAGAACAGCCAAATTTGCTCCGGTTTCAATAAGCCAAGAATTAGAGCAGACCTTCTAAATGCTCTAATTCCTGATCCACTGAAACCAGAGCATAATCCAGAGCGACTAAAACTGCTCCAGAATATGCTCTGGTTTCAGTAGGCCAAGAATTAGAGCAAAAATTTCTGAGTGCCCTAATTCTTGATCCACTGAAAACCAAAGTACAATCCAGAGCAGCCAAATTTGCTCCAGAATGTGCTCTGGTTCCAGTAGGCCAAGAATTGGAGCAAATTCTTCTTAGTGCTCTAATTCTTGACCTACTGAAACCAGAGCATAATCCAGAGCAGTCAAATTTGCTCTAGAATGTAGTTTGGTTTCAGTAAGTCAAGAATTAAAGCAGACCTTTTGAGTGCTCTAATTTCTGACCCACTGAAACAAGAACATAATCCAGAGCAGCTAAATCTGCCCCAGAATGTGCCCTACTTTCAGCAGACCAAGAATTGGAGCAAACTCTTCTGAATGCTCTAATTCTTGACCTACTGAAACCAGAGCACAATCCAGAGCAGCCAAATTTGCTCCAGAATGTGCCCTGGTTTCAGTAGGCCAAGAATTAGAGCAAACACTTCTGAGTGCTCTAATTCGTGACCCCCTAAAACCAGATCACAATTCAGAGCAAGTAAATCTGCCCCAGAATGTGCCCTAATTTCAGCAGGCCAAGAATTAGAGCACACGCTAAAGCGTGCTCCAATTCCCGGCCGGCTGAACTAGACCACCTTCAGAGCATGAGATGCCCTGGAAGGCGGTCTAGCCAGACTACCAGGCAGGACGGAGACCCAAAGACCCACTACCGCCCCGTCGCCCCGCGGTACGGGACTGAGTGCTAGCGTCTCAGAATCCCCGGTATATCCTCAACGCTTTTACCGGCCATATGGATTCCTATTGGCTGATATTCAATCTGTAATTGTGACTGAACTAGTGGGAATTTTAAAATGAAAATTTGTATGCATAGGTATTTTGATGCGAGGAATTAATTGGTAATATTTTTAAGGCTGTAACTCACACCCATTTTAGGGTTCCATGAATACATTTTTCAGGATTTCATTTGACTCCTCAAAATATATTTAAATTAGTTAACTTTATTTTTGTTTAAGATATGTTTGGCACAAAATAGGAATGTCCGAATTTGACATAGCAAGCAACACTTTACAAATAATATACAACCAAACCCTATTCTGGGTAGGATTTTATTTCTCGCCTCTGTTACCGGTGGTTGTAACTATAAAGTTTTGGTGTACATGGTACTTAAAACGTTTAAGTTGTCTCCACTTGTGTAAACCATCCTCAAAGTCTTGGAGGGCAGCACAAACCCAAACAATATTTTTGGTTACAACTTTTTTGGCTCTTTTTGCAGTTGTCATTGTTCATGGATACATCATAACTCAGTAATGATATTTACAATTAATTTGTACATATTTTAATATATTTTTTTTTAGAAAAAGGACGTCTAAATGTGGTCCATTTCAAAGTTATGAATACATGTATGAAATGGTTATTAACGATGTTTTACAAATTCAGAAAGATCATGGTTTTATGAAGTTTTTGGTATATTTGACTAAGCCTGGAGTTATTATGGGACTTTTGATAATTATGAGGTAAAAAAAAAGCTGTACCTACTAGTGAAAAAAAATCCCTGTACATACTAATATTTTTTAGTGTACGAGTATATTACCTACACGCTAAATCCAAAGCACAAAGAAGTATGGTTGAAATCTTAAGACAAATGTTAGTTGTTGAGGCTAAAGATAAAGAATTTTTACTGACAAATATTTCTAGAATTACTGATGGAAGTAAGTACTGTATTTATAATCAAAAACCCCTTTTAATAGGGTTCGTTCATATTGGTAATATTACATAAAAACATGGTTTAAAAATTAAATTTTTGTTACTATATTTTTTTATTTGTACATTATTATATGCATTTTCAAAATTCTAGAAGAATCTATTTTTCTTTTAGGGTGGATCTATAATTTAGATCGAAACCAACATACTTACACCGAACCAAGTAATACTTGGAGTTACAGTCAAGAAGAAAATATAAGACGATTACCCAGATATAATTTTAACAATCAAAATCATAATGAAGGTATTGTTGTACTTATTTTTTGATTGTATTTAATTATTATTGTTGCAGAAATAAATTATGAGAATCCAAATTTGAAGTCCAGAAGAAACAGAATGTGATTTACGTGCAATAAAATAAATTATATATTTATTATTTGTAGTAGTAGAAAAAATGTAATCCAACTATAAATCTATTCTAATAAATTCATCAAATTAAAGTGTTTTACTGTGATTTTTTTACATAGAAAATTATCTAGTGCACTATTTCCAATGATTTAAATATAAAATTGTATTTCCATTCTTGAATTATCCCGAAAATACCAATTTTTCGTCGAAATATTTTGGTTTTTTAATTTATTCTATTTTAATACATATTAAGTCTGTTATATAAACTTTATTTGCTTAAATATTACCTTTAAAATTGGTTTATTTATGTACAAACTCAAGATGAAGCAGTTACAAAAGTTGTTGATTCTCTAAATTTGTTTATATTTCGCTGAAACTGAAAATTATTGAAAAACAACTGATTTTTTACTGAAAATTTTAGAAATTTTCGTCATTTTATTTTTAATGTATTTTGATAAACCTCGTTGCGCTGATTCCAAATTTTCCAACAGAATTTAATTATCTCTTTTCTTTCCTGAGATATTTGACCTCAAAGTTGCACCTCAAAAAAGTGTGTTTTTTTAGTATATCTCAAAAACGAGTAGAGATACAATCTGAAAGATTTCACCAGTCGATTCTACGCGCAAAGTTACATAAAGAAATGTTTTCTCTGCGTATACGTCCTTTGGAACGATTTGGTGAAAAATGAGAAAAACGAAAAAAACGGAATTTCAGGTTTTCGGTCGGAAACTTTTTCTCTTCAAAATTTATTATTTTCTGGACTTAAGTAGATATGAATATGCTGATTCCAAATTTTCAAACCGATTTCAATTATCTCTTACCGTTCTCGAGATATTTGCGTTCAAAGTTGGACCTGAAAAAAACGGTTTTTCAGCAATATCCCTGAAATGAGTCCAGATACAACTTTGGCGACCTCACCAATCGATTCTACTCGCAAAATTACATAAGTGTACCAATTTTCAGATTTTTATTCCAACGGATACAATTTTTAGATCGAAAAAACGAAAATGGCCAAAATCGAAAAAAACGCCTGATGAACCCCTTGCGATTTTTTTCGATTTTGGCCATTTTCAGTTTTTCCTTTCTAAAAATTGTATCCATTGCAATAAAAATCTGAAAATTGGTACACTTATGTAATTTTGCTCGTAGAATCGATTGGTGAGGTCGCCAAAGTTGTACTTCTACTCATTTCAGCGCTATTCCTGAAAAACCGGTTTTTTCAGGTCCAACTTTGAACGCAAATATCTCGAGAATGGTAAGAGATAATTGAAATCGGTTTGAAAATTTGAAATCAGCATATTCATATCTACTTAAGTCCAGAAAATAATAAATTTTGGAGAGAAAAAGTTTCCGAGCGAAAACTTGAAATTCTGGTTTTTTCGTTTTTCTCATTTTTCACGAAATCGGTCCAAAGAACGTATATGCGAAGAAAACATTTCTTTATATAACTTTTTGAGTAGAATCGACTGGAATAATCGTTGAGATTGTATCTCTACTCATTTTTGAGATATACCCAAAAAATATACTTTTTTGAGGTGCAACTTTGACGCCAAATATCTCAGGAACGAAAAGAGATAACTAAATTCTGTTTGAAATTTTGGAATCAGCGCAACGAGATGTATTAAAATACATTAAAAATAAAATGTCGAAAAATTTGAAAATTTTCAGAAAAAAATCAGTTGTTTTTCAATAATTTTCAGTTTTAGTCAAAAATGTATGAAAATAGAACTTCAGCGACTTTAGTAATTAATTCCTCTAATGTTTTTTTACAAATAAACAAAATTTCAAGACAATATTCAAGCAAATATAATTTACAGAACAATTGTTCCAAAATAAATTCTGTTTTGTTTCAACTAAACACATTACCACGTGATTAATTCTATTGTTTCTCACAAGATGGCGTTACTATCGCCTACCCTTACCTATATTCTTAAAAATAAATGACAAGGAATGGCAGGAAAGATAGGATTGCAATAATTACAATGCAAATATAAAATTTATTGCTAATAAATACATCGTTGTGTTGCTATATCACAGATTATTACGTATTTATTTATCCAGTTCTATCCAACCAGCTACCATATTACCTACGTCGATAGCAGAGCGTAAAACAAATGCATGATCAAACTTCCGGGTGCACAGTTCCGCATTAATTCCCGGGAATTTATCCTTGATTTTATAATAATAAGAGGCTGGAGCCCAATTATCTTTAGGAGCATAATAAAGCTTTATTTTATCCAAAACAGGAATTACTAATTGTCGATCTATTTCACGAACTAATTCCATTTCATCATAGGCCATATAGAAAACATTTTTCAAAACATCCGGATCAATCAAATCAATAGTAGCCGGAATATTATAACTAGGAATTCCGGTTATTTTAAAATAAATTAGAATGAGGAATGACTGAATGTATTCTGGGAATAAATTAAATACCCAAGATAAGAAGAAAATAAGAAACGTTATATAAGATATAATTCCCGTTAAGAATTTTCCATTCGCTGTCTCTAACATGTCTTCAATAGTAGGAAAGAGAAAATAAGATTTAACCACTCTAGAGTTAATATCTGGTTGTTGAAGAAGTTTAAGGCTGATGTAAGAACCAACGGAATGGGCCACTAAAAAGACTTTAGCGTCCTCAGGAACGTATTTGCGGAAAAACTCCACCTAGTACATAACCTATTAATTTCACAAATACACTTTTATAGCCTTTCCGATTGGGATGCACTTCATAAGTATCGAATTTATTTCGCAGTTTAAACTTCAATGTTTCGTGGTTTTTGCTGTTAAATTAAAGCTCGAAAGTAATAATTCCCATATTACTTTCATGAACGTGTGGTCGTAGAAAAAGTATAGTGTGCCACTCGTGCAGAATCACCTATTTCCCACCTTGTGTGATTCCCCCACCTAGCGGGAAATAGGCGACTTTCTGCACTTGTTGCACAATATACTATTAATGACTACTGGAAGAAATTAAGAATATTTTTACAAAAGTATTATGTAACAAAACTACAATTTAAAGTTTTATTTGAATATACGATAGGTTTTTCCCTCGGTTTTTCCTTTGCCGTTCATTTTTAATTGTATTAATTTTTTAACTTTATACAAAATGTTATTACAGAAATATTAAACATAATCCATAAATATCGTTAAAAAATCGATGTTTTTCTCGATATATCAAAACGTGTACATTTAAAAAATCGATATTTCCCTTTAAAAATATCGATGTTTTTGGACCTACTTAAAATCATTTCATGTTATACAATCAAATTCAAAGTCCTCCAGTCAATTGTTTTCTACTTAGAATTAAAAAAAAATCGGAATAAAGAGAAAAACAATTAGTACATTTCATAGAGAAGTAACGCAAAATTAACATGCAATATATAAAAAATTTATATATTTTTTACTTTAATAAAGTAATTAACCTCGAAGGGGATTTGAACCCCAAAAGCCCCCTCGTTGGATGCGCCACTGCCGTCTCTACCCGTAGAGCAGTTTTTTTTAATTTTCTCAACCAAAAAGAAGCGAATAATTCAAATATGCAAGAAATGATTACTTAAAAACATTACTTGAATCAAGAAATGAAAGAGGAAAGTATTGACAATATGTTAAAACAATAACAAAAAAGGCCAAAAGTCAAGTATTTTATCATTAAAATAATAAACAAGTACACTAATGATAAAGTGATAATTAATGTTAATATGAAAGAAAATAGTATAAAGTGTAATTAAGAGTAAAAGTGATACTCGAGTGATACTTTGTGACGAGCGTAGAAATTTGCACTTTAATCCGATGATACATTCTATTTTTTCTTCAAACGTAAATATGTTAAAAATTCTTTACTACTTGCCATTATAATAATTTAATCTTCTTCAAACGTAAAAAAGTGACAGTAATTTCTACGCAGCTAAAGGAGAAATAGCTACTTATACGCTGCCGGAGTAGAAATAGCTACTTCTACCTGTGGCGTAGAAATTAAATTTCTACCTTGTGAATCAAGTCACAAAACATGACTTTTATAATGTTTGAATATAAAAATTATTCTTATAAGTTTAATATAAAAATGTTAAACTAATTCTTCAAAAAATATAGGTGTACGTTTTAAGAAGCTAACCATTGGGATCTCGAGAATCGTAAGAGATACGAAGACGGTTAAATTGGGGCAAAGTTGCCCATTTTAATCATGGCCTTGTTTAATTCATACAAATTTCTAATTTGCACAGTATAGAGACACTTTTCTAATGAAGAATTGACAGCGATCCTAAAAATTTTTATAGCTTGTACACTTTTCACGAAATTCATATCAACTTTCAATTTTTAAATGGAGTTTAAAGTTGTCTTTAGTACTGTTAAATATAGATTTTTTCTCTTTCCAACGATATAAAACTCGTGAACATTAAAATGAAAATAAACTAAGAAATTACAAAATTACTTATTTTATTCATTTCAGTCAAGTGTGCTTTGGAAACAATCGAAAATCTTTTGTTTCAAACAAAATTAGGACTAATCAATTCAAAAAATTTGAGGACCGCTGACAATTCCTCGTAAAAAAAGTGTCTGTAGAATGTACAAACTAGAAACTTGTATGAATTGAAACAATAAAGTTATAAGTTAAAAAGTAAATTTGCCAAAATCAGTTTTTTGCTGCTAATGCGACAACTTTGCCCCAATTTAACCAACTTAGTATCTCTTACAGTTTTTGAGATCCCAGTGGTTAGCTTCTTAAAACGAACACCCTGTATATAATATATGTTTATTGGAATATTTATTTGGCAGTACAAGACCAAATTTTGTTTTTACATACATAGTAGACAAAAAAATTACCCGTATTATTTATTGATTTATTATTCGTACTTCACAAGAAAATAATTATCAAACATTTGGTGGAGGGATGCTGTGACGTCAGCATATCCATTCTCCAGAATATTAAATTGTTAATAAGTACATAATTTTTTTAATGAGGATATAGTGATTAGTTTTAATATTTTATTTCGAGTACATTCAGTGCATCCCAATCGAAACCGCTTTTATAAATTACTAACCTTATGATCAACTTGCCCCTGTACGCTGTATAACTTTTCATTTCCATCTAACAACGGAACAACAATATTTGGGTTTATTTTCTGATGGCCGGCGTGTCCCAGTACCCAAACTGTTAACCCCAACTTCTTGTGCAGAGTTTCTACAAATTTTCTATAATAGGTAGTTACTCCCGGATTCCCCGGTATAACTACAACTATAGTTTCATTTTTTTGCGGTGTTTCTTCGATCCACCGACCCCAAGTTTCAACAACTGTAGGCACTTGGTTGATTTCAACAATAGCTCGATGCATCTTACACTGATTTGAACAATTTGCACATATACGAACGATAATAAATGATCTTTCGTACTTTAGACGGACAGATAAACCATGATACCTTGTTAAAAATTTAAGTAATCATGATCTTCCCACTTTTATACTTGACCATGACCATTGAAATGCATATTTAATCACTCATATGATAACACAGATTTCTTTAAATTCATATTTATTTATTATTCACTTTAATTAACACAATTTATTACAAAACAACAAACAATACTTTTACGCCATATATGACAGTTGAACAACGAAAAACAACATTTCAATAAACCAAATTCTCATAGCGTCTAATTATTATTAATATTAAATTTAATAAAACATATCTTATTGTTAAACACACTTTATTAATATTTATATTTAAAACAGTTATATTAAAATAAAAAAAACATACATGTAAATTTAAATCTAGTCGAGCAAGGACAAAGATATTCAGAATGAAGTTTATTAAAGCGCGGTAAATACAAAGTATAAAAGAAGGCATTGAAATGTTTCTCTTCATTTAAATGTCAAATACGTCAAAAATATTTGAATGGGTATTATAAATTTTATAAATAAATCTAAATTTAATAACAATGAACAAACAAACACGTTCAATTGGAGTAAATACAGACATAAATTTCCAAAATAATAAATGCACGTGTTGTCAGGATTCCTGTGGAAAATATAATTTTATTCCTTGCTTTTTACCTTTTCCATATCCAATATGTAATTGTGCCATGTTCCCTTGCTTTCAAAAGAATATAATGGATATAAGCCAATGCAATTCTCATTTTTGCTTGCAAAATTGTTTATCAAATTCTACATGCAAAAATTGTTCTAATAAAAATTCTACTAATTCTGAAGAAAAAATAGACATATCTCAATCTTCTTCCAAAGAATTTTCCGACCCCAATATAAAGGAATGTAATATTGAAGATCCAAAAATTTCAAAATTTGCAGATGAGTATTTAGAAACAAATAGTAATTATTTATTTAATATTTATTGCATTATTTAATGCTTAAAATTTAAGGACAATATAAAGAACGAAGTAGATATGAAGAAATAAATCCTACAATAAACCATTTACTAAAACCAACTCCTCAAGAAAATGAAGATTCTGAAGATTGTTCCGAGTCAGACAATGAAGATTTAACTGAAGATAGTGTCTCAGGAAAAACTGTCGTACATATATCTCCAAAAGGTGATATACTATTCTAGTAATTCTTATTTATAATAAGAGACTTTCAGATATGAATGACAGAGTACCTACGAGAATAAATCTTCCAAGTCAAAGATCTTCAAATAAGAATTCTGAAGCTGAAATGTTAATGATGATTAAGGCGTTAGTAAATAATCAGTATAGTAATAGTTCTCCCCATTTGAATAAGCTTTTAAATCATATTGGTATGTACATAAAAAAATATGTTCTATAGTCTATTTTTTATAAGAACGGATTGTTGATCAAACTTCTCCTATCTTCACACTTCGTTCTTATAAGAAATAGACTATAATTTTCCTAGATCTAGAATTATTCTCAGCTCTATAATACACCCAATTCACTAACATTTAGAGTAAACACATCAACCTGCTTTAATTCTGACTCAGTGAAACCAGAAGTCAATTTAGAGCACACAATTTGTATAAAAATTAGAGGGGCCCCCAAAATTTTACACAAATAGTAAATTAATTCAATGTTAGAGGAAACAGTAAATAATATGGCCATTTTATTATAGAGAGCGATTTATAAAAATTATTGATTGTGATAAAATAGTGTATAAGCAAAAAAAAAAAAATATTTGAATATTTTCATATTTATACACGTTTTTCCCATCCCTCTAGTGGAATTTATTTGTACTACCACGAAGTATACCGAATATGCACGAATATAGAAAACACAAACATGGAAAATGATTATATTATATTATATTATATGAATTCCTAAACTGTGCAGATATTGTTTTGGACTCTATTTCTTATAAATAAATTCTTATAAAAGGAATACAAAACTAATAATTAACGTCGAATAGATCCTCTAATTAAATTAATTGGCAGGGCCTAAATTGCGCAGTACAGTGTACGCAGAAGTCAGCTTTACACGTTACAAATTAAGAAATGTGAAACAATTCTGCTTGTCTTTGCAGTGAAGTTAATACTATTTATAATATTAATTTCAAATAAGATAATAATAAATATATTTGACAGAGATACGAATGCAAACAGCAAACTAAACAGCATCTATTTAAAAACGAAATACCAATAGCAATGTTTTATTCAAATTTACCGCTCGTTAGTGGGAAGAGTTTCTTGTGCATCTGTTCGGCGTCCCAAGAATAGTTACCTTTCTCTCAGATAAATCTTTATAATAATTTATTTCTCGTGTATTATTAAAAATAAAAATATTCGTGGTTAATATTTTTATTGGAACATTAATATATTATAAAAAATAAAAAAATATGTTGCTTTTCCATTAATTTATTTGTTGTTTAGGCTCAGAAGACCCTGGAAAACGTCAACAATCCCGAACACATTTACAACAAAAATAAATTATAAAATTGTATATTGTATAAATAAAACCATACAAATTTAATCATCAAGTTGACACAATGAAGCAACTCCTCTGTTAATCCAGTGCTTTTCGGATTTAACGGACGGTATTTCCGTGTACATTACAAAGTTAGTAGAATGTCCAGTCGTTGATAAAACTCCTCTTCTCGCACTAGTTTTGTAAATGGGACAGTGATAGCATTGCCTAGGCACATAATCTTCCATTTTCGCTGGCTTGAACCACATTATTGGAATGGTATCGAATAGAATCTTCGGGAACGACTCGTTCAGACAGGCTAATTGCCTGTCCCAGCGTGCTCCCTCGAGGAATAAACCCTAAGGGGTATTATTTTAAAATGGGGTATGTGACCAAAAATTTTTTGTTTACATATATGATACTACACAAAAATTAAATACCTGTTTTTTAAATAGATTAATTATCAGTAGTTTACGAAAAAAAAAATATTAAAAATTTGGAGAAGGGATTGTGAAGTCAGCGTGAAAAAAAAACAGTCTACTTGTCTTCTTCCACAATTCTAACATGCTAACGTCACATATCCCTTCTCCAAAATATTATAATAATAATTATATTATTGTAAATTAATGTTTAGTTTTTGCTATTATAAAAAAATTCTATACAGCGTGTAACACAAAACAGACCAACGCCATTATTTTCTTTATTATTATAGATACAAAAAAATACTACAGAATAAAGTTGGAGAAGACCAAGGAGTACATTCTATTAGAGAAGAAAATATTTATTTAATCAGAGGTTCTCAAGTTACAACACAAAGTTAATTTTTTACAAATGGAATTACACATATTGTTTATGTCTATTCGATAGCATATTTTTTTCTGAATTCAACTTTATTCTATAGAATTTTTTTGTAACTATAATAATGAAGAAAATAATGGCGGTAGTCGTTTTTGTGATAACACCCTGTATATTTTATGACATACTGAAATTCGAATATGGTCACATACCCCATTAGGTTAAAGTGTTATGTAATACTTACATCAATAAATATATAATCCTCGTTTATTTTTTCTTGAGCAAACTATATTATGTGTTATTAAATGTTTACAAAAATATTGTATGATATATGGTACTTACTTGTAAAAAATCTTCATACTGTACAGTATGTGCTACAAAAAACTGGTCCCATTCTTTTATTGGAATTGTTTTAGTAGTACCAGTTGTTCGTAACACAATGTCTGTATCCGTTTGCGGCATGTACTAATGTTTATTGTTAATAATTGAATAATGTTTTTCACTACTAGTCTAGAAATCCATCATTATTTTACCTTTATTTGACATGAGATTTTTTTTTCACTATCGTTTACTTAGTAAATTGGTGACCTAGGTCAATATAAATATAATAAATTATGATTGTCCTAGGTACATAATGTAAACTGTCACTGTCACAAATCATGGATATGAAAGTAGCAATCACAAATCACTGTGATTCAAAAGTAGCAGTTCGCACCTCGGGATACAATCTTAGCGCTAGGTCAATAATGATAGTCTTCTCAACCTTGGTGTATAATTAGGGTGAAGTGTATAATTTAGCAATAACTTACTTTTATATAACACCCATCTTCTGGTAGTTGTCTTGGTTCCAATCTTTCATACTGTGTTATGTTGAACTCAAATCTAAGTAAATCTATAGATATTTTGTGTTTTCTAGAATAGTTTTGTAAGACTCCAGTCAAAAAAGATTGAGTGAAGTAAAAACCAGATAACCAGAAAACAATTGGTGGACCTTTATCTATCCATACTTGAAGAAACTTTAATCTGAAAAAAATTTTTGTATTAAAATTTGTTTTCAAAATTAGAGACGTATACATTTTATCCTCCACACATATTATATTGCTCGACTTTGTATCTTTCAAACATTCAATTTTGCACATCTTTTATCGTGCACATTTTTAATTCGCGGAGAAAAGTTATATTACATATATATTATCTTGCGCACATTTTATCTTCCATTCATTTTATGTTCCATACAGTTTATCTTCGCCAACGTTTCATCTTTAAAACATAGTAATTATACCCTGCATTCATTTTATTGTCCAGGCAATTAGCATACATATAATTAGATAAAATATTCAGTGTTAAATGTTTCGGAAGATAAAATATGTAAAAGATAAAATGTGTGGAACATAAAATGAGAGGAAGATAAAATGTGTGGATGATAAAATGATTTGGAAGATAAAATGTGTGTAAGATAACATTTTTCGCGAATTAAAAGTGTGGAGGATAAAAGGTGTGCACGATTAAATGTGTGCAAGATACAATGTCGAGCAATATAACATGTGTAGAAGATAAAATGTATACGCCTCTAAAATTAGCTATACCTTTCGATCAAATCAACCACGTAGCTACCCAGTGGTTTTAGACTTGGGTATGACTTTCCCATCCAAGCTTTTGGAACCTTACCAACCGTCAAACAATAATTTACATCTTGTAAGACATCTGACATGACTACAAGACCCTTTAAGGCTTTAATTATATCCCTTAAAGTCCGTTTAACAACTACTGTTAGTCTGTTAAACCTGATTAACTCCTACAAGAACAAATAGATAGAAAAGGCTTTCAAAATATTTTGGGGATATACCTGTTTGAGAACAGTATTCATAGAATTTGTATACATAACTGGGTACTGTTTGGCAACTGTATCTATGTCGAAAAGTTCTGGGATTTTCTTTAAAATATCAGCAGCTAATTCTGCAGTAACATCATCTGATCCTTTGCTGCTGCCTCCAGCAGTAATTTGAGTTTGAGTCAAAAGCACTCCTTCTAGTAACTGTTAACACAAATAAAAAAATGCATGAATCTTCTATCAAAAGTTACTATCACTATTCACACAAAAGCTACAAGTAAATTCGTAATAATGGTTGCTATTTTATGTTGCCACTTTTGTTATATAGTATATTTCGAATCAATATAATAAATTTTGTAAATAATTTTTGCTTAACAATAGGTATTTCAAGTTATTTGATTTTCCAATACAGTCGATTCCGTTTGATTGAGCTAAGTCATAAAAAATGAAATGCAAATAATAAAATAATTCATAATTGAAATGTCTAATAGGGATAACATTTCGCTTAATTGAAACAGTAACGGTGATTTTGATCTAATTACATTAGGGCAAGAATTAGAGTATTGTATAATGAGTGAATACCCTTCTCACAAGTAGTAAACATTACGGTGACTGATTTTTACGGAGGGTAATTTTGATATAATTGCATTGGGGCAAGAATTAGAGTATTTCACAGTGAGTGAACACCCCTCTGTCAATTAGTAAACTTTACAGTGACTGGTTTTTATGGAGGATGATTTTGAACTAAATAAATTAGGGAAAGAATTAGATTACTTTATAGTGAATGAGCACCCTTTTCTCAAGTAGTAAACATTACAGTGATTGGTTTTTATGGAGGGTGATTTTGAACTAATTTTATTAGAGCATGAATTAGAGTACTTCACAGTGAGTGAACACCCCTCTCTCAAGTAGTAAATATTACAGTGACTGGTTTTTACGGAGGGTGACTTTAAACTAAATACATTAAGGCAAGAATTAGAGTACTTCACAGTGAGTAAGCACCCCTCTTTCAAGTAATAAACATTACAGTGAGTGATTTTTACGGAGGGTGACTTTGATCTAATTATATTAGATCAAGAATTAGAGTACTTCACTGTGAGTGAGCACCCCTCTTTCAAGTAATAAACATTAGAGTGACTGGTTTTTACGGAGGATGATTTTGATCTAATTATATTAGGGCAAGAATTAGAATACTTCACAGTTGGTGAGCACCCCTCTCTCAAGTAATAAACCTTACAGTGACTGGTTTTTACGGAGGGTAACTTTGAACTATTTATATTAGGGTAAGAATAAGAGTACTTCACAGTGAGAGCGCATCCCTCTTTCAAGTAATAAATATTACAGTGACTGGTTTTTACGGAGAGTGACTTTGATCTAATTACATCAGGGCAAGAATTAGAGCATTTCACAGTGAGTGAGCACTCCTCTCTTAAGTATATCTATTTCTACATGAGACGAACTATAGGTTATATCATACAATTGCAGTTTCTTGGTTGTCCTTTGTTATATCTGCATTATCGTGCAATCCATAAACTTCAGGCATTGGTATAATTGGTAGAATTTTAATATATTCAACAACACTTTCATAGTCTGACTTGGTTGGAATGTAATAGAAACCACTTGGTGATAATTTATACCCAGGTACAAAAATAGTTTCCGGGCAATAGTACAGAGTTAATAAAGACATTAACAATCTTCTGTCTTTATCATCTGTCACTCTTCCTCCATAGTTACATTCGCCTGTTAGGTACAATAAGGCATCAAATGGTACTTCAGCATAGTCGTTCAGAAACATCTACAACAATATTTTTAATCTCAAACCAATCAATTTACAAGCAACAATACTTGAAGTTGAAGGACACTTATGCGTAAGTCAGATTCGTTAAATTCATAAGGGATATTCCATCCCAAAGGACCAAACTTTCTTCGTTCTTGTACTACAGCATGGAAAAAGCATAAAGCAAATAATAAAGTCTGCCATTCTCTCCAAGAAGGACAGCTTTCGAAAAACTCCGGGTCTGAAATTGGGTCGGACATGTATGACCTTAGAAGGTTTTGGCGAAGACCTTTCGGTGCTTCATTTGTCATTTTAATGCCTAAAATATTTGTAGTTATTGTTGTGTTTATTTAAGTGAGGCAGAGTCAAATGAAAATCTTAAAAATATATAGAATTAAACTTTCACCTTTCAGGGCATCTGAAGCCCTGAAGGAGATCTAGTTCAGTCAGTCGAGAATTGGAGCATCCTTCATCGTGTGCCTCTAATTCTTGGCCTGCTGAAATTAGGGCACATTCTGGGGCAGATTTAGTTGCTCTGGTTTTAGTGGGTCAAGAATTAGAACACTCAGAAGAAGTGTTTACTGTAATTTGTGACCCAATGTGGTAAGACACAGGTATTCACGAAGGCGTGCGGTAGTTAAATCTTCTATAGAATGTGCTCTGGTTTCAGTGGGTCAGGAATTAGAGAACTCAGAAGTGTTTGCTCTAATTCTAGTTCTACTGAAATCAAGGCACATTCTGGAGCAGATTTAGCAGAATTAGACAATTCTATCGTATTTGTTGTAATATTTTTTTTCTTGTAATTTTATGTTTTGATTTTACCCTCAAGAATATTTTGAAAAAATAAAAGATTCGAATTATAACAAGATATATAATGTAAACAACGTCAATGTCACGGTATCTAGAAGACGAAAATAAAAACATCAAGATCATTGTTAAATTCAGATGTAGTAATGAAGAAACAACAAGTACTGGGTATCAAGTGACGAAAGAAGACATAGGCTTTCAGGAAAAGAAGAGGAATATCTGAGGTATCTAAGAAGAAGATAAGAAGCGAGAAAAGCGTACTACGAAAAAGATTGGTATTCTACGGTACAAATAGAAAGACAATGCATAAATGTAGAATAACAACAATAACAGCAAAATAAAATAAAAAATAGAATGATAACAACAGATATGAACTAATATAAATAACATCAATACCACTGAATCTTCTGGACGAATAGAAAATCATCAATATCTAGTGACGAAAGAAGACATAGGGTTTTGTGGAAATGGACAGGATTCTCATAGGCATCTAAGGACATCCTGCAGGTTAAGAAAAGAAAGGAGAAAAGATGTTTTATTAGAAGATTTGAGGTCAGGACAAGATTGGACGAAAGAAGTAACTAAGTAAGTAAAGTGGAAGGTTTAATGTTAATGTAAATAATTGGCAAAAATAATCAGAAAAACTGTCAATTTCTGAAAACTGGTAACATTTGATTTGCCGTATCCTCTTACTTCCTAGACTAAGACGATTTGGTTTATTTTATTAGAAGATAAAAAAAATGAATTGATTTAACAATTTCTTCAATTAATTTTGTTTAACATTTTCAAGATTTTCTTTGACTCTGCTACTTATTTTTGATTACCATTCTGTAAAATTGATACTGGGAACGCTTTACTAGGATAGCTAGTCAACCACAGACGAAAAGATTGATGAGTATTTTCCGGTATGATAACTTCATCGCAAATTCTGTCCAATTCTCTCATCCAACTTTCGGCTAGATGACAATTTTGTAAGACTACCCAATGTCCTACCTTCAGGGCATTATCTATCATAGCTGACGCAATTGGTCCTTGACCTTGACCAAGGGAAATGGTTTTCACCATGTGTCTTTTAAAGTGCATGTCTGTTGCAAAGCGAAGAAGACCTGCCATAGGATCTGAACCTGGAGATAAGATGAAGATTAAAGGTGAACAGCAGTTGCTGTCTTTGTAGCACTCTTCTAAGTTGAAAGGAGGTGGTTCAACAAAGTATTTGCCCATTTCTTCAATTATATATGACTAGGAAAAAAATAATTAATTAAAAGTTAAAAATGGAGGGGGGGGGGGGGGACTTGTCTTACTTGGACAGCAGGTACAACTTTGTCAGGTCGTATTACTTTTAAAGCTATAAGTCTTAATAATCCTTTTAAACTATGATAAGGATTAGGAAAAGGAATTTCGTGTGGATTTAAAGAATCATAATAGTCCTTCCAATCGTCAATATTTTTTTGAAATGATTTCCTCAAACCTTCCAATCTACAACAGATATCAATAAAATTATGTACATTATATGATAAAAACGATACTACTATTAGAAAAATAATTATAGTTAGTGCACTTTCAAAATCCATATAAAAATTTGCGGTAAACTTTAAAATGATCATCAATCATTTCTTCATGTATGTGAAATATAAAGATTCTTTAAGTACAGCTATTTAAAAAAATAATAGAATAAATGTATAAAAAGACAGTATTTTTTTATAGAAATTTGAATAACAGGAAGTTTAACTTTAAAATAGTAATGAACGTGTTGTACTATTATTTTGAAATTTAAGAATTTATAATAACATCTCCTTATAAAAGAAATATACGAAAAACTCCGAAATTGGTTTTAGGCATATGATACACTTAATAATATATGAAGATAATATAAATTTGAAAATGTCGAGTTATAGTCATTTGAAAGTGGGTAAATTTGATTCGCTTTACACCCTGTATAATTACATTTAAAAAAAAATATGTAAGAACATAGATTATAGTTACAGTTATACAGAAAAAAAAATCTTAATTTTTTACTATTAAAATATCTTCAGTACGTTTTTATAAAGGATTGCGTGTGTTTGGCCATTTTTAGAGAATAAACGGAATAACTTGGCAACGGAAAACTAAAAAATATAAAAATAAATGGGGTGTTCCATTTAAAAAATTGCAAACAATTCTTCCTGAGCCGTATTGCAACACCCTGTATATTTGAAAATAATTTTACGTTGTTCTCCTTAAGTGGACTAATAAATTCTGTTAATAAATTTATACTGTATTTCTAACGACAACGAAGATATCGAAGACGGGCATTTCGATGACTTATCCTTTATACCTTATAAGCTACTCATTAATAAAAAATAAATAGTACCCTGGAACGCCACTAGCTCTGACGCATTCAGCCCAAGACTTCTCAGACAACCAATCAGGAGCCGGATTCTTCACGGTATTTTGAAGAGCAACACCTCCTGTTAAGAAAAACGAAAAGGCCTCTTCGTTTATTTGACCTTGGTATCGCTTAATTCCAGTACATAGTACCAGAGAGAAGATTAGCTTGTCTTTTTCGAACAAGGATCTACAGATATTTCGATAGATGCTTCCTGTGAAATGGTCATTCAAGCTTTTTAATCGTAACTTTAGATCCGGATTTTTGTCGCTTTGTAAAATAGATTGGTTGTATAACATTATAAACCATAGTAAAGAGTATTGATACATAGGATCAATGTTTGTAAGTTCGCTTATACAGAAGAATAACGCTGCAGCATGCTTTGATGCTAAAATGTATTGATTTCTAGCTGTATCTATTTCTACTTCTGTTATGGCTGATATTTCTTGCTTAGCTTGAATTTCTTCCGACAGGATTTTACTGGAAGACAAAATCTTAATCGCTGTTTCATCTTCCAAGATGTTTCCTTCACTAGTCGACAAGATTTCAAGAATCTTATCTTCAATTTCTTTCAACATCTTCTTATTTGCAGCACTTTCAATAATGAGTTCATTCTTCTTTTGTTCCAAGTCTGGTCTGTCTTTTGCTACAACTATTCCTAGAAGTTGGTCTTGAAGACCTTGTTGCGTGATCATAAAGTTTAGAAGAGTTACTTTGACAGCTATTTCAGGAAGGTAGTGAGGGTTTCTTAATCGTGTTGTTACATAGAATCTAAAATCATCTGAGTATTCTAAGACGTTGTCTCCTAGTTTTAAGTAGTTTATGCCGCCCTGTCGAAAGACATTTTTGACTAGGACTGGATCCAACACAGCATCTATTTCTTGAAGAATGTTTTCCAAAAGGACAGGAGTGCCAAATGTGATCGCATTTTCAACTGCACGAACGTAGTTTCTATCTGTTAGTTTTATGACTTGTAGTCTGTTGTTTTTCTCCATGTTCTTGACCCATTTGTTGGCTTGACCTTGTGGATCGATCATCAATGGCCATCTTCGAGCTTGGGTAGCCATTATACCATTTTCGATCGAGTAATTATCAACTGGTAGACCAGCAATGTTCCAAGCTCGAATTACAACTGGCTCTCCTAAGGTTGATACTAGAGAAAATTGTTTTGAACAAAGAATACCAATCTTAGCACAAAATATGTTCCATTCTTGAATTAAACTAGTGCGATAATCAACGGTGAAAGGGCCTAAGTAAGCTACCATACCAGCGGATAGAATTACGTCACCAACTACATTATGGAGAAGACCATGTAAATACTGGGCAGTTTCTGACCATCTAGTTTTTTCTCCGCCTAAACCACCAATTAATTTCTCTGCGCGTTCTAGTTTCTGAGAGCATAGCTCTATTTGATCTTCTAAGTCCTTTTTCTTCTTACTTTCAGCTGCAAGTTCATCGTTCAAAGCTTGCAATTTATCAGCGACTTCTTGTAACTGAGCTCTTTTCGCGTTTAAAGTTTCCATTTGAGATGCAAGTTCTGCTTCAGCTGAGGCAAGTCTTTCTTGTTTAGGAGCAACTATTTTTATGACCCTATCGTAAACTTCCATAGCTCGAACCCACTTACAAAGACCTTCACAAGCGGATGACACGTTTTTGACTATCTCTGGTACGAAGTCTCTATCTGGTACATATCTATCTCTAATGCGTTTCATTATTGGAGCTGGTATTGCATCTTTGTTGTATGCTTTCAAAGAATCTAAGAATTTTAAGTCTCCCAGCATTTTCAGCGAAGGGCCCCAAAAGTCTTCAACCATTTTACCACTCCCTGGGTCTGGTTTTCTGTCTGGTTTGACTCCTTTCATAACACAAACCTGTAATCACAAAACTGTAAAACAAAGAAGATGTTTTTAAGGGTTGAACTTACAGCTTCCATTACTAGCTTGACTACATAAGGAGGGTTCTTCATAGACTTGACTAAAGTAATATCAGACGGTTTTAAAGTGTCTAAAGCTCGCATGGCAGCTTCCAAAGCTGGCATAGCTTCAGCTAAATCTGATTCGCAATCATCTTTAATTGCCTGAGCTGCTGCTGCTGCTTCGTTAGCTAATGCTTCGTCTGCCCCTACAATCTTTCAAGAAAAATGTTATTTTTTTATCTAAATAGTCGGTGAAACTGCTTCACAAAACTTTGTACAAAATAACATTTAACTAGTAAATTTGAAAATGATTTCTGTTGACTGTGCAAAGAAGATGACAAAACATCAAAACACATTACACATTAATGTCTAGTTCTAACGGTATTAACCATTTAGTAAAAGGTATTGTTAATCTGATTCCAGGAACAATTACTCATAAAAAGTCTGGAACCTCTTCCAGAAAACTAAGTAAGGGTCATGTTAGGGTCAAGACATGTAACCGGATAAAAAAAACAGTTAATAATAACCGGTAATCGATATTTTGAACAAAAATTGCTAACGTTAACCATAATTTTAACCGATATTTTTAAGGTTTTACAGTTTACATTTAACTGGAGTCTTAAAAGTATGTAGCCTCTATGTCAGCATTAGGAATTTTTTTTTACTTAATTTTTTTAATAAATGACGTTTATTTGTGCTATATTTCATGTATAAAATTTGTAGAAGCAGTTTCATTACTAGATATATTAATTTACTTCTTTCTTTTTCTCTACGATGACTGTATCTTGTTCAATTTTAATCATCAGCTTTTCTGTAGTAGCTGAAGCAACTATCAACTTAGGCTGTAAGTCGTGTAACTCTTGCTGCATCAAACCGACTTGTCCTGCTGCAAAATCCAACTTTTCTAAACCAACTTCATACCTAAAAAGTCAATCTTCAGTCCTGAATGTTTCTAGTGTGAAGCATAAGTACCGGGTTATTTGCAGGTTTATTTGTTCGACTTTCATATGATACAACTTCTTAAAAGTTTGAATTAACTCTAAGTAAGATGTAGGTGTGATATAAGTCTTTCTTTTTAGCTCTTCGTAGAATTGGTCTGACGCTTCTTCAATGCTAGTGTGGTAGTGTTTACAAAGTGTTATACACTGAAGCTTTGTTTCTTCGTCTAGATCAGTTTGGTTGAAGAACATAGTTGCTACTTTTTCCAAAGCATCTTCAGGCCATTTTAAAAACCTATCATAACAAACTTTATATAGTTCGTCTCAAATAGAAGTGGACCTGTCAATCATTCTCGCGCATCTAATGCAACAAACAATTTGAAGGTCTTTGAAATAACGACTATCTCTAGATCTTCCAGGCAATCTATTCCTAAACCTTTTTCTAAGCACTAAGTACGCAACTGGTACGAATCTCAAAGGGGGGCACTACCTTTACTAATTGGTTGCTCAAAATATAAACAAAACGCGTTCTAAACCAGCACTCTCTTGAGCAGATTTAGCTGTTCTGGTTTCAGTGGGTCAGGAATTGGAGCACTCAAAAGTGTTTGCTGTAATTCTTGACTCACTTTGGTACGACACAGGTATCCACGAAGGCATGAGGCCACTCACTAACAATACATAGGTGACTACCCCAAAACAAAGAGTCAGGAATTAGAGCACTCAGAAGTCTTTGTTCTATTTCTTGGCCTGCTGAAACCAGAGCACATTGTGGAGCATATTTGACTGCTCTGGATTGTGCTCTGGTTTCATTGGGTCAAGAATTAGGGCATTCTGAAGTGTTTGCTCTAATTCTAGACCTGCTGAAACTAGAGCATGTTCTGGAGCAATGAAGTTCTGGATTTTGCTCTGATTTCAGTAGGCCAAAAATTAGAGCAAGTTTTCAAAATGCTCTGATTCTTGGTCTACTGTAACCAGAGCTCATTCTGGAGCAGTTTTGGCTACTCTGTATTGTGCTTTTTATAATTCTAGGCCCGTTGAAACCAGAACACATTCTGGAGCAGTTATAACTACTCTGGATTACTGGATTGTGCTCTGGTTTCAGTAGGTCACAAATCGGAGCATACAGAAGTGTTTTCTTTAGTATGTCTTTTTTCTTGTATGTTTTGATTTTGATCATTACAAGAAATTTTGCCCCCAAGGAAATTTTGAAGAGTCGGCGCCCGAAAAGGTCTCTTTCTATTTGAGCCTAACTTACTATAATATGTATTTTATATATTTTAACAATGTTTACAATATTTACCAGTCTATAGTACAGCAATTGATCAACGAAGGGAACATTCGAATTCTGTTTCTGAAGCTGTCTCCAATAGGACTCATAGCTAAAGCAACATGAAGATTGGCTTTGATTCTTTCTATGAAGAAATTGTATAAAGCTAGAGGAGTTGTATCTATTTTTTTACCCTAGAACAACAAATTATTAACAATTCTTTTTTCTATTAATAAGATATTACAGTATCTTTGCTAGCGGTTTGCATTTTTTCTAAAATTTCTGCCTTTTCATCACCAGCATACAAATTAGGAACATCTCCTGTGTTTAAAATCATATTTATGTCTTCTGTAAATGTTTCCATAGCAATCTGAGTATCAGCAAAAAGAAATACTAAAGGTTTTCCTTCAACTCCAGCTTTCATCAACAATTTCTTCAAATCATCTCTCCATTCACTTACTCCGTAATTCCTTGTGATTTCAATCTACAAAACAGATCTTCAAATTGTTTGCTTCAATTGTTTGGTACCATACCTCAAAGAGAGCATACTCAGACATGCTTGCAGCTAACTTCACAACACAATGTCTTCCAGATCCTCCAATTCCTACAAGAAGAAGATGTCCATTATCCTGCTGGAGAACTCTGGATGTTCTGGAAACATGTTCTATTGCAAACTTGAACATTACTAAATGCATTGGAGTTCTGGATATTAAGTTATATTCGTTAAGATAGTAATTCATTATTTCTTCCAATTCGTGATAATCTGTAATCTGAGAAGATATTATTATTATTTGAAGATCTATAAGAGGATAAATAGTACTTCATCGTAAATTTTTCGGTCGGCATCTGGTGCCATGTAGTTTCCAAAAAATAAGTTACGGATATGTTCGTCACATAGTTTTTCGTCTTCTTGGATAAGATCTACTAAGACTTTGTCCATATGCATACGGAAATTTATGTAACAGGCTTCCTTAACAATTTCAAAAAGTTTTTGTCTACAACAATCCAACTATTAATATAAATAAATATTATTTCTGCAGAAGGTAATTATTAGAGAAACACTTAGAAACAAAAGCAGAATGTTTTTTTTTTGTGTGTGTAGAGAAGAAAAAGAAGAAAGCCGAGTTCTAATGTACTATTTGTTATGTAGTAAAGACAAAGATGAAAGCATTAAAAATTAGAGAAAAATAAATACCTAAAACTCAATTTTGCGAGAATTCAAAACAAATTAATAAAATGGGGACAAGCATGAAAAACTTACTGGGAAAGAAATAAGTATTCTACAATACAAATAGAAATGCGACGTAT
Source organism: Stenolophus ochropezus (assembly GCA_035578165.1). Taxonomy (NCBI): domain Eukaryota; kingdom Metazoa; phylum Arthropoda; class Insecta; order Coleoptera; family Carabidae; genus Stenolophus; species Stenolophus ochropezus. The sequence goes on along the minus strand of JAQOWZ010000008.1, from coordinate 33,802,499 downwards.
AAATGGAGAACAATTATAGTAGCAAAGTAAGATAAAAACTCGAGTACGGTATCTTCTTGACGAAAAGAAAAACACCAAAATGATTGCTAGAAGAAGAAATAGGTATTCTACAATACAAATAGAAATGCGATGCATAAATAGATAATAATAATAGCAGCAAAGTAAGATAAAAAAAGTCGAATACGGTATCATCTGGGCGAAATGAAAAATACCAAGATGATTGCTAGATTCTAAAATAATGAAAAGAGAAACAACAAAAATTGACTATCAAGAGACGAGAGAAGATGTATGCTTTGTAGAACATCGTGGAGGAAAGAAAAAGAAGAGAAGAAAAGGTCTCGTTAAGACGATTTTAATGTTCGTTTATAAAACCAAAAGCTATCAATTTCTAAAAACTGGTAAAATTTGAACCAAATATATACCAAATCTCCTTACTTCTCTGACTAAGACGATTTGATTTACTTTAGTAGATGATAAAAAAATTTAAGTGATTAGCAATAAATTAAGAACTAAGTATTTCTCTAATTATTTTTAACAATAAACAAATACGGTGTTACCTATCTGTGTCATCCGTCAATCTATCATAAAACACTCGATAACTTTCATGAATCCACAACCTGCACAACTTTTCTGGTTCTTTTAAATGTGTGGGAGGAACCAAAACAACACCTCGAATGACTCGAGCAAAATCTCGTAAAGAAAAGGTATAATGACTTTTTGCTGGCGTGGGCAAAAAATTCGTAATTGCTTCCTTGAAGACTTCCATTGTTCCACCAACTAAAAACTATTGAAAAATTATTGTGAATCTTCAGTTAATGTAAAGAAATACTTTAGCAAATCTTGCTATGGTGTCTTCAAATCCCTTGGCAAAATGCCATTCCATTATAGAGACAAATATCTTCGAAAGTGTTTCATCTCCGAATGAATCCATAGCTATGACTAACATATGGCGGATGAATCGTCCGGTTATTTCATTGGCGCCTCCACCAGGAGCTCCCATGGCACATGCAAATAACTGTTACAATTAATAAAACCTGAACTAAAGGTAAACCAATGACTTATATCAATTTAGACAGGTAATACCGCAAAGTCAATGCAATGTTGTAGTAGAAACAGATGGTGGTATGGTGTGATCGCGGTAAAGAGAGATCCTTAAGTTGATGTAATGCATATTGTATACATGTGTAATAGTCGGGGAACACCTACTACTTTTCCCCCTATAGTTTAAAGTTCTTATAGTAAAACCAACACTGCTCAAGAATGTGTTCTGGTTGTAGTAGGCCAAGAATAAGAGCAAACATTTCAAAATACTCAAATTCCTGACCCATTGAAACCAGAGCACAATCCTGAGCAACTGAAATTACTCCAGAATATGCTCTGGTTTCAGAAGGGTAAGAATTAGAGCAAACATTTCAAAATGCTCTAATTCCTTACCCAGTGAATCCAGAGCACAATCCAGAGCAATCGAAATTACTCCAGCATGTACTCTGGTTTCAGAAGGCCTAGTATTAGAGAAAACACTTCAAAATGCTCTAGTTATAGACCCACTAAAACCTGACCACAATCCAAAACAGCCAAATCTTCTCCAGAATGTGGTCTGGTTTCAGCACATCAATATTCGAGCAAACACTTCAAGATGTTCTAATTCTTGACCCACTGAAACCAGAGCACAATCCAGAGCAGCCAAATCTGCTGCAGAATGTGCTCTAGTTTCAGCAGATCAAGAGTTAGACCTCTAATTCTTGACCCACTGAAACCAGAGCACAATTCAAAGCAACCGAAATTGCTCCAGAATTTGCTCTTGTTTCAGCTGACCTAGAATTAGAGTTCACGCTGAAGCGTGCTCTAATTCCCGACCGGTTGAACTAGACCACTAGGCGGGGAGGAGGCTCGAAAGCCCACTACCACCCCGGCGCCCCGCACAGCGAGACTGAGTGCTAGCGTATCAGGATCCTCGGTATATCGTCACACGCGCATTATTACTGGTCATGTGGATTCCTATTGGCTGACATTCAATTTGTTATTGTAGCTGTACTACTGGTAATTTTAAAATTTAATGCGAGTGGCTGACTGGTACTATTTGTAAGGATGTAACTCACACATATTTTAGGTTACTTAAAAATGGAAGGATGTAAAATAATTCGTTATAATATTAACAATTCTGGGCTTTATTATTCATGTCAAAAATGCTGCGTTAAAGAAAATGTCTCCGTAGGAAAATTTTACTTGGGACATGAGAGCACGTTAGGAGACAACTTTCATTACAGTAACTTAAGTCCTCCTCCTTACCGTACACCCGCCTGTTTCATAAGTTATTCTATCTCCTATTTCACAACAAGTGTCGTTATGCGGTGTCTAAATTGATTAGAAGTCATTTTTTGTAAACTTACAATATCTACAAGTTCTAGCTTGTTGTTATCCTTTCCATACCAATGGGCGTGGTCAATCCATTGTCTCAGCAACTCTATAGGGGGTTGGGCTCCCCATTCTTCTTTCATAGGCATGCCTAGATCATCAACAAACAACACACATTTCTTACCCATCGATGGACCAAATACTCCTTTTCGTCTACGGTCCAGTTTAGACATAATAATTTCTTGCGTTTGCATAGACGTTGTCTGGGCGCTGAAGTTAATTACGTTGGGTAAAAACTTCTCTTTAGGCATTGTTAACAAGTGGTTTAACACCACAGCAGATTTGCCTGTGCCGGTGGGACCACAGAACATTATTGGAATGTTCGAATCCAGACAGAGGGTTAGGAAGAATTTTTGGCAACATGATTCATTAGTCTGGATCATGATTTCGTTGAGCTATAAAGAAAAATGTTTAGGATTGTATGAGATAATTAAATTGGTATGAGGTTGAATAAAATATAAACTGGAGTTTTTTTGAGGTAACACACATTCTTTTCTCATTGACAGAAATGTTGTTTTTGTACATCGGCCCACAGTGGAGAACAATTTTTTTCTGGACTACATTGAAACATCCAACAGGACCTGCGATTACCATTTGTTTGTATCATCAAAGGAACAGATGGAGGACCGAGATTTGACATAGATATTGTTGTGTGTGTCTCCAATTCCGATTTACATTTGATTCATCTTCATACCTTAGCAGTTGCCGGTATTTGTAATCTTTCTGCTGCATCAGACCAATTGACCCAGGCTCCTTTTTTGTCGTAAAAATAGTCAAACACTAAAGCTCTTTCTGGGAAGACTTGATTTTTGGCTAATTTGAAAGATTTTGGTTTTGGGTTTTCTTTGTCTTCTCCGTAGATAACCTTCCTGAAAAATGGATCAAATCTTTTTCGTCCTTCTCCAGTCATAGTACAACCAAAACCCCAAACGATACAGAAAAGAAGAACACATTGAAGCCAGACTGTACTGACTTGTTCGCCTTCTAGTAAGCAAGAAAACAGTCTTGTAAATGTCTGAAATAAAACAATACATCATTTGTATTTAAAAAAAGATGTAGAAATACTTTGAAAAGATGTTGTTCTGAGGTATGGACAAATTGTGGGCAATTATAGTGAATAAACTCAAATGAAATTGGTACGAGCCAATCTATCATTTCTAGAAACAACTCCATTTGTTCTGGCAGTAGATATTTGGTCAATATATTGACATAGGACTTCAGGAAAGGGTCCCATCCTAATTGGGAAGGCTCTAAATAAATCATACCACATCTGGAAACCGTCGCAGGGGATGCTTGATCTAAATCAGCTGGTTCGAAAATCAAATTCATTTTGTTTGACATCTAAAATCAAAGCATTAATTATCTTTAAAGAATAATGGGGTATGTTTCCCCAAGTTGATCTTCACGTCATCAATTTCTACTGCAAGAAGGAATTAAACTTTTATCTTGCATCTTTGTCGTATACTCATGGCATAGATGAGACTTTTATTTCCTATATCATTATTGTTAGTGTTACAGAGTGGTACATACACTATATGCGTTCAACTAACGATAAAAATTAAAAAGAAACAGTAGTGTAACGGATATTTTCAAATATTTAAGAAAAATTACCGGTTTCTTGCTATTAATATACCTAGGATAGTTATGAGTAAGGCTGCGAAAAATATTAGATCAGATTGATTTGATCGAAAAGTCGATCGATTGATCAAAATGATCTCAGTGACAAAAATATAGTTCTGATCGTTTGATCCATCTGATCGTTTGATTGATCTAATCGTCTGATCGATCTGATTGATGAATTAATTTGACCGTTTGATTTCGATTGATCAGATTAATCTTCCTTGATCAATTGGTATTGCATTTGGGCCTGGATAAAATGCTTTCAAGATCAATCTGTAATTGAGAACGATCAGATCAATCTGATCAACATCGTTTAAAAATAAGGATCGATCAGATCGATCTGATCTATCTTGACTGATCAATATTTTCTGATCAAGATTGATGATGTCATCAATCCCCTTTTCCCTTCGCGATTTGAATCACATGATTTTGATTGAAGATATGAAGATCAACTCGTAGAAATAAACTCTATATGTACTTGAATGATCTCGCCAGACATTAGACAAAGTTTTTTATTATCATCCAACACTGTGTTCATGTTTTCGATCCAAACTGCATCGACAGGACCATCAAAAAGAATCCATTTTCTATCGATAGTAATCGACGCAGCAAAGTTCCTAAACACTACAGCTAGAACCCCGTCTGACCATTCGTGGGACGCTGGATCGAACGAACCATACAATTGATCCATAGTTATAGCTTTCGGGTTTATAATACTGTATATACTTCGAAATTCTTTATGTTTAGCATTTTTATTTTGTGACTGCAATGTCAATGCATCTGCTAATGACTAAAAAAACAATAATGTAGAACGATTCCAATGTCTTATTTTTAATTACCTGGTAGGCACAAGTCTTTCCTCCTAATGGCTCTCCTACTATCATCAACCCATGTCTTACAAGAATCATTTCGTAAACTTGAATTATTTTTTCGACATACCACGGAGTACCTTGTAAATTTTTTTTGGCTAACGCTGTTTGGACGTTTTCTATGAGTTCATCTCTGTCTGGTTTTGGTAAAGTTACTCCTGGGAATAAGTCGGAGTAGATGCCTTCGAACAGGGGTATGTCCTGTAAATATTTTATCAATTTTTTTGACCTTTCTCTTAAGAAGAAACAGTACACGCTTTTAATGTAATCACAGATTTATATTTGTGAGCTAGACGTCTGAGGTATATTCTGAATGAAAAAGATATAAACATCTAATTGAAGATCGAAACAATGATGATTTAAGGATGATTTACACATAAAATATATAATTTAGTACAGAAAATATACGATTAAAGTTAAAGAAAATTGAGGTAACAGTTATAAAAATATATAAATAATGATAATCAGAATGATAATTAATCAGTCAGTTGATTGTATAAGTTTGAATGATGTGCATAAGTTTTAAATTGTTTTATTCCTTGACAAGTAGTTTCCTCAATTATTTTAGTATTATAAAAAAAATGTATTTTACAATCTAATATCACCCTAAAGAAGACTTATTTGAAGTCAAAACGTTGATCTGCAATTGAATTTTAATAAATTGACTGAATTCTCCAAAGACTTCTTTATTTATTTATTCAGCCAGTCGAGCAAAATTGGATGCTACACAACAAAGTATGGCATAGCGCATCCAATTTTTCTATTCATTAGCCACTCGTAACTCGTAGGGCGTTAGTTCATATGAATTTTTTAAGGAAGACAGATTTTGCGAATTAAATTTCTAGGTTCAAAAATTGAAGACTTCTAACTTTTACTAAAATGTACCTTATTCCCTTCATTCAACCCTCTACATTACTGGAAAAATAGTGAAAAAATTCCTGGGGTAGTATTTTCCAAGATATGAATTTTTTAAGGAAGACAGATTTTGCGAATTAAATTTCTAGGGTCAAAAATTGAAGACTTCTAACTTTTACTAAAATGTACCTAATTCCCTTCATTCAACCCTCTACATTACTGGAAAAATAGTGAAAAAAATCCTGGGGTAGTATTTTCCAAGTTATGAATTTTTTAAGGAAGACAGATTTTGCGAATTAAATTTCTAGGGTCAAAAATTGAAGACTTCTAACTTTTACTAAAATGTACCTTATTCCCTTCATTCAACCCTCTACATTACTGGAAAAATAGTGAAAAAAATCCTGGGGTAGTATTTTCCAAGATATAAATTTTTTAAGGAAGACAGATTTTGCGAATTAAATTTCTAGGGTCAAAAATTGAAGACTTCTAACTTTTACTAAAATGTACCTTATTCCCTTCATTCAACCCTCTACATGGAAAAATAGTGAAAAAAATCCTAGGGTAGTATTTTCCAAGATATGAATTTTTTAAGGAAGACAGATTTTGCGAATTAAATTTCTAGGGTCAAAAATTGAAGACTTCTAACTTTTACTAAAATGTACCTTATTCCCTTCATTCAACCCTCTACATTACTTGAAAAATAGTGAAAAAATTCCTAGGGTAGTATTTTCCAAGATATGAATTTTTTAAGGAAGACAGATTTTGCGAATTAAATTTCTAGGGTCAAAACTTGAAGACTTCTAACTTTTACTAAAATGTACCTTATTCCCTTCATTCAACCCTCTACATTACTGGAAAAATAGTGAAAAAATTCCTAGGGTGGTATTTTCCAAGATATGAATTTTTTAAGGAAGACAGATTTTGCGAATTAAATTTCTAGGGTCAAAAATTGAAGACTTCTAACTTTTACTAAAATGTACCTTATTCCCTTCATTCAACCCTCTACATTACTTGAAAAATAGTGAAAAAATTCCTAGGGTAGTATTTTCCAAGATATGAATTTTTTAAGGAAGACAGATTTTGCGAAATAAATTTCTAGGGTCAAAAATTGAAGACTTCTAACTTTTACTAAAATGTACCTTATTCCCTTCATTCAACCCTCTACATTACTGGAAAAATAGTGAAAAAATTCCTAGGGTGGTATTTTCCAAGATATGAATTTTTTAAGGAAGACAGATTTTGCGAATTAAATTTCTAGGGTCAAAAATTGAAGACTTCTAACTTTTACTAAAATGTACCTTATTCCCTTCATTCAACCCTCTACATTACTTGAAAAATAGTGAAAAAATTCCTAGGGTAGTATTTTCCAAGATATGAATTTTTTAAGGAAGACAGATTTTGCGAAATAAATTTCTAGGGTCAAAAATTGAAGACTTCTAACTTTTACTAAAATGTACCTTATTCCCTTCATTCAACCCTCTACATTACTGGAAAAATAGTGAAAAAATTCCTGGGGTAGTATTTTCCAAGATATGAATTTTTTAAGGAAGACAGATTTTGCGAATTAAATTTCTAGGGTCAAAAATTGAAGACTTCTAACTTTTACTAAAATGTACCTTATTCCCTTCATTCAACCCTCTACATTACTGGAAAAATAGTGAAAAAATTCCTGGGGTAGTATTTTCCAAGATATGAATTTTTTAAGGAAGACAGATTTTGCGAATTAAATTTCTAGGGTCAAAAATTGACGACTTCTAACTTTTACTAAAAAGTACCTTATTCCCTTCATTCAACCCTCTACATTACTTGAAAAATAGTGAAAAAATTCCTAGGGTAGTATTTTCCAAGATATGAATTTTTTAAGGAATACAGATTTTGCGAATTAAATTTCTAGGGTCAAAAATTGAAGACTTCTAACTTTTACTAAAATGTACCTTATTCCCTTCATTCAACCCTCTACATTACTGGAAAAATAGTGAAAAAATTCCTGGGGTAGTATTTTCCAAGATATGAATTTTTTAAGGAAGACAGATTTTGCGAATTAAATTTCTAGGGTCAAAAATTGAAGACTTCTAACTTTTACTAAAATGTACCTTATTCCCTTCATTCAACCCTCTACATTACTGGAAAAATAGTGAAAAAATTCCTGGGGTAGTATTTTCCAAGATATGAATTTTTTAAGGAAGACAGATTTTGCGAATTAAATTTCTAGGGTCAAAAATTGACGACTTCTAACTTTTACTAAAAAGTACCTTATTCCCTTCATTCAACCCTCTACATTACTTGAAAAATAGTGAAAAAATTCCTAGGGTAGTATTTTCCAAGATATGAATTTTTTAAGGAAGACAGATTTTGCGACTTAAATTTCTATGGTCAAAAATTGAAGACTTCTAACTTTTACTAAAATGTACCTTATTCCCTTCATTCAACCCTCTACATTACTGGAAAAATAGTGAAAAAATTCCTGGGGTAGTATTTTCCAAGATATGAATTTTTTAAGGAAGACAGATTTTGCGAATTAAATTTCTAGGGTCAAAAATTGAAGACTTCTAACTTTTACTAAAATGTACCTTATTCCCTTCATTCAACCCTCTACATTACTGGAAAAATAGTGAAAAAATTCCTAGGGTGGTATTTTCCAAGATATGAATTTTTTAAGGAAGACAGATTTTGCGAATTAAATTTCTAGGGTCAAAAATTGAAGACTTCTAACTTTTGCTAAAATGTACCTTATTCCCTTCATTCAACCCTCTACATTACTGGAAAAATAGTGAAAAAATTCCTAGGGTAGTATTTTCCAAGATATGAATTTTTTAAGGAAGACAGATTTTGCGACTTAAATTTCTATGGTCAAAAATTGAAGACTTCTAACTTTTACTAAAATGTACCTTATTCCCTTCATTCAACCCTCTACATTACTGGAAAAATAGTGAAAAAAATCCTGGGGTAGTATTTTCCAAGATATGAATTTTTTAAGGAAGACAGATTTTGCGAATTAAATTTCTAGGGTCAAAACTTGAAGACTTCTAACTTTTACTAAAATGTACCTTATTCCCTTCATTCAACCCTCTACATTACTGGAAAAATAGTGAAAAAATTCCTAGGGTGGTATTTTCCAAGATATGAATTTTTTAAGGAAGACAGATTTTGCGAATTAAATTTCTAGGGTCAAAAATTGAAGACTTCTAACTTTTACTAAAATGTACCTTATTCCCTTCATTCAACCCTCTACATTACTTGAAAAATAGTGAAAAAATTCCTAGGGTAGTATTTTCCAAGATATGAATTTTTTAAGGAAGACAGATTTTGCGAAATAAATTTCTAGGGTCAAAAATTGAAGACTTCTAACTTTTACTAAAATGTACCTTATTCCCTTCATTCAACCCTCTACATTACTGGAAAAATAGTGAAAAAATTCCTGGGGTAGTATTTTCCAAGATATGAATTTTTTAAGGAAGACAGATTTTGCGAATTAAATTTCTAGGGTCAAAAATTGAAGACTTCTAACTTTTACTAAAATGTACCTTATTCCCTTCATTCAACCCTCTACATTACTGGAAAAATAGTGAAAAAATTCCTGGGGTAGTATTTTCCAAGATATGAATTTTTTAAGGAAGACAGATTTTGCGAATTAAATTTCTAGGGTCAAAAATTGACGACTTCTAACTTTTACTAAAAAGTACCTTATTCCCTTCATTCAACCCTCTACATTACTTGAAAAATAGTGAAAAAATTCCTAGGGTAGTATTTTCCAAGATATGAATTTTTTAAGGAATACAGATTTTGCGAATTAAATTTCTAGGGTCAAAAATTGAAGACTTCTAACTTTTACTAAAATGTACCTTATTCCCTTCATTCAACCCTCTACATTACTGGAAAAATAGTGAAAAAATTCCTGGGGTAGTATTTTCCAAGATATGAATTTTTTAAGGAAGACAGATTTTGCGAATTAAATTTCTAGGGTCAAAAATTGAAGACTTCTAACTTTTACTAAAATGTACCTTATTCCCTTCATTCAACCCTCTACATTACTGGAAAAATAGTGAAAAAATTCCTGGGGTAGTATTTTCCAAGATATGAATTTTTTAAGGAAGACAGATTTTGCGAATTAAATTTCTAGGGTCAAAAATTGACGACTTCTAACTTTTACTAAAAAGTACCTTATTCCCTTCATTCAACCCTCTACATTACTTGAAAAATAGTGAAAAAATTCCTAGGGTAGTATTTTCCAAGATATGAATTTTTTAAGGAAGACAGATTTTGCGACTTAAATTTCTATGGTCAAAAATTGAAGACTTCTAACTTTTACTAAAATGTACCTTATTCCCTTCATTCAACCCTCTACATTACTGGAAAAATAGTGAAAAAAATCCTGGGGTAGTATTTTCCAAGATATGAATTTTTTAAGGAAGACAGATTTTGCGAATTAAATTTCTAGGGTCAAAAATTGAAGACTTCTAACTTTTACTAAAATGTACCTTATTCCCTTCATTCAACCCTCTACATTACTGGAAAAATAGTGAAAAAATTCCTAGGGTGGTATTTTCCAAGATATGAATTTTTTAAGGAAGACAGATTTTGCGAATTAAATTTCTAGGGTCAAAAATTGAAGACTTCTAACTTTTGCTAAAATGTACCTTATTCCCTTCATTCAACCCTCTACATTACTGGAAAAATAGTGAAAAAATTCCTAGGGTAGTATTTTCCAAGATATGAATTTTTTAAGGAAGACAGATTTTGCGAATTAAATTTCTAGGGTCAAAAATTGAAGACTTCTAACTTTTACTAAAATGTACTTTATTCCCTTCATTCAACCCTCTACATTACTGGAAAAATAGTGAAAAAATTCCTGGGGTAGTATTTTCCAAGATATGAATTTTTTAAGGAAGACAGATTTTGCGAATTAAATTTCTAGGGTCAAAACTTGAAGACTTCTAACTTTTACTAGAATGTACCTTATTCCCTTCATTCAACCCTCTACATTACTGGAAAAATAGTGAAAAAATTCCTAGGGTGGTATTTTCCAAGATATGAATTTTTTAAGGAAGACAGATTTTGCGAATTAAATTTCTAGGGTCAAAAATTGAAGACTTCTAACTTTTACTAAAATGTACCTTATTCCCTTAATTCAACCCTCTACATTACTTGAAAAATAGTGAAAAAATTCCTAGGGTAGTATTTTCCAAGATATGAATTTTTTAAGGAAGACAGATTTTGCGAAATAAATTTCTAGGGTCAAAAATTGAAGACTTCTAACTTTTACTAAAATGTACCTTATTCCCTTCATTCAACCCTCTACATTACTGGAAAAATAGTGAAAAAATTCCTGGGGTAGTATTTTCCAAGATATGAATTTTTTAAGGAAGACAGATTTTGCGAATTAAATTTCTAGGGTCAAAAATTGAAGACTTCTAACTTTTACTAAAATGTACCTTATTCCCTTCATTCAACCCTCTACATTACTGGAAAAATAGTGAAAAAATTCCTGGGGTAGTATTTTCCAAGATATGAATTTTTTAAGGAAGACAGATTTTGCGAATTAAATTTCTAGGGTCAAAAATTGACGACTTCTAACTTTTACTAAAAAGTACCTTATTCCCTTCATTCAACCCTCTACATTACTTGAAAAATAGTGAAAAAATTCCTAGGGTAGTATTTTCCAAGATATGAATTTTTTAAGGAATACAGATTTTGCGAATTAAATTTCTAGGGTCAAAAATTGAAGACTTCTAACTTTTACTAAAATGTACCTTATTCCCTTCATTCAACCCTCTACATTACTGGAAAAATAGTGAAAAAATTCCTGGGGTAGTATTTTCCAAGATATGAATTTTTTAAGGAAGACAGATTTTGCGAATTAAATTTCTAGGGTCAAAAATTGAAGACTTCTAACTTTTACTAAAATGTACCTTATTCCCTTCATTCAACCCTCTACATTACTGGAAAAATAGTGAAAAAATTCCTGGGGTAGTATTTTCCAAGATATGAATTTTTTAAGGAAGACAGATTTTGCGAATTAAATTTCTAGGGTCAAAAATTGACGACTTCTAACTTTTACTAAAAAGTACCTTATTCCCTTCATTCAACCCTCTACATTACTTGAAAAATAGTGAAAAAATTCCTAGGGTAGTATTTTCCAAGATATGAATTTTTTAAGGAAGACAGATTTTGCGACTTAAATTTCTATGGTCAAAAATTGAAGACTTCTAACTTTTACTAAAATGTACCTTATTCCCTTCATTCAACCCTCTACATTACTGGAAAAATAGTGAAAAAATTCCTGGGGTAGTATTTTCCAAGATATGAATTTTTTAAGGAAGACAGATTTTGCGAATTAAATTTCTAGGGTCAAAAATTGAAGACTTCTAACTTTTACTAAAATGTACCTTATTCCCTTCATTCAACCCTCTACATTACTGGAAAAATAGTGAAAAAATTCCTAGGGTGGTATTTTCCAAGATATGAATTTTTTAAGGAAGACAGATTTTGCGAATTAAATTTCTAGGGTCAAAAATTGAAGACTTCTAACTTTTGCTAAAATGTACCTTATTCCCTTCATTCAACCCTCTACATTACTGGAAAAATAGTGAAAAAATTCCTAGGGTAGTATTTTCCAAGATATGAATTTTTTAAGGAAGACAGATTTTGCGAATTAAATTTCTAGGGTCAAAAATTGAAGACTTCTAACTTTTACTAAAATGTACTTTATTCCCTTCATTCAACCCTCTACATTACTGGAAAAATAGTGAAAAAATTCCTGGGGTAGTATTTTCCAAGATATGAATTTTTTAAGGAAGACAGATTTTGCGAATTAAATTTCTAGGGTCAAAAATTGAAGACTTCTAACTTTTACTAAAATGTACCTTATTCCCTTCATTCTACCCTCTACATTACTGGAAAAATAGTGAAAAAAATCCTAGGGTGGTATTTTCCAAGATATGAATTTTTTAAGGAAGACAGATTTTGCGAATTAAATTTCTAGGGTCAAAAATTGAAGACTTCTAACTTTTACTAAAATGTACCTTATTCCCTTCATTCTACCCTCTACATTACTGGAAAAATAGTGAAAAAATTCCTAGGGTAGTATTTTCCAAGATATGAATTTTTTAAGGAAGACAGATTTTGCGAATTAAATTTCTAGGGTCAAAAATTGAAGACTTCTAACTTTTACTAAAATGTACCTTATTCCCTTCATTCTACCCTCTACATTACTGGAAAAATAGTGAAAAAATTCCTAGGGTAGTATTTTCCAAGATATGAACTTTTTAATGAAGACAGATTTTGCGAAATAAATTTCTAGGGTCAAAAATTGAAGACTTCTAACTTTTACTAAAATGTACCTTATTCCCTTCATTCAACCCTCTACATTACTGGAAAAATAGTGAAAAAATTCCTGGGGTAGTATTTTCCAAGATATGAATTTTTTAAGGAAGACAGATTTTGCGAATTAAATTTCTAGGGTCAAAAATTGAAGACTTCTAACTTTTACTAAAATGTACCTTATTCCCTTCATTCAACCCTCTACATTACTGGAAAAATAGTGAAAAAATTCCTGGGGTAGTATTTTCCAAGATATGAATTTTTTAAGGAAGACAGATTTTGCGAATTAAATTTCTAGGGTCAAAAATTGACGACTTCTAACTTTTACTAAAAAGTACCTTATTCCCTTCATTCAACCCTCTACATTACTTGAAAAATAGTGAAAAAATTCCTAGGGTAGTATTTTCCAAGATATGAATTTTTTAAGGAAGACAGATTTTGCGAATTAAATTTCTAGGGTCAAAAATTGAAGACTTCTAACTTTTACTAAAATGTACCTTATTCCCTTCATTCAACCCTCTACATTACTGGAAAAATAGTGAAAAAATTCCTAGGGTGGTATTTTCCAAGATATGAATTTTTTAAGGAAGACAGATTTTGCGAATTAAATTTCTAGGGTCAAAAATTGAAGACTTCTAACTTTTACTAAAATGTACCTTATTCCCTTCATTCAACCCTCTACATTACTGGAAAAATAGTGAAAAAAATCCTGGGGTAGTATTTTTCAAGATATGAATTTTTTAAGGAAGACAGATTTTGCGAATTAAATTTCTAGGGTCAAAAATTGAAGACTTCTAACTTTTGCTAAAATGTACCTTATTCCCTTCATTCAACCCTCTACATTACTGGAAAAATAGTGAAAAAATTCCTAGGGTAGTATTTTCCAAGATATGAATTTTTTAAGGAAGACAGATTTTGCGAATTAAATTTCTAGGGTCAAAAATTGAAGACTTCTAACTTTTACTAAAATGTACCTTATTCCCTTCATTCAACCCTCTACATTACTGGAAAAATAGTGAAAAAATTCCTAGGGTGGTATTTTCCAAGATATGAATTTTTTAAGGAAGACAGATTTTGCGAATTAAATTTCTAGGGTCAAAAATTGAAGACTTCTAACTTTTACTAAAATGTACCTTATTCCCTTCATTCAACCCTCTACATTACTGGAAAAATAGTGAAAAAATTCCTAGGGTGGTATTTTCCAAGATATGAATTTTTTAAGGAAGACAGATTTTGCGAATTAAATTTCTAGGGTCAAAAATTGAAGACTTCTAACTTTTACTAAAATGTACCTTATTCCCTTCATTCAACCCTCTACATTACTGGAAAAATAGTGAAAAAAATCCTGGGGTAGTATTTTCCAAGATATGAATTTTTTAAGGAAGACAGATTTTGCGAATTAAATTTCTAGGGTCAAAAATTGAAGACTTCTAACTTTTGCTAAAATGTACCTTATTCCCTTCATTCAACCCTCTACATTACTGGAAAAATAGTGAAAAAATTCCTAGGGTAGTATTTTCCAAGATATGAATTTTTTAAGGAAGACAGATTTTGCGAATTAAATTTCTAGGGTCAAAAATTGAAGACTTCTAACTTTTACTAAAATGTACCTTATTCCCTTCATTCTACCCTCTACATTACTTGAAAAATAGTGAAAAAATTCCTAGGGTAGTATTTTCCAAGATATGAATTTTTTAATGAAGACAGATTTTGCGAAATAAATTTCTAGGGTCAAAAATTGAAGACTTCTAACTTTTACTAAAATGTACCTTATTCCCTTCATTCAACCCTCTACATTACTGGAAAAATAGTGAAAAAAATCCTGGGGTAGTATTTTCCAAGATATGAATTTTTTAAGGAAGACAGATTTTGCGAATTAAATTTCTAGGGTCAAAAATTGAAGACTTCTAACTTTTGCTAAAATGTACCTTATTCCCTTCATTCAACCCTCTACATTACTGGAAAAATAGTGAAAAAATTCCTAGGGTAGTATTTTCCAAGATATGAATTTTTTAAGGAAGACAGATTTTGCGAATTAAATTTCTAGGGTCAAAAATTGAAGACTTCTAACTTTTACTAAAATGTACCTTATTCCCTTCATTCAACCCTCTACATTACTTAAAAAATAGTGAAAAAATTCCTAGGGTAGTATTTTCCAAGATATGAATTTTTTAATGAAGACAGATTTTGCGAAATAAATTTCTAGGGTCAAAAATTGAAGACTTCTAACTTTTACTAAAATGTACCTTATTCCCTTCATTCAACCCTCTACATTACTGGAAAAATAGTGAAAAAATTCCTGGGGTAGTATTTTTCAAGATATGAATTTTTTAAGGAAGACAGATTTTGCGAATTAAATTTCTAGGGTCAAAAATTGAAGACTTCTAACTTTTGCTAAAATGTACCTTATTCCCTTCATTCAACCCTCTACATTACTGGAAAAATAGTGAAAAAATTCCTAGGGTAGTATTTTCCAAGATATGAATTTTTTAAGGAAGACAGATTTTGCGAATTAAATTTCTAGGGTCAAAAATTGAAGACTTCTAACTTTTACTAAAATGTACCTTATTCCCTTCATTCTACCCTCTACATTACTTGAAAAATAGTGAAAAAATTCCTAGGGTAGTATTTTCCAAGATATGAATTTTTTAATGAAGACAGATTTTGCGAAATAAATTTCTAGGGTCAAAAATTGAAGACTTCTAACTTTTACTAAAATGTACCTTATTCCCTTCATTCAACCCTCTACATTACTGGAAAAATAGTGAAAAAAATCCTGGGGTAGTATTTTCCAAGATATGAATTTTTTAAGGAAGACAGATTTTGCGAATTAAATTTCTAGGGTCAAAAATTGAAGACTTCTAACTTTTGCTAAAATGTACCTTATTCCCTTCATTCAACCCTCTACATTACTGGAAAAATAGTGAAAAAATTCCTAGGGTAGTATTTTCCAAGATATGAATTTTTTAAGGAAGACAGATTTTGCGAATTAAATTTCTAGGGTCAAAAATTGAAGACTTCTAACTTTTACTAAAATGTACCTTATTCCCTTCATTCAACCCTCTACATTACTTAAAAAATAGTGAAAAAATTCCTAGGGTAGTATTTTCCAAGATATGAATTTTTTAATGAAGACAGATTTTGCGAAATAAATTTCTAGGGTCAAAAATTGAAGACTTCTAACTTTTACTAAAATGTACCTTATTCCCTTCATTCAACCCTCTACATTACTGGAAAAATAGTGAAAAAATTCCTGGGGTAGTATTTTTCAAGATATGAATTTTTTAAGGAAGACAGATTTTGCGAATTAAATTTCTAGGGTCAAAAATTGACGACTTCTAACTTTTACTAAAATGTACCTTATTCCCTTCAATCAACCCTCTACATTACTGGAAAAATAGTGAAAAAAATCCTGGGGTAGTATTTTCCAAGATATGAATTTTTTAAGGAAGACAGATTTTGCGAATTAAATTTCTAGGGTCAAAAATTGAAGACTTCTAACTTTTACTAAAATGTACCTTATTCCCTTCATTCAACCCTCTACATTACTGGAAAAATAGTGAAAAAATTCCTAGGGTAGTATTTTCCAAGATATGAATTTTTTAAGGAAGACAGATTTTGCGAATTAAATTTCTAGGGTCAAAAATTGACGACTTCTAACTTTTACTAAAATGTACCTTATTCCCTTCAATCAACCCTCTACATTACTGGAAAAATAGTGAAAAAAATCCTGGGGTAGTATTTTCCAAGATATGAATTTTTTAAGGAAGACAGATTTTGCGAATTAAATTTCTAGGGTCAAAAATTGAAGACTTCTAACTTTTACTAAAATGTACCTTATTCCCTTCATTCAACCCTCTACATTACTGGAAAAATAGTGAAAAAATTCCTAGGGTGGTATTTTCCAAGATATGAATTTTTTAAGGAAGACAGATTTTGCGAATTAAATTTCTAGGGTCAAAAATTGAAGACTTCTAACTTTTACTAAAATGTACCTTATTCCCTTCATTCAACCCTCTACATTACTGGAAAAATAGTGAAAAAATTCCTGGGGTAGTATTTTCCAAGATATGAATTTTTTAAGGAAGACAGATTTTGCGAATTAAATTTCTAGGGTCAAAAATTGAAGACTTCTAACTTTTACTAAAATGTACCTTATTCCCTTCATTCAACCCTCTACATTACTGGAAAAATAGTGAAAAAATTCCTGGGGTAGTATTTTTCAAGATATGAATTTTTTAAGGAAGACAGATTTTGCGAATTAAATTTCTAGGGTCAAAAATTGACGACTTCTAACTTTTACTAAAATGTACCTTATTCCCTTCAATCAACCCTCTACATTACTGGAAAAATAGTGAAAAAAATCCTGGGGTAGTATTTTCCAAGATATGAATTTTTTAAGGAAGACAGATTTTGCGAATTAAATTTCTAGGGTCAAAAATTGAAGACTTCTAACTTTTACTAAAATGTACCTTATTCCCTTCATTCAACCCTCTACATTACTGGAAAAATAGTGAAAAAATTCCTAGGGTGGTATTTTCCAAGATATGAATTTTTTAAGGAAGACAGATTTTGCGAATTAAATTTCTAGGGTCAAAAATTGAAGACTTCTAACTTTTACTAAAATGTACCTTATTCCCTTCATTCAACCCTCTACATTACTGGAAAAATAGTGAAAAAATTCCTGGGGTAGTATTTTCCAAGATATGAATTTTTTAAGGAAGACAGATTTGGCGAATTAAATTTCTAGGGTCAAAAATTGAAGACTTCTAACTTTTACTAAAATGTACCTTATTCCCTTCATTCAACCCTCTACATTACTGGAAAAATAGTGAAAAAATTCCTAGGGTAGTATTTTCCAAGATATGAATTTTTTAAGGAAGACAGATTTTGCGAATTAAATTTCTAGGGTCAAAAATTGAAGACTTCTAACTTTTACTAAAATGTACCTTATTCCCTTCAATCAACCCTCTACATTACTGGAAAAATAGTGAAAAAAATCCTGGGGTAGTATTTTCCAAGATATGAATTTTTTAAGGAAGACAGATTTTGCGAATTAAATTTCTAGGGTCAAAAATTGAAGACTTCTAACTTTTACTAAAATGTACCTTATTCCCTTCATTCAACCCTCTACATTACTGGAAAAAATAGTAAAAAATTCCTAGGGTGGTATTTTCCAAGATATGAATTTTTTAAGGAAGACAGATTTTGCGAATTAAATTTCTAGGGTCAAAAATTGAAGACTTCTAACTTTTACTAAAATGTACCTTATTCCCTTCATTCAACCCTCTACATTACTGGAAAAATAGTGAAAAAATTCCTAGGGTGGTATTTTCCAAGATATGAATTTTTTAAGGAAGACAGATTTTGCGAAATAAATTTCTAGGGTCAAAAATTGAAGACTTCTAACTTTTACTAAAATGTACCTTATTCCCTTCATTCAACCCTCTACATTACTGGAAAAATAGTGAAAAAATTCCTGGGGTAGTATTTTTCAAGATATGAATTTTTTAAGGAAGACAGATTTTGCGAAATAAATTTCTAGGGTCAAAAATTGAAGACTTCTAACTTTTACTAAAATGTACCTTATTCCCTTCATTCAACCCTCTACATTACTGGAAAAATAGTGAAAAAATTCCTGGGGTAGTATTTTTCAAGATATGAATTTTTTAAGGAAGACAGATTTTGCGAATTAAATTTCTAGGGTCAAAAATTGACGACTTCTAACTTTTACTAAAATGTACCTTATTCCCTTCAATCAACCCTCTACATTACTGGAAAAATAGTGAAAAAAATCCTGGGGTAGTATTTTCCAAGATATGAATTTTTTAAGGAAGACAGATTTTGCGAATTAAATTTCTAGGGTCAAAAATTGAAGACTTCTAACTTTTACTAAAATGTACCTTATTCCCTTCATTCAACCCTCTACATTACTGGAAAAATAGTGAAAAAATTCCTAGGGTAGTATTTTCCAAGATATGAATTTTTTAAGGAAGACAGATTTTGCGAATTAAATTTCTAGGGTCAAAAATTGACGACTTCTAACTTTTACTAAAATGTACCTTATTCCCTTCAATCAACCCTCTACATTACTGGAAAAATAGTGAAAAAAATCCTGGGGTAGTATTTTCCAAGATATGAATTTTTTAAGGAAGACAGATTTTGCGAATTAAATTTCTAGGGTCAAAAATTGAAGACTTCTAACTTTTACTAAAATGTACCTTATTCCCTTCATTCAACCCTCTACATTACTGGAAAAATAGTGAAAAAATTCCTAGGGTGGTATTTTCCAAGATATGAATTTTTTAAGGAAGACAGATTTTGCGAATTAAATTTCTAGGGTCAAAAATTGAAGACTTCTAACTTTTACTAAAATGTACCTTATTCCCTTCATTCAACCCTCTACATTACTGGAAAAATAGTGAAAAAATTCCTAGGGTGGTATTTTCCAAGATATGAATTTTTTAAGGAAGACAGATTTTGCGAATTAAATTTCTAGGGTCAAAAATTGAAGACTTCTAACTTTTACTAAAATGTACCTTATTCCCTTCATTTAACCCTCTACATTACTGGAAAAATAGTGAAAAAATTCCTAGGGTGGTATTTTCCAAGATATGAATTTTTTAAGGAAGACAGATTTTGCGAATTAAATTTCTAGGGTCAAAAATTGAAGACTTCTAACTTTTACTAAAATGTACCTTATTCCCTTCATTCAACCCTCTACATTACTGGAAAAATAGTGAAAAAAATCCTGGGGTAGTATTTTCCAAGATATGAATTTTTTAAGGAAGACAGATTTTGCGAATTAAATTTCTAGGGTCAAAAATTGAAGACTTCTAACTTTTGCTAAAATGTACCTTATTCCCTTCATTCAACCCTCTACATTACTGGAAAAATAGTGAAAAAATTCCTAGGGTAGTATTTTCCAAGATATGAATTTTTTAAGGAAGACAGATTTTGCGAATTAAATTTCTAGGGTCAAAAATTGAAGACTTCTAACTTTTACTAAAATGTACCTTATTCCCTTCATTCTACCCTCTACATTACTGGAAAAATAGTGAAAAAATTCCTAGGGTGGTATTTTCCAAGATATGAATTTTTTAAGGAAGACAGATTTTGCGAATTAAATTTCTAGGGTCAAAAATTGAAGACTTCTAACTTTTACTAAAATGTACCTTATTCCCTTCATTCAACCCTCTACATTACTGGAAAAATAGTGAAAAAATTCCTGGGGTAGTATTTTCCAAGATATGAATTTTTTAAGGAAGACAGATTTTGCGAATTAAATTTCTAGGGTCAAAAATTGAAGACTTCTAACTTTTACTAAAATGTACCTTATTCCCTTCATTCAACCCTCTACATTACTGGAAAAATAGTGAAAAAATTCCTGGGGTAGTATTTTCCAAGATATGAATTTTTTAAGGAAGACAGATTTTGCGAATTAAATTTCTAGGGTCAAAAATTGAAGACTTCTAACTTTTACTAAAATGTACCTTATTCCCTTCATTCAACCCTCTACATTACTGGAAAAATAGTGAAAAAATTCCTGGGGTAGTATTTTTCAAGATATGAATTTTTTAAGGAAGACAGATTTTGCGAATTAAATTTCTAGGGTCAAAAATTGACGACTTCTAACTTTTACTAAAATGTACCTTATTCCCTTCAATCAACCCTCTACATTACTGGAAAAATAGTGAAAAAAATCCTGGGGTAGTATTTTCCAAGATATGAATTTTTTAAGGAAGACAGATTTTGCGAATTAAATTTCTAGGGTCAAAAATTGAAGACTTCTAACTTTTACTAAAATGTACCTTATTCCCTTCATTCAACCCTCTACATTACTGGAAAAATAGTGAAAAAATTCCTAGGGTGGTATTTTCCAAGATATGAATTTTTTAAGGAAGACAGATTTTGCGAATTAAATTTCTAGGGTCAAAAATTGAAGACTTCTAACTTTTACTAAAATGTACCTTATTCCCTTCATTCAACCCTCTACATTACTGGAAAAATAGTGAAAAAATTCCTGGGGTAGTATTTTCCAAGATATGAATTTTTTAAGGAAGACAGATTTGGCGAATTAAATTTCTAGGGTCAAAAATTGAAGACTTCTAACTTTTACTAAAATGTACCTTATTCCCTTTATTCAACCCTCTACATTACTGGAAAAATAGTGAAAAAATTCCTAGGGTAGTATTTTCCAAGATATGAATTTTTTAAGGAAGACAGATTTTGCGAATTAAATTTCTAGGGTCAAAAATTGAAGACTTCTAACTTTTACTAAAATGTACCTTATTCCCTTCAATCAACCCTCTACATTACTGGAAAAATAGTGAAAAAAATCCTGGGGTAGTATTTTCCAAGATATGAATTTTTTAAGGAAGACAGATTTTGCGAATTAAATTTCTAGGGTCAAAAATTGAAGACTTCTAACTTTTACTAAAATGTACCTTATTCCCTTCATTCAACCCTCTACATTACTGGAAAAATAGTGAAAAAATTCCTAGGGTGGTATTTTCCAAGATATGAATTTTTTAAGGAAGACAGATTTTGCGAATTAAATTTCTAGGGTCAAAAATTGAAGACTTCTAACTTTTACTAAAATGTACCTTATTCCCTTCATTTAACCCTCTACATTACTGGAAAAATAGTGAAAAAATTCCTGGGGTAGTATTTTCCAAGATATGAATTTTTTAAGGAAGACAGATTTTGCGAATTAAATTTCTAGGGTCAAAAATTGAAGACTTCTAACTTTTACTAAAATGTACCTTATTCCCTTCATTCAACCCTCTACATTACTGGAAAAATAGTGAAAAAATTCCTGGGGTAGTATTTTCCAAGATATGAATTTTTTAAGGAAGACAGATTTTGCGAATTAAATTTCTAGGGTCAAAAATTGAAGACTTCTAACTTTTACTAAAATGTACCTTATTCCCTTCATTCAACCCTCTACATTACTGGAAAAATAGTGAAAAAATTTCTAGGGTAGTATTTTCCAAGATATGAATTTTTTAAGGAAGACAGATTTTGCGAATTAAATTTCTAGGGTCAAAAATTGAAGACTTCTAACTTTTACTAAAATGTACCTTATTCCCTTCAATCAACCCTCTACATTACTGGAAAAATAGTGAAAAAAATCCTGGGGTAGTATTTTCCAAGATATGAATTTTTTAAGGAAGACAGATTTTGCGAATTAAATTTCTAGGGTCAAAAATTGAAGACTTCTAACTTTTACTAAAATGTACCTTATTCCCTTCATTCAACCCTCTACATTACTGGAAAAATAGTGAAAAAATTCCTAGGGTAGTATTTTCCAAGATATGAATTTTTTAAGGAAGACAGATTTTGCGAATTAAATTTCTAGGGTCAAAAATTGAAGACTTCTAACTTTTACTAAAATGTACCTTATTCCCTTCATTCAACCCTCTACATTACTGGAAAAATAGTGAAAAAAATCCTGGGGTAGTATTTTCCAAGATATGAATTTTTTAAGGAAGACAAATTTTGCGAATTAAATTTCTAGGGTCAAAAATTGAAGACTTCTAACTTTTACTAAAATGTACCTTATTCCCTTCATTCAACCCTCTACATTACTGGAAAAATAGTGAAAAAATTCCTGGGGTAGTATTTTCCAAGATATGAATTTTTTAAGGAAGACAGATTTGGCGAATTAAATTTCTAGGGTCAAAAATTGAAGACTTCTAACTTTTACTAAAATGTACCTTATTCCCTTCATTCAACCCTCTACATTACTGGAAAAATAGTGAAAAAATTCCTAGGGTGGTATTTTCCAAGATATGATTTTTTTAAGGAAGACAGATTTTGCGAATTAAATTTCTAGGGTCAAAAATTGAAGACTTCTAACTTTTACTAAAATGTACCTTATTCCCTTCATTCAACCCTCTACATTACTGGAAAAATAGTGAAAAAATTCCTGGGGTAGTATTTTCCAAGATATGAATTTTTTAAGGAAGACAGATTTGGCGAATTAAATTTCTAGGGTCAAAAATTGAAGACTTCTAACTTTTACTAAAATGTACCTTATTCCCTTCATTCAACCCTCTACATTACTGGAAAAATAGTGAAAAAATTCCTAGGGTAGTATTTTCCAAGATATGAATTTTTTAAGGAAGACAGATTTTGCGAATTAAATTTCTAGGGTCAAAAATTGAAGACTTCTAACTTTTACTAAAATGTACCTTATTCCCTTCAATCAACCCTCTACATTACTGGAAAAATAGTGAAAAAAATCCTGGGGTAGTATTTTCCAAGATATGAATTTTTTAAGGAAGACAGATTTTGCGAATTAAATTTCTAGGGTCAAAAATTGAAGACTTCTAACTTTTACTAAAATGTACCTTATTCCCTTCATTCAACCCTCTACATTACTGGAAAAATAGTGAAAAAATTCCTAGGGTGGTATTTTCCAAGATATGAATTTTTTAAGGAAGACAGATTTTGCGAATTAAATTTCTAGGGTCAAAAATTGAAGACTTCTACCTTTTACTAAAATGTACCTTATTCCCTTCATTCAACCCTCTACATTACTGGAAAAATAGTGAAAAAATTCCTGGGGTAGTATTTTCCAAGATATGAATTTTTTAAGGAAGACAGATTTTGCGAATTAAATTTCTAGGGTCAAAAATTGAAGACTTCTAACTTTTACTAAAATGTACCTTATTCCCTTCATTCAACCCTCTACATTACTGGAAAAATAGTGAAAAAATTCCTGGGGTAGTATTTTCCAAGATATGAATTTTTTAAGGAAGACAGATTTTGCGAATTAAATTTCTAGGGTCAAAAATTGAAGACTTCATACTTTTACTAAAATGTACCTTATTCCCTTCATTCAACCCTCTACATTACTGGAAAAATAGTGAAAAAATTCCTAGGGTAGTATTTTCCAAGATATGAATTTTTTAAGGAAGACAGATTTTGCGAATTAAATTTCTAGGGTCAAAAATTGAAGACTTCTAACTTTTACTAAAATGTACCTTATTCCCTTCATTCAACCCTGTACATTACTGGAAAAATAGTGAAAAAATTCCTGGGGTAGTATTTTCCAAGATATGAATTTTTTAAGGAAGACAGATTTTGCGAATTAAATTTCTAGGGTCAAAAATTGAAGACTTCTAACTTTTACTAAAATGTACCTTATTCCCTTCATTCAACCCTCTACATTACTGGAAAAATAGTGAAAAAATTCCTAGGGTAGTATTTTCCAAGATATGAATTTTTTAAGGAAGACAGATTTTGCGAATTAAATTTCTAGGGTCAAAAATTGAAGACTTCTAACTTTTACTAAAATGTACCTTATTCCCTTCATTCAACCCTCTACATTACTGGAAAAATAGTGAAAAAATTCCTAGGGTAGTATTTTCCAAGATATGAATTTTTTAAGGAAGACAGATTTTGCGAATTAAATTTCTAGGGTCAAAAATTGACGACTTCTAACTTTTACTAAAAAGTACCTTATTCCCTTCATATTCATATTTTTATGTTTAACAGGAAATAATTATTCTATAATATTTAAAAATATATCGACAATAGATTCATTTGCATAGTATTGATTCGAAATATACACTTAGGGAACAAATTATTACCGAATTGTATCTTCGTTAAAGATAACATATCTAGTGTAATAAGTCTATAGTAATATGATTACATTAAACAGTGTGTACTTGAAGATTTTTAAATAGACCTGTGCTAAAAATTTGGCTAAATTGACATCAATAATAGCTCTAAGAACAAGCTCTGCTTCATTCTGTTGTGGATAAGCTCTCTTCAAAGCCCCTGCTGCTAACAAAACAGACTTGACTGCTCGCATACCATAATCGTAATGGTTTTGTGAAGACAATTGTTCAGAGCACAACTTGTAAGTATGCACAATTTTTTCTGCTAAACTGCTTGCATTAGAAAATCCATTTGAGTATAAAGTAATTTCGCCTATCATGGCATAATCTGGTACCATCATAGCCACTGTTCGGAAAAGAACTTTCAAGTTGTCTGGAAGTTCTGATCGACCGGCATAACTATAAAAACAAGTGAAGAATATTAATTGAAAAATTGAAGATGTTTTCTGGGGCGTTTACATTTTATCCTCCACACATGTTATATTGCTTGACATTGTATCTTGCACACTTTCAATGTTGCATACCTTTTATCGTGCACACTTTTAATCCGCGAAAAAGTTATCTTACACACATTTTATCTTCCAAATCATTTTATTATCCACAAATTTTATCTTCCATTTATTTTATGTTCCATACAGTTTATCTTTTACACAATTTATCTTCAGAAAAATTTAATACTGGATATTTCATCTAATTGTAAATATGTTAATTGCATGGGCAATATAATGAATGGCAGATACAATTACAATAATTTAAAGATCAAACGTTGGCGAAGATAAAATGTGTGGAAAATAAAATGAATGAAAGATAAAATGTGTCGATGATAAAATGTGCGCAAGATAAAATGAGTGTAAGATAACTTATCTTCGCGGATTAAAAGTGTGCACGATAAAAGGTGTGCAAGATTAAATGTTTGAAAAATACAATGTTGAGCAATATAACATGTGTGGAGGATAAAATGTATACGCCCCTGTTTTCTCATACCCTGGATTCATAGTGATGAACACAGTACAAGTCGGATCTAACGTCAATTCTGTGCCTTCAAACACAAACTTTTCTAACTTTTGAGCTACGGCCATTTGAATACTCAATATCTGTTGAGCGACCACAGAAAGTACTTCCAGCTCAATTCGGTTAAACTCGTCGAAACAAGCCCAAGCACCAGCTTGAGCCAGTCCTTTGAAGAATTTACCCAAAGCTTTGTAGTCCAAACCATCGGAACAATTAAACACGACGCATTTCTTGGCGACTGCTTTGGCCAAGTCTTTACAGGTTTCTGTCTTGCCTGTACCTGCAGGGCCTTCTGGGGCCCCTCCTAAGTTCAACTTGAGGGCCCCCATTAAAGTTCTACAATAAGAGAAGATAGATTATTGGTAAAAATGTAAAAGGTTTTACATACCGGTAACATCTATCTGTAAGAGGTGTTACTACAAGACGTCCATTGTTCCCTAAATACTCAAATCCGTACTTAACTGTAGTGGTAATCATATTAACATCAACATAGTCTTCAATGTGATAATATCTAAGTTGAGAAATCCAGTTGAAATCGGCCGTACTTGATACATTCACTTCGTACATGTTTCTCACTATGTCTCTAGCTACAAATAAATGTATGTAGAGGTGTTTCAAAAACTTTCCTGAAGTTTTAAAGGACATTAAAACAATTACTTTAGTAGAGCAAGAAAAATGACGAAGAATATTGCCTAACAAAGAAGATTTCTTACAACGTCTTCTATTCAAATTTAAAACTGAAAAGTCCATGGTAATATCAAGAAACACCATATGACGAAAACTAATGGTAGGTGACAAGATAATCGAAGCCTTTTACGTGTGCTCTAATTCTAGGTCTGTTGAAACCTAGAGCAGATTTAACTGCTCTAGATTGTGCTCTGCTTGCAGTGGGTCAGGAATTAGAGAACTCAGAAGTATTTGCTCTAATTCTAGGTCTGCTGAAACCAGGGCACATTCTGGAGCAGATTTAGCTGCTTTGGATTGTACTCTGGTTTAAGAATTAGAGTATTCTAAAATGTTTGCTCTAATTCTAAGCCTGTTCAAGCCAGAGCACATTTTGGATCAATGAAGATCTGGATTTTGCTTTGGTTGCAGTGAGCCAAAAATTAAAGCAAGTATTGAGAATTCTCTGATTTTTGGCCTACTGAAACCGGAGTACATTCTGGAGCAGATTTAGCTGCTCTGAACTGAGAACTGCGTGAAATATAGTGTACATACGTACGTACAGAAAATTCTTCGTACAAGGAAATAAAGAGGTCAGAAAAAAATTCATGAACCAAACAAAAAAATATGAATATCTAAGATTATTTAGAAGACCAAAATAGCAGAGATCAAAGTAAAGATCAATAAAACTTAAAACATAAAGAAGAATAAAGAACTAAAAGTCGATAATACAAGATCTTCACATTCGGAATACGAAGATATAGACTAAATAGTTAGAATAGAACAAAAAATAGAAAAAGAAAAAAGAAAAACAAGATAATTAAGGTGTATATCAACAAGACCTTCAACTCTTGAACAATTAGAACAATTGAGTTGATTTTCGGGTGCAACTTGATCTCAAAATCTTTTTATATTTTTTTCTAGCTCTACTTTTAAAACGGCTCATTTTCGACATTAATGTCCTCTACAACTCCTAAAAGTTTGTCTTTCCCAAATTAATCTTCAAACCTTACCATGTACATCTATAACAATTAGAGCTTCAACTGTGATTTGATTTGCTGAATTCAAATTCCCTTGTACTAGTTGTACACTTTCTTCAATTTGGAATCTGCATTGCTCTACAAAGTCAGCTAGGGTTCCATTTGTAATTGCTTCAGTAGCTTCGGTTGTCCAGTAGATACAATCACAAGCTTGTACGATTTGTCCGGGCCATGTTAGAATCCATTCAGGTCTACTAGAATTCTCATACGCTGCTAACGAATTGGTAGTGATGTCTTTCATAGATTGTATCATCAGTTTTTCAACTTGTTGCAGCCATTTTTCGACCATACCCTAAAAATAAAATGAAGAAACATTGCATATAGATGGTAATCAATCATTACTTTAGCTTCAGCTGGTATAATTTTGCCACTAAGTGGAACATTTTCATTTTCGGAAGACAACATTGCAACAATTTCTTCATTTTTAGTAAACTCTAACAAATAAATTCCTTCGAAACATTTCTTCAAATGTGGTTGGACTCTAGTAGGATCTTTGGTCTCAGACAAAATTTCTAGCAGTTCGTCATTAGACAAAAAGAAGAAACGTGGGAAGAAAAGACGTTTCTTCTCTAAATAATCGTTTAGTCCTTTTTGAACATCATCTAACAATTTATTATTTTCTCTCAGTCTTTTCAGCATGTGAGGAAAATCTGTTGCTTTTAAAACATGAGTATCTAAATTGGTGTTCGTCATTATTTGTTTCCAAACTTTATCAACTTGTTTAAAGTTTCTTGCTTCTGTCGGCATTTGTCTATTAATATCTTCTGACGTGAAGATTGGTTCTAGGTACATCCATACACTCTGGCACTACAAAAGAAGAAATTAAGAAGAGAAAAAAGAAGAAAGTATTAAGTACAGCAAGCCAGGCGTCAATTATGTCTTGCATTGAAATGAGCTTATTTTCCCAAGCTGTCATCTCTTCTTCAAAAGCTTTCACATAAGGAGAACCTCTCATTGTTTGAGCTTTCAAAATGTGGTCATCCAACATTACTTGAATGTCGTCTACACTGCATAAGACATGAACTCCTGTGTCTCTGAAAATAGAAGAAATAACGGTGAAGAAAATGAATAATGTTTTTATGAATGCAGTTCTTTTCATTCTGGTGTATATATGTATATTAGTCTAAACATATAAAGAAAATAGATGACTTTAAATTGATAAAGTAACCTACTACAGAGATATAAAATGGAGGATCCCAGAAAATTTGAATAAAATAATTAGACTTATTAACTACTCAATAAAATTTAGAATAATTTACAATTTCACTGTAATAGTATATTGTGCCACACGTGCAGAAAATTGTCTATTTTCCACCAGGTGTAAAAGTTTCGGCACGCGACGAAGTCGAGTGCTGGAATCACACAAGGTGGGAAATAGATGATTCTACACGAGTGGCACACTATACTATTTCTACGATTATACTGTTAAACTTTAAGGAACAAGAATACATGCAATACACAAATGATTTCTCACATTTCAATATTGTAAAGAATAAGTAAATATTTAAAGAAACAATAAAAAACTACAGTAAAATTCGTTTATAACGATACCGTTTATAGCGACAAACTGGTTCTAACGTCGAAAATGTTCTCAAAAAAGTTAACAATTGCTATGAAGTTTTATTTTTTCGAAATTTTTTTTTTTTTTAGAAATTTTGGGTGCCCATCAAAATATCGGCCTTTGGGCCTCAAAATTCTAAATATGTCCCTGATTAAAAATTAAAATAACCAGCACTTTATCCAGAGGTGAAAAAATCTGACTTTGCAAAAATTCAAAATGAAAATGCCATGTAGGTATAAAGAAATTTGTTGGTACTGTTTTCCAAAAATTAAAAAGGCAAGACCGTGACAAAATAAAGTTGAAGAACCATGAAAATGCTTGCAAAAAACCTATGGGATGATAATAAAAAGAAGAATCAAATACCTGTATAAAGCAATTTCGAAGAGGATATCCACCCATTCTTCTTTCATCTTTCTTAAGTTCTTCAACAAAGCAAATTCCTTAGTAGCCGCTGCACTGATTTCTTCAAGTTGGGCCACATATTTAGACAACCCTTTATCAATCATATGGCTTAAAGTGTTATCAACTTCTGGGTTGAGAGGAACTCCTACTATTTCGCTCATTTGCTCCCAATGTCTCTTCTGTAGACCTTGGTTACATATGGTTTGAAGAACAGGTACAAATTGTCTAAACTTCTCTACTTTAGCTCGCACCATTTCAGCGATTCTTTTAGCACCTGGTGTATCTTGAAGACTTTTAGATAGTTTGTAGAGTGTTCTCCACATGTTTTCTACTTCTTCGCAGATTTCGTCAGCGTCTAGATCTTTAAATGGACCAAACATCCAGATGTCGTATTGTACATGGAACGAAAGAACCGTATGCCAAAGTTTGTCAAATGGTTCAACAAGTACTAGCATTTGTTGAAGATCTGTAAATGGTGAAATTTCAAAGTCTAACAATTGTTCTTCTTCGTTTATTTGTTCTGCTTCTTTTTTGTCTTCTTGAAGATTAGCTACGATTTCGTCTACAACCATAACGGCTTCTTCCATTACTTCCATGGCTAACACAGGAGGATCTTTCTTTCTGAAGAGTTCTAGTTGTTTCCAATGCTTTTCTAGTTTAGCATCGAAGATAATTCGTTTCTTCTTCAAAGCTTTTTCTGCTTTTTCTCTACGGATTTGTAGTCTTCCAAAAGCTAACTCCAAAACTGCTTCCATATCTTTCGGCCAGACTATCGCCCGACAAACTAATTGTATATGGTGAGCAGGTAAATGAGTGTATTCCATTAAAAATAATAAAGATTCTGCTGTGTTTCTAATTTCTTCTTTCAGTTCATATAATCGGGTATCTCTACACTCGACCATATAATTTGTTTGTTCTACTAATTCAACAACAGTTTCTGGAGTTTCTGATGCTTTTTGAGACATTTCGTCAAATTCGTCACAAATTCTTCTATTTGTCGCCCAATTTTCATTTTGAAAATGACTAATTATTGTATTTCTCAACTCTTCTAATATGCTTATAAGTGTATTATTAATTGTTTCGCATTGTAAACTTACCATATTCAATGGTATTGCTTTTCGCATTGACATTATTTCAGATTTTACTTCGTCATATCTATCTATTTTTCTGGCAAACTCCTACAATAATATTATGATTACAAGAAGAAAAATAAGACATTACTAGAGTTCGGAAAATATACAAAACATAAAAATATGCACGTAAATATGCTCTTTTATGTACTTATGGCGTTATTATGTGGGGTGATTTATATTATAATGTAACGAGCAAGACTCACCGCAGATGAGTCATCACGGCTGACCGTAGTCAGGTAGTCGCGTTAAAGGTCAAGTGGGATTGGAGCGACGCTGGTATTGTTCGAGAATTTTATGGAGTTTGGAAGGCTCTAGAATGTTCTAGAGATTAATTGGCGGCAGGTATATAAGGGTCGCATCGGGTGGCTCACGGAGGCAAGTCATATTACTTAATTAAAACACCTGGTATGTACCTACTTATATATTTTACATGTGCATTATTCAATTTTGCATATTTTCCGAACTTTACTTATTATAATCATACTTTAATAAAAGGAGTTGGTTCAATATTCATAAAGGCTTTTAATTCTTGAGCAGCTTCACCTGTTAATAGATAATGATATTGGGTATACTCGTCTATGTAACAAATAGGTCCTATGACGTTTGGTTCAAAATATCGTATTACAATTTCCAAACAACGATTTACAATTTCGTCTTCCGGTAGGACTTCAAATAAGAAGACCTCTTTATCGAAAAACTCTAAAATTTAACACTAGGTAAAACACTTTTGGGTATTCGAAAAAAATATTTTTATACCTGGAAACATAATGCATTCAACTCTAGTAATTTGTTTGTTAACTTGAATTATTTTATAAACAGTTTCTTCTATCATTTCTCTTATTGTCCATAAACAAGGCTCAAAACTAAAGTCAGTAGTTCCTACATGAGGCAAGAGATGAATTTTTATAATAGGTAATTCGATACAAGCGTAATCAAAATAAGGGACGCCCCATCCGTAGTTATTTCCTTTCTAAAATGAAGACAAATAATAAAGAAATAGGTACAAAGTCTAAACATTACTTTATGCATGGAAAGAAACTCAGCGAAATGGTCCAAACTTTTCTTGACTAAATCTCGTAATTGTCTTGACATGAGACAAGCTGCACTAGCAAAAAACCTTTCTATTATTTCAGAAGAGTCGCCTTCTTCTCTAGGTATGTATTTCTTCCACTGCGGTCGATACTTCAAGAAGATATCTGCTACTCTTTTGCACCATTCACAAGTTAATCGTTCTCTTGATTCGGCACAAAGTTTATCAATTTGTTCTTGTAGTTCTGATATTTCTTGAGGAAAAGGAAGAGTTTCTTCAAGTTTACTTGTTGGGAGGATGAACATATCTGAAAATCTAACAACTGGGTATTAAAAAAATGGAATTTGTATGATAGAAATATTGTTTTTTTTTATTTAAATAAAGGTTTCTTCAATGGGGTATGTGACCAAATTTTGATTTTTATTTACGAGGTGTGTAAATTAAGTATAAGACTGGCAACATAGCTTTCGATTTGATAACACTTGGGAAGCGGAACTTGGAAGAAGATGAACATGTTATATGACTTCAGTATGAATTTGAATTTACTAGAATCATTTGGTTGTCCGTAGCGATTTTTTTGTACGTTCTAAAAATGAGTAACGTCAATTTCAAACAACGGTGTGCTATCAGGTTTTGCTTGGACACTTAAGCAGACCTACGGAGGCAATGTTATTTCAAGAAGCCAAGTTTTTAGATGGTTTTAGGCATCTTCCGAAGGAATAGAGTTAATTGAAGATGAAACATGCAGCGGAAGGTCTTCATCTTCAAGAACTGATAAATATGTCGATAGAATCTGGGATCTTCTACATTGAGATCTTCAGTTGACAGTGCTAAATGATTGAGGAAGAAATAAATTTGACTGTTTTGTTTCAGACTTGGGCACAATGCAATAGAAACTTTTACAAAAGTTAAGCAGACCTAGGGAGACAGTGTTATTTGAAAGGGGCAGGTTTTTTGATGTTTTTAGGCATTTTCAGAAGGAAAAGAGTCGATTGAAGATGAAATACGCAGCGGAAGGCTTTCATCTTTAAGAACTGATGAAAATGTCGACAGAATCTGGGATCTTGTACATTCAGATCGTCGGTTGACAGTATTGAATAATTGGAAAAGAGTTAAATTTCATCGGCTAATTAACTGGGGATGAGAAAAATCTGCGCAAAAATGATTTTAAAAAAATGAGATTTTGGCCAGTAAAACATTCTTGTGGCTCCTCAGCCTTTTTATTCACCTGCCGATTGAAAAATCACCTCAAGGTTTTTTGGGACATTTAAAAGGCTGTAACCGACCAGCTGAAGGTGATTTCAGTATCCGAGTTCCAGCACAGCCAGGAGGATAGGAAAAACCATCTCCAGCACTGGGTGGCTTCCCAACGAAGTTATTTTGAGGGAACCAATATTGATTGTAATTTCACTTACTAATGTTACTTATTTTCATTATCTTTTCATAATTTGTTATTCGTAATAACGTAATTAACTTTGCATAAATTTAGTCATTTGTTTAGGAACTGATGACGAATGTGAATTTACATCCGAAAAGTTTTCCTCATGTGCAAAATTAGTTGAAATAAACAATCTACGGGTTTCTAAAGTCTACAATTATACTAAAATTTAAGATTGAATCTTTAAAATATTTCAAGAAACTCGATTTTGGTCACATACCCCATTATAATGATCTTAATACGTACTCTGCGTCCCAAAGATCACGAATTTCCCTCAAAACAATGTTTGTTATAAACAAATCTTCAGATATAATGTGCTTAAAAGCAACATAAGTAATATGCCAAGGTACAGGAGCGCATATCAACATAGGAAGATATTTCGCAGGATACGTCACTATTCCTAGACGTTTCTTCTCTACTGGATCGTGAAGAACGTAGTCAAAAATTGCCTTTTTCAAAGATTTAATATAATCAGACATCACTTCAACTTTGATGTCCCTTATTATATAGTAATACATAAATAGTTGTTTTAGTTTAGGTGCGATTTTTCTGAGCATTTCAGAAAAATATTCTTCTTCAGGATAAGGTGTTATAAATTCTATTTCGTCTATTCCCTACAAGAAATTATAAATGTTTGTTGTTTCAAAGTAAAGAAACTTACAATTGAAGTGTAATAAATAATTTTTTCGATATCTTCTGGTCGAATTTTTTTCTTTTGTTCTTCTTCTGTTAATTCGATCATCATTCTTTTTTGCTCATCCGGGTGAATTGGAAGAATTGATTCTCTTTTTTGCATTTCTCTACGAAATTAATATTTGGGATAAATATAAGGTAAAAATTATTATAAAACATTCAATATTTACAAATAAGGATTCAAAAATAAAATTTAGTAACCATATAGGTACGAGGTATGATTAATTTGTCGCTCGGAAGTGTTATTAATAAAAAGACTGGAACTATTCCAGAAGACTATGTAAGGGTCATGTTACAATCAAAAAGGAATGCGAAATTTATATTCAAAAATTATTTTAGGGCTAAATACTAAATAGTGATGTAAAAATTACAGAAAAAAAAAATAAAAATGGACAAATATTGGAAGAAATATGAAAAACTTGCTTACTCCAAAGCAATTTCTTCTTCTTTTTGCTTCTGTATCTCCAGTTTTATTTTCTTCCTTTTAACTGCTTCTTTCTTCTTTTGTTCTATCTCATCTTTCTTCCTCCAATATTCTCCAGAAAGAAGATCTTCAATATGACATAGACCTGCTACTTTCATTTCCTTTTTTCGTTTCTTTTCTAATTTCTTTTCTTCCATTTCTGCTAACAATGCTTTTGTTATTCTTGGGGGAGAAATGAGTCGATTGTTTTGAAAGTATGGATTATCTTTTCTTTTTTCTCTTCGTCTAGGAGGAAGATTACGAATTCGAAGGATGTTTACATTTGGAGTATAAGCAAAACCTTTAAAAGAAGAAATTAGTAAAAGGATTTTTATGGGGGCGTATACATTTTATCGTCCACACATGTTATATTGCTTGACATTGAACCTTTCCCACTTTCAATCTTGCATACCTTTTATCGTGCACACTTTTAATCAGCGAAAAAATGTTGCACACATTTTATCTTCCATATCATTTTATCATCCACACATTTTATGTTCCACACATTTTATCTTCAAAAAAATTTAATACTGGAGTTTTCTTCTAATTATAAATATGTTAATTGCATGGGTAATAAAATGAATGGCAGATACAATTACAATGTTTTAAAGATCAAATATTGGGGAAGATAAAATGTGTGGAAAATAAAAGGAATGAAATATAAAATATGTGGATGATAAAATGTGCGCAAGATAAAATGTGTGTAAGACAACTTTTCTTCGCGAATTAAAAGTGTGCACGATAAAAGGTGTGCACGATAAAAGGTGTGCACGATAAAAGGTGTGCAAGATTAAATATTTGAAAAATACAATGTTGAGCAATACAAGTGTGAAGGATAAAATGTATACGCCCCTTTTTATAGTGGACTTACCGATGAATTCGCTTGGTTTGTAATAATCAAATGTGTATTTATGTGATAGAATAAGCTTCGGCCATTTGGTATCTTCCAAGAGCTTTCCAACAAGCTCGCTGGGTTGCGGTTCCTCGAATCTTCCCGCAAACGGAAGCCAGGGAAGCTCTGGAATGATCTTCCGGCCGAATATATCCCGTTTGTGCATTTCCGTTCCATGGTTCATCACATTTCTGTTCACCTTCTTCGGCTTTTCCACTTCGCTTATATAATTTGTATGCATTGTGAATTCTAGAATTTGACGTTAAATTCTGTCATCGATTTAACTTGTCAGCCGATAATAATTGCCATAGAAACAAAGTTGGACACTTGTTGATTAAATCCATGCTTTAGCAAACTTTACCTTTATATTTATAATGAAAATTTATTTATTTTTTGTACATTTATACATTTAGAAACATATTTTATTAATTATTTATTCAAATTTTGTAAGAAATTTAATTTTCTGACACTAACGACATTTGAATTTTACGAATCAAGTTATATAAGTGTTTAAAAATAAATAAACTTAACATTGTAAATAAGTGAAAATGAACTTAGCGATATACAGAATGTCCGTTTTAAGAGGGTAACCATTGGAATCTCGAGAACTGTAAGAGATACGAATTCGGTTAAATTGAGATAAAGTTGCCGCATTAGTTGGTTATTCTAATCATGTATTTGTTTTCTCGAAAAAATGCGTAGCTCTGTTGATAAGAAAAAAACTGATTTCGGCCAAACTACTTTTTCACTTTTAAGGGATCCTCAAAATTTTTGTAGCTCTAATATTTTTCAAGAAATTCGTACCAACGTTCAATTATCGTATGGGGTTCAAAGTTATCTTTAGTACTGTTAAATAGAGATTTATTTTCTCTTTCCAATGATATAAAACACATGTACATTAAAATTCAAATAAATTTAAAAAATAGAATATTATTGATTTCATTAATTTCGATCAATTGTGCTTTGGAAATATAACCGAAAAACTTTTGTTTTAAACAAAAATTCCACGGGTCGAGTTACATATATGATTAAAATTTGGGGCTGCTAAGTTTAAATCTACAATTTAGAAAACCGAATTTTATAATTAAATCACAGAGCGACATTTTTCAACTTCAAAATTTGGAAAAATATTTCAAATAAAACTTATTTGAAATCTATTTTTAAATAACTTTTTTCTTATGATGTATATATTTTAAGTGCACCATTTCCTCAAAAATCAAGATTGGATGAAAATTATTAAAAGTTTCATCCAAACATGATTTAGGACTAAATGGTGCATTTAAAATATATAGCTTATAAGAAAAAAGTTATTTAAAATTAAATCTTGAAGATTTTGGTACTAATTTTGTTTTGATTTATTAAAATTTTCAAATGTCGGTCTGTAAAAATCTTCGATTCAATACCTAGTGTGACATCTAACGGCAAAACTGTGAACTAAAGTGACAGTTGAATAACTGTTGAAGATATTGGATGTTAATTATTACTGTTAATTTAATATTTATTTAAAGTGTTTTTATTGTTTAAGTACTGGAATAAAATTAATAAAATTTGCAACAATTATTTACGGTAAGTTTGTTTTTAGTTTCTTATTTTATATAAATATTTTAAAGGGATATAAATAAATAATAAGTGTTATTATTTCATAAAGTTTTATTATATTTGTAATATAAATACAAAGATAAATATATTGTCAATTTTAAATAAAAAATAAGAAGAATCTTGAAGAAGAAGAGATCCGTTGCTAACCTCGTGTTGCGTCTCTTAACCTCAACCTCTTTCTGACATTTTGATAAAGTAAGCATCATGTTATTTCGTTGTTGTGTTCAAATCTTTAGTCATCTAGCTTATAATAATTACTTTTAACGTTTAATATTTATTTATTATATATATTAAAGCATATACATTCAGTGTGTGTTAATATTTTATTTGTATTAATACAAATTTTCTTTATTTTTAGGTTTGACGTCGGTGAGCATATCTTGTAAAAATGGTGAGTTGTTTTTTTTACTTATATTTGTTTAAGATTTAATGTAATTTTATTACAGCCCCGTGAAATCAAAGAAATCAAGGATTTTCTTCTGAAAGCCAGAAGGAAAGATGCTAAATGTAAGTTATTTTTTACTTAACCTAAAAACCCACAGTCCAGCTCTGTATTAAATTTTTCAATATTTTATGCAGCGTTTCCAAACTGTGGAGATCAAGTTGATGTATCTTACCACACTGTATTTTTGTAAATTCAGTGAAATTATGAGCATCTACATTCATATTTTCTGCTTTTTTGTTTTACTGATTGTAAGGTTATTTCATTGTTTCACTAGTGAAATAAAACCTAAAAACCCACAGTCCAGCTCTGTATTTAATTTTTCAATATTTTATGCAGCGTTTTCTAACTGTGGAGATCAAAATGATGTATCTTACCACACTGTATTTTTGTAAATTCAGTGAAATTATGAGCATCTACATTTATATTTTTTGCTTTTTTATTTTACTAATTGTAGTAAAGTTATTCCATTGTTTCACTAGTGAAATAATAAGATCATTATTACATTGGAAATTAAAATAGAAAGTAGGCATATATAGGAGTAATAACTGCTATAAATATATTAAATTTTATTCATTATTCTCTTTACAAATATTAATAACACATTTATTTATTTATTAAATTCACAATCATATTTTATTTTACAATTCCAATAACTAATAACAACTTTATATTGTTTATTTGTTTATAATCAACAATTTTTTATAATAACTTAGCAACTTACGTCATTAAAATACCAAAAATTTATCATTTCAAATACTTTTTGAACTTATTAATAGAAATAAAAAATATTTTATGAAACATGTAAGGTAACTGGATGGTTATTTTGCTTCTACAATACTCGCCTGCGTCTCGTTTTGTAATTTTCGTATACAGTAAATAACCACCTTTGATTTCTTATTAC
Source organism: Stenolophus ochropezus (assembly GCA_035578165.1). NCBI lineage: Eukaryota > Metazoa > Arthropoda > Insecta > Coleoptera > Carabidae > Stenolophus > Stenolophus ochropezus. Next base: position 33,764,519 of record JAQOWZ010000008.1, on the reverse strand, counting down.
TTAAACTTATTTTTGTAATAGATATTTGAAAATGACTCTTGCAAATTTTACAAGTTTTTATGGAGGGTTGGGTAACTTAATTATCTGGCGTCATCATTTAAACAGAACGAAATGGGCCGTATTTAACAAATTCAAGTTAAATTTACTTTATATAAATTTTGTTTCTTGCTTGTACTTTAAAAAAATCTCTTAATTCCGTAATATTTTAATTTCTTTTAATGTTACAATTTATTTAAGATGCATTATTTTTATAATCGTCTTTTTATAATTATTTTCAAAAATTTCTTTCAAGAACTTTGTCTATTTTAAGCGTAAATGTTTCAGCTGTGAAGATAAAGAAGAACCCAGAGAATGTTAAATTCAAGGTTCGCTGCTCCAGATTTCTCTACACCTTGGTTATAACGGACAAAGAAAAGGCTGAGAAACTCAAGCAGTCTCTTCCCCCAGGTAAGAATCTTAAAAAATATTTGAATCCCACAGAACAGCTCTGTATAGAATCTTCAATATTTTATACAACGTTTCCATCTGTGGATATCAAATGCTGTGACTTACCACACTGTACTTTAATTATAATTACAGTGAAAATTATTAACAGCAACAATTTTTTTTTTATTAAAATTTATTATATTTTATTCACAAACTAACATATTTCTGTTTTACAGGTCTCCAGGTGAAAGAAGTTAAATAATTTTTGTATAAAATAAAAAACTATCAAATGTAAATAAATGTTTTATTTTTTACACAACCAACTTTCTACCCCTAATTCTTAAATCAAATTTGTCTTCAGTTCCAAATTTTGAATTGTGGCTTTTCAGTTTTTGTTATTTATGTCTGTAAAACTGTCCAAACAACAAAACAATTTATTTTTTATACTTTGCGTTAACAATTGCTCTATTGAAAACAGTTTAAAAATATCGAATAATGTGAAATTGATAACCTCAAATATTTTAAAATTATTTTTAATTCAATTTGGAATTATTATAAAAACAAATAAGTAAAGCTAATTTTAAAACAATTTTTGCATAAAATAAAAAACAAATGTAAATAAATGTTTTATTTTTTACATAACTTAACTTTCTACTCCCATAAGTGTCAATGCTGGATCTTTTGTGTTTCTTATATCAAATTTATCTTCAGATTCTGATTCTGAATTGTGGTTTTCCATTTTTTGATATTTATGCCTGAAAAATAAATGTTTAATACAAATTTATATGGTGCGTTTTTTTACCTATGTCGCTTGCACTTAGAATTCATGTTCAACAAACGCACCAAAAGTACAACTGTCAAAACAGCTAAAAACAAAATTATTATCCAAGCAACTGTATCAAAGGGTTGCCAAGTTGGATGACCGTATTTGCTTACAGAATAGTGTTTTGTTGTTGTTCTATAATAAAAAAATGTTTAATATAAATTAGTGTTTGTTTATAAATAATACTCTGTGCTCTGTTCTGTAATCTCTTCAAAAGGGTGCTCTAGTGCTCGTTTTAAATCTTGACCGAGTTCATGAAAGACTGTAGTGCCTAACCAATTCGCTAAATCATTTCTACCGATTTGGTGAAGTCTTCTGAAGAGAATTTCATGTGTTTCGCCTCTTCCTTCGCCGATTTGTGAATTCCAGTGAAGTAAATGCGTCAAACACGGTATGTCTTCCGAAACTTTTGCTTCTAAAATAAATATAAAGTCTTCTAAAATGTGTTACAATGTTCTAAATTAAGTAAAAATATATTTAAAAACATTTATTTGAGAATTAAAAGTGCGCTCTCATCAGATCAGTTTAGTTCAAACATTTGTTGATAGATGTCGGACCCGGTATTAAATCAAGAAAAATCGTCACATTTTATAGATCGATATCCAAAATTTTTGAGAAAATTTAAAAAAAAATGGTACTTAAACATTCAAAATTTAATTTTAAACAACTTTTTTCCTATAAACTACATATGTTAAATAAACCGTTTAGCCACAAATCAAGATTAAATAAAACTTTTAAAAATTTCATCAAATTCGGATTTCTGGTTAATCCCTTCACTTAAACGAAGTACACTATAAGAAAAATGTTGTTTAAAATAAAATTTCTAATAAGGTTTACTTGAAGCATTTTTCGAAATTTTGAAGTTTTGAAAATTTCGGTTTGTGATTTCAATTTTTTTAAAATCAAACTTTAAAAATTCACTGCGCCTGTGTTTATTATCCTTAAGCTTTCAAATTTTGGTCACATACGTAATTAAACCCGTAAAATCCAAAAAAATGGGTTAGGAATCTCTACCTGTACCCAGTTTTGGGTGCGGCACCTTTATGTGAGTTATCTCCAAAACTAGACGTTTTTTGAGAAAAAGTTATAAGAGAAAGTTTGTTTACAATTAAATTTTAAGGGGGGTTTACTTAAAGATTTTTTTTGCTACATGCCTCCGTTTTCGAGATATTAAGCAATTTATATTTAGGAATAGTTCGCTATGTTGTCGATAGATGGCAGACCCCATTCTATATCGTGAAACAATTGACTATTATTGTTAATTTTTGAGGGAATGGTACATTTTACAACAAAATTTACTTGAAAAAATATACTTAAAATATAATTTTACTGGGGGTTAATTAAAAATGTTTTTTTAAATTCTTAAATTTTATTTTTAGAAATTTGTAACTCACGAATGAAAGGAGGTAATTTAAATTTGTTTTCAATTAATAAAGGAAATTTAGAAGTATATTTTAGTGGTATGAAATAAATTATGTATAGGCATAACAAAGATATATTATAAAAGATATTTAAACGTATTACCTGCTGAATCGACGACGTCTGGTAACTCGAATGACTTAAAATGCAAAGCGGCAAGCAACCTTCTACACTCTTCCGGTTGGAGGTGGTCTGCCAAGTACTTCATTTCCGGTAAATCTACATCTACCGTACCCCATATTAATCCACATTTCAACTAAATTGTACACAAAATAAATTGCTCGTATATTTCAAATTATTTAAAACTTATTACCATTATTAACAGCAACATTTTGGACATTGACATTGACATTTTTCACTTGTTTAATAATTTTGATGCAGGATAAATAAAAGCTGTGAATTTTATTAAAACATTTTATTAATATAAATAAATAACAATAATTATTCATTTTCTTTATTTTCGTCGATATATTGTTGAACTCCATCTTGAAATGTGGCCACTATGACATCAAAAGTTTTTGCCCAAGTGTCACCAATTTTAGGAGAGTATTTGCTCTTCATTTTTTCTTGAAGAAGAAGCACGAAGGTTTGCTTCAAATCCTGTAAAAAAGGTATATTATATCCTAGGCAAAAGAAAAGGCGAGGCTATTAAAAGTACTTTTTTCGAGGTGCATATTAATTTTTTTTCCTTACTTAATAATTTATATATAAATAGACAATAAAATAAAATTAAAATAATGTAGTGATTTTATTTCGTGTAGGTATATATTTTAAGCCAATAAAATATAACATTAAAATAAAGATTTTATTCATATATTTAAATTTAACATATTTTGAATATGTTTTCAGTAATCTATTGGAAAATAATGTTAACGAATGAATAGTTTCATTTAAAAATGATATAGTTCAGTTATTAATTATAAAATGTACAAGATTTTTATCACTTGCTATGACGTATGATAGACTATAGAAAAGGACAGATAAGATTAGAGAAACTAAAATATTCAGGTCTGGGCAGTAATTAAATTAATAATTCAATTACTTTTGAAAAAAAGGTATACTTTTAAAAAAAAAGTAATTATAATTATTAATTTCGAATTTTTTTATAAGTAATTGCTTGTAACAATTACTGATATTTCAAATACTTTCAGTATTTAATTCTTTTTAAAGTAATATAATTATTTTCAAAGTTAAATTAATTTAAATATTTTAATTTTTCCAAATTCTTTTTTATAATTATCCGCGTTAGTTTTCTGTATCTAAGATATCATTATGAAACAAAATTATAAAAACTTCTATTTTTGGAAAAAGGGCTTTGTGAACGAAACGTTTAAACTTTATTTTTTGTTTTTTACCTCAAAAGCTTGTAATTTTATGCCTCGTCTTCCATGTCCATATCCGACTTTTTTAATTAAGTCTACGAGAGTTTCTGGATCATTTAAGTAATTCATAACACTACTTAAAGTGTTCATAACATTTGAAGCGTGAAACAGCAATCTTGGACACCCTTGAAGATCTGTTATCGTTCGATTTCGAAAATCTATGAAGTAATTTTTATTTTCGGGGTAGTTCTGGAAGTACCTGAAATTAATTTCTTAATTTTTTATTGTTAAAGGGTTGTTGTATGGAAAAATAAATGTAAAAAACATATAAAATTATTTATTTATAGCTTAAAACATAAGTTAACTGAAAATAAGTATAAGTATATAACAATTAAGAATTATTTTTCGATTGTTCAATTCCTTGTTTGAAAACTGCAACAATCACATCAAATGTTTTTCCCCACACATTAATAACATTGTTTGTTAATTTGTCCTTTAGTTTTTCTTGTAAAAGTTTCACGAAAGCGCCTTTCAAATCCTGAAAGAAAAAATTATTCAGAACACAAACATACACTCTATTTCCTGCAGTTGATCCTCATACCTCATGTCATCAATAGAAAGTAATTTCCAAAGCCGCTGATGCTGTATTTTTGCGTAAACCCGAAAATATTTGAAAATATCCTATTTTTAGCTTGAAAATTTTCAAATTTTACAAAATTTTGTTTGTACTATTTTTTTAAGAATTAGTTACGCTGATACCAAATTTACAAACAGAATTTAATTATCTCTTTTCTATTCGGAGATATTTGCTCTCAAAGTTGCACCTCAAAAAAGTGTGTTTTTTTAAATATATTTCAAAAATTAGTAGATATACAATCTCAACTCCTTTACCATTCGATTCTGCGGGTAAAGTTATATAAAGAAATGTTTTGCCCACATATGATGAATGGTGAAATATAAGAATAATGAAAAAACCTAAATTTCAATTTTGTATGGTTTGTTTGTATTCTATACAAATTTGATATGGGGTTATAGGTTTTGAAAATAATTAAATTTAGATAATAAAGCGACAGAATAAAATAGAAAAGGTATAATAGTTTTTAATAATGAGATAACGAATAAAAGTCTCATCTGAGCTATGCGTATACGACAAAGAAGCAAGATAAAAGTTTAATAATTCTTGCAACAGAAATTGATGACGTGAGGATCAACTACGGGAAATAGATTTTAATTTTACCGCCTTCCACATAAAATAATATATATGATATATACTATTGCCCAAATATTACCATTTTGCAATAGAATATGAAATATATATTAATTAAAAAGTAGTGGCGGTTATATTTTTATTTTTACCGCAAAAGCCTGATCTTCTATATTTCTTCGTCCATGGTTCTTCCCAGTTTTTTGTATAATAGCCACCAAACTTTCTGGTTCGTTTAACAATGACATAATTCCATTTAAGCTACTCATAACATTGGTAGCATGAGCATTTAACAATGGACTACCCTTTAATTCTTCTATGGATTTGTCTTTGAAGTCTCTGAAGTATTTTTTGTTGTCTGGGTAGTCTTCGAAATATCTGAAAATTAATAAATATTAAAATTGAGAAATAAAAATATATATGTTAGTATAAGCACTCACATTATTTTTGCACCTCCACCATTTTTGTTAGTAAGTTTTTATGTTAGCTAAAGACTTTTAAAAGCAATACGAACACATACAAAGATTTTAGTTGACGTTGGAACACATTTTCTTATAGATTTAGGTAGATAGCAATAAAAAAAATAAAAGTCAAAATAGAAATATTCTTATTACTTTTATAATTTTAACCGCAATCATCTCAAATTTTGGCTATAGAATCTCAATGAGTCATTTTAAAATTTTGAATAAAAAATACGCGTATATTTCAAAATTTCAATCCGAATTTAATTATATTTTTTTGCTCTCGAGATATTTTCTCTTAAAGTTGGACTTTAGTTAATTCAAAAATGGTCCCTGGGTCAAATCTGTGCGGAGATAAGGCCTCAATGACACATTTATTCGATTCTATGAAAAATTTTACATAAGTGTACTAAGTTTCAAATTAATATCTCTATTGGTTTAATTTTTATAAAGAAACTAATAAAAACGCAAAAAAATATATTTTATGATTTTTGAATTATCGTTATAAAAATTGTGTCATTGGAAATATATTTATGAAAATTTGTGAGAGTATGTTTTTCGGTAAAGAATCGAATTGTGATGACATTAAAGTCGTATTTACCTCTCATTTTAAGATACAAGGGGGGTGAATATTTTAGGAGTAAAAAATTGTCCGTAAAAATGAAGTTGATATCGAAAGCTTTTGAGATATAATTTCCAAATTTTCAAACCGCATCTCAATATCTCTTTTCATTCTTGAGACATTTGAATTTAAAATTTTAGATAAGGGGGGGTAACAGGGTAGCATTAGCCCAACAACCCAAACAGTTTAAATATTCAATTTTGAAGGTAAATACATCAGTAATAAAATGAGAATTGGGTAGACAACAATTTAAAATATTTTACTTGTTACTGACTTGTAAACTATCATTTATCTTAACTCTTTGTTGCCAGGTAAATTAATTTTTACAAGCTACTACATTGTAAAAATGACAGCTGTCAGATTTACCAGTACCTAGCATGTTAAGATGACACCTGTCAGATTTACTGGCTAGTAGTTCCATTGTTTATGTCTTCCAAGGCTTACGATATATCATTTAAAATAATTTTTCACACAAAATTAGTAACTGTCAAAATTTTATTTTAATTTTAATTTTATTTACAAGTCAATAACAAGTAAACTATTGTACAATATATGCCAGGTAACAGTTTTTACTGGTTCAAAGAGATGACAGGCTCGCCTAAACGGCTCGCCAGTCAATTCCTCTTATCACCAGTAAAAACTGTTTTACCTGGCTAATATTGTAAAATACTATAAAAAGGGACGAGAAGATGAATTTTCCGAATACGTCTCTGTTCCGTACTTAATCAGATATTTTATTAAGCATCCTTGACACCATCCGAATACATTAGGCCTACAAGGGATTGAGTCGGGTTTTTAATTGAATTTTAGTTTAGACACAAAAGTGTTTCGTTCTAATGATATCAATTTATGCAAATTACGTAACGAACTTCAATTAGATCATTCGTGGAATTGCTTTACATTTCCTTGTAGAATCAAGCCGGCTTTTTCTCAAGAACAATCACAACGCATAACATTTTTTACAAGTATTTTTTTTACTTACATTATAAATAATCGTTCACCCGACTTCGAGAGATCTTGTCGTAAAACGTTGAAGGAATCGGATAGGATCTGTTTTTCTTCTGCGGTTAAACCTGTTGTTGAGTCGCCCGTGTATTTTATATTTTGACCCCATAATTTGCTAATTGTTACGCCCATAATAGCCCTGTAAAAACACCATAGTTACTACACATATACACAAATGTTATATCACAAGTTTGTGGTAAATATCAGATATCTTTCATGCACTCAAGTTACATATTGTAGAATATTTCTCAAAAAAAAATTCCCATTAAATGTGTATAATGTGTAATAAATATTTAATATTTATTTTAAACTGTCATATAATAGCTATTAACATACCTAGTAATGTTATGAGATGAGAATTATAACAGCCGCAGAAGTCGATTAAAGGGGGGTTTTACCATTATTTTTTTTATAATTTCATTTTAAAGTATGAGGGATACTATGTTTATATTAATAATAAAGTTTAATTTGAAAATAATATAATTCTTGTCAAATAAATTTGTAATACATTTTAAATTTAATTAGAGTAACGCTCTCTATCGGTTAAAATTGTTTTTTATCCTAACATTTTTTTACTCTACGTTTATAACTTTTACTGAACAAAATTATTTTTTTTCGAAGATTTAGTATCTGGACGGGATTTCAGAAATTTCAGAAATCTTTATATGAACTTTAAAATATATTTTCAATTATACAGATATCCTGAATAAAAAATATTTTCAAGTATAATCATTTCCAATAACTAATAATCGACAATCGAGTTTTTTAAATTTGAATACGTGGTACATTAATTTCTTGAAAAATTGTATATTCAGAATATAATATTTTTTTCGAAATCGATATTAAAGTACACGATATCACTCCGGCAAAGTAGTAGCTAAAGTAAAACTTTACAGACTGTTGTCAAAATTTTACTTTAGAGACTCATCTGTCAAACTGACAACCTATATTTTAATAGTATATTTTTGCAGTTTACTTTAGCACTACTAAAATAACAAACATATTCTATATTATTATTGGTAAATTTATTTATTATTTACCTTTGATGATAATTTATCTAATTTCATGCAGACGACATTTAAGCAGGTGTGTACATAAATGAAAATTATAAAGAAATATTTGACACTTTGACAGTACGTTTGTTATAGCCATCCCCGTCTCAATAGCTATTATAGCTGACGTTTTACAAACACAATGCTATTTATTTATGTTTTTAATTAATAATTTAACGATTTCGGAAAAAATATAATGTATATCTAAGGATTAAAGTATTTTTTTATTACTTACATATACTCGTAGGTAATAAAAAATTATACTTAAACCCCTTGATATACAAATATCTATTTTGCTACATAATATTAGAGATTTAAAAATAAAATAATTTTGAAGACTATTTGTCAATATTTAATATGTCTATAAAAAAATTGTAAAAATGCCCAGACAAAAAAGTTTAGTACGTCCCTGACAATAAGATATATATTGTAATATAACAAAACAGAATGTAATTCTTAACGTCTTGAGAAGTCTTTGTTATTCTTTTGTACGATGATTTGAATACAAGATATGAAGAATTGTAATGAAGAAGGTTAAACAAAATGTCATTTTAATTATCTCATGTCATGTCTAAATTAAAGCCACAATAAAACCGTTTTCTAAATAGGTCTAGAAATGTAATACACTTAAAGGACAAGACGCCTTTTGGTTAATGAACTATCAATATTACTATATCTTAACATGCAAGACGTAATTAACGATATCGTGTTGTGCGCACATTTAGAATGAATAAAGAATTGGATCGTGATAAGGAAGATGAAATATGAACAACATCTCGAACTTAGAAACTTTCTTCGTTGTCCTTGACTCCCTTCCTCACCTGTTAAAAGGAATACGATGTCAAGTTAAATCTGTTTCACTGATCTTAAGATTACCTCAAATTGCTTTCTACCGGATATGACATTTTTTATTTACTAAACTTGTTCCCAGGAAAAATTCCCAACATTTTTAAAGCACAACAGTTTGTTATAAATTAAAATCTGTTTTTATTTCTCTCAAAAAATACTTTACATATTTTAGAAGTATTAAATATTTTCACATATTTAAACTTATACTCACATATAGATACATATTATGAATTCATTTTTATAATAATAGCGCTTTTACAAAGAGTGCTTTTATCTTATAATATTACGAGGCCAAACGCCACTTTTAATAAAAGCGCTTATAAAAGTTAGCTCATAATATAGACCATAGTTTTTATTTTAAATCAGTATTTATATAGAAATACACAGATAAACAATAAAACAGTTTAAGAATGGGAAACTCGAAACTATGAAAGATAAGAAATCGGTTATATTAAACAAAAATTGGCTTATGTGGAGGTCATTTTATAGATGTTAATTTAATACTACATTTATTTTATATTAATAAAAATAATTTCTATTTTATAATTATTAAGTTTGTACTAACATTTTTTTAATAAACTCATAAAATATGAAAGTATGTTATAACATAAATCAGTATTTATTTAATCAAAAATTTATATTAATAACAACATGTTATTAAAAATAGGGCACAAAATTTGTAGGTACCTATATTTTTAAATCCAGAATATTTTTTTCTTTATTTTAATATTTTAAGATTTTAATTTTATATCACATTTTAGACTTTCCTTAAGAAAACTACCTTTAATTAAGAATATTAAAAAATATATTTATTGGTTTATTTGGTTTCAGATCCTGTAAATATAAATATACCTATAAAAATTTTATGAACTGTATTTTAGAAACATAATTAGTTGTAATTTAATATGCACTTTATTGAGGTAAACAAGAAAACATATTTTTTGTTTACTAATTTTATCATAACTTTTAATATTTATTATATTCACTCTCAAAAAAATACTGTACCTATTTTGAAATATAATAATTTGTTATAAATTTATTACTATATTTATTTATTTATACTGAAAATAACTTAATATTTTTGTATACTATTTTTTATCATAATATTTTCTATTTACTAAACTTATTTTAAAAATATTATCTCCTTATTTTAGAAACAAAATAGTTTATTATATAAATTAAAGAAAATATTTATTTTGTTTGAATAGAAATAATTTCAAATTTATAATTATTAATTTTTTATTTAATAAACTCATAAAATATGAAACTTTGTTATAATATAAATCACTATTTATTTAATTAAAAATTTGTATTATTTTTGAACTTGCTCGTTAAGAAAACTACCCTTAATTATGCATATATTAAAAAAAAGTCATCCAATTATATCTTTAAATTTTTAACACCTATATTTTAAAAACATAATTATTTGTAATTTAAAGGTATTTTATTAAGGTAAACAAGAAATAATATTTTTGTTTAATATATTTTTCCATAACAAAAAATATTAAATATATGCGTATATAATTCTGTATTTATTACTAAATATAAAATTAAAAAAATATTATTAAATGCCTGTTCATAATACCAGAGATATATTATTTTTAAAGTTTGTAATTTAAAACTGTTTTAGTCATAAGATATTTCTTAATGTTTGTTATTTTCTTTGGCCTCTGATATAAAAATGATTGACATTAGCAAATATTAATACGCAAAATATATTCAAAATAGATGACCTAATATTCTATATTTATTTGCTAATTGTAATAATTCACACAGATAAAATTAGCCAAATAACACTGCAATTGTCAATAATTATAAATAGCTTTATATTGTTTCAGTAAGCAATAAGAAAGTACTAAAAAATGTTAATAGTTATTAACAAAATATTGTTTTAGATGTTTAAATAGTGATATTTGTTTTCTTATTTCCGTTGATGTACATAATATTTGTACATATTTTTTCGGCAAATATCAAAATAAAACTAAACATCATATCACGAATTATATCTATACATAGAAATACATATGTCAATTTGTAAATATACTTACAAATTTTTACATTTTCTTCAGAAATTATATGTCAATTAAAATGATTAAAATTTTAAGAATTTTGAAATTTATATATTCCCAAGAAAAAAAATCGAAAAACACGTTATTAAAAATAAGGCACAAAATTTAAGGGTACTTATATTTTTAATTCCAGAATATATTTTTTTATAATTCTAATATTTTAAGATTTTCTCTCTTTAAGAAAACAACCCTTAATTATGTACATTTAAAAAAAAAAATATATTGAATTCAGGTCCTCTAAATATACCTTTAAATTTTTAGCACGTATATTCTAAAAACATAATTATTTGTAATTTAAAATGTACTTTACTGAGGCGACCAAGAAAAAATATTTTTTATTTACTATATTTTGCCATAACTTTTTATATTTATTATAATCACTCTCAAAAAAAAACTGTACCTATTTTGAAATATAATAATTTGTTATAAATTTAATACTATATTTATTTAGTAATACTAAAAATAACTTATTATTAACTTATTTTTTTCGGCAATATTGTCACAGATATTTAAATACTGATATTTGTTTTGTTATTTCCGTTGAAGTACATAATATTTGTACATATTTTTTCGGCAAATATCAAAATATAACTAAACGTCATATCATGAATTATATCTACACATAGAAATACGTATCTGTTTGTAAATACACTTACAAATTTTTACATTTTCTTCGGAAATTGTATGACAATTAAAATGAAAAAATTTAAAGAATTTTGAAATTTTGTATGACAAATTTGAAGTGCAATGTGTATATATTTTAATTTTCTTTCAGCAATATTGTCACAGATATTTAAATAGTGATATTTGTTTTGTTATTTCCGTTAAAGTACATAATATTTGTACATATTTTTTCGGCAAATATCAAAATAAAACTAAACGTCATATCACGAATTATATCTACACATAGAAATACGTGTCAATTTGTAAATACACTTACAAATTTTACATTTTCTTCGAAAATTATATGACAATTAAAATGATTAAAATTTAAAGAATTTTAAAATTTTGAATGACAAATTTGAAGTGTAATGCATGTATTTTAAAGGTATAGTGAAATAATGATACTTTTCCTTTGAGAGTGTACATATTTTTTGGCAAATATCAAAATAAAACTAAACATCATATCACGAATTATATCTACATATAGAAATACGTGTCAATTTGTAAATATACTTACAAATTTTTACATTTTCTTCAGAAATTATATGGCAATTAAATGATAAAATTTAAAGAATTTTGAAATTTAGTATGACAAATTTTAAGTGTAATGCATGTATTTTAAAGGTATAGTGAAATAATGATACTTTTCGTTTGAGAGTGTACATATTTTTTGGCAAATATCAAAATAAAACTAAACATCATATCACGAATTATATCTATACATAGAAATACGTGTCAATTTGTAAATACACTTACAAATTTTACATTTTCTTCGGAAATTATATGACAATTAAAATGATAAAATTTAAAGAATTTTGAAATTTAGTATGACAAATTTTAAGTCTAATGCATGTATTTTAAAGGTATAGTATTTTCGTTTGAGAGTGTACATATTTTTTGGCAAATATCAAAATAAAAATATACATCATATCATGAATTATATCTACACATAGAAATACGTGTGAAATTGTAAATACACTTACAAATTTTTAATTTTCTTCGGAAATTATGTGACAATTAAACTGAATAAAATTTAAAGTATTTTGAAATTTAGTATGACAAATTTTAAGTTTAATGTATGTATTTTAAAGGTATAGTGAAATAATGATACTTTTCGTTTGAGAGTATACATATTTTTTGGCAAATATCAAAATAAAACTAAATATTATTATATCTATACATAGAAATATATGTCAATTTGTAAATATACTTACAAATTTTACATTTTCTTCTGAAATTATATGACAATTAAATGATTAAATTTAAAGAATTTTGAAATTTTGTATGATATATTTTAAGTATAATGTATGTATTTTAAAGGTATAGTGCAATGATGATACTTTTCGTTTGAGAGTATACAGACACTCACCAATTATGTTATCTGTCTTAACACACTCACTGTCAGACTAAACGCAATAATCACTGCTCGTCTTTATAGCCAAGACGGTAGTGAGGGACTAAGGACGAAAAGTCCTTTAAGCCCAATGCGCAAGGCACAGGACGAGAGGGGGAAGGAATGTATTTTTAATTGTGCATCAGCGCTAACTTATAATTATTTTAATGCTTATCTGTGCTTCGTTTTAAACAAAGCAAGGACTCAATTATTGTTATATAAAAATTTACTCGTATTTTAATTTGCTAATGTGGACGAATTTTAGAAATTTAATATAATGTCCTGTAAGGATTTTAATAATTTTTTAAAAATGCTTAGATATTATTTTCAAATAAAATAAGGACCCTAATACTGCTGATACAAAGAAATTTTACATTTTTAACATTTAAAAAAATTTAAAAATAATATCATATAAGGATTTTAATAATTTTATCGAAATCTTAATTATATTTCATTTTTTCTCATTTGCAAAAAAATAAAGATTAAAATAACTTCTATTATTATAGCATAAATATTTTACCTGAATTTTAACATTTTTAAATTGGTATAAAATTTAACAATTTAATGATTATAATCATAATCATCATTAAGTATATATAGTTATTATTTTTAAATGACATACAAGGACTTTAATATTACTGTTATATATAAATTTTATTTGCATATTTATCATTCAAAAATATGGTAAGAAATTTTAAAATCATGTAAGGATCTTAATAAATTTATCAAAATTTAAATTATGTAGGTATATTTAATTTTTTGTCATTTCCAAAAATATAATATTTTAATTAATAATTATTTTCTTCATAAGCTTGATACAATTATTTCCAAATAAAAGGACTCTAAATTTGTGCTACATAAAAAATTTACTTGAATTTTTTTAGCTTGTAATTTTTGTATTATTAGAAATCACATACTCTTAAGAAATTTAACATCCCATAAGGATTTTAATAATTTTTATGAAAGTTTTACTTTTTCCAAATAAAATAAGGAATCTAATATTGCTGCTACATAAAAATTTAACTTGCATTATTATCATTTAAAAAAAGGGTAATAAATTTAAAAAATAACAACTTCTTGTAAGGATTTTAATAATTTCGTCAACATCCGAATTATAATTATTTAAATTCATTTTTTCTCATTTGCAAAAAAAAATATTTAATTAATAATTATTGTTACACTAAAATTTTTCTACTTGAATTTTAGCATTTTGAAATTTGTATGAAATTTAGAAATTTGAGAACTACTTGTTTAAAAAATTGTGTTTGTCTCACTTTTAATAGTCTTGTAATAAAGAATAAATATGAGTAAAGTTGTTGTAAGTGCGATTACTATTTAGATGGGTTACCAAATTTAAAATTATAAAAACAAAAAAATATTTTTGTGAAGTTTCTGGTAGCAATTTAAATTAAATTTTAAATAGAATTATAGTACAAGTTCACCAATTTAATATTTATATTTAATTCGATTCCTTCTCACCTGTAATTTGACAAGGAACACTTTAAATCAATGCTAATAACATAAAACGTAACTCAAATGAAACTTGCACTGAATTTCATTTCTGTGATAAGCTAAAAATATCTCAAGTTCCAAGTTCACAGATATAAAACATTTATCATAACTCCTAAAAAATTTATTATATTTATTATTGTTTTATTATCATCGTTATATTTAATGATATTTTTATTGACATTTTTAAATGATGTTCCATATATGCAGTATGGAAGTACGCCATAAGAAACAATGCAGAGAATTATAATTCATGGGACATAACAATGAATAAAATTATTTTAATAATTTAAACTTACCAAAACAAAACTCGTGATATATTCAAGAAACCCATTTTTGAAATGAATAACAATAGAATTGGTTGTGTTCTTTTATAATATTTCCGCGCAAAAAAAGTTTAATAATGTATTAAAACGTAATTATTAACTAATTTATCACACATGTAGACTTTGATTATATAATAAGAAAATCATGTGTAATTAAAAAGGGTTAAAAACAACAATGATCTACTTTAACAAAAAATAAATTTGTTATTATCTTTTTTTCATAATTAATACAAAAAAAAATTTAAAAACATACCTACCTACAAGTTTTTTATTATATTTGGCTAAAAAAATAAAATAAATGGATACATGTAACGTAAAAGAATTTATTATATAAAACCATTTTTTTTATAATCGTATCTTTTCTTTGAAATTGTCTAGTCATGTAATAGGAAATATAGTAATATTGCACCATACATCCTTCTTTTTAAATCATAGACTTTTACTATTAAATACATATAGTATATTTAGTGTTTCAGCGAATTTTTTAATCTATTTTAGAAAATAATAAATATTTCATTACTTTATAATTATCACATAATCACACATTTTTTGTATAGAAATAAAATTAAATATTTATTTATTTCATACCTACTGTGCCGTATTTCGATTTTTATAATTGTGATTTCAGTTCGGTAAATGCAAATTACAGTATTATTATTCTTAACGGTTCTGTATATATAGAAGAATGTTAATTTTTTACTTAAATTTTGTCAATGACTATTAAAAAAATGTGATGCAGTATGAAAAAAATGTTGTACGTCATTCGTCCGTTAATGATTTTAACGGTATTCATCTTGTTCATACCGTAAAAACTCATTTATCGGACTTGTAACGTAATAGTTATTTCAGTAACCAGTTAGAAACTGTCTCATTTTGTGTAACACTGGGTTCTCGCAAAATCACACAAGTTACACAAAATTGTTGTTATGAGAAATATTCGCACATTCCTATAATTTACAAACATGTTCTCATATTTGTTATATCTACTTTCGTTAAAAAGATATTCATGTTTAAAGTGTAACCTTGAATGTCAAACATGTCAGATGACAGATTGATTCTTCTTTAAATAGAAATGTGTACTTCGATCTATTATTTTAAAGTACAACTTTCGCATAGTTTATATTTTTTCACTAAAAAACCGCACACAGTAAAAATATAAAACATAAAAGGAAATCAAGTTGAAAGAAACTCTATAAAATCGTGGTATATTTATTAAAATCGAATAAACCGCTGAAGCTGTAGGTTTATCCAAAAATTCGGCGTACGTCGGTATCAGACCTGTCACGCCTGGTTCACCGCGCTTCTATTCTGTTGTCTCGAAGGTACGAGAACATTCTCGAACTTAATTGCTCTACTATTTAAACCTTAGTGTTTAAGTTTTTATTAATAATTGTTAATAAACTATGGTTTTATGCCTCAGACTTCAATTAATTTGCACTTGAGAGATTAACAAAATTAATTTTCAAAATGCATAGAAAACTTTTCTGTAAATCATTCAATTTAATTCTTTAGATTTAAAACTCAAGTTAAAGAGATTTGTTATTTATTTTTAATACATTCCCTCACTTTATTGCCAAGGGAATAAAGTAATCTAGTGAGAAAATGACAGTTTATTGAAGATACTTACCAGACTTTTAACTGACGTGGAGAATACACCAGAAGATGAAGAAAGTATAGATTAAAATAACAAAAGAATTACATATATTTTTAATTACAACATATTAAACTTTTACTTCCTATACAGTGTGTTTTGTATTTTAATTAAAGACAAGACATGAATAAAATTGTGAACACCTGTAGAATACACTTAAGGCAAGGAATGTAAAGTTTAATAATTCAAATCTTGTTGCAAAGAATTATCACTATTTTTAAATGAATTGTGTTCAAAATAATATTGAATGTCCTCTAAAGATTTGTTCTTGGTTTCGGGTACAACAAAATATACAAAAACTAACCCAAAAAGGCCTACAAGAGAAAATAAATAAAAGGGAACACACATTGAGTAAGCGTCTATTAAAATTTGAAAGAATTTTCCAACAATAATGGTAAATATAGACGAAGAAAGCCATGCTATTCCTAAAGCACAAGAACGCATTTTTGGGTGAAAAAGTTCAGCAATATATACCAGTTGAATACTCTGCACAAACGTAATACATATGTTGTATATAGATAAACATAAAATAGGTACCCACCAGATAGTTTCTAAATTATAATTTTGATCTTGTAATAGAAAATAAGTGCCTTTTACAGCCGTAACAATCGTCACCAGAGAACAACAACAAATGAGAAACAATCGTCTTTTAACTTTGTCAATTATACAAGTAACAACAATACTTGATATGAGTTGAATTATCGCTCTTGTTATAGATAATAAATCCATAGAAATATCACCAGCTCTTTGAAAAATTATATGTGTATTCATAGTTAATGTCACCCCCCCTGAAAATTGACAAATGAATACTGAAGTTAAACAAATTAGTAATGGTTTATAATTTCCTTTACTTTGAAAAAACTCTTTAAAATTTAGTTTATTTTCACTAAGTTTAATACTGTTAAATTCTTCAAGTACATCATCTTTATTTCTTATTTTCTGTAAAGACTTTAATGCCTGATCTTTCTTATTTTGTTTTAAAAGAAAATAAGGAGATTCTGGAAACCAAAATATGAGGAATGAAATTAAAATTAAAGGAATAATACAAAATATAGGAGGAAACCACAATTCTGGATTTAACCCTGCGATATAAATAAAAACAACACCTATATTACCTGCGACAAGTAGACAAGAAACAAGGCTACCTTTTATGTCATCCGTAGACACCTCCCCCAAGTATATAGGCCCCCCAATAATAATAAACCCTTCGCCTATCCCCCCAATAAACCTAGCAATCATCAAGTGAAGGACCGACTTAGAAAATGCTGTTAACACCCAACAAGACATGAAAGGTATAATGGAAGAGAAAATGACGAATTTTCTGCCTAGTTTTTCGTTACACAAAACAGCAATTGGGTTGGAAAGTATTTCTCCTAGGACTTTTATAACTGCTATTGTTGATCCTTGGGAACTTGTAGTTGGAATAGGGGATGATTCGTCTTCCAGGTATGGTAGTTCTGGAGACGTCCAGCCATTTAACATCCCTACTTGTCCCATTAGTACACAAACTGAAAAAAAATGTTTACGGTCAGTTTTCACCTTTCGCTACTCATTACGAAAGGAATTGGAATCATTCTAAAAATCGGATAATGAGTCTACAATAGATAAGCACGTTTTCATGTCCTTAGAACACGATTTTAATATTTTTACGATGATGTCTGTTCGTGTGTGTGGATGGATGTTGTAACGATTACTAAATACTAGTGAATAAAATAAGTTGAAATTTTGGATATAACTGACACCCTAGATTAGATCTGATTAGATTTTGGTGTTAATCGTGGAACTAAAAGTGGTATTTTCATGAAGATCTGAAATGTTTTCTGAAATATCTTAATTAATTTTGAATACATGAAACACTGTACTTTTTTATATTATTAAATTATACATAAATAATTCTCGACTAAAGATACTATAATTTTCTTCTTCTAGTAAAAATTATGTCATTTCGTTGTACAATAGTAAGTACAAAATTTTGGTGTTTTCCAAGTTGAGTCTCTCTTATTTTCCAGTAATGTAAATTGTTGACAAAATTGTTAATTTGGTGGAGGCCCCATTTTGGTGAACAGATTGGGATGCATCCCAGTCTGTCCACCCTAAAATTAAAATTTTTTGTAAATAATAATTTAATATTATGACTTTAGCTAAAATTTTATGGTTCAAATTTGTTTCTGCCTACTCCATTTATCTATTATAAGTTATTATCATTCAGTAAATTTGTTATAATTGCGGTTAATCTATGTATCTAAGGAAATTAAATATTTTATATTTGATACTGACAATTATTATAATTAACAACGAAAATAATTATTGAATACTTTAAACGGAATTGCAATAATACTGAAAGTACTTTTTATTTTAAAAATTTATTTTACGTGTTAGCAGTCAACGCATGGATACTCATATACATAAAATATAAATATTAATAAAAAGTGTAAAAAGGATAGGCGAGAGGTTATGTGCTGACCACATCAGATTTTTTTAAGATAAAACATGGTATTTATCATATCCATGGTTACGACTTGATATTTGATTGACACCAATGTATATTTGCTTGTCTAATTTAAAATGAAACATGGGGAACGAATTTGACTTTCGCTTTTTGGGTTATAAAATTTTCTGACAGGCTTACAAGTGCAACAACAATTTTAAGAATCGTTAATAACTTTATAGGAAATCTTCATGTAAACGATATTATATCATATCAGGCAAAATTATGAAACGTCAAAAACAAAATTTTAGATACTTTTTCCAGCATATTGTCCAGGTATAATAAAAAATAATATGTGATGCACGTCTATAAGAGCTATTAAAACACTCGTGCCATTAAAATCGCTTTTAAACTGTTACACGTACTTTATTTCCTATTTTTACACTTGTATCATAATATAACATTGTGTAATGTAATAAGGAATAGTGATAAATATTTTAATAAAATTTTACAAAAAAAAAACATTTCGAAGGAAAGTTAGAACATATGAAATAAATGGAAGTTGAAGAATAATTACTGTAGAATGATCTCACTTTCAAGTGAAGTAAGTTTAAATGCAACAAAAAATGTGTATAATTTAGTGTACATGGAAGTCATGTGGTGTCCACAACAGATTTTTTCTTATCTGTATGACTGGATAGATATGTACAATTAAAAAATTACATTGATTTATTAAAAAAATATATATGTAGAATCTGTCTTTTCTCATGTACGGGTATTTGAATAGAAAGCACAGAATAGATTTATACAGAAGCGACAGTAAGACAGAGAAACAAAATTAGAGAGAGATGGGGAAAGGCAACAAATTTAAAGGTTTCATTGTTTAAAATCGAAAAGTTTCGTCACATCTTAGGGAGAGATAGGGGAAGGCAACAAATTTAAAGGTCTACACAATGCTCCAAGGTCATAGAACTGAACAGGGTAACATGAGAGGTACCGACATGGAATGTCGCTTCTGTATGTAACTATTCTGTGCCTGTACGCTTCGCTATATCTAAGTAACGTGCACCATTCTAAAGTAACGTGTGTTGACACTTACACAAGGCGTTTTGTAATGCCACTATCTCGTATTGAATAACAGTGGTGACTGCTCGATTGATAAAGTAAAGTAGGGTGATTAGACGACCCAGATTTTTGTGACCCAGTACCCTGGAGTACATTTTCGGGAAATTCCATTATCCTATGGTTTTCAAATTCGATTCGAATTTAGTACCTGCACTAGGTACCTCTTGATGTTTGTAATATTTATTTTATTACTTTAATTTAACAGAGTTTTATAGAAAAATATTGTGACAGATGCGTGGATTTTTTCAGGATTTTTATTTTTAAATGTTACTGTATTTTTTTTATTTATTAACAATATGCTATTCTTACTTCAATCTGTGTTTAAATTGTTTTTTTTTTTAGACATGTATGTGATTTTTCTAATAGAAATGAGACTTAAGTATAACAAGCATTATGTTACCACAGTCACAAGTAGGTAAATGTAAATAACCTATCCTAGATTACCAGAAAAATATGTATATATATATATATATATATATATATATATATATATATATATACATATTAAAATGTATATGCGGAAGTGCAAAAAATAGTGTATATACCACAGGACTAAAGTTTCTTTAATCCCTCAAGTGATTATGTCAATTTTATTCTCACTATCAGGATTAAATCATGCACTTTAGTCCCTCAGTGTATAATATACTATTATTAGTATCTTGAAAAATGTCTCAGTTTTGCGATATACATGATGGAATGGGAAATTGGAAATACCTTTTTTTTCGGAAGTTCTTAAAGATACCGACAAATTGTTAAAATAAAGTTTACTTAACTAGTTAGTTACTCTAACCTCATAACCACGAATTTATTTTTGAGAATTTCATTGAATTATGCTATTAAAATTTAATAATTTGTATTAAATGAGTTATAGGAATACATGCAGTATTGTCTTGTACAATATAAAGATTTAATTGTTAACCGGATAGTTTTTATTTACTAAAAACTGTTTTTCCATGTTAAATGACTATGACAACACTTTTTTGGAAGACACATTATGTGTCTGTAATGAAAGAAATATATAAATTAGCACAAATTATTGTGAACACAAAAGATGAAGTATATAATTTTTTGAGAACATATAAAATGAATACTTACCTATAGCTGTAGTTAAAAATATTGGCCATTGTTTTATTCTGGTATACATTTTGAACTTTATTTAAAACTAAATACTAAATACAATGGTATCTGCCACAGCCGTACATTATAGATTATTATAATGAACAGTATCTACTAAACACACATTAATTACAAAGTTGATAAAATGGAAGACTATAATTTGTTTTCATTTTCACGAAACGTCTTATACTTGAAATAATACTGAATTTCCTCCAAAGACCTTCCTTTCGTTTCAGGCACGACAAAAATAACAAAAACAGCCCCTAGCAACCCCACTGCAGAAAAAACAAAAAAAGGAACACAATTACCAAAGGCGTCTGTTAAAATCTGAAACATTTTTCCTACTATAACAATTGCTAGCGACATATAGGCTTTGCATATACATGCCGAGATAGTTTTGACTTTCGGATGAAATAATTCACCGAAAAAAACAATTGAAATTGATGTCAGACCGATGACTTGACAAATGTTGAATAACACCATAGCAACAAGAGGCAACCACCAAATGTTTTCAACGTTAAAATTATTATCGTGAAGATAAAAATATATGCCTTCACAAGCCATAAAAAATGAGGAACCTATACTAGATATAATAAGCAAAGGTTTTTTACCTACATTGTCAACAACATAAGACGCTAAAATAGATGTTATTAGTTGTAAAACTGCCTTTATTATTGATAAAGTATTCATAGATATATCACCAGCTTTTTGAAAAATGAGATGAGCATACATTATAAGTGCAATACCCCCAGTAAATTGTGCAATTGTAATTGTACCTAAACATACGAATAAAGCTCTTAGGTGACAGGAATGACTAAAAAATTCTCTAAACATATTTTTATTATTATTTTCTGAAACAATAATTTCAATTTGTTTTAATTCATCTTCAACATTTTCTTTGTTTCTCAATTTTTTAAGAGATTCCACTGCACAATCTTTATTGTTATTTTTAACCAGAAAATATGGTGATTCAGGTAACCACTTGTAGAAAAACAAAACAAAAATTAATGGCAAAGCACCAAAAAGTGAAGAAAACCATAACTCAGAATGCATTCCAACAATATACATCCATAAAATACCAATATTTACAAAAACATTCATACTTATACCAATCCCCCCTCTTATGTCATCTGTAGCCACCTCCCCCAAGTAAATCGGACCAACCATCAACGCGAACGCAACCCCCACTCCACTGATAGCTCTCCCCACTATCACCCCCACCACTGTAGTCGCACAACCAATCACAATCCACGATGCAATGAAGGGGATAACTGTTATAAGTATTGAGAGTTTTCTTCCTAGACGTTCGATGCAACAAGCAGCGACTGGTGTGGACAGGACGCTGACAGCTGACATGACAGTTGCCATCCAAGAGCCCTCGGAAGTGGTGGTGGGGATGGCGGAAGTTGGGGACTGCAGTTGGGCCAGAATTGGGGAGGCCCATCCGGAGTTCATCCCAGTTTGCTCAACCGTCAATAAAACTGAAAATAAATAAATTTATCTACAACTATTGAAATATGGGTACATTATACGTGTGATACTACATATAATATACTACTCATATTACACAAGTGTAATATGAAATGTTATATTACACGCTACACTTTTCTGTAATAAATAGAGCATATAATTTAACACATAACATTTTAATAAACTGTTAATTTATTAATAATATATTTTTTATTATAAATATCAATATAAATGATTATAAAAGTATAATAAATATAATTTGAATAGTTATTTTGACATTTAAGTGCTACTGTGGCGCCATCTGTTAAGCTATATATGAACTACTCACATTTAACTGAATATTTAACAAATAATATCAGATTTTTTATATGGCTGTTAGTTGTAGATAAAGTATAGTATTTGACTCGCATAATATGGCTACATTACACTGAGATGATTAAATATACTCGCTACCGCTCGTATTTTTAATTAGATCCTCGTGTAATATAGCCTACATATTATGCTTGTTAAATAATATACTATTATGAAGTTAATACTGAAATATAGTAATGCCACAGAATAGGTTTATACAGAAGCGACAGTAAGACAGAGAAACGAAAATTAGAGAGAGATGGAGAATGTGCACAAATTTAAAGGGCCCATTGTTTAACATCGGAAAGTTTCCTCACATCTTAGAGAGAGATAGGGGAAGAGTACAAATTTAAAGGTCTACACAATGCTTCAAGGTCATAGAACTGAAAAGAGGAACATGAAAGGTACCGACACGGAGTGTCGCTTCTGTATGTAACTATTCTGTGGTAATACTGGAACGTGCACTAGTGTAACACGGTCGATTGGCGTAAATTTGTAAATTTTTGGTATTGTAGTACTCCAGATGTTACGAAATGGACAGATTTATGGTGAAGGACGCACATTTTGCGCCTTCAAGCTTTTTTTTCAAAAAAAATAACTGCCCGTTTCCAGTACGCGATGCCCTCGGTGGACATCAATAGTTAGGGGATGAGAAGAGCCGGATAAACATAGGTTGAGAACTTCTGGATTTTTACCATTAAATGGTGCTCCAAAGTTTGTTGTAATCTTCGACTGAACGTCAGACATACCTTGGTATTTCTTAGTGAAACAACCAATTGGTTGTTTTACTGTGTATAAAGGCTCTCTCATCGTGGTGTAAATTTGTAAGTAGTTTTTATTATATTCTTTCTGAATTAATATTGATTTGTAGTTCGATGTAAAAAGGTTTTCAAAATTGTTTGTAAATTAGAAAAATAAAAATTTAGAGTTTATATCGAATCAAGTTACGCGTTGTAGTTTATTTGAATTATATAAATGTTTTTAATCGCGGTTGATTTGTGACGTGGTAGCACATCGCGTAAGTAAAACTCTGTTATTCTAATATAACTACCGTGCACCATTTTGACCATATAGTAAACCGCGTCTGTTATTATTAACATTCCCTTGTCTGCTTCTATCACGGTAGACTTTTAAATAAAGTGATAGTGGTGGCAGCGACTATCGTTACCCTTGTCTCGTGTAAAAGTTGTTCATTAATATAATTTGTGGATTACTTTTGAGGAAAGTAAAACTCATAAATTAAAACACTTGTATATCAGGTATTAGATTTCGACGCTAACTTGTTCTGAGAGAGACAACCTCTCGCAGGTATTTCTGTCCTTGTCGTACAATTTTTTCATATAATCACTTTTTTTAATTTAATATTAACATTAACAAAAGCTGTCAAAAGTATAGTTTCTTCAATTATAAACACAGATACACAACTTTTGCTTCAGAATGTACGCCATGTCACCTGCGTTTAAATACGCATGCGCACATGTGTTAGACAATGATGGAAATACCACTAACGCACTGTCTCCCTTGGCTCACATTTTATATACAGAGATAAGCTCTCATTGCACGTTCCAGTATTACTAAATTTGAAAATAAGTCACTTACCGATTGCACATGATAAAAAAAGTTTCCACTGTGACTTGACAGCAATCATTTTACGACTGGTTATTTTTAAATGATACTCAATTAACTTTCCTACAGACCTTGACTATTTATACAACGTGTTTGACTGTGTCTTAATGTATTAAATTTAATACTACCTACTTCTCATAAAATGTCGTAAACTATGACACTGTATGCGTGATAGGCTAAAAGTTTATCAAATTTTAATTCATGTTTTAAAAACTTAGTTTTGCCCACCATACAACCGAATGCACTACCGAATATGTATTTTTTTATAAATAAAAGTAGTTTATTGCATATTTTATAACAATGTTCTTCAATTATATCGAAATCGTCTTTCGTCATATTTTTTTATTATGAAATATTTGTAAAAAAAATCACATAGCATTAAAAAAATTTTATTGAAAAACATTAATTCATGAATATCTGTTAAAATCCCATATCAAATTCGATGTTCGGATAGTATTGAATAAAATATTTGATCAAATTTACTAGAAATGTAAGTGGCACTACTTTTTAAAGCGTAGGAATATGCATAAGTAAGAAGGAATCAAGCATAAAAATTAAGTTTACATAGTTCTTTTTTAGTCTTTTTTTATCAGTTATTTAGACATAATAGGCACTACATATCAGAGCGTAGGAATTTAGATAAGTAACAAGGGATTAACAATATATTTGCATAATTTTACTATAAAATATACAGATATATATTACTACATTTCAAGGCGTAGTAATCTACATGAATATCAAGGGATCAAGTATAAATTTACATCAATTTACTATAAAATATACAATTAAAAGCTGGAACTACATTTCAAGGCGTAGTAATCCACATGTGAAACAAGGGATCACCTTAAAAATTTAGTTTATTTCAACTTTTTCGAATGTTTTATGTTTCATATAATACTGGATCTCTTCTAAGGATTTTCCTTTAGTTTCGGGAATACAGAAAATGACAAATATTACTCCAATAACTCCCACAAGAGCAAATACAAAAAACGGAACACTGTTTCCTAATTCGTCTGTCATTACTTGGAAAAGTTTTCCTACGACGGATACTAGCAGGGATAAATATCCTTTACTGATACAAACCGCTAGAGATTTTATTTTCGGGTGGTATAATTCACCCATGTAAGCTACCGATATTGAGTTGAGACCGATTACTTGGGAAATGTTGAAGAGAACCATTGATGCTAGAGGTAGCCACCAGATTGAATCTACGTTGTAATTATTATCTTGTAAGTAAAAATATATACCTTCGGTAAACATAAAAACTGCACTGCCTATACTAGATACAATTAATAAAGGTTTTCTTCCAATTTTGTCAACAACATAAGCAGCAAATAAACAACTTAACACTTGTAAAAAAGCTTTAATAAGTACCATAGTATCAGCTGATACATAACTTGAAGATTTTTGTAAAATCAAATGAGCGTAATACAAAAATGATGTACCACCAGTTAATTGTGCAAATGTATATGTTCCTAAACAAATAAATAAAGCTCTTTGGTGACATTTCTCCGTAAAAATTTCCTTTAAAGCATTATTTTTATTATCAGTTATCATAGAAGATTGAATTTTCATCAATTCGTCATCAATTTTACCGTTTTTTAATTTTTCCAATGAGGCTTTAGCTTCTTTAAGTTTTCCTTTTTCCACTAAAAAATAAGGCGATTCAGGTAAAAATTTGTAAAATACAATTACGATAAATAAAGGAACAATACAAGTTACAGAAGAAATCCATAATTCTGGATACGTTCCAATATAATAAATCCAAAAAATCCCAATTTGTGCCATCATATTCATCCCAATTCCAATCCCTCCCCGAATATTATCAGGACTAATTTCCCCTAAATAAACCGGGACAATTGTATAAACAAAGGATATACCTATCCCTGCTATTATCCTTGCTATTATTAACTCAGTATAAGAGTTAGAAATACTTATTAAAATCCAACATAAAATCAAAGGTATGACCGATATAAGTATGGTTAATTTTCTGCCTAAAAAATGCATTGATAAAGCTGGTAATGGCGTTGTAAACGCGCTTGTTAAAGGCATGGCTGATGTGACCCACGCTCCTTCGTCACTTGTTAAAGAAATAGAAGAGTTTGGTCCTTGCAGTTGAAGTAATACTGGCGAAGACCATCCTATTAAAAATCCTGATTGTTGAAATGCGATCATAGCTGCAAAAATAATCAACACAATATTGATAATAATGCTATATTATGCACCAAGGTTGAGAAGACTATCATTATTGACCTCGCCAAGATTACGTCCCGAGGGATATAAGGCGTTGGTTATTTTTTCTATTTGTTTTGAAATTTGATATGATTAAACCATAAACATGAGATAAACTAATTTTATTTGTGAAAAGATAACTTAGTATTCTTAATCATACACTAATTTACTTTTTCTTCACTACTAGCATTTAAATCCTAATCCTATTATAAAACTATATTGATAATAACAAAGATTTTGACAAAACGGCACTTTGCTTGTAGCGTTTTTTAAAATTTTTCGCATAACTCAAAAACGATTAGCTGTACAATGTTGAAATTTTGTTTATGGAATTGCTATAATATCTAATTATATACCTCCATTTTTGCTTCCAAATGATCTTTTTAAAAAGGCAGTTTACTTATAGTAAAAATTTAATAAAAATAACTTAGTTGGATTTTACTTTTTATAGCAAATATTTGATTTATAATAAATTGACATTGACAACTGTCAGAATATATTCCTGAGAAATATGTAGGAATTAAAACAATATCTCTATATCTGTAAGATTTTTTGCTATTAAAATAATTATAATAATTAAAACAAAGATATGAAACGAATGGAAATTGAAAAACGATTAACAGATCAAGCGAAATAAGTTTAAATGAAGTACAGCAAGAAATAATGTGTATAATTTAGCGTACAAGGCAGTCATGTGGTGCCCACATCAGATTTTTTTTATATTATACGTTTCAGTTTGTTAACCTCACTCTTGATTTTTGATTTGTTTTTTGTTTGATTTATTTATTTAAATTAGACTACAAATTTTAATTGTAAAGTTAAAGTAAAATTAAATTTTGACATAAGAGTCTGTAAAGTATTACTTTAGCTACTACAGGTACCAGGTATCGATTTCGAAAAAAATATGTTTGGTTATTTAGATTTAGAAAAAGAAACATATTCAAATCATTGATTTAAAAAAAATATGTAAATTTAAATTGTTAAATCCATAGTTTACACTTTTCTTGAGATTATTGAATCAAATAATATTTACATTTGGAGGCTTGAGTTTCTTAAACAAGTAAGAGTTTGCTTTATTGACCTAGGTCAATTATATATTATTGACCTAGGTTACTACGATTACTAAGTAAACGTTAGTGGAAGATAAATAATGACAGGTTTCCATGAATTAATTTTAATACACTTCATTTTGGATACTTTTTTTTACTAATGTTAAGGGAAATTTAATTAAGATCGTGCAAAAAATAGCATAAGCATTACGAACGATAAGGAATACTGATCTCAGAATTGTCTTCAATCGGTAAATTCGGTTCTTCATACTCTATATTAACTTACCTATTGCAACGGATAAAATCAGCGACCATTTCTGAGACACAAACATGTTTAATTAGTGACAATTGTAATAATTTTGAAGCCTACTCTAATAGAGTACAATGTAAAATGCTAGCTGTATTAAGATTAAATGTAGGCAAGGATTATTTTATTAATATCTTTGTTTATTCAGATAAAGTACATTGTAAAAATAAGATCTATTGACAGAGTAATCTGTTAATGTTTTGTAGAGAAATATGCAGAATATAATGCAAAATAATTTGTTTTTCACAAGAAGGAGTAGGAACCAATTTCTAGGATACAAAAATAGTGACAAAACACAGAAATAAAGAATTATTACCCTAGGGAAATAATATACATACCGGGTGTTTTTTTTTTCAAGGTGTACATAGAAGATTAATATGGGAAATTAGTAATGTCGCTTTTTAACGTATAAATTGATTTTTAAAATAAAAGAAAATAAACTTTTGCCAATTTTATTTCTCAAAAATCATTGTTTTTTGACCAATATGTCAATAAGGAATTAAAAATTCATATTTTCAATAATAATTTAGATATTTTTTGCATTACCCACCTATTTGCAAGTATAACTGGACATTAAAAATTAGTTTTAAACGAAAAATTGAGTTTCCATACCTAAATTATTCCAAAAATATCTATTTTTTGGTCCAAAATTATGGTTTTTGGAAATAGTATACATTTATAAATCCCGCAACGCCGATTTGGAAAATTCAAACAGAATTTAATTATCTTTTTTAGTTCCTGAGATATTTGCTCTCAAAGTTGCACTTCCAAAAAGTGTGTTTTTTGGATATATCTCAAATATGAGTACAGACACAGTTTCAACGATTTTACCAGTCGATTCTACGGGCAAAGTTACATAAAGAAATGTGTTCTCCGAATATACGTTCTTTGGAACGATTTGGTGAAAAATGCGAAAAACGTAAAAACCGGAATTTCAAGTTTTCGCTTGAAATCTTTTTGTCTCCAAAATTTCTCATTTTTTGGACTTAAGTAAATATCGATGTGCTGATTCCAAATTTTCAAACCGAATTCAATTATCTTTTACCGTTCTCGAGATATTTGCGTGCAAAGTTAGACCTCTGAAAAACGGTTTTTTCAGGATTGCCCCTGAAAGGGTCACCCTACGACTTTGGCGACCTCACCAATCAATTCCGCGGGCAAAATTACATAAGTGTACCAATTTTCAGATTTTTATTCCAAAGGATACAATTTTTAGAAAGGAAAAACTGAAAATGGTCAAAATCGAAAAAAATCGCAAGGGGTTCATCAGGCATTTTTCTCGATTTTTGACGATTTTGTTTTTTCGATCTAAAAATTGTATCCGTTGGAATAAAAATCTGAAAATTGGTACACTTATGTAATTTTGCCCGCGGAATTGATTGGTGAGGTCGCCAAAGCGGTAACTCGACTCATTTCAGGACTATTCCTGAAAAACTGTTTTTTTCAGGTCTAACTTTAAATGCAAATATCTCGAGAACGGTAAGAGATAATTGAATTCGGTTTGAAAATTTGGAATCAGCACATTGATATTTACTTAAATCCAGAGAATGAGAAATTTTGGAGACAAAAAGTTTCCGAGTGAAAACTTCAAATTCCGGTTTTTACGTTTTTCGCATTTTTCACCAAATCGTTCCAAAGAACGTATATTCGGAGAAAACATTTCTTTATGTAACTTTGTCCGTAGAATCGACTGATATAATCGATGAGATTGTATCTCTACTCATTTTTGAAATATACCAAAAAAACACACTTTTTTGAGGTGCAACTTTGAGAGCAAATATCTTAGGAACAAAAAAAGATACTTAAATTCTGTTTAAAAATTTAGAATCAGCGTATTGAGTTCTATTAACATATAAAAAATAAAATTGTGAAAAATTTGAAGAATTTTTCGACAAAAATTTTGGTATTTTCGATTTTGGCCATGAATAAATTGAAAAAGAACATCAGCGACTTTAATAATCAATAAATAAATAAATTTTATATTATAACTTATTATATTAACAAATAAAATACTTGATTGACTTCCAAAATTTTTCGAAATGAAGAAAAAAAAATATTATATTTATTATAACAACAAATACGTCAGTGTAGTCTCCGTACACCTGTAAATTATATAGAATCATTGATTTCCTTCTCCTTCTGCTCTCAAACAGTCCCATTCAAAATTCGTCCATCTGATCCAAAAAGATATATTTTGGTTAATGTGAAACAATTATTGAGTTCCAGAAGGTTAAGGGTGGTCTATATATTTTTGAAAAACAAAGCGTAAAGAGGTGTGTACGGAGACTTATTGGTTTGAATATATAATATATATTCAAACCAATATATATATATATATATATATATATATATATATATATATATATATATATATATATATATGCCTATAAGATGTTGTGAATTTATTTTTGGTTCTTAAAATAACAAGTAAATAATATTGTTTGTTCTACATAGTTGTAAATAATTTTGTATTTATTTTTAACACTTAAAATAACAAGTAATCAAATAAATGTAAACAATTTTTATTACATTATTTGTACACTTATTCAAATACAATAACAATTAAATTGCAAATATAAATAATACTATTTACAAACTTAAATATAACGATAATAAACTATTTGTATTTACAATAATAAAAATCAACATTTATATTATTTGTAAAATAAATACTGTTAAATGATGTTGTGTCTAAATGGAATATTCCTGAGGTATAATATTACTTTGGTATGTTTATATATTTTCTAATTTGCCTTTAGTTTCAGTAAGAAATACCAAAATACATATAAAGCCAAAAGTACTTACACATGTGTATAAACAAAATCCTACATACATACCAAACTGTGCGTAAAGTACTTGGTATAATTTAGTAACTATTACAGCTAATTCCGCCGAATACATATTCCAAAAACATGCCATAATAAAGCGAGAATTTTGGGGAAAAATATCACTAACTACAAGATTAGTTATAGTAGATATTCCTGCAGTGTGGAAAAAACAATATAGAAGCATTGAAATGAACGGAATTGCAGAATAATACTGGTTTTGTATTTCTAAGTACAAGTACGTTGCATGAATAGCTGATGTTATAATGCAACCAGCTAACGATATAAGTAATACTGGTTTTCTTCTAAACGTAGGTATGAACTTAATACCAATACCTGTTGATATTAAAAATATAATGGAATAAATAATTGAACAAATATGTGGATATAAACAATTGAATTCTCTAAAAGTTATTTGAGAATAAACAATCAAAGATGGACCCCCTGAAAATTGTTGAATTGTAACTAAAAAACTTAAAATTAAAAATGATTTTCTAGTAAATTTATTTCTTAAAATTTGAATAAAACTCTTATGTTCTGGTTTATTCTCTACAAAATTTTTAATATTCTCTATTTCATCATCAACGCACTGTTTTCCATGTAAGTTTTGCAAAACAGTGACGGCGTTAGTAATTTTTTTCTGTTGTAACAAATGGTATGGTGTATCTGGGGCAATAATAAATGTCAAAAAAGCTAAGCCAGGGATAACGGCAGCAGATATAGCCAACATTCGAAAACTTATGAAGGGACCAACACAAAACGAAATTATAATTCCGAAACAGATAAATAACGGCAGGATTTTTTGCAAGAGAAGACCTTCTTCAATGTCGCAGATTTCTTTTAAGTAGGATTTGAATTTGCCAATGCCAAAACCTGCTCCAAGGCCTACTAGGATGCGAGAGGCGCATAGGCCTAAAACATCTGAAGCTCCAATCATCAACAGCCAACCTGGAAAAATAATATTTTAATAAAAGTGTTTCTAAAATTAATCTCTATACAGGAGTCATCGAAATGCCCGTCTTCGATATCTAACTTGTCGTTAGAAATACAGCATAAATTTATTAACAGAATTTATTCGTCCACTCAAAAGGAACATAACGAAAAATAATTTTCACAAATACAGCGTGTATATATTTGTACATTTTTTTAATTGTATTTTATTCTCCTATAAGGACATATGAATTTTGTTTTAGTTTTCCGCGGCGTTGCCAAGTTATTGCGTTTATTTATACGTACTGAAGTTATTTTAATAGTAAAAATTAAGAATTTTTTTCTGTTCAACTGTAACTATACTTTATGTTCTTACATATTTTTTTAAAATGTAATTATGCAGGGTGTTCAATAAACCGAATCAAATTTACTCAATTTCAAATGACAATAACTCGTCATTTTCAAATGGAACACGCTATATTTTATAATTCAGTTGGGCGTCTTTTTGTATTAACTTCATTATTATTAATTTGGGAGATTTTTACCATTTTAAATTTATTTATAAAAATTAAATTACAACTTTTTTTAATGTAACCGCCATTCTCACGGAAACAGGTTTGTAGACGGTTTATAAATGAGTAATTTACTTTTCGCAGATATTTGCGTTGACAGTTTCAAAACAGTTACGAATTCTAATCTAATTTTGTAAAATCCGGAGATCTAGCGGGCCAATTTCTTGGAACCTCCTTCGATCCACGTATTAGGAAATTCTTCATTTAAATAATTCTTAACCCGAAGATTGTTATGAGCTGGTGCACCATCATGTTGGAACCACAATCTCCGTATAATATCCATGGTATACTAGATTTAATTTTTAATTGAATAAATAATAAAAAAAAGAATGGTGAAAATCTTTCACATCTCGTGGGAAATTGGCGACTTTCTGCACTTGTTGCACAATATACTACTATGTAATGCAGTAAGGGATAGTAATAAACATTTATACATAAGTACAAGAATTGAAGAAAATTTTGCTATTCTTGCACTTTTCTTGCAAGACAATTTCTTGGCTTGTCTTGCTTTGAAATTTGTAGCTCTTGTCTTATTCTTGTCTAGCATTTTTTGCAAGACTAATGCAAGACCAAGAAATATACAAGACTCTTGTGAAACACTATATTCCACTATAATAAATAATATGAAAAATTATGAAATACTATCCCTGGTTACAATTTTGCAGATATAATTTTACATTTAAAAAGTTTTGAATACAGTTCCCTACTTAATTAAAGAGAGTATACTCGTTCAATAATCATTGATATCTTTCTTCTTTCATAATTAAAAAGCATTGTAAATAGAAATGACACTACGTAAATTTACAACCAATACACCTTGAAATTATTATACCTGATAATTGTAAAGCTGCACCCAGAAGTACTCCAAACTTACTACCAAGACAATCACACCCAGAAAAAGGTGTGGACACAACAAATCCATTCATTAACATACCAGCTATCATTGCACTTTGATCTATATTAATTTCAATTGGGTCTCCATTGTCTAATAAACTCGGATATGTCGGACTCGGCCATCCTAACATCGTTCCAAAAGAAACACATAATAAGGAACCTGAAACAAAAACATTACTTTATTTTTAAAAGTGCTTGTCATTCAACAAGTTTTTGTTTGGTTTTTGTTAATTTTAAATGTCACAGATAAATTATCTATAATATTATGTACTTATACTAGTTAATCTCAATGGATATTGTTATTTTAATAAAATCAATATGATACGTACTATGACAAAAGAATTGTAACTATAACTTTAACAACAAAATTACAGTAATTTATTTATTTATCTGATTATTGCACATGATTTGTAATATGACAATTTTGTACATTATTATAACAAGTAGTTATTTTAACAAGAAAACATGATTTGCTCATATTTCAAAATAGGAAATGTAATTAATTGTAAAAAATATGTTGTTTGTGATAGAAAAAACAGCAATATTTTTAAAATATGTGACAGTTTTTAATTTTAACATTGTAGATATAAAAATTAATTGTTGTTAATACTACCTATATGAAAATTTATTATTTTTGAAGTTAGCCAAAAGTAGTAGCTAAAGTAAAACTTTACGGACTCATCTGTCAAACTGAATTAACCTATATTTAATATTGTATTTTTGCAGTTTATTTTAAAAATAACAAACTTATCATTCACCAATATTATTCGTGAATTTATTTATTATTCACCTTTGATTATAATTTATCTGATTTCATGCAGACGACGTCTAAGCAGGTGTAAACATAAATGAAAATTATAAAGAAATAGTTGACACTTTGACAGTACGTTTGTTATCACAGCCATCCCCGTCTCAATAGCTATTATAGCTGACGTTTTACAAACATATAATGCTATTTATTTATGTTTTTAATTAATAATTTAACGATTTCGGAAAAAATATAATGTATATCTAAGGACTAAAATATTTTTTATTACTCACATGGTTTATTCCATATACGTAATAAAAAATTATACTTAAGACCCTTGATATACAAAAACGCTATTATGCCAATTTTTTCAAATACTTATTTTTATGAGAATACAATTCTTACTAATTATAATAGATTTATGGAAATTTATTCTTTTGAAAAATAATTATATATTTTTTGCTAAATAGCTTTTAGGCATAAAGTGCATTTTAATTGAAAAATTATTAATCAGTATACAACATAAAAAATACATTAAGTATGGAGATTTCATAACTACTAGGTTAATAAAGCAAATTGTAAATTGTTGAATATTTAATTTTGCAGTCATAACTATGTTCGTGAATATTGTGAAATAATTTTCAAGCGCTTTTGCAAATTCATATTGTGTTGGTTTTAAAAATTTGTAAAATATGTTGGGCAA
Organism: Stenolophus ochropezus; assembly: GCA_035578165.1. Taxonomy (NCBI): domain Eukaryota; kingdom Metazoa; phylum Arthropoda; class Insecta; order Coleoptera; family Carabidae; genus Stenolophus; species Stenolophus ochropezus. Next base: position 33,729,349 of record JAQOWZ010000008.1, on the reverse strand, counting down.
ATAATTATCTGATAATGCTCGAAAGGTAAAAACAATTTTTGGTTAATGCTTTATAAAAATATAATATGTATAAATTTCAGAGAACATATCAAGAACTTAGTGAATATTACTTAGTATATAGGTAATTAAAGTACGTTGCTAATACAAAATGTAAAGAAAAGTTGTCTGTTTCAGTGAGTTCTAACTGCCGTTTTGGGGTGTTACAACTTAGTTTTAACATCCTGTACATATGCGTCCTTTTCAATTTGATTTCGCCTGAAATAATGATCTCATTATTTCACTAATGAAATAATGATATCAATAACCTAATTGAAATTAGGGAAATAAAGAGTCTCGTAGTAAAAAGAAGTAAAAAATGATATTAACGATACTTCAAATTGCTTTTAATCAAATGGCAAGTTAAACCATGGATCTGCCGAAGCCTATGTTTCACATTATAAATATTCACGGTTATAGTTAATTTGTTATAGTTATATCAGGAAATGATACTTGTCTTAAACTTAAAAATTTTCGTAATACCATTGTATTTAAAGCTGGAAAAATGTCAAATTCGATCTCTGTGTTTCATTTTAAATGACGTAGGCAAATACATTGCTATTAATCAAATGGCAAGTCAAATCATGGATCTGTCAAATCCTATAAGTTTCACGGCACAAATATCCACGGTATTATATAGTTAATATTAGTGCTGTTGATAAAATTCGAAAAAATTACTTTGCAACTTTTCGAATTTTGAAGGTTAAATTTTAAATTTCAAATTGATGAACGAATTTTCAATTTTGAATTTTGTTTTCGATTATATTTGCTTTTGTTTGTTTGTATATAAATATAGAAACCACGAAAACATATTCAGTGGTATCCTACTGTCACTGTTAAATTCAGAGATCGTCTCTAACTGAATTTAGAGGTGATCTCTAAGAAAAACGTATTCTACAGTCAAATTTTACCTCTGTTAGCGCTAACATTGTTGTGTAATAGTAGAATAACATCACTTACAAAAACTAACAGTCACCTCTAGCTAGAGATCGTCTTTAAGCAACTTTAACAGTGACTGTAGAATACCAGTGATTGTCTTTTTGGAGAACATGGTAATAATAACCTTCATAACACAAAATCATTAATTACTAAAACAATACTAGTACATATTCTACAGTTTATTATTATATTCTTATAATATAGAAAATACCTTTTCTATTTCATTTATATTTTTCTCTTTTTTATTACTGACGTCTTTTGAATTTCGAATTTCGGATTTCAAATTTCGAACTTTAACATGAATCGAAATTCGAAAATTCCAAATTTCGAATTCATTTTTTCCGAAAATCGACAGCACTAGTTAAATCTTCAATTATCTTAACTTAGTTAGAGGTAAAGTAGTTTCCTTGCCTGAGAGGAAGATGAGAGCGGTGTAAACCCTGCCTCGTTTCCGGTGCCTGGGGGGCTGGTTTCCGGTCATGACGAGACTCCGGGCCGGGCCGACGTGCAGACACTGGTCGGCTCGCGGAGCGCCATGGCTGAAGAGTTCGCACGCTTCTCCATCTGTCCACATCGTATACGCAAACAAATATACACAATGCGATCTATTAATCGGAAACAGGGACGGACTAGCTGATTACTGATTACAGATTCAGGAGTGCGATACGGTGCGAAGAGGTTGTGAGTTCAGGCTTGGTGGAGGCGTTGGAGGTGGAGGTGCTCAAATAAATAGGGTTGTGAACGTAACAGAGTTTTAGTATGTATGTCATAAAATGTAAAATCTAATCACTAGTTCATATTATAATAATAAAATCTAGTGTCCGACCGAAACACGATTTTCAAACGAAAGCGAAACCGTAACCGAATATTCGGCTCGTCTTTTAGTTTTGGCCGAAACCGTAATTGAAACCGAAACTTATGTAGTTAAATTTATGAAATATTTTTCGGAATTTATAGTTAAAGAAGAAAAAAAAGTTTTTTAGTTTTAGATATGTAATTATTTATTTATTAAACCCAACGTTTCGGCAACATAAACTGCTTCCTCAGGGCAGTGGCGGAACTATAGGTGGGCCAGGGTGGGCCGGTGCCCACCCTTAAAAGCGACGGCCCACCCTCGTGCCCACCCGTAAATGCAGGCATCAATAAAATATATAATAGCATTATTACAGTATTTTTACTACAAATGGTAAAAATAAAAAGACGGCGTAATCTTTGTCTTGAAAAATTTAATTAGTATTATTGTGTTTGCACGGTGGTAGTGCTTCTATAACCAACGAATTGGGCTAAGCGCTAAGCCGATTGATGAGGCCGCTCTTTTACGTAGAAACGTCATTGCCGCGCGCTTTTACAAAGCATAACGATTTGATTTATAATTGATGGCAACTGACCGTCTTCATATCTGCCACTACATCTATAACAGATCAGTGCACATGTAGTTTTCATGTCTATCAGAACATTGCAGTTTATGTGAATTTTGATAATTAATGGTAGTTAAAATGAGTAAACGTAACATTATAGATTATTTCGCACCAACTTCAAAAAAAATTAAACCTGTAGTTCAGTTTCCATGACACCTATTGAAAATTGCTTGAATATTGTAAAAATTATTTATTATTTTTTAAATATATAAGGGCATTTGGCCAATTCATTTTGCCTCATTGGATGCAGTTTTTAGTTCTAAAGTTTAGAATCTAAACAAATACATATCTCAGTTTATTCTAAAATTAATAGGTAAGAAAGATATATCGGGAAATGGAAAAAGTAACATTGAATTTCCTATGTTCAGAAATTAAAGTAGACATTCGGTATATAATAATGGCACGGCCCACCAAGATTTTCCGGTGCCCGCCGCGGGGCCCACCTAACATTTTCCCTCTAGTTCCGCCACTGCCTCAGGGTAATGACAATTCTCATTGCGGTTGCTCAAATAAATGAGGTATGTGACCATAATCGAATTTCAGTATGTAAGTCATAATATGTAAAAACTAACCACTGTAGCTTCACATTATAATAATAAAACTTAATATCCGATCGAAACATGATTTTCAGCCGAAATCGAAACCGTAACTGAATATTCGGCTCACCTTTTACCGTAACCGAAACCGAAACTTATGTAATATTTTTCAAAATTTCTAGTTAATGAAAGTTATTTATTTATTAAACCCAACCCAGGGTAACGATAAATACAACAAAGCAAGTAAACAAGTAACTAAGAAACGAATTATAACATATTTAATATTGGAAGCCATGCTTTACTAATTTCCAAACCATAATTGTGATTGAGATTAATATTCTTAATTTTTTTAATGACTTCTCTCATTAATCTTGTGTTGAGAGATGTAGATCTTGAAATAATTTTCGTGTCTTGAAATTTTATTTCATTATTTCTCTACCACACTAACGTCACAGTATCCTTTTCCTAATTTTTAATAATTACGAATAATGAATCGATTTAAAAAATACATGTATTTTATTTTTTGTCTAGTATCGTATATGTAAAAATTCTTCGTTGTAAGAAGTAAAGGAAGTATTATAATCGCGAAACATTTCGGTTTTCTAATTTCAACGGAAATATCTATTTTGACCATCCCTGAATCCATTTTGACTAGTTTCACCGTGACATCTTTAATAAGGAAAATAATAAGCCATAGAATGTTGAAATTTTGTATATGGGACTGTTATAACATCTATTTGTGCACTTTCTTTTTTATTGCAATCTGTAGTACGAAAAGCGCATTCGAGTTTACGCTTCGACAAACTATCTACACATTCGTCATGAAAAGTGCAATCTCTCTACTATGTTAAGTTATTCTTATTATTACTACTAATATTATTTTGGTAAAATTACAATAGTAAGTAAATAACAAATTAATAAAAATTAATGACAAAATGACAATCATTCTTTAACTGGGGATTCTATATCACAGAGACATTTAATTATTTATTAAATTTATTTTTTAACTAATCATGTCGAATTTAGGAACAAAGTTAAAGTAAAGAACGAATTAATAGTACCTAATAGATCATCAGTCATTGTAAAAATAAATTAACTTACTTGATTATTTATTCTATTACTTATTTTTTATTATCTTATAATAATGTTCGAAAGGACGATCCGGTCGTAAAAATAAATAATAAATATTGAAATGACTAAGAATGTCAATTCTATTTTTATAAAATTACTTTCCTTTTAATGTTGAAGAGACACCGTGAGACTTGGATTACCCTATATCAAAATAAATATACAGGGTGTATCAGTGAAAACGAAACTCCCTTTAACTTTTTTATTATAATATAAAAATCACTTTTTATTTTTAAATGGGAATCTATAATTATTTTGGTAAAATTAAAACCGCCATTTTTTGTACTTTAAATGATGTGTAAAAGTATAACATTATATATTATTTATACTTTGGAAAAATAAAAAACAAAAAGTAGTCAAAACAAAATGATAAGAATTTAATAATAATATTTTATTTGTATACATAAATGTTATTGAGGTAGACCACATATAATAAATAAATGTTTCATTTATTTTCTATGTAAAGACAACTTATGATTATACAATAATTATAATGACATTTATAATGTATACACATGCATTATTTATAAATTATAAAATTATAAAAAGCACAATCATTGTTTATACTTTGTTAGTCTATTGTTGTTTCTCATACTAAAATACATTTTTTTTTGTAGATCGAACTATGGACGACACTTGCAACTGCAGCGGAAAGTGCAGTAATTAAAAGAAATGGGAAAAAAAATATTTTCTTTGGTAAGTATTATTGAAATATTTGCAACAATTATAAACTATGGAAGACACTTGCAACTGTAGCGGAAAGTGCAGTAATTTAAAAATAAAATTGGGAAAAAATATATTATCTTTGGTAAGTTTATTGAAATAAGTGCAACAATTATACACATATTAAAATTGATAAGTAATGTTTTCTTAAAAATGTGTTATCTATTGTAAGTATATTAGTAAACTATTAAAATAAAAGTTAAAATAAAATAGTTTTCCTACCCTTTGAGTCTTCGTTCATAACTTAACTAACACGCGTGTAGTTTAGAACTAAAATAAAACTCCACGCGTGCAACGATTTGTAGAACTCAATTTTTTTCAGCCATTTACTATGAAAATAGGTATGTGGATTTGTCGTTATATAATAGAGAATTCTTTGTCAAGGTTATTTAAAAAGTATAAACAAAAAACTTTTCTAATCGTTTTGTCAATCATTGAGGAAAACGCGAAACTGAAATTTTACCATTCTAAAATCTTGTCAAACACGTTTTTAATATCTGAATAAATTAAGAGTTGCAAAAATGCGTATATCGCTGCATCAATGATTGATTTAATTGATTAAAACTAGGACAATTGATATCTATAAATCTAGTTCATTTGTTTTGTACCTTCACCTATTCAAAAATATATATATATATATATATATATATATATATATATATATATATATATATATATATATATATATATATATATATATATAAAAATATTTATTTATTTAGTTTGCATTCAAAAAATATATATTATATTGTTTGTCCCTAAAATATTTTAAAATATATTTCAAATTTAATTTTGATAGTTCAAGTTTCTATTTGTGTATTTATTTTGTTTTTTGATAACCTACTATGTTCTCAATATAAATAAACAAATATTAGCCTAAAAATTTAAAGTTAAGTATCCCCACAAATTTTAATATCATTTTTTTATGTATTTCATTTATTCATCGCCAGCATACTGTGCTTCCAATAAAAACAATAGTTATTTGTCAAACAAGAGAGAAAAGCGTATCTTTTTACTACTCGAGCTCGAATTTGACACACGAGCGTAACGAATGGGGTTGGAAAAGTGTTATATCCAACATTTTTTCACGGCAACTTTACAAAATTTCTTATAATTACCAACATCACAACATATAAGACAAAAGGTATACTAGAGCAAACACTTTAGAATGCTCTAATTCTTGACCCACTGAAACCAGAGCACAATCCAGACCAGCTAAATTTGCTCCAGAATGTGCTCCGGTTTCAGCAGGTCAAGAATTAGAGCAAACACTTCTAAGTGCTCTAATTCCTGACCCACTGCAACCAGAACACAATTCAGAGCAGTTAAATCTGCTCCAGAATGTGTTCTGGTTTCAGCAGACCAATAATTACAGCAACCGCTTTAGAATGCTCTAATTCTTGACCCACTGAAACTAAAGCACAATCCAGAGCAGCCAAATCTACTCCAGAATGTGCTCTGGTTTCAGCAGGTCAAGAATTAGAGCACACGCTGAAGCGTGCTCCAATTTCCGGCCAGCTGAACTAGATCACCTTCAAGGCATGAGATGCCCTGGAAGGCGGTCTAGCCAGACCACCAGACGGGGCAGAGGCCAAAAGGCCCACTACCGCCCCGGCGCCCCGCACAGCGGGACTGAGTGCTAGCGTCTCAGGATCTCCGGTATATCCTGAGACGCGCATTGAAACCGGTCATCTGAATTCCTATTGGCTGATATTCAATCTGTAATTGTGGCTGTACTAGTGGGAATTTTAAAATGAAAATTTGTATACATAGGTACATTGATGCGAGGAATTTACTGGTGATATTTTTGTGGGTGTAACTTACACCCATTTTAGGGTAGTAGTCAGATACTTAAAAATGAAAGGAGGTACAATAATTCGTTAAAATAATGACAATTCAGGGATTTAATACAGATGTAAAAAATGCTGCTATATTGGTATATTTTATAGTAAATAATAATTTTTAAATTTTGGTGCTCTTTATACGAGTTGACTAATTTTAGCATGTGTATAGATTTTTTAAAATTTATTTGGTAAAAACCAAAAGTGACAAATTTTTTGCAAGTATTTGGTAATAGAAAAATATTTCAAAAGAAATTATTAAAAAAGTTGTAGTCAAATATGCAAGTAATAACCTTTATTAAATAAATAACACAAAATTACGTTTCATTTTGATAATAATTTAATTTTTATAATTATAAATATAATTTAAAAAGTACTACACGAAAATTGACCCTTAAAATTTTAAAATTTAATTAGTAGTTTCCATAAATACGTAGCCATATTGCTGGTTGCGTATTGTGCTTTTAAGTTCTAAGCTTATTTTAAGCTTTAAATATAATAATACAATACAAAAAAGTATCCAAAATAAAAAACATGTTAAATAAATAATATATTGTTTACCTAGTAATATTATGTTATTTTAAACACTTGTATTTAAATAATAAAATACTATATAAAATATATATTTTACCTGTGTACAACAGATCCATTATCAACATAAAAACTGACTAACAGTAACAGTTACATACGCAAGCAAAAAGCGATAAATTATATTTGATATAATCTATGTTGTAAAATTCATTTTGCAAAACAAGCATTTTTATTGATGTCATATAAAAGGAATTTGATTCAGCCCCAAATGAAAAATAACTGAATACATCCCTGGGAATTTAGTATGTCTCAGATTGTGATTAATAAAATTGTAATGAAGCAAATGATTGTAAAGTAACCTTCAAATGCTTAGAAATTCTAAATATAAATATTTGGATGCACGTCATTTTCAATTAAACGAGATATTTTTAAAGTTTGAACCCATTTTTAGATGTTTTAAGCTTACTACGTTAATAAATACGTTAATATAGTAGCGGAAAATTATTACAAATTATGTACTTCCCATAAAATTTTCAATGATATGACAAGGAAGCCTTGATTACAATAATTACTTACCCGTCAATGGTTCGTAGTCATGTAGTACAACATATTCTATTAATTTTTTACAAAAATGCATCATTTTCACTTGAAAAAAATATTTTTAATTGTAATTCAATATAATATGTAATTAAAATAAAATTTTGCTTAGCAGTATTTGGAATGTTGAGATAATTTGAACCAACTAACAATAGATGTATGTATTTATTTGTATAATTATCTGTATTGACTTTGAAAGTACTCTTAGAAAATTTATATTCCAAAGGGATTTTACAATGAAAAATATTTTTAGGGTTAAATAGAGTGAAAAGATTATTATAAAATGATATATTTATAAATTAATTAATTTAATTTAATTTTTTTATTAATTTATTATTTGATTACTACAAGGGTTTTTACAAGAAAAAAATACGTCATAAATTTTGAAGGAATACAGCAGTGCTTCTCAAATTTTTTAAGGTGAAGGCCACAACATTATGTGCATAAAATTTTAAAGAAATTTTATTAATCTTAGGAAAACATATGATTCATGAGCTAGATGTAATTTATATAATTCTTGTAAACATTTCAAACTTGCCTCAATTTCCAAATTTTCTTGTCTTTAAAAGTTCTAATTTTATCAGACAATTTTAACAAATTTTCGTCTGTTATTTTTGCAGGAATTTACTTTATTCAGTTCTTCAAATGCATTTTTTAATCATTCACAAAGTTTGTTTTCTTGTTCAAAAAAAGTAAGTAGGTAATCTTACTTTTAAATCGTAAACACAATTTAAAAATAAAAAATACGCGTCCAATATTTTTATTTAAGTTATTCAATAAGCATAAAATAGTCTTGTAAAAATAGAATATTTTTAATTTTGACCTGAATTTGTACAATTTATTTTTGTCAAATTACTTGACTGACTTGAGCAGTAAAATTACTGGATTTGAACATTTCTTAATTTTAAAATAAATTAAATCATGTGTTTCATGTTTATTGTATAAAATATATAAAAAATATAATTTATTGATACAGATTTAAGATGTTGACATTTTTTAACACTCTGTAAATAATAATTAAAAGAAAGCATAAAAACCTCCAATACTAATTTATTACAAATCATAATTACTGTACTGATTACTTACCGTCTATTAATTCATAATCACTTAGTACAAAGTACTTTATTAATTTGTTAAACACTTGCCTCATTTTCCAATTTAATTTTTGATGAAATATTGCACACGAACTAGTATTTAAAATTATATCATATTTAGAATCGTATAGGGTATTTACAAACTACTAACAAATAAATGAATAAATACATTTATTTATACAATTATCTGTATTTATATTTTGCAATACGTTACGAACATATTTAGGGTTTCAAATATAATTTTTAATCCTTCAAAATAATCTTGGAAAAACAAAATAACAAATTAGCAACATAAATTAGTTTATAAAATAATATCAGGAAAATGTTTTAAATATTTTATTATTCAAAATAATAACAATTAATAAAAATATTTTTGTACACAATATATCTTGTTTTTACTAATTATTTCCTGTTCTTGTATTTTAGAAAGAAATGAGAGTGTTGAAAGTCATTAAATTTTGGTTTAAAAAGTGGTCTATTTGACGTTTAAAAGTGAAAATATGAAAGAAAAATATAATAAATACCAATTTTTATTGTTTAAAATACTTTAAATAACAAAAAATGAAGAATTTTGTCGTTTTTTCGAATCAAGTTGCCCGTGATACACAATCAAATAAGTGTTAAATTATTTCTATAAAGTGGAGTTTAAGAATGAAAATGTGAAAGAGAAATATACAAAACAGTAAATTTTGTCGTGTAAAGTATATAAAATAAGAAAAAATAAGAATTTTGTGGATTTTTCATATCGGGTAGGCTGTGAAATGAAAACAAATGAATGTTCAGTTGTTTCCAGTGACAAGTATTGCATGTCGTTATATTTTGGTTTCAAAAGTGATCTATTTGTCGTTTAATAGTGAAAATGTGAAAGAAAAATATAAAAAACAGTAAATTTTATCGTGTAAAGTACATAAAATAACAAAAAATAAAATTTATGTGGTTGTTTCGTATCAAATAGGCTGTGAGGTTATTGAAACAAGTGAATGTTTAATTGTTTTAACAAAGTGAAAACTATCGTTACAAATTTGGTGTTTTAAACGTGAAAAAATGAAAGAAAAAGAAACAGGAAATTTACATGTTTTATTATTAAAATTGTATAAAACAACAAAACTTTATGAATTTATTTTGCCCAAAGTGTTAGCATATTGGAATTCCGGACTGTTTTCATATTCACACATATCCAGTGCAATTTCACAGCTTTCTTTAACAACTCGTTTACCGTCAGATAAATATTTATTTAAAATATCCAAACAATCATCAGTAGCTATGGCTCCTAGGGCTTCAGCACACTCGTGTCTCACCATTTCATTCTCATTTTCATCCTCTAAACTCGCTTGTAAATACGGCACACTTGCACAATCTTGCATCTGCCCCAAAACGAACGCGACTTCATGTCGGAAAAGTGCACTCCCTGAGTTCAGTGCTTGTGAAAGGGCTAAGACAGCCTCTTGTGTTTTTATGTTTCTAAGTGCGAACATTGCTCTATATCTGTCGAAAAGTGAAGCTGTGTTATCCAAAAGTGTAGTTTGTAATTCGGAAACATTGAGAGACTTGGCTGGTGGTGTTGGATCTACAGAACAGTACGGATTTTCTGGTAAGTTGTCTTCTTTATTTTGTAACCATTTTATGCGGCCCAAAGCTAGTTGACATGTTTCTGCTACTTCTGGGGTAACATCTTGTGCGTATTTTTCAAGAATTGGTACTGCTTTTGATGATGCAATGGCTCCTAAAGCTTCAGCTACACTAAACATTAATACATCTCCAATTTTATTGTTTAAAAACATACCTGCTTCATGACGTACCATCGGTTCCTGATTTCTATCTTCCAAAACATTAATTAATACTGGTACTGCTGTTTCGTCTTGCATTTGACCTAAACAATAAGCTAATTCATGTTTTAATAATGCGGAATCATCTCTAAAACAATTTTCAATACACTGAATTGCTACCGGTCCTCCAATATTTCTCAAAGTGAATAAAGCACGAAATCTTTCTTTTAATGGTCGAGAAGTGTTGTTTAATACTTCTCCTATTTTTTTTATTTGTTCTTCGTTTATGTTAACCATTTTTACAATTTTGTGGTTAAGTCAAACACGTTCACACGTTGTTAAATAAGTAAGGTTAGTTGAGTGATCGTTGTCAACTCTAACTCATTTTTAAATTATGGCTTCAAGTAGATTAGAAAAAATAGGAACAATTTTTACAAGGTATGTTTTGTAAAATAAAATAAAACATAAATTAAAAAAAATATATGCAGAGTAAATGGTTTATTAAAAACTGGAGCAATGAAATGGGAGGATAGACCTTTATGGTATGATATTTATAAGACTTTTCCACCTAAAGAAGAACCTAGATTTGATAGACCAGCCCCTGATACACCAGTTCAAAATATTTTTTACGAAGAAGATCAAATCAGAGCGTATGTTTATTTATTTAAAACAATACCTGTATTGATTAATATACATTTTAGATTGTATCATAAAAAAAATAAAAATGTAGGTACAGTAAACATGTTTAACAACGAAACACAAACAAAAACAATGAAATTTATTGAAATTTACAAAAAGTTACAAGCCACAGAAAGTGGAACCAAGGAACAACTTTATGAAAATGCTGTGCAAATGTTAAATCAACAAGAACCAGAAAAATCTATTGCAAGTTCATTCAAAGAAGCTCAAGAAAAGCATAAAATAGATGTTGCTAAAATATTTAAAGATGATTAATTCATATTGTTATTTAATTAATTTAGTGCAGATATTATTTCAAATATCCCCATGTACAGTTTGATAGTTCGAATTCCCTGTAGAAATAAACGTTATTCAACTGTCTTTCATACTTCATTCCAACAATCTTTCATGGGAACGTGTAGCAAAAGAATTGGCTTCTGGCGGAAAAATTGTTTAGAAATTACTATAAATATTAACATATCTATAATTCAAAACAATAAAGAAAATTTCCTGCTAAATAACATAAAAAAAAAATTAAATCATCACAGCTGCGATAGTTTTCCAAATTCACACTGGCGCTGCGAGCTTAATCAGACTCGCCTATTGGGAATTAGGTGCTATGAAACAATAGTTATTTACACATACATAACCAAGAATATTTCACGTGCGCTGTCATAAAAAATGGAAGGATTTGAATTAATAAAACAAGGAGCAGAAGCTAAACTCTACAAAGGACATTATTTGGGTATGCCAGCTATTATTAAAGAACGATTTATTAAAAAATACAGACAACCAGAATTAGATTCGCATATAACAAACGACAGAATAAAAGCTGAAAGTCGAATCATATCAAGATGTAATTCTATTGGCATAAACACTCCTTTGTTATTGTTAGCTGATTTAGAAAACCGTTTAATTGTGATGCAATACTTTGAAAACAGCAAAACCGTTAGAGATTTTATCCAATCAACAAATGATACACAAGTTTTAAAATCTCTGGCAAAGGATATTGGACAAATGTTGCACAAAATGCACAAAAACAACATCATCCATGGTGATTTAACAACATCCAATATGTTGTTAGTAAGCGACAATAACAACTTTGAAGACTACAGCAATTTGAGGTTAGTTCTAATCGACTTCGGACTGTCATATGTTGAAACAAGTGCAGAAGACAAGGGCGTAGACCTCTACGTTTTAGAAAGGGCACTAGTTAGCACACATAGCAACGCTAATGAACTATTTCCGGTGATTGTTTCCGCCTATGGGGACAAAGAAGTGTTGAAGAAATTTGAAGAAGTTCGCGCCAGAGGAAGAAAAAGAACAATGGTTGGGTAATAAAATATTTATTTTTAAATATATATTTTTTTGTAATTATAATCTTGATTGCATTCCTCCCGCTATTACCATATTTTCTCCTGTAACATACTGAGCATCATCTGATGCCAAATAAGCTACCATTCCTGCTACATCGTCCGGCATTCCGAACCTAAAATTCATGTAGGGTTATTACGAACCCAAGGGGTTAGGTTAAACAACGTTTTAATACGTACTTTTTCATTGGAATTGCTGATAAACTCACTTCCTGTGCTGGACCGTCCGTCAACTACAAAATATGTTTATTATTATTTTCACATTTTATGATTTAAAAATCTTAAGTGTGTTGTGACGTCACACCTGTTTGACAGCAAAACAAATGACAGTTGTTTGATACCTAACAAAATTTAAACTTACCGCTTCTGAAAATTTGGTTCTAATAATTCCAGGACAAACAGAATTAACTGTAATATTCTCTGTAGCTAAATCTGCAGATGCTGCTTTGGTCAGTCCTAATAAAGCTGTTTTGGTTACGGAATATGTTCCTAACAACTGTATTTAAATTAGTATTTATTCCTAAAAAATATATGTTCTTACATTAAACGGTTGTAATCCTCCAATAGATGATATGAAAATAATTCTTCCACTCGGTCTTTTTCTAAGATGCGGTAATACTTCTTTGGCCAACATAAAGGACGCTTTGACGTTCGTATCAAAAATTTTATCCCATATCTTTTCGTCCGTTTCTAGAATAGGACCAACGCCTGGATTTGCTGCTGCATTTGACACCAAAATGTCAATTCCTCCAAATTTTGAGAGAGCCTAAAATTATTTATTCACGACATGCATAGAAATCCCTACTTTTTTCTCACAAAATAGCAACTTTTTTATTTGTTTTCTTTTTTTCAATTATTATGAGTTCTGAAATAGTTATTTATGCAACTAGTGTGTAAAGTAAGTGTTTTTTAGTTGAGTGCTATTATTATAGCATGAGATAAAAACCATTTTTCCTACATCCGAAATATTAATAAAAAATAATTTCATATGTAAATAAAACAATTTATAAATGTGCCACCAATGCGTGAAAAGTGTTTACGTTGCCTAGCAACGGCTACTTTTCACGCACTAGTGCACGAAAAGTACTCTTTACAAACTTTAAAGAAGTCCAGTTCTAGGAATAATATTTTATTAATTTGTGTTAAGTAAATAAATGTTTTATGTTTATTTCATATTTAGAAATGATTTTTGTCAAATACTAAACGCATTCTTAAAAAAAAATAATGTACCAAATCTATTTTTTTTATTCCAAACAGTTGAATATTAACTACCAAAACTTAAAATTTGTGATTAGAAATGTGTTTAATATTTAGACAAAAATATCCAAACGAAATGCATTCTCAAAAAAATACTGTACCAAATCAAAGAGTTTTTTCCGATCTTCTCTGTTTCCTACGTGACATTTAACACCGGCGACCTCAATATTTTCACCTTGAAGTTGTTTGATAGCCTCCTCTACATTTTTTTCCTTACGACTACAAATTACAACTTTTGCTCCTTCGAGTCCAAGTCTTCTGGCCGTCGCCAGTCCAATTCTACAGCGAATTATTATTATTTTAATTATTATTTACAAGTTTTGTAATGTTTACCCAGCTGTAGAAGCAGTAACAATCGCAACTTTTCCTTTTAACCGTTCCTTGGGAATATATTTGCTCATATTCCTAGTTGAAACTAACCTAGCAGTTAGATTTCGAAGACCAAACATGACTGGGTGTTTTCAGGACTGTGAAAAGTGACAAGCAGTTTTTTATCGACAGTTAAGTATAAAAAATGTTTGTAAACATCTTTGTACCTTGAAACTTAGCGATTAAGTTTCAACTTTCTCTTCCAATAAGAATCTTATTAGAATTGCGATATTCAGAATATGACCTTCTAATTATTTTTGGGTAATTGTTTAGTTTATTTTTGGAAAATGCTACAATTTACACAAATTTTAATAGTAAAATATAAATTATTAATAATTTTATTCGACTTTGTACTTTAAGATAAAGTTCGTTTCATTGGACCGAATTCTCGTTGGAATCTAATAAGATGTTTCTCGAAATTTTAAAGGAATTTTTTATTGAAAATTAATTTTAAGATTAGATAGTGATATAAAAATGATTACTAATCTTTCAATATTTCGAAATGACGTCTATTTCCGCTTTGAGAGCGGTATTTTTTTATGTACATTAAAAGACTACGTCACCATTTTTTATTGAAAGCGAGGTGCATTTTGAGAAAGTCTTATTTCCTATTAGTTAAGCCGTAATATTTTTTTAAGTGTTCTGTGACGTAGATGTTAAGGTAATTCGTTTCAACAATTTTTTTAAAATTTAAATTAGCCCTAAAATATGCTTTGTATTTTATACTTAATTACCAGCTATAGATTAATTGTCAAATATAACATCTGACATTGACAGTAGGGTTAGAAGTAGCCAGAATTTGGAATAGAGTAGGATATTGTGAAAAATATTGCACCATAAGCGAGTAATAAAATTTGTGCCAATTTCTTTAAATTTAATTCCTTTACAAGAAAAAATCCAAATAAATATTGTTGATTTTGACGAATTTTATTACTCGTTAAATTTAATTTTAAAAAATGCCTATCTCATGTATTTTTAATATAATTGCATTAAATTTCTTTAATATTAATTTTTAACTATTTATTTTTATGTTTTGTGGATATTAAAAAAAAATGGTGGATGCGCCAATTCAAGGCCAAGGGAATTTGCACCCTTGGGACGAAACAAACAATAAACTTTACAATTAATTTTGACAGGGTAGAAAAGAATAAGCTTGCAATTTATTGTTTTGTTATTATTTTTATGATTCTGTAGGGAATTTGTTATTAAAATAAAATAAATGGATTTTGTCTAAAAATAGTACATATCATGTTGTTGTGATACTGTAATATTTAAGAGATACCAAATCTAATAATCTTTTACCTTTGTATTATTTATCGTAAATATTTGAATAATGTTATTACATCACAGTGTCTCGATATATCGAACAGCGTTCACTTTAACGTCACTTAGTTCGAGACATTGGCGCCATTTGTTGGTTGCTCCGTTCCAGTCAAAAATGTCGTCAAATGTTGGTGAAAGTAGTCGGAAAATAAATATCACAAATGGCTTGATTTTGTATTATAATTACTACTCTTTTTACTCCCAAAAGGTAACTATGATCTGGTTTGTATTTGGTGGAGTTTTGAGGTTTTATAACCTATTTGTTTTGTTTTATTATTTAACAAATAAAAAATAATGTACAGGTAGTTATGGCTCTACATGAAAAACGGCTAAACTTTGAATCTCATCATATAAATATTACAAAAGGGGGTCAATACGAGCCCTGGTTTTTAAAACTTAACCCTCGCGGGGAAGTTCCAGTTTTACAGGATGATGCGAAAATAATACCAGATTCTAATCGTATTATAGACTACTTAGAAGACAATTTTAGTAATGGTAAGCTTTGAAATACCTATTTATTTTTGCTCAATTTATCACATCACTTCTATTAATTCACTTTGTAATCGTTCTTTTCGTCTCAATTCAATCTTAACGAACACTTGACCTAAAGAAGTTGTGCTTACTGATATTTTAATATCAGTTAACAAAATTGTTGAATTTTGATTATCGTTTTTTTATTTATAATAAAAACAAAATTGTTAATAATATTGAACATATTTTAAATTTTATTTGTATAAATAATTTTGAAAACAACAACAATTAAGATGTAAATTACACAGACATTTTTTTTCTTATTTTTTTTTTGTTCGAAGAGTATGTGCAAACCATTAACCACACTTTTATACTGGAGGACAAACAAAATCTCTATCCTACTTTTTTTGCACACTCAAATACTGTACAGAAACATCACATTATTCTAAAAAAAAAAAAAAACTCGAACTGCATATGTTAACACATATTGTTTGACGTTTGTTTGTCCTCCAGTATAACAGTCAGGTTAATGGTTTGCACATACTGTATACAGAGGTGTACGTTTTAAACGGGTAACCCATTAAAAATGAACACCCTGTAATTTTATAGATAATTCCGAAATTGATTGCAATGGGGTTTATCATCATTTTTTATTTTAAAATATAAATATTAGACAGGTATGTTTTTATTTTTAAAAATACTTAAAAATACATGAGAAATGAATTAATAAAGATTTATTGTGACGTCATTATCCGAACAATAGTTTGTGTGAGACACTTCGGGTTACTACGTCACAAGGAGTTAGAAGCATGCCCCATTTTTAATTTTTAGAGTTGTCTTATAAATATTTGACATTTTAATTTGCAATATAAAATTCTTTAAAATACAACAACATTGAAAAAAAAGTGATGTAATAAATTGCGCAAAAAAAAACAATTTGGTCTTTAACTGATAACGTACTCCGAAGGCGACACGCCAAGACTCATTCCACTAGATCAAGGCACAGAAGTGCGGCAAAAAGTCATTCATTTCCGCAACATCATCGACGAGGTCCCGGCGAATGTTCTCACTGTAGGTTCCTTCTTCCACACGCAACTCGTCGACAAACCCAAACTGCCCTTCATAGCCCCTGTGCGACGAATAATGGCAGGTAGGAGCTTGTACAAATGAGTTAAACGGGGCGTATACATTTTATCCTCCGCACATGTTATATTGCTTGACATTGTACCTTGCACACTTTCAATCTTACACCTTTTATCCTCCACACTTTTAATCCACGAATAAAGTTATCTTACACACATTTTATCTTCCAAATCTTTTTATCATCCACAAACTTTATGTTCCACACATTTTATCTTCAGAAAAATTTAATACTGGATATTTCATCTAATTATAAGTATGTAAATTGTATGGGCAATGAATTAAACGGCAGGTACAATTACGATGTTTTAATGATCAAACGTTGGCGAAAATAAAATGTGTGGAAAATAAAATGAATGAAAGATAAAATGTGTAGATGATAAAATGTGCGCAAGATAAAATGTGTGTAAGATAACTTTTTCCGCGGATTAAAAGTGTGGAGGATAAAAGGTGTGCAAAATTAAATGTTTGAAAGATACAATGTCGAGCAGTATAACATGTGTGGAGGATAAAATATACACGCCCCGTACAAATGAGTTAAACGTGTAATAAAAGTGTGTTCGTAGCTCACGAACGAAGTATGAGCAAAACTCTGCGGAGTTACGCGCAGAAATACCCGGACTTCCAGGTGATGTTGACGGAGAAAGCTGACGCTCAGGATAAAAAGCATTTAAAGCTCACCAATCTGGATGAGTATGTTAAGATTTTAGATCAAATAGATAGTATTCTTACTCAGGTTGAGGAGGAGTTGGCCAAACATGAGACAGGTACGAAATACTAGCCTCTCTTCGCTTTCAAATTGTTTCCTTTCATTTTTATTTTTTGGGGTTTTCCGAAACTTCTTGTTCCTTAGAAATCTTCGAATCCTTTTCTTCCCTTCAAAAAATTACTTGTATTTAATCATCAGAATAATCCAAAAATAATTCCTCGCTTGTTATACATTTCTATTCATATTCTTGTTGTGTTGTTCCTTCCATATTAATTTATCACAAAGTTCCTTTAATATTTATTTTTTAGGTTGGTTCAAACCTCTATCTTCCTTTTTAGTTACATTCAAAATTTATTCTTCTTTTAAAAAATATTTACATTGATTTTGGTACAACAGAATCCCAATCATTCGTTTCCAAAAAGTTGTAAATGTAAATCCATGTCAGTTTTTGTTGCATTTATTCTGTAGTATAGACTAAATCCCATCAAAAACAAAATGTACAAACATAGTCTCGCAACACTGTCTTTCCACAGCAAAAAATTATGACATCTCATGTAAATCCATGTCCTTCTGGTAACATTCGAAATTTATTCTTCCTTTAAAAATATATTTCGATACCTTTTAGTCTCATTAATACATTTCCCTTTCACATTGATTTTTCTACAACTGAATCCTAATCATTCGTCGTTTTAAAATCTGTTCTTTGGTATAGTCTAAATTGTGACATCTCATGTAAATTCATGTCCATTCAGTTGGTACAACAGAATCCCAATCATTCGTCGTTTTAAAACCGTCTCCTTTAATATTTATCCTTTGTTTTATTACAAAATTTTTGCTGCATTTATTCTTTGGTATGGTCTAAATTGTGACATCTCATGTAAATCCATGTCTATTTAATTGGTACAACAGAATCCCAAACATTCGTCATTTTAAAACCGTTTCATTTATTATTTTCCTTGATTTTATTATAAATTTTTGTTGCATTTATTCTTTGATATAGTCTAAATCCCATCAAAAACAAAATGTACAAAAATGCCAAGTCTCACAACGCAGTCCTTCCACCGCAAAAAGTTGTAACATTTCATGTAAATCCATGTCAGTTCCCTTTTGGTTACACCTGAAATTTATTCTTACCTTAAAAAAATATTCCGTAATGTGTCCATCTCATTCATATTTTTCCCTTTCACATTGATGTTTAGTACAAGATTCCAATCATTCTTCGTTTTAAAAACATTCTTCCTATATCCCTATTCTTTGTGTAAGAACCCATTATTGTTTTTATTTTTTCATTTTATTCCCGCAAATCCTTTTGCTAATATTCTTGATCCATTTGTAAAGAAGACATTCTTCCAGCTGAGCAATCGGAGTGGTGGCTCTGCTCAGACAGATTCACAGTAGCGGACATCGCTTTAACAATCCTATTGGACCGTATAAACAACATAGGAATGGAAAAGCGATTTTGGGCGAGTGGAAAGCGTCCGCACATAGAACGCTACTACGAGAAGGTCAAAAAACGCGAATCCTATCGTTTGGCCATTCCGTCCAAAATGTTCTTCGTGAAAATGGTCATCCAACAGTCGCCCCTTCTGCTCGGGATTGGAGTCGTCGCTGTCATCTCGTTAATAGTCGGCGGTGCATTCGCAATCAAAAAGTTTATAGAATAGGTTTGGGTTGTCGAAATTCTATAAATGTTTTAATGTTGTCTCGATATTATTTTTTCGCTAATTGGTTATAGAAGTCTTCCAAATTGTATTTTTTTCACGGGGGAGTTCAGTTCTGTACATATTATTAAGCTATTGTTGACTTTCATTCATTTTTGTTATAGGAAGTCATTGGTAATTATATATTTTATACATTATTCCATATTAGAAAATAAAAATGTGTTTGTTGATTTATTTCTTTATTTAACAATCCCTAAAAATATACCACAACATTTACAAGGGATGATTTCATATGAAAATTTCAAAAAGTTATTTTCTAAACATCACAATTTTTTGATTTACATTTTTATATAAAAAAAATTACTTAACAGTGAGAGTAGACAAAAGAATACAGTTGGCTTTGGTGAAACAAAACAATTGAACATCAACGGTACTGTAAAATTTATTACAAATAATTTGTACTCTAAATTTGTACAAAAACAATAACTATTTGTGAGTAAAAACTCAAAATTTTAATCCACTGTATTCTTAAAAAATGTGAGAACAAAATTATCTAAAATCCACAAATTATTAAGAATACAGCAACTTTTATTTACATAGAGCAAATAAAAAAAATACATTTTTAACTAAAAAATTGTTTGAGATTATTAACAGTAAATAATCAAACTGTGATTGATTCAAAAGAATACAGTAGGCCTTGTTTATACAAAAACAGATGAACATCAATGGACAGTCATTTATCGTTACAAATAATTCGTACAAAAGCAGTAACTATTTTTGAGTAAAAACTCCAAATTGTAACCGACTGTATTCTTAGAAATAATAACAAAATTATAGTAAAAAATAATAAAAAAATGTCAATAACTATAAAATATTACCTAAATTCCACAAATTATTAAGAATACAGCAATTTTTATTTACACAGAGCAAATAAAAAAAGTTTTAATAGAATATAGTAGGCTTTTTTTACACAAAAACAGATGAACATCAACGGTACAGTCATTTGGCGTTACAAATAATTTGTACAAAAATAATAACTATTTTTGGGTAAAAACCTAAAATTGTAACTGCTGTATTCTTAAAAATAATAACAAAAAGTATAAAGTATTATCTAAAATGCACAAATTATTAAGAATACAGCATTTATTTTACATAGATCATATAAAAAAAATGACATAACATACTAAAAAAATATTTGAGGTTATTTTTGAAACGGTACTGTATTCTTAAAAACATTAGAGAGAAATTAAACTAAAATACAACAAAAACCACCTTTATTTAAATAAATAAAAAATATAAATAAAAATGTCATAAATGTTTTTTATCTCGACAAATCTTCATTCGTTGATTCTCCATTTTCCGTTCGACTATTTTCGGGCCGAAGTCCATAAAGAGGCATTCCCATAAATTTCGGTATGTCCTTTCCGTTCACAACACTTCCCGTCCTTTTCCTCGACGTAGTTGGTAAAGGACTAGGTTTTTCCTTGATGTATTTAAATAGTCCTTCACCAGGAAGTTTAGGACACACTCCTGGGATTTTGTACCAGAATCGGTACGTTGCAAACCAAGTCAAAATAGCTATTGCTCCCCCAAGAAATTTTTCAATCATGATATGATAGTAGAGCATTGTACAAATTAACATTACATCCCACAAAATTTGAATTAGAGTTATTAAGATGAACAATGAACGAATATAAGGGGTGAATTTTTCGTAACTGACTTTCAAAGTTGTGAATTCGACTTGTGATAAAAATCGTAACGGATTATTATTTAAACTTGTGTCTTTACTAAGTCTATAATGGTCTTCATTTCGGATAAAATCTCTTATACTTTCCCAATTCATAATTGATCTAGTTTCTTCTATTAAGACTAAACTACCATAAATAAGTATAAAAGAATGACCCGAAAGATCAAATCCATGCCAAAAATTACCAGCTTTTAAACAAGCTTGTTTATTATTAAAAGCTTCCCCCCTTACATTACATCTACCGTAACTAGCTTCTATAAAATTAAACAATTTAGTCCAAAAAAACCAAGCTACAGTTGCGATAACAATTCTGGGTAAATGTTGCTTTAAAATTTTGTCTCTTTGCCCGCAACAATAAACATAAGTTGTCAACAAAACAAATGGTACAACCAATAACAAATTCCAACCCCATGCCCACTTGACAAAATAGTGGTTAAAAATATTGTCAGATCTCGATAAATAAGATTTTGGTACGGGAGCAAAGTCTGCTATAAGACTGATTAGGAACAATGCACCCATATAGATCCCAACTTTGAGATTGGTGTCGAAGAAGATGGATTTCTTGCACACGTGTAGAATCATCAGGGTGAATATTTCCTTCACTGACGTAGCTGGAATAGTCGGTTTTGTACCTTTCGTTTCCCATTTCGTAGGTTCTCCAGGGCGGAAATTCATTCGGTGTGTTGCAGTCGGTCTGCGCTTAGAAGACATGATGAAGCACAATTTTTCATTCCCTCTAGGCACAAAGTCTTTAATTTGAGGTTTTTCAAAATGATTTGTTACTTACCTTCTGATGTGAATTTATTATAATCTATTTTTGTCTTCTTGAATTATAAATAACCTGAAAACACCTTAGAAATTTTCGAAATTTAAAAGTACTAAGAATTTGACATCTGATGTGAACTTCAAGCATATATAATAGTTTCATCCCATTGCTCAAATTCCCAAACGTTTGAAAGTGTGATTGTAATCAAAATATTAAAATACCCATATTTTTTATACCTCATAATTGTTACTAGTTTTGGAGAAAAACTATTTTAAGTTTGTAAAAAAAATAGTGAACCTTTTTTTTTGTTTAAATCGAACCTACAATGTTTAATTTGTTGCTCTATATCATAGATTTTGGGGGTTTCCAAGATTTTTTGATTTTTTTATATGATAAAGTTTAAAACAAAATATTGGACCCATATTTTTTTATTTTTCCAAAAAGTTGATAGTATCCGAGAAAAAAATTAATAAAGTTTACGGACAATGGGTTTGACGTCATTCCCCTGACTAGAAAAAGATAGTCCATGTGCGCTATGAGATAGAACTATAAGTAGCTAAAAATCTGAAGTGAAGTTAGGCTACGAGTACCGCGTAAATTCAAGCATTGAATATAAACATAACCTGCTTTCGTGATTCATGCTTTC
Source organism: Stenolophus ochropezus (assembly GCA_035578165.1). Classification (NCBI taxonomy): domain Eukaryota; kingdom Metazoa; phylum Arthropoda; class Insecta; order Coleoptera; family Carabidae; genus Stenolophus; species Stenolophus ochropezus. The sequence continues at coordinate 33,706,600 of JAQOWZ010000008.1, read as the reverse complement.
GATAGTTGCATTTACCAGTTACCACGTGTGTGTTCTCATATATTTTGAAATCCAGGCAGGATATAAATGAAATCGAGCTTGCACTGTCATTTTATCACATGAAGCTAGCTATCGGAGGCAGTGTTGCGAACCGGTGAAATCAAAACTTATATACTTATAGTTGGCAACACTTGTCGGGGGAATGACGTCACAAGGTCATTTAAATAAAACTTTAATTTCAATTTTTAAATAAAGTATTCAACAATTATATATTATTTTAGTTTTATTACAATATACTCACGACCAAAATTGATATGCAGAATATATATTTTAAAAAGGCGTTTTATTGGAAACCCCCATTTTATATACCATAGATTGGAAACTGCAATGATATCAATTGGGACTGATTTTAGCGCCACTCAGTGTTTGCTCTCCCAACTAATTGATATATAGGCAACCCAGCAATACATGTTATAGGCAACCATTTATGCTTTCAAATAATTTATTATAGGTACTTAGTTCAATTTATATGAACAATAATATGAAAAACAAACAAATATTTAATTTTTAACACATAATTTATTTAAACATTACTGTTACATTTCCATTTATATGTTAAATGTTCTAACACTTCTCCGATTTTGTTACATTTGCTACTTTGAACTGATCCAACTTACACTTTTGAGCATGGATCACTTATTTTTCATTCCATTTATCTAGATCACTTTACCTCGTCTATTGAACGAACTGATACAAGTAATCCACTCACCGAAATAGATCATTTGATTCAGTTCACGTCACATAACTTTGCTGTATATCATAAACAAAAGTTTTAGCGAGATGTTTCAACACTTCTACATCCATTTGTTTCATATCTTCAAACTTCCAATTCAAATGGATCATCTTTTGCAAAATTTTATTAAAATGTTTATCATTATCACTGTTCCTTATTGCACTACACAAAATTAATTTTATCGCTCATAAACTTTCAAAGAAGGAGTTATTGCTACATACTTCTCACTAGATATATTTTGACGTCAATTTCGCCAATCGTACTAAATTTATTGACAAGAAATCAAATGTTTTGTATAAAAATTAAAGCCAACTAAATTATTATTTATATTAAGCTTCTGGGGAGCAACCAAGAGATGGTTTTAAATAATTTATATGGACCTCTTTCTCATAGTTCTTAAAATATTACTAATTTTTTTTCATACATAATAATCTAGAAAAGATTTAAAAATACCCGTATTTTTTTAAATCATATAATTGTTAATAGTTGACGAGAAAAACAATTTTAAATATTTTAGGTGGGGTAATGACGTAGGCAAGTCTCCTCTATGTTCTGACCTACAAATAATTTTTTGTACGTAGTTTTAAAAGAAAAGAATATTGCCCATTTTTCTTAACAAAATAAAATAACATAAATACGTTTATAATACTCTGGGATTTGCATATAATATTATTTTATTTATAATTTTTGCTGAATAGTTCATTTTTCTTTTTTTTTTTATAAAAAAATAACGGTTACTTTCTTTTGGGAATTCGGACTATGGGGACATGCCACATGGAATACATTCTATTTAATAATGATAAATAATCTTTGCCCTTTACCTTTAACATTTATAACATTTTATCAATAATATAAATTACGTATTTAATTATTATTAAACAATAATTTACTGATAAAATTTTTGACAGCTAATTTAGTATTTTCCCTAGAAATTCTCACATGTCAAATAAACAAAACACAAAATATATATGAAATAATTGTTGTAAAAAGTCATAATGAATAAACAACTAATAGGTTTATTAAATAAAATACACGGTAAGTAAATATACAACGAAAAATAACAACATTATTTGAATTATTTTGAATTGAGGTTAGAAATATAATTAATATTTTCAGTATTAAATATCTCGCAAAAATCTCGAATTTCTACGACATCTTCATGCAATTTAATTCAGAAATATCGAAAAGAAAAAGGGCAACCCCTAAATCCGAATTCTGGTGGACCTTTAACGGATTTACCGGATTATACTTTTTTGGACGGTAGACCTACTCCTTTAGGAATGCATCAATACCGAAGGAGAATAAAACAGCAAGAATTATGTAAAAGAATTATTCAATTGTCACAAGAAATGGATTTTGCTGTTGAAAGACATGCAGAAAAAATTAGAAAAGAACAACAGGCTAAGGATGAAATTATTAAAAACAAATTGAAGCCTAAAGGGCATTTGTTGTTGCGGGAAAAATAATTTTAATTGTTGTAGATTTTTTTAATAGTTTAATAAATGTAATAAATATATAAGTTGTCTTCAATTTGGGGTTAATTTCAAACAATTTTTTTTAATGTCAATTTTTTTTTTTTTTTTTATCAATATAGTTCATTATATTTGTTGTTTTTTGTCGTAGTATATGTACAACAAATTTAACGTAAATGACTGAAAAGTAACAGTTTATAGGTATTTAATATTTGTTTAATGCCTAGTTCATTTAATTTTTATGAGGACATTTCTAAATGGTTGGTAAATAATTTTATACGTGAAACAAATTTAAAACCAGTTTTATGAGTATTAAGAAGAAATTAATTCTTAATACCTACTTATAATAATAATTTTTATAACGAATACGCATTACAAATTGAATAGACACAAGTAATAAATTAAATTTAAAAAAAGTCCTCAAATAGGTATTGTGAGAACAATAGATGAAATAAAAACAGAAGTTAGAAATGTTCTTTAGTGAATGTAACAATAAATATTAAAAATTTGACCATAATCGAATTTAATTTATAAATCATTAATTATAGAAACTAACCAGTATTGCTGCTTAATAATAATAATAATAAAAACTAAACATTAGTTTGTAATAATGTAGTTATTAGCAATTAAATGATTGGTAGAAAGGATATGTGACGTCAGTATGGAAGGATCGTGGAAAAAGATAGCACATAACCTCTAGCCTGTCCTCTACACTTTCCACTATAATCAGGATCACTTATTTGTTTCTTTTATATTTCTTATCTGCTACTTTTTTTGTTTCGCATATTTTCTCGTTGTTCTCATTTTTGCAATATTTATAAATTATAATAGATCCATCAGTTGGCTGTTCCTTTTATGGTCAGTTGTACCAATTTTACGTAATGTTAAGTTTCCCTTGAATTGACAATATCACATCAACGTATAAAATGTCAAATGAACTAGTCGACACTGCTTGCTTAAAATTTAATAATTAAATAATGATAATAATTATTTTTATAATATTTTCACTGTCAATTATAATAATTATCACTGTCAAATATAAAACATTTATTTTCATAGATAAATCGCAATTGTGATAAATTTACCGGTTATTTAATTATTTGTAATAGTTAAATGGTGCTACGTAGAAACAAATTTAAACTATAAAATTTTAGTTAATGGCATAATATTAAATTATTATTTACAAAAATTCTCATATATTCATAATTAAGACATTTTGGAAAAACACTTCAGATCTTCAAAAAACACCACTTTCGGTTTCATGATTAACATGCACCAAAATCTAATCATATCTAATTTAGGGTGTTAGAATGTTATATCCAAAATTTCAACTATTTTTATTCACTAGTATTTGAGTTACGACATCCATCCACACACACGGACAGATATCATCGTAAAAATATTAAAATCGTGTTCTATAAAGACTTCAAAACGTGCTTATCCATTGAAAATTCACTAACCGATTTTTACCTTGATTCCAATACCTTTCTTACTGAGTGGCGAGAGGTAATAGTATTTTACAATATTAGCCAGGTAAAACAGTTTTTACTGGTGATAGGAGGAATTGACTGGCGAGCCGTTTAGGCGAGCCTGTCATCTCCTTGAACCAGTAAAAACTGTTACCTGGCGTATAATGTACAACAGTTTACTTGTTATTGACTTGTAAATAAAATTAAAATTAAAACCAAATTTTGACAGTTACTAATTTTGTGTCAAAAATTGTTTTAAATGATATATCGTAAGCCTTGGAAGACAATAAACAATGGAACTACTAGCCAGTAAATCTGACAGGTGTCATCTTAACATGCTAGGTACTGGTAAATCTGACAGCTGTCATTTTTACAATGTAGTAGCTTGTAAAAATTAATTTACCTGGCAACAAAGAGTTAAGATAAATGATAGTTTACAAGTCAGTAACAAGTAAAAATCTTAACATTTTTTAACAGTTGCAGAAAGATAATTTTTTGATTATTTTGACTGAGTTTAATGTTTCATTGTTTTTAAAAAAACGTCTACCATATTTTTTTTAAAACATCTCATTTATTGGATTCTACGAATTTCACGTAACAAGCATTTTTTTTAAATACCAACAGGACGGAATGCAAGATTGGAAACACCTTTTTTCAGTTATTGTAGGTAATGAAAAATTGTTTAAATATAGTGTTTAGAACTTTTAATAAGCTACTAAATATTAGTAATGATACATTAAAAATGTGACCAGCATTACATGAGTGTATTTATATACATGTGGCAACATATATACCACGAATATATTTTAATATACGATATGGGATTTGTCATATCCATCATTATACCCACGACTTGATATTTGATTGACAGCAATGTATTTGCTTCTCTTATAAAAAACGGACTTCAAAACGTGTTTAGAAATTAAAAACTCACTATCCGATTTTTAGCACGATTCCAATACCTCTCTTACTGAGTAGCGAGAGGTAAAAATCTTCATATTGTTTAACAGTTGTAGAAAAACAAATTTTTTATTATTATGACTGAGTTTGACGTTTCATAGTTTTCCAAAATATGTACCACAATTTAAAAAAAAAAACTGTTCGCTTATTGGATTCTACGATTTTGACTTTAACAAGCATTGTTTTTAGAAAATAACAACAGGGTTGGATGCGAAATTGGAAACACCTTCTTTCTCGATTATTAAAGATAATGAAAAATGATGTAAATAAAGTGCTTAGTACTTTTAACAAGCTACTAAATATTAGTAATGACGTTGATTGAAAATATACCTATAGATAGGTAAGCTTATGAGAAAATTCGTTTCACCTATATAACTGTGTGTCTGATTGCATTTGGGTTAATATCAGGCATTTCTGTCAAATATAAGAAAGAGCAAACGTCTATTAAAGAAAGAACCATTTTAATAGATACCAAAAAAATCCGTAAATATGTAATACATCTTTATTTATCTGATATTTTTGTTTGTCTAATTCCGCAGAGTAGTTCATGGAATTATGAACGAGATGGATCTGACGAATCTGATTCCAAAACAGCGGTACACAAAAACATACAGGTTTACCTATCTATATATTATTCAATCAACGGTAATGATAAATTAAAAATGTGACCAGCATTACATGAGCGTGTTTATATATATGTGGCAACATACATACCATGAATATTTTTTTATTCTTAAAAAAGGACGTCAAAATGTGTTTATCCGATTTTTAGCATGATACCAATACCTTTTTTTACTGATTGGTTTGAAAAATGTGACCAGCATTACATGTGTGTATTTATATACATGTGGCAACATACATACCAGGAATATTTTTTTTATTCTTAAAAACAGGACTTCAAAATGTGTTTATCCGATTTTTTGCATGATACCAATACCTTTTTTACTGAATGTCAAGAAATAATACCATATAAGTAAAAATCAAAATTTGCTCACCCTATTTACCACTTTACACCACTATCCTCCTCTTCACCCCTATCCCCACCACCTGGGGGTACCTACCCCCCCCCTCTCTGCGCACGCGCCCTCCCACGTCTCGGGACACGCGAGGCGCTAAGTCATTGTAAAGCGATCCGTGCCCGTGAGTGGTGGTGCCATTGATCAAACTGCCTCGCTACATATCAGTGTTGTGTGGTGCCTAGTTGTGGTGTACGTGAACCTAGGTGTGAACAGCTCAGGTTGGACTTTACAACGTAACATATCATACAAGGTATGGGGTTGGGAGGATATTGGGTATGGGGTATGGGTTGTGAGGGTATATTGGTGTAGGATTGAATTTGGGACGTTTTTGGACGTATTTTGACATATATTGTCTAGGATTGTAATTAGTTTTTAAAGCAACAAATTTAATACATATTAATACACATACTGCATCTATATTAAAATATGTAGTAAATACTGCATTAAGTTTTAATATTTACAGTTACAATAGGATAGAATTTGTACCGTTTTTGACCTTATTTTGCCATATCTTATCTAGGATTATAATTAATTTTTTAAGTAACTAACTTAATACTTATAAATATACATACTGTATTTTTATTAAAATATGTAGAAAGTACTATATTAATTTTTAATATTTACAGTTTCAAATTACATTATTTTTTTTACTTTTATGCTTAGGATTAAAATATATATTTTTAGGCAACCACCAATACATGTGTATATAAAATGTGTAGTAAATGCTACATAGAGTTTTCCAATTTGTGCCGTTTTTGACCTTATTTTGCCATATCTTGCCTAGGATTATAATGAATTTTTTAAGCAACAAATTTAATACATATGAATATACATATTTTATTTATACAAAAATATATAGTAAATACTGCATTAAGTTTTAATATTTAAGGTTTCAGTTTCAGTTGGAAGGAATTTGTACCGTTTTTACTTTATTTTGCCATATCTTGCCTAGAATTATAATTAATTTTTAAGTAACAAATAATAATACATATAAATACCCATATTGTTTCTATATTAAAATATATAGTAAATACTGCATTAAGTTTTAATATTTACAGTTTCAATAGGAAGGAATTTGTGCCGTTATTGACCTTATTCTGCCATATCTTGCCTAGGATTATAATGACTTTTTTAAGCAATAAATTTAGTACATATAAATATACATATTGTATTTATATTAAAAAAAATAGAAAGTAGTATATTAATTGTTAATATTTACATTTTTAAAATTCAGTCATTGCCTTTTCTTTTATTTTGATGCCTAGGATTGAAATACATTTTAGGCAACCACCATTATATGTGTATATTTCCATAAAAGTTACAGTTTTATTTTTTATATATATGCTGAAATTTGTCAAGTTCTCCATTATTTTAATATTTACAGTTCCATATTCCAACTATCTATAAAAAAATAACAGCATGTACAGCAAGTACCAAAATGAAATAAAACGTATGTACCACAGGGAATATCAAGATTATCATCGTCGTGCTATAATCTTTTGATTATGTCCTTAATACATAAATAACTATTAACATTGCTCTTATTTTTTATATTTGCAGTTTTAAATTTGTGCCTAGGATTAAAATAAAATTTTATTAGGCAACCAACTTAATACATTCGTATTTTTGTTGAAAATTACTATAGGACTATTTTTCAACAAAACTATATAATTAAAGTCTAAAGTTTTTTTATACATATTTAATTATTTTATTAGCATTTCTTCGGATACTGCACTTATTATTTGATTTTCATATACCTACAAATGTTTTTATCAAGAAGTGTCTAGGTTTAAAATACAATATTATTAGGCATCCAACATAATTTATGTGTATATTTATTGCTGAAAAATATTACATGGTAATTTTTAGGCAATAATATAATTTTGTAGTTTAGAATTTAAATACATACTGAATAATTTGCTAGAACTACTTCTGCATTTGTTCTTTATTTAATTGAATTCCATTTAAATATTATTTTTACCTGTAAATGCCTCGGATTATAACAGAGTTTTATTAGGCAACCTACATAATACATATGAGAATTTATTGATTAATTACTGAAGATTTATTTTTCAGCAGGATTATAAATTCAGGATTACAATTGTTTTTATTATTATATATGTTTAATTATTTCAGAACGAACAGACTTTTAGATCAGCTGAAAATATTTCAGTAATGAGTCTCATATAGCCTTAATGCTATGTTAACAATAAAGTCGTTTTGTATAATTTAGTTTGTTGCGAATTAATTGTAACATTGTTGAAGTTTCCAACTTTAACACCAATTTAAATATGCTCTACGTATTGAGGACTCTGATGTTTTGTTACTGCGAAGTATTGAGTGCTTTTTAAAGCTTTACATATGTAGCGAAGTAGGCTTATGGAAGAAAAACAATAGAAATGAAATATGTATTTCTTTAATCCTTAAATGTACGTTTCAAAACGCACAGTTTGTCATTTTAAATTTTAATGCTCTACACAGAACATTTATCAAAAAAATAGCAAATATATTTCTCGGAATTTAGCATTAAATTGTGGCGCCTCCACCAAAATTTTCTTTCTTTATTATTTAAAATATATAAAATGTTCTACATACTTTGTGACCAGCAATACATACATGTGTTTAGTCTTATGTGGCAACATACGTAATTGGATTTTTTTTCGCTATTATTTTAGTTTCTGTAAAAAATATAGGGAGCTAATTTTTGATGTCAGAATATTTGAACAAAATTCATCCTAATTTTAAAAATTCATCAGAAAATTCTACCCTGGGTTTTTTTATTATTTTATATTATGAATAGATTTGAAATAAGGATATAAGTTACTTTTGTTAAAAATAAACGGTGTTACATGTTAGAGGTCATATTTTTTTTTACTAATTTTATCTTATTTTAAATATTCATATCTCGGAAAATACTTCCCTGGGATTTTTTTCACTATTTTTCCCGTAATGTACAGAGTTGAAATAAGGGAATAAAATACTTTTCCTAAAAAAAATAAAGAGGATTAATTTTTGACGTCAGAATTTTTTTCTCTAAATTCATTCTATTTTTTAAAAATTATATTTCGTAAAATACTGCCCTGCGATTTTTTTCCCTAATTTTCCCGTATTGTACAGGGTTGAAATAACTAAGTAAAGTACTATATCTTAAAAAATTAAGAGGATCAATTTTGGAGGTCAGATTTTTTATCGCTAAAATCACGATATTTTAAAAAAATTGTATCTCGGAAAATATTACTCTGAGATTTTTTCCAATATTTTTCCCTTAATGTACAGGGTTGAAATAAGCGGATAAAGTACTATTCCTTAAATAAATATGAGGATCAATTTTTGAGATCCGAATTTTTTTCACTAAATTCACCCTATTTTAAAAAATTCATATCTCGGAAAATACTACCATGGATTTTTTTTTCACTATTTTTCTTGTAACTTACAGGGTTGAAATAAATAAATAAAGTAGGTACTATTCCTTAAATAATTCAGAGGATCAAATTTTGAGGTTAGAATTTTTTTTACTAAATTCACTTCATTTTTAGAAACTCGTATCTCGGAAAATAATACCATGGGAATTTTTTCAATATTTTTCCAGTAATGTACTAGCTTGAAATAAGGGAATAAAATACTTTTCCTTTAAAAATAAACGGAATCAATTTTTGAGATCCAAATTTAATTCACTTGATTCGCCCCATTCGTAATATTTTTCAATAAATTAATGGTTCTTTTTATATTATTATTAATAAAAAAAATGTACCTGGTAAGTATGTTGCCACATGTACATAAACACACTCATGTAATGCTGGTCACAGAATTACAAGGTTTTTTATTTGCTTATTTTCATATTAAAAAGTAAATTAATAACAGTTTTTTTATGACTTATAAATTTTTTATTTATACACAAAATCTTTAGTAACAATAAAGTCGTTTTATGAATCAATTTAAGGTTTTTACGTTATCTTCATAGTGTTTTAATTGGTGGAATATTAAACAAGGATCAGATAAGAATATTGACATGAATTATCTTAAAAAATTCTATACTCATATTACATCGTGTTTTCTAATTTTAATTTATATCTGATGCATTTTAATATGCACCGCAAGTACGGAAAATATAATTTAAAATGCTTTTGGGAATAAATATATTTGTGCGGCCAAATATTTTACGACTATAAATTTTTTTCTTGACGAGTTAAATAAGAAAAGTTTTGCACGATTTATTACTGACCTCAAAAGATAAAAAATCCACCCCTTGAAAAGGTAATTGCAATGTGGTTTCCCAAAGAACAATTTTTAAAATTTACATTTCTAATTAATTTTATAGTCTATATTAAATACGAGCAGCGATGGTTCACTCGGTTAGAGCGGTCCGACTAGAACTGTTCGTCAATCTATATATAAGTTGTAGGTAACAGAGGATGTAAAAAAAAATTCAGTTGTTTTATTTTGCGCAACTAATTTTTATGATTCAATTCAATTCGTGTATGTAAAAATTAAAAATGATTGTTTTGCCTGGCAATAAAATATTTTTTTATTTTCATACGTGTAATTTTCTTATTTACATAGGCGACGAATGTGGGATTTGGTGTGTCCTTTACCCCCCTTGCGACGCCCTTTGATAATCTATATGTTAATACATCAGATTTACCGCGACGCATGCAATGGAAATTAAGTAATTTATTTAAGGTGCCGGCTATCAGATGAAAAGGGCTTTACGAAAAGCTAAAGTTTGATGAAGTGACGGCAAATATTCCTAGTCCAGCCAAATCAAATATTTATTACTTTTTTTTTTTTAAAGACAGACAAATACATTGCTGTCAATCAAATGTCAAGTCGTGGTTATAACCATGGACATGACAAATTCCATGTTGCATTCATGGTATTTATTTTTGTACCTGGTATATATGTTGCTATATAAATACACTCATGTAATGCTGGTCACATTTTTTGATTGATACACGATATTACTCCGCGAATTTAGCCAAAGTAGTAGCTAAAGTAAAACTTTACAGACTCTTATGTCAAAATTTAACTTTACGGACTCATCTGTCAAACTGAGTTAACCTATATATATTTTAATAGTATTATATGTTTGCAGTTTATTTTAGATTCTATAATTATTATTTGTGAATTTATTTGTTATTTACCTTTGATAATAATTTATCTGATTTCATGCAGACGACGTCTCAGCAGGTGTAATCATAATTCATAAATGAAAATTATAAAGAAATATTTGACACATTGACAGTACGTTTGTTATCAAAGTCATCCCCGTCTCTATAGCTATATAGCTGACGTTTTACAAACACATAATGTTATTTATTTAATTTTTAATTAATAATATAACGATTTCGGAAAAAATATAATGTATATCTAAGAACTCGGCTATCGCTTCGTAGAATAAATTCCATATGCGTAATAAAAAATTATATTTTAGTCAATTAATATACAAATAATGATTGTTCGTTGCTATACTAACAAATGTATATGAAATTCATATAATTTTCATAATTATTCTGCTTTGACAATGGTAACCAAATAATAAATGTTATCAAAACCGTACAACGGTGACAAAAAAAAAACTAAATGCAGAAATTGAAAGTGTATCCATAATAGTAATAATTCGGCTATCCACATTCGAATTCTGTATCTAGATGGCATAAATCAGGAACGTATGTCTCCTAATGAATATCCTGCGAGTGTTGCAGGCTTCCTGCTACCCTGCTACCCTGCTACCCTGCCCGAATGCTTAATGTCTATTTCAAGAAGCAGCGATTCACGCGCAGATAAGGCTTGCAGGCCGCTATCACAGCCTTGCATGACTGTTTCAAATCTGCTAAATGCACCAGTTTGTTTATACTCTTTTAGCGTATTTTGTACTGAAATAGTACAGCGGGTCAATACTCCACTAAATATACATTGTCTGCGAGGTACACACTCGTGTGTGTTTATTGGCCAAAATTTGGCTAACATTCACTGGAAAACTTTTAAATTGCATTTTTTTTAGAATTTTGTTTGTAAAAATTGTATACATTTTTTAATAATTGATTTAAATCGATTGTTCTGCAATTGTTATTTAACATTCCAAATTTACATAAATGGGGTAGGTGACCAAGGTAGAATTTTAATGAAAAAACTATTGAAGTATAGAAAGTATATTTATTTATGATTGTTGACATTAAAAAAGTTAAATATTTATCAGCAATTGTTTAGAAATTTGCGTTAAATAGAAACAGCGTCCTTTACTATGACGCTCACTAAGTTAGCACGCTGATTGGTTAAAATTTGAAGGTGTGGCAATAAACCTATCTATCTCACTCACACCACCTATTTCCGTCTCTGTCTACCTTCGCCCCTCTCATGAACTTAGTTGACGTCATAATCCCCTCCCAAGTACTATATTATTTATTTACTTCAAAACAACATATAATTAACAATTTAAAAAAAATACGGGTATATTATTTTTGTACAAGCTATCACATATACCAAATTTAGAAATTGGTCACCTACCCCATTGGGGAAAAAAGTTTGTGGTATTGTTACCAATGTGGCATTAATTTTAAAAACTTTTAAATCTGTTTAATTTCGTCGATAAAAGACTTTTTTTTCGAAATTGATACTAAAGTACATGATATCACTCAGCGAAGTTAGCCAAAGTAGTAGCTAAATAAACTTTACGGACTCATATGTCAAACTGAATTAACCTATATTTTAATAGTATTATATTTTTGCAGTTATTTTAAATAACAAACCTCTCTTTCTATATAAATATGTATATTGATAATAATATATTGAAATAAAAATGTGACCAGCATTACATGAGTGTGTTTATGTACATGTGGCAACATACATACCAGGCACAAAAATTGTGTATTGCTAGGTAAGATTAACTTTATTTCTGAAAATTCCGAAAAAATATAATGTGTATCTAAGGACTAAAGTACCTCGTAGAATAAATTTCACTTGCGTAATAAGAAATTATACTTTAGTCTCTTGATATACAAATAAATATTGTGGTATATTTTTTTGAATTTATAACGCCAAAAATTTTTGCACTAATGTGTGATTTTTTTGTTAAATTTACTTTGAAATGTGTTGGTTATAACGACATCGAAGGGAACTCATAAATTTTGACGCTAGAACTAGTAGTTGCTATAACTGATAAAAGTAAAGCAACATTAGCGTATTTTGACGTTATAACCAGTTTGTCGTTATAAGCAGTATCGTTATAAACGAATGTCACTGTAGTTTTTTATTGTTTTTTTAAATTAAATTTAATATCTAAAAATTTTTTTTGATATTTTTAAAAACTCGGATATTCATTTAACCCTGAAGTAGTTTTTATTTCATACATACATTTCTTTTTTTTCCAAACTAATTTCAGTCCGGTAAATTAGATTTACTGGATTAGTACAGGAAAGAAATTGTATAGATATAAATTTCATAAAAGTAGAATTTAGATTTTTTTTTAAATTTCACCCAAAATTTGAATTTTGGCATTTATAGTAAAATATTTAAAAATTAATGAATTATTAATACTAGATATATTTATTATATAAAATATACATAATATAAAATAGTAGGTAGTACAAAATAATTAATGTATGTACCTACTTGTAACTAGTATTGTTGCGAGTACTAAAAAAACAACCAAAGGTTATTAAAAAATAATTTTGACATGTTTCAATGCCACAATTAAAACAATACAAAAGCAAAAACAATAAATCAAGGAACGTAGTGTACATGGTTACTAATAAATAAATCATATTCTTATATGGGAACGACTATTTGACGTGCTGCACTAATCGTTAAATCAATGAACTGTATTCGTTGATACGAGTTGTAGATAACATGTTTTTACTGTTTAGTGCTAGAATAAAGCTATTTGCCTTTGTTAATGATCTACTTTTTATAGGTAATAAGCGAAAATATATTTTTTATACATGTTTTTATTGCTAAGAACAAACATATAGCGGTACATATTAATATACTTTTTGTTTACTTAAGAATAATACACATTGATCAACATTTCATTTATATTATAGTATATTATATACCAAGGTTAAGAAAACTATCATTATTGACCTAGCGCCAAATTGTGTCCGAAACATTTTGACATGAACATAATGTAAAGTTTATTTATTTAGGTGAAGTGTAAACATAACTGAAATGCGAATATTTATATAAGTAAGTTTAATAAACGAATAACATATAAAAATAATGTAATAAAATATTTGTAACACTATAAATAAACAAATATATACACTAATTTAAGAATAATAATTATTATTAAAATCTTAAACACTAAGAACATTTATTAAAACAATTAATACTACGCAATATTTATTTATACGATATTTATATCACCAGCTATTTATTTATATCACCAACTATTTATTTATTTTTACTTTACACTTTTCAAAGGTTGGATTTGGAGACTTGAGTTTCTTTAAAAATAATAATTTATTATTGACCTAGGTGACCATGGTTACCAAGTAAGCGGTAGTAAAAAAAAATTTCTTATGTCAAATAAAGGTTAATAATTGTGGGTGTCTAGGCTAGTAATAAAAATACATATAAATTAGACTCTTGTCAATATCTACTGACTATTCCTCTATTCCTAGATTTATTATTGCCGAGTTAAATCTTCAGTATGATTAATCGTGTTCTAGTATTACTTTGATTGTTATTGTTCTTTCTCCTAATAATGTTTACGTCTATGTCCAAATCAATTTATTTACGCTTCTACACAAATACAATTATAATAACAATTACAGCTTCAAACTACATATTAGTGAATTTGTGACGTTTGAATTATTGTTCTGTAGTAATGTATTCAGTTCCCAGTGAGAATTATCTATAAACTGGATTATTATTAATCATGTATTAATGTATTTCCATTAACAAATCATACTTTTATAAATATATAATTAAAGCATTGGATATTGGATCATACTTTATATTTAATTCATATTTTTCGTGTAAAAACATAGTTCGATTATAATTGGGAATTATAAAAACTCATTTTAAAGAAAACGATAATTATTTGGAAATTCAGCTAATTAAAAATTAGTATAACATAAACTGAATAGTCAGTGTTTAAAAAGGAATAATCTCTCATATTTTTTATACTTCTTAAAAATTATATTTCTAACAAAAATATTTATTCTTATACTTATAATTAAAATGGCGTTTATGGATATATAAACAATTCAATTGTTTTACTCAATAAATTTAATTACATTTGTTCTAACCTAAAAAATAAAACGAATGTGAATTGATATTTTTCAACAATAAATGTAATCATAATCGTACAACACGAGTAATATATGAATAATAATTCAAAGACAGTAACATTTCACATTTCCAATAAAATAAAATTAAAATTTTTAACAGAATGTAATGCTTATGCCTAGGCCAGCCAACAGAGAGTTTTTGAACGATTTTGAGTTCTATAATAATAGTCATAATGGGAGGGAGGCGCGAAAAAGGTGTTTTCAATTTATGTTTCTATCAAGACACATCAATACATTAATGAAAAAATGTGGGACCATTGCTACATTTATTAAAATTGGTGGAGGCGCCGAAATTAATGTTTTGTAAATCAGAGCCGGGTGGATTTTTCCCGCCCTAGAAATCAGCTCGCAAGTGACGGGCGTTAATTATTCAAGTACGGCTCTGGACGGTCGATAATGCCGTAGGTCGCGCCTGCAGAGCAGGAGTAGGTTAGCAGGAATACCGCAGGAATTAACACACATAAAAATACATATTGATTTTGACAAGTTTAAATTATAGTTCTTCTGACGGTTGCAGAAACAAACGTTCATTTTAATTTTCTCCACGTAAAAAATTCATAAATATTTTGATCATTACTCGCGGGAGCTACAAAGGGAACAAATTATGCTGTTGGAAGGTTGCATGTTGGTCCCAGCATTTCTTCTTCGCTCAAATTAATCCTGACATGTAAAAGTGCTGTTTGCTGGCACGAGAATGATTAAAATACTCAACAGTTTATTCCCCGGCAAAACACAAACGACACCATTTTATTTCACATGTACACTTTCGCTAAAACGATGAAAGAATAAAATATTCTGGATTCTAGAGTTGATTGAAAAATATATAGATAGAAGCTTATGAGAAAATTCGTTTCACCTACATAAATGTGTGTCTGGTTGCATTTGGGTTAATATCAGGCGTTTCTGTCAAATATTATAAAATAGAGCAAACGTCAAATAATTTATAATAGAAATTTGTTCTATTTTCAAATATACCAATGATTTATTGAAAAAAGCATTTTAATAGATACCAAAAAATTCAGTAAATATGTAAAACATCTTTATTTATCTGATATTTTGTCTGCTTAATTCCGCAAAGTAGTTCAAGGAATCATTAACGAGATGGCTCTGTTGAATCTGATTCCAAAACAGCGGTACGCAAAAACATACAGGCTTGCCTATCTATATATTATTCAATCAACGTTTTCAGTTAGCATTATAAAATAAATTAGGAAATAATATGGTGGTCGCAGAAAAAGTATAGTGTACAACTCGCTTGGAATGTTCATTTCACAGTCGTATGATTTGCATGATTCATCTTCGGATCGTGCTACAAACTTTCATACTCGTATGAAATGAGTACCATTTCATGCTTGTTGTACAATATACTATTACATATTTTGTGCTTAAGAATACATTCATGTATTAATGCTAATGCCTGCATATGTGGCGACATACTTTAAACTAATTTTATTATTTTTCTGTTCTGATTATTATTTGAAATATTAATTGTTGTTTCTGTTTGTTACAGGTGAGTTTACAATTGGTTATTTACATTTCGGAATTTTTGTAAGTCTAGCATAATAATAGTAGTTATTACTCAATAATTTCAGTAGTTGTAAGTGATCCAAAGATTTCTGGCGATATTTTTAATAACACGTATCTAGTTTCTTAAACTAAAGTTCCTCAAATATTTAAGGTTGAAATGTAACTTTTTGTTTTATTTCATATGATACTATGTTTATATTTTTGCAGTTAATATTCTAATACAGTTTTGTTTAAGTTTATAGAACTAAACTAGATTTAAACTTTACTAAACCCTTTATAAACTTACACTAAGAACAGTAATGTTTGGTATTAAAATTTAAAAAGTTATACCTGGTACACATATTTCCACATGAATCTTAACCAGTGTCTGCTAAACATTTTTATCTTACGGCACATTAGTCGAATATAACAATAAATAATCTAATTATAGTAACTTTTAATAACATTGTTTTATGGACATAATAATGTTAAGAATGGTGAGTGGATTATTTTTTTGAAAAAAAATTTTATCTTATAACTCTAAATTAGATAAACAAACACGTAGTTCCTCTTCTACCATCTGTAATCTTCCCTGTTTCTTTTCTATTTCATTTCCATAAGCACTGAAAAACCCAAGTCCAACGGATAAGGGAGATACAACTTTAGCACAGAAAATAAGTCTTTGTGAACAGTATCCTTTTCAAGTCTATTATATTTTTTCTTATGTTAATAATAATAGCATGTATAGTCGTACATTTCTGTATTTTTAAAACTGTTGTTTACAAAATACTTTATAGTTTTAAAAGTTTCAACTCATTCGAACACAGCGGTATTTATATTTGAATAAAGATTAATTGCTATAATATCTATGTGCAAACTAGAAACTTGTATGAATTGACGCAATAAAATTATAAGTAAAAAGCAAATTTGCCAAAATCATTTTTCTGGTCATATCTACTGCGAGCTATGCTTTTTTCGGGAAAGCAAATACTTGATGAAAATGGGAAACTAATTTTGTATTTTTTACGGTTCTTGAGATCCCAATGGTAAAGGTGCATTCACACAAGTGTTTAGTTTTAAGATTTACAATTATGTTTTAAGTTTAGAAATAGCCTGAAAGCATATCATTCACATAATAAGATATTTATTAGGTTTAGTAAGTGGTGCCGCAATTTTGCAAAACTTAAATAAGTCTATAATATAGATTATTTGGACAACAGTGTCAAAATAAGTTGTTTGCAATGTTTAGAGTGTGAGGAAACAAATTCAGTGTCCTGTAATATCATCTCTTGAACTAAATTGTACCAGTCTCCCTGGGAATAACGTCTTTGTAATATTGGACGAACCCACCATCGTCGTTTAGTTTTTATTATTCGTTTATTATGAAGATATAAAGTTAAAGTAGTTGCAAAATTAATTTTTCTTTGCGATTCATTTCAAATTTGTGGTTATATTTGATGTGACAGCTTACAAAGAGAGAAAACTATATGACGCATACTACCTGCTTTGCTATTGGTCCATTTCTAAACGTAAACGTAAACCTAAACATAAGTTTGGAGTTTGCATAGTTTACGTTTAACGCATGCACTACGATGCGCAGTGTGAATGTTTTCATTTTGATACATGGCGTCAAACTTTCCTAATCTTAAACGCAATTGTAATCCTTAAAACTAAACACTTATGTGAATGCACCTTTAGCCTCTTAAAACGTACACCAAGTATAAGAAAGTGACCAGTAATATATAGAGCGTTAGTGTGTTTAGAAGCAATATACTACCAAGTGTAAGTTTTTATGTTATTGTATTTGGAGACAGGTTGTATTTCGTAGGCGAGATAATATGTAATGCGGGAATTAGGCAAATAGGGCGTAGTCACGTATAAAAACAGCCCCTCCCACCCGGCGTGTCACAAGCACGGGCAAACAGAATAAACTCTCAATTCCAGTAAACAACTTTCCCAAATCCAGCTAAAAAACCCAACTCCAAACTTTCCCAACAAATTAACAGACACTTTCCGCGGATTCACCGGTGCTGGTGACGTCAGCTGAGCCCTGGGGGACGATACACAGCGGGGGACGGGAAGGTATTGGGCCGCCACACGGATTCGAATTTGTATTTAAATACGGTGTTTCACCTACATAAAATTCATCATTTTTAGTTATATAGCCGGTTTCCCTGAGTTGATCTCATGTCATCAATTTATGCTGCAAGAATTATTAAACTTTTATCTTGCATCTTTGTTGTATACGCGTGGCATACATGAGACTTTTATTCGTTATCTTATTATCGTACGTGTTACAGAGGGATAAAATTGTCTCTTTTGTTCCCAGTCTATCTCTCTTCATGTCAAGCAAATAAGGAGGCTGAGGACCTACAGGAATGTTTTTACTCGCCAAAATTTATTTTTTTAAATTATTTTTGCGCAGATTTTCCTCATCCCTAATGATGAACGGTAGTGTGAATCAAATTTAACTCTTCCCTAATCATTCTGTACTGTCAACCGACGATATGAATGCACAAGATCCCATATTCCATCGACATTTTCATCAGTTCTTGAAGATGAAGGTCTTCCGCTGCGTGTTTCATCTTTAATCGATTATTTTCCTTCTGAAAATGTCGAAAACCATCAATAAACTTGGCTCCTTGAAATAACACTGTTTCTGTAGGTCTGCTTAAGTTTTGTAAAGTTTGCATTGTACTATGCCTAAGTCTGAAGCAAAACCTGATAACACATTGTTTTTTGAAATTGATGTAACTCATTTTAGAATGCACTAGAAAAAACTGTTTTATGAAAAAAATAGCTACGGACAATCAAGTGTCTCTAGCGAGTTCAAACTTGTACCACAGAATAGTTACATACATACATACCTTTCATGTTACCCTATTCAGTTCTATGACCTTGAAGCATTATGTAGACCTTTAAATTTATTGACGTCCCCTATCTCTCCCTAAGATGTGACGAAACTTTCCGATTTTAAACAATGAGCCCTTTAAATTTGTTGCCTTTCTTCATCTCTCTCTAATTTTCGTTTCTCTGTCTTACTGTCGCTTCTGTAAAAACGTATTCTGTATTTAACATATTACCTGTCTCCTCTCCAAGTCTCGCGTCCGAAGTGTTACCAGATCGAACGCTACGTTGCCAGTCTTATTACTTAATTTATACACCTCGTATTGTAAAAATTAAAATTTGGTCACATACCTTGTATATCACTCAAAATAAATCTATATATAAGCCAGAAATATAGTCGGTACATTGCGGTATATCCCTACATACACTATAATAGATTTTATTCCTCTTCAGTTTGTATGTGCTTCTTGACTGTTAAACATGCTATTGTCCATGATTCTTTTATTAAAATTGAACCTCGATTTATTAGAAAATAATTTGAAAATATTCGCCTGTCCTATTTTGAAGTAAGAGACAGAACATAGAATGTTCACACGCAATGTATCGTGCTGCCACCTAGCCTATCCCAACGAATTACATGCCAGCTAGAATCTCTAAATATCTCTATAACACCCAGCTTGCTCTAGGCTTACTCCGTACAGAATTTACTAAACACGTCCACATGCAATCCGTTTAAAATACCATGGATATGGGTCAACCCGAAGACGCAAATCCATCTAAAGGCCCATGGATATGATTAGGGGGGGGGGGGGTTGTCGGTAGATAGACTAGTAGGGGGATGGACTTTTGGTTTTAAAAAGTTGGTTGATAACTGTTAAGTTACATGTACGTATGTTTGTTTTATCTATAATTGACGAAAGATTTCTGTAAAATTATTTATATGATTTACTTGATTATGTTTTAATACCATTTATCACCCTGATGAAGACTGAATTACAGTCGAAACGTTGGTGTATAATGGAATTTATTAAATGACTGCAACCGCAACATCCAGTCGATAAAACCAATCCTACATTTAAAAATTTTATTGTATAGAAAAAGTGAAAGTAGCCGCTTGGAAATTAATGCAGTCAACACCAACACTGAATAATCCAAGATTTACATTTTTTTTGTACTTTATATTCACAATTAGTTAATTACTACTTCGGTATGTTTAAACTAATTGTTTATGTACATGCTTTATAAATATGTGCATGAGAATTAACGTAACCTAAAAATGTAGTAGTGCTATGAGGATAGATGGATCATCTACCTTGAGGAGAGATGAACCAGAGGATTTTTATTATTAAAAAGAATAATTCAATAGGTAAACAAAAAAAATCATTGGCACATAGAAAGGTAGACGATCTTGTTGCTATTCCATGAGTTCTGAAGAACTGATGTTAAATGGATAATCAGACGATTATGATCTTAAAGAATCTGAAGACTATGAAATAAAATTTGTGGAATACAAGGAAGATTATTGAAAAAAAAAAACGATAAAGAAGGATGACTGAATAAAATGTTTACACGAAGGTTATACCACGTATGAAAAATACCAATATTATATTAACCAATTCATGTCCTCGAAGCCTTGATCTGTCTCACCTACACAGTAGAGGACAGTTGGACTTTTGAATCCGAATAAAATATTTTTTTTATAGTTTTCAGAACATAGTTTCATTTTTTCTTTATATTTTTAAGTTAGCCTAGATTATATGTTGGTATTAATAAATTTTGTTCTTTAAATATTTACAACTTTACCAGTAGTAACACTATTTTTTTTATAGCCACACTACATACAATAAAAGTAAATAATTGTTAGAAATGCGTGAAATCACAAATTTCATATATGCGCATGCTTACAGCCAAATTGACTGACAGATAGTATGTAAAATAGAACGTGTTCTGTTTTTTCAACCGATTTATGATCGTTTACAATATTTTACCAATTTGCTGTTTTATACAAATCAATTTAAATTGTACTAAAAATGGCAAGATCTTGTACAATTTATAGGCTAGTCTAAAACGGTCTTTAGAGATTGACAGTTGGACATAGTTTTTTTTTATTTTCTGTGTTTAGTACTATTTACTAGCGATGTGTCAATTTTTAATTGTATTGAGTGATTGTGGTATGAATGAAAAACAGTCAAATAATGGTCGTAGAAAAAGTATAGTACATAATTCGAGTTGTAAAACAATTATGCACTTGTGGAATTGCAAACTCCTGTGTAACTATCACTTCGTGCGTGCTATGCATCTAACGACTCTTAATATGTAATATACTATTAATATTATAAGTAAGTATAAACTTACCTTACAATCCATTCTCGGACTGAATCCAGGTGACGGTCCGATTAAAGCGTTGGGGTGCGTGCGTCGGGAATCGAACCCGTCGCAAGTCGCCTGAGATAAGTTAATGGATAGAGGTGGCTGTCGCCCAGTATCGAAACACCATCTCATAATCGGGTTCATTTTTTACCGCTATCAGATCCCGGGGCCATTACTTTGCGCTTCGGGCTAATTTCATTTATTTGCATATTTCGATTTATTTTGTGACTGCTACATTCGGGAAAAACGCGTGCTTTATTTTCTACAACCAATTTGTAAGTCAAAGAAGAGATTTTACATAAGCGCACGAATTTATTCAACGGAGTTTTTACCCCAAGTCCTTGTTTACTCTACCGCAAAAATTGAGACATGGGGATTGAGCAGATGACGTTATTTTAATAAACAACCTTAAAATCAGTCTCACAAAATCACTAAATCCATAGGGTAACTGGGAAGATATGGACCACTTTTTGGAAAGATAATTATTACTCTACAATATTGAATAATATTTAAAAAACAAAACTTATTTAAACTTTGTTTAAACTATGTTTTGAAAGCTAGAAAAAAGTCCAACTATCCTCCACTATATAGGTGAGACGTACCAAGAATATGAGGATACGTACTGGTTAAGAGATTGTTGTCATTTGTCATATGTGGTACACTCTTCGTGCAAACAGCGACCACAAATTATACATTTTATCCAATCATCCTTCTAAATCTTTTTTTTAATAATACTCCTTGCATCCCGCATATTCGTATTCATAATCTTCAACTTCTTTCTTCATTATTATCACTCTCTGATTAAACATTTAACAACAGTTCTTCAGAACTCATGGAATATCAATTAAATCGTCTACCTTTCTATGTGCGAATATTTTTTTTTCTTGTTTACAGGTCGAATTGATCTTTCTAACAATAACAATTCTCTGATCCATCTCTCCTGAGTATATGTGATCCATCTGTCCTCAGAGGTTAAATCGACCACTAAATTACTTATGATTGTGTACAAATAGAATCTCATTTTTAAGTTACGTTTTATTTACATATTTATGAAGTATGTACATAAATTATTAGTTTAAATCTACCGAAGTACTAATTAACTAATTGTGTCTATAAGGTACAAAATATTTTTTTAGTTTTAATATTATTTACTTGGAAAATCACACGATGTCACCCGATAAGATGTCATCAATCCCCCTTTCCCCCCTTGACGATTTGACTCACATAGGAACAACTCACGGAAACCGACTTTACAATAGTATGTTGTGCAACAAGTGCAGAAAGTCGTCTATTTTCCACGATGTGTGACTGTTTCAGCACTCGACTTTATCTTGTGTTAGAATTATACAAGGTGGGGAATAGGTGAATCTGTACGAGTGGCACACTATACTTTTTCTACGACCATAATGCTAAACATTACAGAACAAAAATACGTGCACGAAAAGCTATTTTACATAAAAAACAATATGGCGTACGTAATATCAAAAAGAGTACCTTCACGAATGCGTAGTGTTGGCAATTGCTGTGAGAAATGATAATTCCCACATTGCACATGCGCAGTGTTAGCAAATGCTATGAGAAATGATTTCTCACACTTTAATCGCAAGCTTTATATAGTGTGAGAAAAATGCCACTTTCCTAATGGTCATAGAAAAAAAAATATCTCTGACAGTTTACAATTATTCACACATGTTTCCTGTATCTTGTTTCTTGACTTACACTGACATCAATTGTATACACTGAATCCGAAGTACATAAGTTCGTACACCAAGATAGTAAGGTGTACCAGTTTCAACTTCAAAATTATTCTCCAACAAATCGTTTTATTGTTATGTGTATTGCATGGTGTAACCCACACTGCAACTTACAAAGTTTGTGCTATAAAAAGTCCATTTCCCAGGCCAAAAGTAAAAAGAAAAATTAAATAAATATCAAGCATATCCGGTAGGACAGTAGTTCTTTGTCTGGCGCACATGCCGCCAGTTGTTGGTGTTTCTTTTACATTTTACATGAATTTGAATAATTTATCGGACGTTCAGACAGTGTCCGCGGCCCCGTTGCGTGAGTTCGAACTCTAATCGCGTTCCGACCACTTGGAAACTCGATCACGGGGTGAAAGTTTATAGTTTATTAGTTATCAGTTGTTCGACATACACAGCTTAATTTTAATCTATATTTTGCGTGCTTTATTCATATAGTTACAAAAATATATATGTTTTATGTGTTTTTTATTTTTATGTATAGTAATTTTTGAATTAAATAAAATTATAAAAATATACAAAAAATAATCATTTTTTCGAAATTGATAATAAAGTACTTTATATTATTTTGCAAAGTTAGCCAAAGTAGTAGCTAAAGTAGAAGTTTACACTCTTATGTCAAAATTTAACTTTACGGACTTATCTGTCAAATTGACTTAACATATATTTTTGCAGTTTATTTTAGCAATACCTAAAATAACAAACATATCATTCTATATATATTGATAATATTATATTGAAATAGAAATGTGACCAACATTACATGAGTGTGTTTATATCCATGTGGCAACATATATACCAGGTATAATCATAAATATATCTCACACTACCTATTGCTGGATGTGCCCCATTTATTGCACTCTGGGTTAAGTGAAGAGTGCACTACAAAAGTCATTTATACGTACAAAATAAGAGGTTAAATTAAATTGTGACCAGCATTACATGTGTGTGTTTATGTACATGTGGCAACATACGTACCAGGTACAAAAATAAATAAATCATTCGCTTATTACTAGGTATAGTAATATTTTTGTAACCATCACTTGGCTGGCACTCTAGCTGTTGTGGAGAGTGTGCCACAATGACCATTTAATGTGGAAATAGTAATAAATATAAGAAGAGGGCATTTGAAGGACAATGAAATGTATGTTACGTGGTAGATGAAGGGAAATTGTGTAGTCTATTATGAAAGACGAAATAATATGCCATAAAATCCAGTTAGATTTTGGGTCATCACAGGGATTATTGTCAATGTATCAACTATAATTCTGGCCTTTACATGGATTCTTATACTTATGAAGGATGGACACCTAACAAATTTAATTCATCGATGAGATGATTCCAGAAATAAAATAATAGAAAATAATAAGTAATTGAAGTTACGAAAAGGGTATTTGAAGGACAATGAAATGTATGTTAGGGGGTAGATGAAGGGAAATTGTGTAGTCTATTATGAAAGACGAAATAATGTGCCATAAAATCCAGTTAGATTTTAGGTCATCACACGGATTATTGTCCATGTATCAACTATAATTCTGGCCTTTACATGGATTCTTATACTTATGAAGGATCGACACCTAACAAATTTAATTCATCGATGAGATGATTCCAGAAATAAAATAATAGAAAATAATAAGTAATTGAAGTTACGAAAAGGGTATTTGAAGGACAATGAAATGTATGTTAGGGGGTAGACGAAGGGAAATTGTGTAGTGTATTGTGAAAGAGGAAGTAATAGGCCATAAAATCCGGTTAGACATATCCGGTTAGCTCTGATGATATTGATGAGGTAATAAGAATCGTGAGTCCCAGCGCGCCCTGCGGCACTTAGCATAAACCGTAACTCAAACTTTTTAACTACACAAATATATTAGCAGCGTTTATTTTGTGGAAAAACCCACTTTTACCTCGTCTATCGTTACCGCATTCTAATTTATTTCAGCAAGGAAGTTCATTCGGTCGTCTCAGAGCAAATTCGTTTTACAACCGACACGCTGTCTCTGTCACACGCACGGAGCAAATGGGCCGAGAGCTGTCTGTCTCTGTCGCTCACATGCCCCAGACACTTATCTCGGAGACATGATAAAAACTTCGGAACTGTTCGGGGAACTTCGCAAGGGGAGTTGACGTCGCATGACGAAATCATCCAAGGTCCTAATTCCAAGAGGAATTTCCAAATTTTAGTAAAATACTTATTTGTATATCAAGGGGCGAAAGTATAATTTTTTGTCACTCAAAAACTTTTTTTTTCTCTTCTAGCATTTAAATCTTAATCCTACTATATTTATAATAACAAACATATTAACATGAACATTTACCTTATTTCCTAAAATTCACAAAAACAAAGTAGGCTGTCTCTGTAATATCGCACTTAGATAACCTAAAAGTTGTGAAATAATGGCTATTTACTTTAGTGGTCGTAGAAAATAGTACATTATACACTAAGGAACATAAGGTGCTGGTCAATAATAGTCTTCTCAACCGTGGTATATATATTATTTTTCTCACTTTTAGCATTTCAATCTCAATATTACTAAAAAAAATATATATTGACAATAACAAACATTTTGAAATGAACATTAACTTGTTTCTTAAAATTCACAAAATAAAATAGTTACTTAATAATAATAATAATTTACTTATTTAATTTAGATGGCATATTTAAATTCTGACTCCATACTTTACACTTTTTTTTGATTTAAATTATTTAATCAATATTTGGACTTTGTGACTTGAGTTTCTTTAGAAAGTGACAGTTTTCATTATTGACCATGGTTAATAATAATTTATTATTGACCTAGGTGACTATAGCTACCAAGTAAGCGGTAATGAAAAACCGTATCTCATGTCAAATAGAGGTTAATAA
This sequence comes from Stenolophus ochropezus, assembly GCA_035578165.1. Taxonomy (NCBI): domain Eukaryota; kingdom Metazoa; phylum Arthropoda; class Insecta; order Coleoptera; family Carabidae; genus Stenolophus; species Stenolophus ochropezus. The sequence goes on along the minus strand of JAQOWZ010000008.1, from coordinate 33,680,269 downwards.
TAGTGGGTATCTAGGCTAGTAGTGAAAAAAAAAGTATCTTATATTAACAATGAACGGCAACAATTAATGAGAACATAACAAAGGTGAGAATCCTAGTAAATCTGTAGTAATAAAATAAAGTACTCCAGTAATTTGCGCAAATTAGCATGTAGGGAATTAGGAGTAGAGTATTTTATTTACGCAATAAGGGGCTTGTAGTAAATAGTAGGGCATTTTACAACATCTAAATTAACAAACGATAGCCTGATCTACATAGTAATGGCTGTAAACAAGTGAGTTAACCTCGCATTAAAAACATGCACAGAATTTGGCCACGCTACCGAGCGGAGAAATAAATAATATTTCAACACGCCTTAAACAAGTAGTTGATAATTTCCAACGCAGATAAAAATAAATATACATGTTTCATGATTAATAATTGTGGAAAAACAATTAGTAAACGCTTTTAGGGGAAATAATATTGTAACGTTTATTTATATGGGCGAAGTATAAACATACATAAGTGAAATACGAATATTTATATAACAAAGTTTAATAAACCAATAATAAATTATAAAATGATAATAAAAGTAAGTAACAATATGAATCAACAAATATTAACACTAACTTACAAGTAATTATTAATAATAAAGACTTAAGCACTACGAACATATAATTAAACACTTTAAACTACGCAATATTTACTTCCACGATATATTTATATTACCAACTATTTATTTATTTCCACTTTACATGTCGCTGACATGTACTGACCGACACTGACTTTCTTCAGTGACTCTCTTCACACTCTGACCGATACTGTCTAAACCGGCCGATGTGACCCTTATATACCGGCCGCCAATTAATTTCTAGAACATTCTAGAGTCTTATGGACTCTCAAACAATAGCAACGTTGCTCTTTTTCCACTTAACCTTTTACCTTATTATATAATATACTATTACATTTATTTTGACTAACATTACATTCATCTATTAATGTCGACATATATGGCAATATACTTGAAACATTTGTTCTATTCTGATTATTATTTGAAATATTAATTAATTGTTTCTCTTTGTTACAGGTGAGTTTACAATTGTTTATACACATTTTGTTATTTTGGTAAGTGTAGCATATTAATAATAGTTATTTATATGTTTATATGTACACATCCTTTTTAAAATGTGTAACACAATAATAATTTATTTTTGTAATTAATTATTAATTACACATTGTGCAAATTAATTAATGTTTTAAGAGCTGAAATGAATATGTGGAATAATTAAATATAGACCAACCTACATTAAATTATTTTTATCAGTTTTCAAAGTCAAAGTCACCTATTAATAGGATCAAAGCAAATTTATAAAAATCAATATATTAATATCTATACTTTAGTACCACATTTTTACATTTCCCTCACTTTTTACTCATCACAGAAGGTTTATCTGTTGTGAAGAGTGCACCACAGAAACAATTTTTTAATTGAAAATGTGACCAGCATTACATGAATGTATTTATGTACATGTGGCAACATACATACCAGGCAAAAACGAATAACTTTTTTTTTAAATTGATACAAAAGTACACGACTTCGTGATGTCAGCCAAAGTAAGTAGCTAAAGTAAAACTTTGCGGACTCATCTGTCAAACTGAATTAATCTGTTTTAACTGTATTATATTTTTGCAGTATATTTAACTCTACCTAAAATAACAAACTTATCATTCTATAATATTATTGGTGAATTTATTTATTATTTACTTGTGATAACAATTTATATGATTTCATGCAAACGACGTCTAAGCAGATGTAAACATAAATGAAAATTATAAAGAAATATTTGACACTTTTACAGTACGTTTGTTATCACAGTCATTCCCGTCTCAATAGCTATTATAGCTGACGTTTTACAAACACGTAATGCTATTTATTTAGTTTTTAATTAATAATATAACGATTTCGGAAAAAATATAATGTATATCTAAGGACTAGAGTATATTTATTACTCACATGGTTTATTCTCCTCGGCTATCGCCTCGTAGATTAATTTTATATGCGCAATAAAAAAATATACTTTAATCCCTTGATATACAAATAACTATTTTTTAAACTTTGAAAATTTTTATTATACAGAATTAAGGTCTGGACTAACTAATTGATCAGTTTCTATTGCTCTCACAAACTTTAGTCTTAAAACAACAATCCATATAGTAATCCAAAAAAATATACATATATATGATTTTTCAAATTAATTGTCCTGCCAAATTGAACTAAACAATGGTCTTTTACACGAGTTGAACTTTCTTCGCGTTGCTCCTGTGGCGAAACATTTTGGTACCCCAGCCATTTTTGTGCCTCATTCTCATTCTGCGTCCCTCCTGTTCCTCCGTGAATTGATTACGTGTGTGTGAGGGTGACAGCGACGCCGACGCTGTGAAGATAACGACGCGCTGCAATTAGCGAGCGTTATTAATTGCTGAGACGCATTAGACACGGCAAAGAATTGACGAGATGACGTAAGGACGCTACGTGGAAATATCTCAACGAAAATTCAAGAATTCTTCTTTTTATTTCACGACTGCAATCGTACACTTATGCAGCTTTATCATTTTTACTAAGGTTGAAAAAAAATCGTATTTCAGGAATCACTACCCAGTTGTTTTATTACTATTTTATTTTTGAGAATTGTTCACAATTAATCAACAAAAATTAAATTAATAATCGTTGACTGCTTATTAAATTTTATATAACTTATAAATCCTGTAATTAAGTATTTGTATCACGGATTTTTAACTTAAAGTTACCTAAGGAATAAACCATTAAGTTATGGTTTAACAGCGGTAGGTTATATGTTTTTTTCATTACTACCCTAGATACCCACTATTATTAACCTTTATTTTATTCACCATAGTCAGTAATTAAACTGTTACTTTCTAAACTCAAGTCTTCAAATTCAAATATAGATTGAATCATTTAACTCAAGAAAAGTGTAAAGTATGGATTCACAATTTAAATATGCCGTCTAAATTAAATAAGTGAATCTAGTAAAACCAAATAAAAAATGAGGTTGACAAACTGAAACGTCAAATATAAAAAACAAAGACAGCCTACTTTATTTTTGTGAATATTAAGAAACAAGGTAATGATCATGCCAAATGTTTACTTATATACAGGGTGGCTCAAAGAAAATTATCAGCGCAATTTTTGGCCACTTAACATCAATTTTGCAAAAACCGCTCGAATACGTCAATTTTAGTATAAAGGGGGACACCTGAAGGAATTAGTACCAATGGCATAACTTCAACCCTAAAATGGAAGTGGACTACACCTCAAAAATTTTAAATGGAAAAATGTGTCAAACATGGCACCCTTTGAAAGGCCTTTCAATTCTCTTTTCAACAGTTTTTTTATTCTTCAAATCCGATCATTAGTTCCAGAGAAATATCGTTTAAAACAAATTTTATCAGGTGTTCAAAATTGTAATCAAGTAGGATTCTAGAAGATTCAATCCTAGAACTCTCAGAACGGTTCAGAACTAGTTCGGAATCAATTTCACTCGCTCTTGGAACACTGCATTATAAGTTTTTAATTTTTAAATAGGCTTGCTGGAACGATAAAATAACTTTGCGCAAACTCAGTAAAGTTCTTAACGGTTCTGGACTTTGTTGGAACAAACCTACCGTAATGTATTATTACACATAATTTCTTTATATTTGGGGTTGTAAGGTTGTAAGTAATGCAAGGTGATTGAGTGAATGGTAAATGCAGGATCAAATTCCTGCTAAGTCGAACAATCACAAACAATCGAGTGAGTGAATCGGTGGTCAGTTAGCGCACTATTGCATTCCACTGCGGATATTTACGAGCAGCTCCTGCGAGCTACTAATTCAATTCTGCACTCAAATCGCCGTTTAATTAAATACAAGAAATGTTGTTCTAACAACCCGGCTAACCTCGCATCAATATTTCACCCAGGTATTGATCTTAGGAACTTGTTTTCATTGCTTGTTTATTTTAAATGTTTGTTTTTAATATTCATTTGTTAATTGCTAAGTAACCGTTATAAATTCAATATATTTTTTTCCTACAACACAACATTCCTAAGTGGAACAGGTACTCACATATTCATGGTATTTTTTCAGTGACATTTTTACTCATATTAGCCGAACTACTGACACAAGGGTATTTATTTTTGGTTTAAGATTAGCTCAATTGGCATGTTAACCGCAAATTTTAAACTTCGTTCAGCGAGTCAAAACACAATTACTAAGTGAGCCACCGTTACTCCTTTTGAATTCAATGAATTTATGTATATAAATAACAAAATATCTATGCACTGAGGCGGAATTTCAAAAGTTTTATTGGAGTAGCAGAAATGATTATATTTAATTAAATTTAATAATATGTGTAATATACAAAAACATTTAAATTGAAACAGTTCGTGTCGCATTAAAAAAATTACAATCTAATAATAGTTATTTATGCAACTAGTGTGTAAAGTACTATGTTACACACGTGTTGTACTACATTTTTCTTACCACCAAAATATTAATAAAACTTAATTTCAATAATAAGTAAAATCATTGATAAGTACTCTACCAGTGAAAAATACTTTTTATGCACTATTGCGTGAGATTGTTAGTTGTAAACAAATAAATGATATAAAATAAAGTTGTCATTAAAATTTTTGAGTTGTAAAATACTAGTCTCTGTGAATTTAATAAATGTAATAAATATATTATTAATATTTGTAAAGATAATAAGAACTAAGTATTCTATTTTGTAGCTGTTATTGTTTCCATATATGTCTACTTTCTAATTTGATTTCGCGTGAAATTATGATCGCATTATTTCATTAGTAAAAAATGGAATCAATAACCTAACTGAAATTAGGAAAATAAAGTGTCTCTTATTAAACGGAAATAGAAAAAATGTATCTCACACCCGAGTATTCGAAGTATATTCATTACTATTTTCCACATGAAATGGTCATTGTACTACTCTCTCCACAACAGCTAAAGTTCCAGAAGATGAGGTCTACAAAAATCTTCAGAAATAAAGCTACCATGCCTACTAATAAGCGAATGATTTATATATTTTTGTACCTGGTATATATGTTGCCACATGTACATAAACACACTCATGTAATGCTGGTCACATTTTTATTTCAATATACTATAATTAATAGGTATATACGACACAGATTGGACACCCAACAATGGGTATATAAATAAACGACATATTTATTTATATCTCTACTAATATTTATATTTAGTAAACATTTAAAGGTAAATAAGCACTCAATCTTTTTTTTATCAATCAATTCTTCCATTTGCTGCTCTGTTCGTCATATTGTGTCATTATTATTTCATTTCTTTTTTAATTAAGATTAATTAGTATATATCGTGTCGATATACCGATTGTCCAAGATTTCGGTCAAAATTTAGTTATTATTTTAACATAAAGAACCCGCCTCTCTAGTTATATTATTTCATATCCTAATGGTGTTTAGATGAGCCATTACTACAAATGTAATGTTAAACGTGACAAATAATTAAATGGGAAATGATATTAATACGAAATTGGAATTACTGTCTTGTTGTTCACTTGTAGAAACAGAGTTTTACGAAGGTATTTTCGAATTAGATAATGGCTCTATTTTTTTCTATAAACTCTATTACAATGATTTAGATGTTCAATATAATATTTATTTTTATATTAATATGCAAACAGATGAAAGAAAAATGTAAGAATGATAAAATAAAACACCTAATAGCTTGAATTTATATTTGGTACATATCTGATTTTTTTAGATTTATATTTATTTTGGAAAATGTCTTATATAAACTATATTTGCTTGTTTGTTTAGATGAGCCATTACTACAAATGTAATGTTAAACGTGACAAATAATTAAATGGGAAATGATATTAATACGAAATTGGAATTACTGTCTTGTTGTTCACTTGTAGAAACAGAGTTTTACGAAGGTATTTTCGAATTAGATAATGGCTCTATTTTTTTCTATAAACTCTATTACAATGATTTAGATGTTCAATATAATATTTATTTTTATATTAATATGCAAACAGATGAAAGAAAAATGTAAGAATGATAAAATAAAACACCTAATAGCTTGAATTTATATTTGGTACATATCTGATTTTTTTAGATTTATATTTATTTTGGAAAATGTCTTATATAAACTATATTTGCTTGAATACTGTATTATATATTTATTTTTCTGTATATTAACATCTGAGGAATGAATTACTAGTCTCCCTGATATTTTTCTTTAATTCATTTTTGGGTAAAATTCCAAATTATTCAAAAAAACTACAATTTTTTTTCGAATTTTTCAATATTTTGTTTTAAATATTTTTGATAGATTTCGATGCGATAATCTCAAAATTTCAAACCGAATTTAATTATCTCTTTCCGTTCTTGAGATATTTGTCTTCAAAGTTGCATCCCAAAAATGGGTGTTTTTTGGGTATATCTCAAAAACGGGTCGAGATACAATTTCAACGATTTCACTAATCTATTCTACGGTCAAAGATACATATAGAAACGTTTTCTCCGCATATACGTTCTTTGGAACGATTTGGTGAAAAATGAGAAAAATGAAAAAACCGGAATTTCAGTTTTTTGCTCAGAAACTTTTTGTCTCCAAAATTTCTCATTTTCTAGACTTAAGTAGATATCGATACGCTGATTCCAAATTTTCAAACCGAATTCAATTATCTCTTACCGTTTTCGAGATATTTGCATTCAAAGTTAGACCTGAAAAAAAGTGTTTTTCAGGAATAATCCTGAAATGAGTTTAGATACGACCTCGGCGACCTCATCAATCGATTCTACGGGCAAAATTACATAAGTGTACCAATTTTCAGATTTTTATTCCAACGGATACAATTTTTAGATCGAAAAAACGAAAATGGCCAAAATCGAAAAAAACGCCTGATGAACCCCTTACGATTTTTTTCGATTTTGGCCATTTTCAGTTTTTCCTTTCTATAAATTGTATCCGTTGGAATAAAAATCTGAAAATTGGTACACTTATGTAATTTTGCACATAGAATCGATTGGCGAGGTCGCGAAAGTTGTATCTTGACACATTTCAGGGCTATGCCTGAAAAACCTGTTTTTTCAGGTCTAACTTTAAATGCAAATATCTCGAGAACGGTAAGAGATAATTGAATTCGGTTTGAAAATTTGGAATCAGCGCATTGAGCTTTACTTATGTCCAGATAAATGAGAAATTTTGGAGACAAAAAGTTCCCGAGAAAAAAACTGAAATTCCGGTTTTTTCGTTTTTCTCATTTTTCACCAAATCGTTCCAAAGTACGTATATGCGGAGAAAACATTTCTTTATGTAACTTTGCCCGTAGAATCGATTAGTGAAATCGTTGAAATTGTATCTGTACCCATTTTTAAGATATACCCAAAAAACACACTTTTTTGAGGTGCAACTTTGATAGCAAATATCTCAAGAACGAAAAGAGATAATTAAATTCTGTTTGAAAATTTGAAATCAGCGTCACGAGATGTATAAATTTATGCTATTTAAAAAAACAAAAAAAATTGACCAAAAAATGAGAATTTTTGGAATAATTGAGTTGTGGAAACTCAATTTTATGTTTAAAACGTATTTTTATGGTTTATCTATAACTAAACATGGATGCGGAATAAAAAAAATAATGAAATTCTTATTGAAAATATAAATTTGTATTTCCTTCTTGACAAATTAGGAAAAAAACAATGATTTTTGAGAAAAAAATTGGGCAAAAATGATTTTTTTTGGTTAGATAAGGTTTTTTAAGTGAAAATAATCATCAAACTTAATTTTTAGAATATAAAGCTTTATATAATTACTGAACAGATAGACATAATGTTAAAAACATTCAAAACATGTAGAAAAGATTTAAAAAAGTTAAAAAATGTGCTTCTGTGGGTCACGCCGTGGGTCACGCTATGACTCACAGTGACCCACAAACAGTAAAATCACGTGCCCACCTTTAAGGCAGACGTTTATGTAAAAATATACGAAATGTATTGTTGGGAAAAATGTTTATATAACTTGTAAATCTGAAAGACAAAATGTCTGTTTTGAGATTTCTAATTATAAGGAGAAATGTTAACGTTAAAGTTATTAGGTTTCTAATTAAATACAAATTAAGTTCACACCGTTGCTAACTTATTTAACTACAAAGTCTTTAACTTCGCAGGAAGATCAATCCTGCTTTTTTACTTAAAGGTGAACGCACCTTGTATCAAGTGTACGTTTTACAAAACATTACAATGTTATTTTTTAGTCATTTGCAATTCTGGTGCGTTTGAATAATTTCAAGAGAACACCACAATTCAATAAACCAACAAAACAATCGTAAATGACGAAATTATTCAAATCAGCGTATTCAAATGACATTAACAACATTTCGTTACTGACATCGTTGTCTAGGGAAAGCGAAACAATACACAAATCCACACAAAATTATTCTCAACTTGGCATACGATAAATGCTCCATTGTTTAACAAAGTAAACGTAAATAAAAATGATCTGATTTTATGTAAAATAAGTATTACAATTCATAAGATTTTTTCTACTACTGTATACATTTATCTTCATTTATTTAAATTTGTTCGATCAAATACAGTACCCATAATGAGGTTCATTTTATTTTTTTTCTGTTAGAACAGAGTGAAGTAAGAATATTAGTGAAATCGCGACTGAAAATTCTTTTTCGTCCTATTATGACTAGTATTATACAACTCAAAATAGTCCAGAAACTATCTGTTTGCCGATCTAGGCCGGCAAAATATAGGGATACTAACATAAATATTAAATTTTATTTTATTGGAAATGTAAAATGTTACGTAATTATACAATAATTTTAAATTTATTATTCATATATGACTCTTGTTGTACGATTTTGATTACGTTAATTGTTCAAAAATATCAATTCATATTCGCCCATAACTCTCGCATTATTTGCAAAATAAGCTCCCTCTTGAAAAGTTCAGATTCTAGCCTAGTGATACAAATAACTATTTTCTATGACCAATATGGAAAGTGGCACTTTCTCATACTATATCTAACAGTATTTGCCAACACTGCGCATGTGCAGTGTGGGAAATATAATTCCTTACAGTAATTACCAACACTGCGCATGCGTGAAGCTATTCTTTCTGAGATTACCTGCGTCATATTGTTTTTTTTTATGTCAAGTAGCTTTTGTTCGTGTATTTTTGTTTTGTAACGTTTAGCAGTGTGGTCATAGAAAAAGTATAGTGTGCCACTCGTGCAGAATCTCATTTCCCACCTTGTGTGATTCCAGCACTCGACTTCGTCTCGTGCCGAAAGTTGCACACCTCGTGGAAAATGACTTTCTACACTTGTTGCACAATATACGATTTCCTACAACTGGGCATAAAGTAAATACTTTATGCCCTCTTTTGAGTTTGTAAAGAGTTATTTTTCATGCTCTAGTACTTAAAAAGTACTTTTTACGCACTAGTCTAATATAAATATACTCGTATTTTATTTGGTAGAAAACAGTAAGTCAATATTAATATGTAGAATATTTGTTCCAATTTCAAAGTTATTGAAATACGCTCTAGGCGTACACAGGTAAATTAATATAACTGGGAATATTTTTTAGGATAAGTGCTAATCTACGGGAATGTAAAACACGAATCCCAGTGGTATATTATCACTATATTGCAAGGCTTGTAAAAAGTTTAAACAATTCCGGGTGGCAGAACAATTTGTTTTGTTTTTGAAACAAGTGAACCGTGTTTGTCATTTGTTTAATCCTTGTGGATTGTTTTTATTTGATTTTGTAATGGTTTATCAAAGTTGTAATTGATTTATGTATTTTGTATAGAATGTTTTCAGCAGGATTATTTATATGAACCTGCTGAAAAATTGATGCATTGCATTCGGAAAAAATTACTCTATATTTTACAGGAATTTACATTAACTTTTTATAATACAAATTCATTTTAATTTTGTGGTATCTCAATAAAACATAACATACATACATATTTGTGCACAATATATTATTTCGACTTTCTACGAGTGCTATTGCTGGTTAAATTTCTGTTACACCTTGTATATAAGGAACTAGTTTATTGTTTTTTTTTTGTTACGTTTATTTATTTGTGTAAAGTGTAAAAATAATTGAAACAAGAATATTTATTTAGACAGTTAATACTACGTACTATTTATTTACACATTTATTTATAATATAATAATATAATTATATATAATAATAATATTTATTAATATCAGACTGTACTCCGGTCTTTTCTGTTTGGGTTTATAAACCCTGTCAATTAAATTCTCGAATATTCTGGTAGCTTCGATGCATCAGTACAGTAGAAGAGTGATTAAACGTTTTTCGACTTGTGTACCTGAAATACAAAGGTATATATATTGTTTTTTTTTGTTTTATTACGAATTTTAAAATTAAAAATTTACCCAGGGAGAAATTTTCAAAATTTAGGTCTTTAGGAAAATATAGTTCCATAGATTTAAATAAAATTTCACGTTAAAGCTTCTGACAGAAAAATATTTCGAAAGAAATTAAATCATGTTTCTATAAATTATGCAATGAAAAATTTATATTTTTTGGTAACCTCAACTGATTTTTAAAAAAAGGGGAAGAAAATGTGTATCTATATCAAACCACTTGTATAAGCAAAGTGTGAAATAAATCAATATTGACTAAAGTAGTTCGTCATACCCTCAAATAAATCAATAAATAGCGCTAAGAATCTGTGTCAGCATAGCTTCCAATCGACATAGAGTACCAACATAACAAATCCAAATTAAACATTGCAAAACATATCCCTATATACATTAATAAATTACTATAAATTCGACCTTTAACAACTATTTATTTAAAATTATTATTCTTGATATATATTGTTGGTCTATGACCGCCTCCACCAAATTTTTTTAAAGTGTAATTAAAATTAAAGCAATTACTACATATCACTAATACAAACAAAATATAAATGTATATTTTATGAAGGCAATTTTTGTTGTAATGCGTGTACCATCCATAAAAATCTAATAAAACAGTCGATTAAATAAACGAGGAAATGTTTAGTTTATGTCGTAAAATTCACTCATTAAGTGACATCGTTATGTGATATCGATTATGTAATAGACGGGAAAATGCATGGAAAACAAAAAGAAAATTGGGATATAACTAAACGTTTTACCGCCGTTGAACAGCACTGCGACAGCGCTTCGTAACCGCGGTAGCACTATTTGAAATATTTTATTTGTTGTAAGCAATATATCTTTTTACAAAATTTTTATTTTTATTATTATATTTGCTTTATTATTGTTGGCTCTCAAAATTACAATGAACAATTAATAGATAAGTTTGCTAAAAACAAGGAAAGACGTATTTATTTAAAATTTAAATTAAAATTATAAAGAGAATTGAATTCCTTTGATTAATATTTTATTTCCTACATATTACCCACATATTTGTAGCACGAGTCGCAGTTTAACATTTAATGAAATATTTATTTTAAATAAATATTGTGGTTTTCGAAAGAATAAAGCATTTTGACATTGACTATAAGTCCGATGTTTTTCATATCCATTCTAGGATGGATATAAGCTATGTATCCATTCTATGAAGTGTGCAAAAAAACCATAACATACACAGTATGGAGTAGAAAATACCTATTTATGTAATAAGTTAGAAAACAAAGATGGTTATTTAACGCAAGCGAAATTTAGAAAACGAGACGAAGGCGAGTTTTGTAAGAGCAGAAAGCAAATAATCCTGTTTCCTTATGTATGTCGTACAATTGTTTTCTACTTCCGTTTGAATAAGTACAAAATGTATTTAAAATAATAAATTTTTGACATTTTGATAACAATTGAAAAATAGACAAAAAAGACAATATCAAGGACTTCTGAATTTTGTTGGTTATAAACAGATAAACGATATAAAATAAAGTTGTAATTTAAGTTTTCTGAATATTAAAATCTAATAAATGTAATAACTGTATTATTAATATTTGCAAAGATAATAAGATCCAAATATTTAATTTTTGTTGCTATTAATGTTTCTATATATGCATACTTTCCAATTTGATTTCGCGTGAAACAATGATTTTATTATTACACTAGTGAAATAATGGAATCAATAACCTAATTGAAATTATGGAAATAAAGAGTCTCTTATTAAACGGAAATAGAAAAATGTTAATATTAACCCAGATAAGCCTATATTTAGATAGGTCACTTAAGGAATAAATCCGATACTATGCTATATTATCAATATATCCTAATATAACAAGAATAATGTCGAATATAAAAATATATATGATAATAATTTATACAAAGAAAATTATAAATAGTACAAGTAATGATTTTGAATATTTGATTTGATTTATTGTAAAAAAATTTATAGCTAATACTTCTGCAGTAAATTATTAAATTGTGAATATAATGAGCTTTTTTAAATAATTCTTATTTTTTTTGTTTTTACAATTTTTTTATGGTTTTTGTTATCATTGCGTTTTTGTGGTGTCATTTGAATTCTATAGTGCACATATGCATTTTAGGAAGAACTGCATTGGTATTTGCTGGCCTAGGCCAACGGACGTACGGAAGTTTTTGGGCGTGTGTCTTACACGATAGCGATAATACGGCTATGATATATCGTCCCGGGACAGATTTATATGGGATTAAACGGTGGAAAAACTTGCTAAAACGACGTTGATCTATGATGTTCAGTATCAAATTTATGTCAGCCGGGTATTCTAAAACTAACGTGCCATTTAAACCTCGTAAACGATGTTGTGGTTTTAATATATTTCCTGCTGCTTCTGCGCGGAGGAATTGATGGGGAACGGTTAACCACTCGCGCTTCATGGTTTCGTGGTTCAATTTCAAATTCTTTACAACTTGCTCGGGTTCGAACTTTCTACCTCGTCATACATTTATAATCAACTTGGGAACTATATTAGTTTTTCAGACGACCACATATAAAAGTAGCCATATTTACACTGTAATTAACACCAGAAAATGTAACATAGCACACGGCGTGTGTTATAATAACACACTAGTGTGTTATATAACCGGATATGACGATTAGTGGTCAATAGATGGAACTTTTATAATAAAATGTAACAAAATTAATGAAAATTTGCTTAAAACTACGATTTTAAAATTAGTAGTGAATTAATAACAAAAATAAAGAGTCAAAATGTATTGATAGTTTTATTAATTGTTCAAATAATACGTACTAGACTTCCAAATCAGTTTCCGGTTAACTAGTGATACTTAACCTCAAACCCAAACGTCAATGCTTTCGTGAGTTGTGTTTGAAATTGACACTTTAGTATAAACCCTGTTTTTATTATAGTATTTTGTGGTCGTCTGAAAAATAGTGTACATAACTCACTTGAAAGTGCATAGCAACGCTCGTGTATTAAATCACTCGGCGCTACACGCCTCGTTCTTCAATCTCTACACACGCTTGCTATTTACCACTTTCCACGCTTGATATGTAAATAACTATTACGTAATTGAAGTGAGGTTATGTTAGAAAAAGTAGTTTTGAGATATTTAGTTTTAGTGAAAGTCGAGGCTACACTCCTCCACATGGCTTCCCTCATGGGAGACGCCATGTGGAGTGTATCTACTAAATTTTCTTATAAATAAGGCAGGTTTGTGCTATTTTAGTGTTAATAACTTCTATCTAATGATTGATACTTAAAACTTATTGTATACATCACACTTTATTGTTTACCTATAAGCTATTTTATCGACGTAAAAAAACCGTAGGTTTTGTGTTTACTGTCATAGATAACTAATGATAACAGACACTGTTACTATATTATAAAATTGTAACATTGTACATAACTTCTTCATTCACGATAAAATTTCTAAAAAATGTAACATAGCTCCGTGCCAGGTCAATAGTTTCATGCATTTTTACATAGTTTTATAAATGTATGAGAATTTTCGAGAAACAAACTTTTGAAGAAATTTATTTTGACAGTTTTACTCTTAATCTCTCATTCAATTAAATCACAGTATTTTGGTGAATTAAACCTATAACATTTGATTTATACTGACAATTTTTACTAGTGAAAAATACTACAGAAATTAAATAAGTCTTGTTTAGAAACTACACCTGTTAATTTTAACAGTCAGCAGTTTAAGTTTAAAAAGAAAAGAAACGTATGAAAAATGACAAAATTAGTGTACCTAAATTTGTTTTTAATGTAGAAAAATTTTCTTAAAAATAATTTGGTTTTTATTCTTTTATTAGCAAAAATAACGAAGGGCATTAATTGATAAAAGACGATTGAATTATAGGTATATTATTTGACAGTTGCGAATAAAATACATAAAAGTTTTTTGACAATTGACATTTTAAAATGACATTTAATAAAAAAAATACAGTAGAGAAGGTTTCATAAGGTAGTAACTATGATACGAACCAACAAACATTGAGTTATAATTTCTAACCCATATGTGTTTTATGACCTACTTTATTTATCTGAAAACACCGTAGTTATAGCGTCATAATCACACGGTGTTGGATAATAGTTATTTGTGGTACACGTGTGTTACATTACAGATAAGTCACGTGGGAAAAGTTTAGCTCACGAGGCCGAGTGTGGTATTTTATCAAGTGACTTAGGTAATTAACACACGTGTGCCATACAACATTTTATCCAACACATTTTAATCATTGATATAAAATACATATAAGATTTTTGACAGATGGAATTTTGAAATGACATTTAGGAACAAAATAGTGTAGAGAAGGTTTTATAACGTAGTTACTATGATACGAACTAAAAAACAGTGAGCTAATATATTTAGCTCACTAGTGACTTATGACCTACTTTATTTATCTAAAAACACCATAGTTCTAGCGTCATAATCACACGGTGTTGGATAAATATGGTTTGAGTAACAACAAATAAATGAAACAACTATCTATAGAGAGTGATACATACGTTGTAATCTATCTGCACATGAACTATTTCCAGAGAAGTATCTTCGGTTTGTAAACGTGTATTTTGTATTTCCACTTCCCGCGAACTGGGAATAACGCGATAACACTTTTGCCGGCGCCATTAATTTCGGGAATAAATAAAACGAGTCTTGTTGTGTTTCCGGTGCTGCACCGGAAGTGTTTGGTGGCAGCGCAGCTCGGCTGCATTTGGTGGAGGCGCCGCAACAAATGAACAAGGGACAATGCTTGACAACCCGTGATTTTTAATTGTTTTATAGCTAAAAACATCCATCAACCTAAATTCTCCCCTCTCAAATTTATTAAATTTTATAAACAATACATTATTCTGTTTTCAAACCTGAATATCTTTCAACAAATACCAAAGTTATTTATTATATAATCTCGCTCGTCTCATCTCGAAATATCTCGTCTTGGGCAAGAAGAGAACGTTTTTAAAAGCAAAGCTTCGAGACGAGAAAATCAAATCGAGATTCTCGAATTTCATTAAATTCCATGATATTTTTCGAGATTTGATCAATTTTTTTAAATTCTTGTACTATAACCTAGATTTATTTTAGATATTTTGCTTCAAGAATCGCATGTGGTAAGGTCAGTTTCATCAAATTTGTAATGAATAAACTGCCTCCATTCACTATCAATAAATTTCTTCTCTACAACAATATTTGGAAAATAACTCACATGTGATAAATTCGCGGAAAATGTAACTTATTTCTGTCAGGGTGTAGTATCATTGAAGACTGAACGATAGAATTGTGAAGAATGTTATATGCTAAAATAGTAAAATACCGAACAAATATAACTTTGGAAATTTTAAGAATTCCATAATCGATCTAACAGTAGTAACAGTGAATCATTAAAAACAAAATCAGAAATCTGAATTTTTATAATTTTAGTGCATTTTTATATGTCTATCTGGTACACAAACACAAAATGTAGGTGGAGCAAATAATTATACATTTATGCTAATAATTATAGTATGAAAAATGGTGTGCGTGACAAAGCCTGCAATATTCGACCTTGAAAACTCGAGAAATCTACGAGATTCGAGACCGAGACGAGATAATAATATTCGAAACGAGAAATAAACGAGAATATTTTACATTTAAAATGAGACGATACTAGAAACAGAAAAATCTCTTCTAGTGTCGTCTCACAGAATTACTACACATGATTTCCTTGCACGCCTATTAAATTATACACATTTTTTGCTACATTTTACTTAAACTTATTACATTTGAAAGTGATATACAATCCACAGTCAGACCTACTTACAAAATTTCAACATTATATGACTAACAGTTTTTGAATTACTTGTGCGAAAAATTCAAAAACCCTTCTAGTAAATTGCCTTTTTGGCACTGCCGATTACAATAAAAAAGAGAGGTGCACCACTAGATGTTGTAGCAGTTTCATATAAAAACTTTCTGTGGCAAATCATTTTTTAGTTATGCGATATTTGTTATAAAAACAATATGAATGTTTGAAACAATGAGGTAGAAGAATGAATACTTTATGGTTTTCCAAGGAAATTTGTATTTCATTTAATAATAATTCGAAACCACTTTGCGAAGCGTAACGTTTGTTTTAATGGTGTTTCGAAATAAGCAGCGTATTACCTCGCTGGGTACAAGATGTACCTTGCGTTGTATGTAATATTCATTATCCTGTCCTTTATTTTTACAAGGAATGAATTACCTTGGATATTGCCTCGGCTACGGATTTTAATTTCTTCTTATTAAACGAAGGAGAATTATTAAATGTCTCGCCTTTGTAATAAAACAGATAAAGTATTCGATAATTAGTACAATGTATTTTTCAATAACGAACCGAGTAATGCCAAAGAACAAAGAAAAATTTTACGAAGAACAAAAGGTTTAGGTTTTTATGCTTTTTTAAATTATAATTGTATTTTTTATTACGCCTACTCTATTGCCAGAATATAACATTTAACAAATATTTGTAGAATTGTACCATCGACTGGGCGTTGCAAATAATCAAATTTTTACTTTATTTTTTTTAGGTTAGCAAGATGTATTGATATGCCTGTTACAAATATTTATTGAAAGCTAACGTAACTAGTACGTTGCGTAGCGAATATAGAAAAGCATTCATATTCATACGAGTGCGAGTACAATTTTTGCGGCACGAGACGTAGTCGAGCATCACAATATTGAATGGATATGAATTTTTTATGAATTGCACACTATACTTTTTAGGCGACTACATAAACAAGTACCTAATATATGTGATACTTATTTCAATAATTTTCAAGTAAACAATCGGTTTGTTATCAAACGTCAATAGTGGTAACCATAGTAACAATAAAGAGAAGAGAGAACATCGGCTCATACCTTGGTAATTGTCTTTGAACGGATTGGATATAATTTTGCTTAAATATGATTGGTTTTGTTCAAGTCGCCTAATCATTAGTCATTATGGATATTCATAACGATCTTATGTATGTTATTATCAAATTGGACTATTCCTCTGTTTTATTTATGATTTGGTAATTTGTTTTTTGTCTTCACTTATGAAACCGGTAGACTATTGAACAAACCATGGATTTTATGAATCATACCAGGCTTTAGATGTCTTCAAATCCTTTCTTTATATGCTTGAAATTCAATTGACATCTGCGACGGTTATGATACTCATAACAATACCCAATTCCTCTGTTTTATTTCTGGATTGGTAATTTGTATTTAGCTTTGGAAATGCAATTAAAATATTCGGCCATGCACTTTAGAGTAATATTTTGCTGGAATATTTTTGGGTTGTTTTTATGATGATGTGCTGGGGTAAGAAGTTTGGAATTTGGCCGCTATCAGAATCGGATTAGGGCGCTATCAATCATGGCCAATACAGCTCTGCCCTGGTAATAAATTCATGGTCCAGAAAATTGACAGTTGTGCGTTAGAATGGCTCGGTAATGGCGTGCATTCATCAAAGCTGGCCGCTGTCCCGCTATTCACTTGTCATCCACGGTGATGGCGGCCGAGTGGAATTTGTTTTCTTACAATTAAACCCACACTACGGGCAGGGATATTAAAAGTCTCATAGCATTCTATCGTTTCGTTGGGAACATAAGGTAGATAAAATCGAAATTACTATTCTATATGTTTCTGATATATTTTACTTGCATTTTAACGGTGTAAGTTGTAGTGTAGCCGTCTAGACAATACTTTCATTGTTTCAAATTGTTTAACATTCGCATACCCTTTAGACTAGGATAGAGATAACTCTTCGACAGCGTTCTTGAATTTCGGTTTTTCAATATCTTATTAGCATTACCAAGAGATGCCAGGAAGATAAACTAACAGCTAGTTTATGCTATCGATAAAATTTTGCCAGTAGGTTATATTTACGAAGTTTTTGATAGTTTTTGATAATGTTGTTAAAATATGGAATTACTACAATATATTTTGTGGGACAAAGAAGAATTAATATATTTTATTAATGCAGTGAATAAAAAACTTCATGCTGTAAGATGTCAACCAGATCATTTTAATTGCTGCAGTGATCTCGATTATTTCAAAAGATTTAATTTATTTAAAATATAGTAATGAATTAGTTTATTACAAAATGTAAAATATATTACTCGGTTTTATACTAGCATGTAGAATATAATATTTCGTAATTATATTTTAAATTTTGCAATTATCCTTTTGAAACGTCACCGATCCAAACTGTCAACCAGTGATATTTTTTATCCAAAATTCATACAACATTCAGAATGACACTTGTTTACATAAGAATGTAACAAATATACCTCAAAATGATTACCGACTTGAGAGTTGGCAATAAAATTACTTAACAGCCAGATTAATTCATATTGAAAAACGCGTTTTCATTACCATGTAGTTTACCAGCCAGATAAATTTAATCTGTTTGGTAATTAACAGGAACATTGACAGACGATTGAAAAACCGGCCCTAAATCAAAGGAAACGTTTATACATATTGTGTAAAGTGCATTTATATACTAATTTTGATTATAATAAAATAAATATTTGTGTTAAAACTTGGTATGTGAAGTGTAGTAGTTTAGAAGTAAGGCACCATATGTGGAGTTGGGAAGAAATCGGCAAGTCTCTCGTCTTGTCCCTGGGTGCACAATTAAACCATTACGGGAGTCGGTCTGGCCTGACACTCCGCCTGACACGCGAACTCCGCACGCCAGCCACCTGCGATATCTTTCACGTCGTCACGGCCACGACGAACTAATTATAGATTCTCCACACACAACACTTCATTTCCAAACCCCTACCGGAATACTTCAACTTTATACTTACTTGTATTGTACTCATATGATGGCTAAAATTCCATTAATCAAGCTATTAGCTTTTTAAAATTATAGGTAATCTCAATGTTGTGTATAGGAATCGAAGGACCAATTATAGAAATACAACAAATAAGTTTGATAGGTATTTATTTTACTACCAACTCTAAGTGTCTACAAGATCTCATTACATTTCTTTATATATCCCATTTGGGGGTGGGGACAACCCTCCTACTTTAGTTCACCAATAAGGTACATGGAATATCGAACACTCAAATCTGTTTCACGGTCTGCAATATCTTTCACATGGATTCATTCTGGAAATTCTTCTCATGGTCCAAAATTTCGTAACAATATATTACATATTAAGAGTAGTAAGATGCATATTTCGCACTATAGTTATCCTAGAACCATTATTTGATTGTTTTTCGATCACACCACAATCACGCAATACATTGAAAAAATTGACATATCACTAGTAAATACCATCAACTACAAAACATAAAAAAAAGACTGGAGTACAATCTGATATTAATATGCGTAGTGAACACAAATATTTGGTGGAAATTAATATCGTGTAAATAAATAGTGCATTTAATAATATCTTGTACCAAAAATTTTTAAATTTCGACGAAGTTCCGTGTGATACTAATGCAATTTCTTGTACAATATATTGGCTCTGATTTTGCGCACTTTCCTTGAATGTATCCAAGTAACAACCATAATTAACCAAAACCACACTACATACATTAAAAACAAAAAAACGTTAGAAACAAAGTCCATATATGACCATGCTCATAGTCAAATTAATTGACAGATTGTATGAAAAATATAACGTGTTCTGTTTTTTCAACACATGTACGATGGTATATTATACCAAAAATAGTACCAGATCTTGTATAATATATAGGCTAGTCTAAAATGGCCTTTTGTGTATTTAAACAAAGACTTAATATCCTGAAACCGGTAAATTTTATTTACAAGTGAATAACAAATATACTATTGTACTGCTTCAAGAAGACAGGCTCGACAGTCAGTTTCTCCTATCACCAGTAAAAAAAAATTAAAATTGAAAATATCCGAATATCCGATATTCATTGTTGAAATTAAATTAAACAGTGTAATTGTTCCTTTAAAGAAATCGTAAGTGAGAATTGTTCCCGAAGCAGTATATACTTTAATATAAAGTTTAAAGCAAAGATGGTTATATAAAAGGATTCAATGCAATAAACTAAATATGATACTGTACGGAATACAAAACGCGTTGTTACTCAACATAAACCGAGTTTTTTATTCCGTACAGTATCATATTTACTTTATTGCATTGAATCCTTTTTTATAACGATCTTTACTCTAAACTTTATTTTATATACTGCTTCGGGAACAATTCTCACTGACGAGTTCTTTAAAGAAACAATTGCATTGTTTCATTTAATTATCAAAATATATTTTTTTACCTTACTAATACTGTAATACTATAAATTCATTGCAAATTTGAATTCCCATCATAGTGACATCTGTAGTTTGACATTTGTAGTGGATACTAAAGAGGAGCAATTGATATTTGTAGTTGTTACGCGTTTTGGAGGTCGGGAGAAAGAAGTGTGTGTTCTGTCACCTCGGCCACTTTCGGCATTTGAATATTGGCTAATCGACGCATAATGACATATGTAATGTGACAGTAGTAGTTGATACTAAAGAGGAGGAATTGTTACTTGTTTTGGTGGGTGGGAGAAAGAAATGAAAGTGTGTACTGTGGCACCTCCGCCACTTTCCGCATTTGAATATTGGCTAATCGACGCATAAGTTTATTATGAAAGCGGCGTTGACGTCTGGTAATCCGGTCGGACGGGAACAGTGCCTGTCACGGGCTGTAATCTGTTTTTGAGAGCCATGTGCCGCTGGTCCACTAAAGAGCAATTTGTCGACCTGAACTCGCTAATTGAAATTTTTCCAATCTTTTTACTCACTCTGCCTCCGTAGCTGATTCCGTTAAAATTCGTGATCGATGAGAAAATCAAAATTGATGAGTTTTGGCCATTGAATATAATTAGCGTATTGCGGAATAAATGACTTTTGATGTCGATAGTGTAATTAAGGCCATTTTTTAATTTTAATATTCCGCGGTAATTAAAGAGGGTTTTTGTTTTCGGCTAATTGGTTTTAAATAAAGCCCCATCATATCAGCATTTTTAAAATTTAATTACACATTATATTTATTTTAATCTGTCAACTTTCATCAAAGTACAATTGGGAATTGTACCACCAAATTAAATAAAAAATATCACTACTTACTATTCACTGCTAGATGTAACAGATCTGTTTTACCGCAGATATTAGTAATAGTTATTTTCAAGCTACAAGGAATGTAAGTACAATTTAACTTTCGAGAAAGTACGAACTAAGGTGGAACCTACGGAACTGATGTTCTTGTTACCGTACGACATTAGTTGTATTAGGTACTTACATTCCGAGTTACTTATTATAGTTTTAGTGCCACCAGCAGCAATTAATGACAAATAGTGTTTGTATTTGTAAAACGTGACAGTTAAATTTATTTGCAACTTTTTATTGTTAATTTTACTCGTTGCTAGACGACCAAATGTATATAAAATTAGTATGATTTTCATAATTACCCTGCTAGAAGGTCAGTTATTTCTATAACTTCCCGTTGATAATGGTTAACATAGGGAACGAATTTCACATTTGCTTTTTGGGTTATAAAATTTTCTGACAGGCCTACCTCAAATGAAACATTATTTAAGAGGAAATAGTAAAATAGTAGAATAGTCTCTCGATCTTCAAAATTTATTAAAAGTTCAAATTCAAAACATTTTTCAAAATATAACAATTGCTCAAATATCATCGTATTTAATTCAAAAGTTTTGTAATAGAATGAGTTATAGCATAGCAGTTAATGGATGGATTTTTACCACTTTTTTATATGGTAGTTGGCTTATTAGTCATTATTGTGTAATTTCTTACAATGTTGTCTGTTTCCTTATAAGTGAGAAAAGCAAATATACAATGTTGCCAATCAAATATGAAGTCGTGGGCATGGATATAATACATCTCCATGTTTCACATTAAAAAATACTCACGGTAGGTATGTAGAAAGAAAAAAGCTTGGAGATTTTAAGGTCTCGGCTACTCGAACGTATAGGTGTCACGCTTAAGTAGATCGTTGTAAAGATATAACATAAAATGTTAGTTAAATATTGTGTAAACTAATTTTGGACCGTGAGATGGATTGTCCTATTTTTAATATATATTTCATATTTAAGCCACATGTTTTATACTTTATAGGTTTTGTGATCCATGTAGTGTATTTATATTGGTGAGTTAATGGATTGTCCCATTTTTCCATATTTAACCCACATGTTTTATACTTTATAGGTGTGCTCCATGTAGTGTTAGTGAGTTAAATAAGGTAGTAATGATGTGGACTGTTATTGGATTTACCCCCCCCCCCCCTCGGTATCTCAATTCCAGGCGCGTCGTAAATCACTTGTGGCGGCGGCGCTGCTGCGCAATCATCTTTGCCATGGACACTTCATAAATAATAGCCGTGTTTCCTGCTTTGGCGGACATCGCCTCCACCATCCCTGGATCCGCCCAGGGCCACCCGCAAATTAAGGAAGTGTGGAGGATTCTCAAGTCGTTAGTTGGGCACCTCCGCCATTTTTGCTAGTGTGGTATAAGAAAGGGACAAAAAGTATAGTATGTGTGTAAGAATAATTAATTCTGGTGAGGGATGTATAAACATCCGATTGAAAAAAAAATCAAAGTACCTGTTTTTCATTTAAATAATTTTTTTTGATTTTTAAAAAAAGACGTAGTATAATAATTTCTAAAATGTGTTTATAGCAACTTAATTTTTGGAATACCTTCGATGTCGTTAAAACCGATTTTACTGTAACACATTTTAAAGTAAATTTAACAAAAAATCACACATTAGTGCAAAAAAATTCTGCGTTATAAATTCAAATTTAATATACCAGTAAAGCAAGGGTTGAGAAAAACTCTGGTTTTTCATAAAAAAAACCCAACCCACCTGTTTTTTTTTAAAACACGGTTTTTTTTTCAATAATCTGTATTTTATTTGGGTTTATTAGAAAAGGTGAAAATATATGTATTATGTATATTGATTTTGAATTATTTTTGATATCAGTACTTCATATTAATTTCTGATAATTAATTATTTAATTATTTTAACACGAAATACAAGTATTAATAGGGTTACATATTTTTTTAAGCTTTTTTTTTACAACGTACATCGATTGACTCGTGTAGTCTACCTGGCCGGTTTTAATACATATATATTTTATATTATTTGTATCATATAATTATAGTTTATTTATGTTTATGTAATTTTCATACATACCGAATAAAATTCTGTTTTTTTTTTTTTGGTAGAATCATTTTATACCGATGAAGTTAAACAGATTTAGTATTTCTTCAAAATATTCGCACATGGTAACATAACTCACATACTTTTCCCACTGATTTTCATAAATTAAATCTGGAATGTTAATTTACAATTGCAGAAAAAGTGATTTAAATCTAATTTTTTTTAATCTGATTTAAATCAGTTATTTAAGTCAAGTTATTTATATCAATGCAACTCTGATTTTTATTATTAAATAGAAAAAAATCTGATGTGGACACCATATGACTTCCTTGTACACCTATTAAATTATACACATTTTTCCTGTACTTCACTTAAACTTGTTTAATTTGAAAGTTAGAAATGATTCTCTAATCAGTTCAAGGAAAAAAAAACATTAATTATTTGTCAAGCTTTTATACCGTAATACAATTATGGTATATAGTTAAGGGACACCTGCGTTTATAAATGAATTGGCAGCATAAAATATAAAACAGCAAATTAAAAAATGTAACATAATTTTGAACATGAAAGAATATCAATATTTAATTTGCAACATGGATAAATTACATTTTATACTTCATTACTGTTTGACGAGGAATATAATGAATATTAACAAAACATACGAAAATTCTGATTATTTCATATTTGATTTCGTTCAACAAACAAAAAAATTGTTTTTCTACGTTTGCTTTGACCTTTAAACGAATAAATAATAATATTGTTCATTGTTGACTTTATTTGTATAATCAAATTATTTCCTAGTACAAACATATTTCTTTCTCTTCTGGAACCAGCATTACATATATGTGTTTTATATCCATTACATATATGTGTTTTATATCCATGAGGCAACAAATTCAGTAGAGGTTTATTTAATAATTATTTTCCACAAATACCAGACATGGAAACTTATACACGATCCTGATTCGAATATACCAACATTCCTTTATTTACTTTAGGAGCGTTTGGCTATTTTGTTCTGTATACTCATAATTGTAAATGTTTTAAAACTATTTTGTGTTTCTTACTGGATTGAGCAGTCGTGAAACTTAAATGGGTGACATTGTGCTCGTTTTGTCCTGCCATCTGTTGGTTGCTACTCAGAAGCTTAATAGAAATCATAATTTTGTGGGCTTTAATTTTTATACAAAACATTTGATTTCTTGTTAATAAATTTAGTACGATTGACAAAATTCACAACGTCAAAATATATTTGGTGGGAAATAAGTAGCAACAACTCTTTCTTTGCAGGTCTTTGACTGATAAAAGTAATTTTGTGTAGTGCAATAAGGAATAGTGATAATGATAAACATTTTAATAAAGTTTTCAATATATGATCCATTTGGAACGAAAGGTTTTGTTTGTGATCTGAACTGAACCAACTGATCTATCTTGTGATCTATGTGATCCGGTTTCAAAAGTGTAAGTTGGATCAGTTCAAAGTGGCAAATGGAATACGCCTATAGACTCATGTCACCAGAAATCAAAATTGGAGAATCAGTTAGAACATTTAACATATAAATGGAAATGTAATATTAATGTTTAAATAAATTATATATTAAAAATTAAATTTTTGTTTGTTTCAGAAATTATTTTTCATAATTTAAATTGTACTAATAAATTACTTGAAAACATATATGATTTCCTATAACATATATTGAATGGCGCTGAAAGCAGTTCCAATTGATATCATTGCAGTTTTGCATCTATAGTAGACAAAAATATACCTTTATGATCTATGATTCGAATATACAAAGGTTCGTATATTCGTTCACCAAGGTTACATAATAATAACTGCTGTAATACGTAATACTAAGGAAAATCAGGCATTTCTTATTGTTTATAACTTAATGAATGATGTAGTCATAAAAATTCCATTATAGTCACCTACCAAATTGTAGTATTGACCTGTGCAATTTTAGACTAATTTATAAATTATACAAGATCTTGCACCATATTTGGTTCCATTTTATATTGGCTAGTACCGAAAAAAAAATGTTAAAATATTGTATACGATCGTAAATGTGTTGAAAAAACAGAACACGTTCTATTTTTATTGTATGTATTGTACAAGAACTGGCATTAATATTATACAAAACTTCGTCAAAATCTAGCAATTTTTGCTACAAAATATTGTATCATTTCTTGTACTATATATTGTCTCATATATAGGCTAGTCTAAAACAGTCTTTAGTTTTTAGTTGGACAATTTTTATTTACCAATAACATACTTTTCTGGGACATACAATATATTGTGAAGAATATGTAAGAATATATTTTGAGGGTTGGGTAAATGAAACAAGGATGAATGACAGAGTAAAAGTTGTAACAGAATGTTTGCATCAATATCAATTATTTAGCAATAAGCATGGCCAACCAATCGCACGGTTTGGCTAGCACGGATTTACGTACATTACAGAGCCAATTTGATTTTGCTGACAGGTTTATGTATTAATAATTAATCTGTTTGAAACATTGATTTATTCATAGCCATTGGAACTTTTGCCCGACGCGGCTAAAAAGTAAATTTCATTTTCGATTTAATTAGTTTTGCTATAATTGGTTTCGCCACTTAAATTAAATTTTCTTTGTACGTATTTTTCTGTGTTGATTAATTTCAACCCGCATATTTAATTGCTGATAAAACCGAATAAATTCCAACTAATAATCGGTGACGTTTTATCATTCGCATTATTAAATTCGTTTAAATGGTATACACAACTTTGTACTCATATAGACTCTGACTATAAAATATTTCTTAGTTTTTATTTGATCAATCCTTCAGTGACATGTGGGTTTTATCAATTTTTTTTTAAATTTCATTTTAATGTAAGATGGACACTAAGACTATTTGTGAAAATCCGAAGAAAATGTTTATATTATAATCTGTTTTCTTCTTGGACCAAAATGTTCTTGAAGTAGGTATATGCTGTTTCTACTCGTACATTATATTTATAAAAAATAAATTAATATTTCAATACAGATAAGTCTACATTCTTAAAAATTGCGCATTTATTTAAAGTATATAAGTTTAAAAATGAAATTTATATTCAAATGAAAACTGTTTGAGAATAGCAGTGGCGTTAGTGATGCAAAGTTTTAACATATTACACATAAACAGGTAATTTAAGCACTAAAATCTCGTAAATAATACTGTCACAGATATAAAAAAATAAAAGTTAATACATATGATACAAAATCTACTAATAACACTTTAAAAGTACACAACTGAAGTTTACGTGACTCAAGGTCACGCACGTTGTGATCTTCAAGCTGATTCGTCAGACTTGATGGCGGGATTTTTCACTTGCCAATCAAAACATTTGCGGTCTTTTAAAGTCCCTAATCAAATTATTGATGCAATTCATATAGGTCTGTCACGCTATAATAAAAAGCTTCGGTATTTCAGAAGTCTTTTAATTATATCATCTTATTTCTTTATTAATATTTATTATTTTGTATATTCTTTCCATTTTTTAAACAATTATCTGTAAATTCGATTCAGCTAGAATTGAAAGTTTGTGAATGTCATGTCATAAGTGACAAATAAAAGCGTTTTTCGTATTAAATTTCTAAATGACAACTAAGATTTTTATTTTGCTCTTACATACTGTATGAAATAAAAAATCATTTGTCCTTTAATCATTTCGAAATTCTTGGAAACATCTTATTCGTAGCGTAAAAACTCACTTACCGAACTTATAATGTAAATTACTATTACAATAGCACTTATAGTTATGCTTTTACATATATACCAGAATCCTTATCTTCTGCTCCCAGAGCTGCCTTAACTAGTACAAAATCTCGCAAAAGTTTTAGGTGATAAAAAGTAATTAAAAGCCTCATATTTATTTGTATTTTATTACCTTTATATTATTTTTTGTTAACAAAGTGCAAATTTGAATTATTTATGGTTTGGTTGTGTAAAGAAAAGTCTCATTATGATTTCTTAAACAAGTTGTCTTGAAGTAATCTTGAAGAACTACTTGATTTTTCAAATAGTTGAAATATTATTACTTGACTTGACTTGAAATCACGTAGCTTAAATTTCAAGTGAAGCTGTGAATCCTAAGTCTTTACAATGTATTTATGTTACGGTGAAATAGATACCACAATCTGCACACAAATTCATTTTGTATTTCAATTAATCAGTGTATCATGTATATAGTTATAATAGCTATACGCAGAGGCGGCAAGGCAAATTAGAATTTTTGGAAAAGTAGAAATTATTGTTAATCGAATGACCGCCAACTAATAGCAGTTAGTCACGAGAAAAGATAATAAAAACATAGGTTAGCTAATTAAGTTCCCGTATAAAAAGACTCCTCAAATAAATCCTATCTCGGATCTAGTCCTCTGTTGGAGGCCTAGACATTGAGAATCGCTAAATTTAAGCGTTTAAATTTAGTTGAGCCAAGGTAACTTAATTCCCTATCAGATCCACCGTACGGTTTCTATAATTTATTTTAGATCTTATCAGGTGAAATGCTGCGAAATTATTCATAAGCAGTAACTTTATCCATTAGCCTGGAATAGAGTCAATGGAAAAATGGTGGAGGCGCTTGCATTTTGTTTATCATTTGCATTGTTTGAACACTTAAAGTTTCTCTAGCTTTTGTTTACCATTGTCTTCAGACACTATTGTAACTAGGTGTATTTAATTTCAATAAATAATGGATTGTTCTAAGAAATCCTTTAAACTAGTACAATAATCTTATTCCAACTTGTTAAGCTGATAATCCTCTTAATCGTAACAAAGAAATATTCAAAGTTTTTCAATTCAACTTTAACGATTTATATTTAAACATATCAATTTTAACGTTTTGGTATATTATTATATATTTACAATTCAGACTCCTACAAAAATGATATGTCATATTTTTATTTCATTATTCCACAAAGGTCATTTTCACCCAATCAAAATGTTTCATTGATTAAAGAAGACAGTTTTTCAGTGAAAAAAAAATAATAAAACCACAATAGGATCGTTTTCGACATGATTACATTTTGTTGATATGAATAATTTTATATTTAAACTGATATTAATCGTGAAACAATCAAAATTATAGCTATGAATTTGATTGGTGTAATTATGCACGTCGGTAGAAAATTTAATAATTCTTAAATTTAGTAATTTGCGAAAAAATGGAATTTAGAGGCGTCTTTTTTAGGAAAAACGGATAATGCTTCATGTAAAGTACTACTTCCCGTTAACCAATTGTAGTCAAAATTTAATCAGTTCATCATAACTGAATATAACTTTTAAATACCAAGTAGTATTATATATTATCTTTTTATACTTTGCGTTAACAATTGTCCTATTGTTATATCGAAAACAGTGTAATTATATAAAATATTGTTATTTTGTTGTTGTAAAATTGGTACTTCTAACTGATGCACGCCACTTTCAATACCAAATTGATTCCCTCAAATATTTTTAAATGTTTTTTTAACACAATTTATATTATTTGTGAGCATGAAATCCAAATAAACAAAATTAATTTAAAAGGATATTAAAATTTCATAACTCATAATGTACAGATTTAAAAATATTTTCAAAATATTTTAAATGCTTATTGATAGATAAATGTGCCCAACATCATTCAACAGCATATTTCACATTTATATATCCCTAGATTACAATCTGTTATTTTTTAATTGAAAATTTTAAGATTTGTATAAAATACGTGAAGTAAAATATAAAAAATAGTATATTATACTCTTTCTATAGGACTTATTGTTCCATTCGTGTTTTTGGAGCCCCAAACAATATACCGTCTTATAAAACTTGTATAATAATATACTTTTCCAGACGACCACATATGAAAATAGCCATATTTACACTGTAATCAACACCAGAAAATGTAACATAGCACACGGCGTGTGTTATAATAACACACTAGTGTGTTATATAACCGGATATGACGATTAGTGGTCAATAGATGGAACTTTGATAATGAAATGTAACAAATTAATGAAAATTTACTTAAAACTACGATTTTAAAATTGGTAGTGAATTAATAACAAAAATAAAGAGTCAACATGTACTGATAGTTTTATTAATTGTTCAAATAATACGTACTAGACTTCCAAATCAGTTTCCGGTTAAATAGTGATACTTAACCTCAAACCCAAACGTCAATGCTTTCGTGAGTTGTGTTTGACATTGACACTTGTATAAACCCTGTTTTTATTATAATATTTTGTGGTCGTCTGAAAAATAGTATACATAACTCGCTTGAAAGTGCATAGCAACGCTCGTGTATTAAATCACTGCGCTGCACGCCTCGTTCTTCAATCTCTACACACGCTTGCTAATAACCACTTTCCACGCTTGTTATGTAAATAACTATTACTACATACCTAGAATGAATACATTTATGTATATAAGAATAAAAACCATGGGCAATAAAATGGAATTATAGTCGTATTGAGGGCAAAACAGTAGCAATCTGAAATTAGAGCGAATATTTAGTTAGCAGAACAGTTGGAAATCTGAGTGAAGTGGGTGAAAATCCTATCAGTTGTTGCAAAGTAAACAAGGAGTATAATATATTCCGTGCGATGCCGCAATCCCTCGATTATGACTGCCCCGAATTCATTTTCCTAATCACCCTAAAATAACTTCGCCCAGTAAGATCTGCCGGCATTAAAGCGGCTTACAGACGGAGAATAACCACTGCTAATACCACAATTACTCTACTACATGAAAAATAAATTATCCTTATTACTATAATTAAAAATCTCACCAAAAGCGCTCCGCTTTTAATTGATGTTGAAACGGGATGAATCTTAATTTTGACCCAATTTTTAGCCGCATTCAAACTTATGAATTACTAATTATTCTAAAGAAAATTTTGAGTTGAAATTCAGGTTTAAAAGCAGAGATGGTTCAATAGGGTTTCGTGTTTTCAAATAAAAATATACAGTCTATTTCTCGCAGTTCATACTCACGTCATAAATTTCTACTGCAAGAATTATTAAACTTATATCTTGCATCTTTATCGCATACACATGACATAGATGAGGTTTTTATTCGCTATCTGATTATCGTTTTATCGTTTACAGAGAGGTATATAGGCTATCTGCGTTTAACCTACGACAAAAATAAAATAGTAGTTTATCCGTGGTAATGAATATTTTCATACATTTAAGAAATTTAAATTTGTCATTGAAGTCATTTATTAAACTGATTTTTGTGTCCACAATTTGTTCTTCGGTGTTAGTTGGTAGTTTCGTTAGTTTAATCTACAATTCTTTTTTTAATACATTGCGTTAACAATTATTGCTCTATTATTGCGTTGAAAATAATATAGTATATTGTTAAAATGTTTTTGTTAATTTTGTTCTGTAAAATTAGTACTTCAAAGTTATACGCTCCGTGATAAATGTTAAATTGATAAGTTCAAATATTTTAAAATGTTTTTTTAATACAATTTGGAAATATAAGTATGAAAACCGAATAAACAAAGCTTATTTAAAAGTCTATTGTATGTTTCATCCATTATTGTATTTCTATATAATACTGTCAGTTTTGATATTTATTTACTTTGAGAATCACATGATTTCACTCGACAAGATGATGTTATGATGCAATGAATAGGTGTGATTCTACTTATTTTCTCCTCTACTAGTATAGATTTACATTGTTATTAACCTTTAAGATTTGACACGAGAAATTTTTTTTTTACTATCGTATACATGGTAACTATGGGCACCTAGGTCAATAATGAATTATTATTGATCATGGTCGATAATTAAAATTGTCGTATATTAAAGAAATTAAAATCTCCAAATCCAAATATTGTTTGAATCATTTTTCTTTTTAACAATTTAAATATGCCGTCTAAATTAAGTCAGTAAATAAAATAAAACCAAATTAAAAATCAAAAGTGAGGTTCACGAATTAAAACGTCAAATATAAAAACAAAGACAGCCTACTTTATTATTGTGAATATTAAGAAACAAGTTAATGTTCATGTCAAAATGTTTGTTATTGTCAATATAATTTGTTTTTAGTTAGATTGGGATTGAAATGCTAATAGTGAAAAAACTGTACATATAACCACGATTGAGAAGAGTATTATTGACCAGCGCCTTATGTACCTCGGTTGCTTTGCACCTCGAGACTCAACTTGGGCTAGGTCAATAAAAATACTCTTCTCAACCTTCGTATATAATATACTATAATATGAAGGCGGCGAAAATTGGTGGAGGTGCCTAAGTTATTATTACGGCAGCTCGTTATAGAAAAATAATGTATTGGTAGTTTGTTTGTCTAGCAAGTAGAATGAGTTCGGGTTGTTTTTGTGGTGGTTTTGCTCCAATTAGATTCAGCTTTGGAGCCGCACTTTGATTTGCGTTGCGAATACCGGAATAACACGGATTTCCTTTTCTGCAATAATCAAGTTAAAATTACCGTCCTCCTCTCCATCAAACGGTCACATAACAATGCTCAAATATCGCTGCTTTATTATAAAGACGACGGGTTTCTTATCACCCTTGTTGTATTTTCTATTATTGATGAATGTTAGTAATAATGGAATGGAAGATTTCTTGACTGGTCGTTGATTTAAAGATAGGAATTGCTGTGTTTTAGTTAATAAAACAATTACTACACATCCCGGGTAGGATCGAAACGTCGATGTGAAGTAATTGTTTTATTGACTGAAACCGAGTAATTTCTCTCTTTAAATTAATAGTAATGTTTTTATATTTTGCGTTAACAATTACCGTATTATTATATCAAAATAGTTTAATAATATAAAATATCGTTGGTGATATTATTGATGTTGTAAAATTAGTACTTAATAATATTTAAATGCATATTGACAGGTAAATGTGCACAACTTCATTCAACATAGTCACCAAATTTCACATTTATATATCCCTAGATTACAATTTTTTATTTTTTTAATTGAAAATTTTAAGATTTTTATTATATAAGTGGATCAAAGTATAAAAAATAGTATATTATACTCGTTATTACTTATATTATTATTATTTTTATTATAATGTAGGTCTTTATTGGCAAGTCCTACAGTTTATGGCAGAGTGAGCGAAGCGAACGAAGTAAATAAATAGGGCGAGTCAATAAAGCCTAATTATGTACGAATTCCATACAAAACTCGGTTTCTCTTAGAAAAAAAGTAAAATGTTCATGATTTTAGAAGAATGAATCAAGTGTGCTTTTCTGTTGTTTGAATACGAATTTGTTTGGTCCGGTGTCAATGTCAAAATTTTGTTTGAAGCAAGATGCAAGCGTGTCAGTTTTAATAATGAAAAAATAATAAAGATTCACTAATTCCTCAAGCAAGCATATATACGAAGAGACATACAATGCGAATCGGTAATGGTGTTGTAGTAAGAATGTTGAAAGGACTTCTGAAAATTACTTTATTTTACTAGTACTATAAAGATGTACATTATGCCGCAAAACTATGATATAAATGAAATTTTAACGTGCAGTCGTACATAAAATATTTTTGCTCATCACAGTATTTTTTAGTTTTACTAATGTCTTTGTAGATAAATTACATAAAAGCACTTGTTTAATACAAGTCAGGATGACAGACTTTTAAGTGTTATTTTGCTTTATAAAGAAGTAATACTCCAATATATTAGTAAATAATATAGGCTATCAGGAATGGAATAATGTATCCTGAGAAGATAATTCGACATAAACCACATTTACATTGTAAATCGGTTGTAATTGCTTTCCAAATATGACGGTGGGATCACGTCAGCCGCGCTGCTGTCTGCCCGCTTCGGAAATCAATGCTCGGGGGATGTAATGTGTTGTGTCTGGAAAAACTCGCAGTGAAAGTGGAAAACTTCGCCACGACTTCGCTGGTGAATAATTTATTGCTGCTGCATGCTCCACTATTCTTTTTTCGATAGCGCATCGATACCAATTTTAAAATTGCTAGCTTACCCAAGAAATAGTGCGTATCATGTAAAAAAAGAGGACAATAATGGGTACCATATTTGGAAAAATATTATTATAGTTTATACAGAACCTCTAGTTAGAGATATTTGGTATTTGGTATTTTGCTTACTTTTTTCTAGATAAAAAAAAATATATAAGGGTGATCCAAATTGGACTTCTGGATTTGTATTTTTAATAACAAACTAAATATTGGATTTTTTTTTCTATCAATATATGTAAAGTGTGGAGTTAGGAGTAAGACTCCAATGACATGAAATTATTGTTTTACCAAATAGTTCATAGTGCTTTAGTTTTCGAATCGTAGCTGGTTTGTTTCTATATAGCCGTTCCTTTGAATACCCCTAAAGAAAAAGTCCAATGGGGTTAGATCGAAAGATCTTGGTGACCAGTTAAAGTCACCTCTCTGCGAGATAACACGACCAGGGAACTTGGTTTCAAGTAAAGTGACTATTTCATGTGCTGTGTGCCATGTGGCTTCATCTTGCTGAAACCACATGTCATTCAAGTTCCAGTTGTTTATTTAATTAAAAAAAATCGTTTAGCATGTTCCGATATCAAACATTATTGAAAGTAACAGCTATACCATTTTTCGTCCTCAAAAAATATGGGTCAATGATTCCTTTCTGACCATAGCAACCAATATTTTCATCTGAAAGGTATCGCCGTTGATACTGGACCTTACTAAGTTCAATGTGGTTAGATTGAAAGATCTCGGTGACCAATTAATGTCACCCCTGTGTAAGGTAACACGACCAGAAAATTTGATTTGAAGTAAACTGACTGTTTCACGTAGGTTCTGTGGTAGGTCATGTAATTAGACCATTTTTTATTAATGGAAATATTAAAGGTGAAATATATTTGGAACTATTACAAAGTCAGATTATACCAAGTTTAAATCATTTGAATTTAAATATGGACAGATTCGAATATGCTGCATCTTAGCTGAAACTCACGGTATATATAATTTTTATGCCTTTCTGCACAGTATATGGCGCCATGATGAATTAGCTAAGTGTTTTGATACTAACTATAAAAATACAAACTTCCAACGTTAACACACTGCAATGGCGTCCAATTCAGATAATCAGTGCAGGAATATTATTGAGTTAGAGCATTATAAATGCTCGCAAGTTATCGCCGTTGTAAAATCTGTGCGGTATATTCCGCTGTACACACATTAGTGTAAGTGTATGTACCTGAAGTGACCTCATTAACACGTAGTGCGGACCTTGGACCCGGAATATTCAAGATCAGCGCGCGATAGCCGGTCCGTGCATTTATATCACGTATTACGCGCGGTCAGACCTACAGCACTCTGCCAAAGTGGAGAAAACACACATCAAGACTTATTTACTGAATTCATAAACTTGTACCTACGCTTCGTAGGGATATGGAGGTAAAGATGTTAGTGGTTTTCATTTCAGCGTATCTTCTTCATTCCACTGTGTATGATTTTAGTAATTGAACAGTCGTTAAAAATTAGACAAGTGATATAAGGTGAATTATTTTCACAAAAATATCAAATCACTTACAGTTATCAAGACTTATTTACTGAATTAACCTACGGTTCGTAGGGGCATGAGTTCAAACCCAATGGAGGTAGGTATATATGTTAGTGGTTTTCATTTCAGCGTACCATCTCCATTCCACTGCGTATGATCTTAGTAGTTGAACAGTCGCTAAATATTACAGAAACAAGTGATGTAAGGTGAATTATTTTCATACAAATTATTACATCATTTAAACTAATTCACTTATTGTGACCGTTCTTTTGGTCACAAATCAATTGTTAAGTGATAAATTCTCTTGTCTCTTTACGGGCGTCGCCTGATCTCGAGAGCTTGTGCTTACTGATTTCACTTGAAGAATAAGCTTATAGTTGAACACTCGTTAAATATTTGAAGATTAAAAGTATCAGGGGCGTGAAGTCTATATTAGGGTTGTCGATTTTCAAAAAAAAAAATTCAAAATTCAAAATTCGAATTCGAAATTCAAAATAGAAGAAATGAATGAAACAGAAAATATTTTTTTTATTATAAAATTGTAAGAATAAAACAATAAAAAAAAACGATAGAATATATACTTAACTTATTGTTTTTCTAAATTTTATCAGAGCAAATTAAAAAAATATGATAAATTTATGAGAGAAAATATTTTAGTCCATTACATATACTCATCCTAAAATGAATGCATTCCCATAAAAAATACCAATGCACGCCACTGAAAAATGGTGGACAATTAAATAAAATATCCTAATGGTTCGAAACC
Organism: Stenolophus ochropezus; assembly: GCA_035578165.1. Taxonomy (NCBI): domain Eukaryota; kingdom Metazoa; phylum Arthropoda; class Insecta; order Coleoptera; family Carabidae; genus Stenolophus; species Stenolophus ochropezus. The sequence goes on along the minus strand of JAQOWZ010000008.1, from coordinate 33,644,376 downwards.
TACTAATTAATTTACTAATCATCCAATAATATTTAATATTTTATTTCCCACATAAAAATGGGCACTGTGGTGCAATCACCTCATCAGCTAGATGACTGGTAAATTCCTTCTACAGTATGAATCATTACCAACATTTACCATAAAGTACTATCAACAATGATGTGTAACATATTTATAATTGTGCCTGGTATGTATGTTGCCACATGTACCTAAACACACTCATGTAATGCTGGTCACATTATTAATTTAATTCTCTATTACTCACATAAAAATAGCCAATGTGGTACACATTTGACGTCAGGTAGACATCCAGTAAATACCCTCTCCGGTTCCAGTGATGGGTAATAATATTTGAATGGAACATAATTAATTATCGTACAATAATTTTTAAGTTTACCCTCATTAAAATTACTTCCCTCCGTCCCTGAATTTAATATTCAAAGCCTACTAAATCAACAACCGAAAAGCTCAAACGAAATGAAGTTTTCTTAGCTACCTTTGATTAATCAATACGGACACGAAGGGAGGGTTTTGATGAAGAGTGTACAGACGGGGTGAGTTCCACCCTCGACTGTACAGGGGAAAGTTGTATCCTAAAGGACAAATGCTCTAACCTTTATAAAGAGGGTAATTTTCAAGGATGTACAGGGTTTGTTGTCAAGGATTCTAAAAAGTTGAAAAGAAATTATAAGCTAGATAAATTTAATAAATAATTATTAATTTCTTAAATTATTCTAATTTTAAACACCTACTAATTACTTTTGCGCACTAGTGCTTAAAAGTATTAATTTTTACGGACTAGTACGTAAAAAAGAGACATTTCAATACATATAAATATATTATAAGAATAAAATATAGGAAAAAATAATAATATAGGTGATATTTTTTTTTTAGTTTTGACTATTTATTTTCCAAATAAAAGTAATCCCTGAGGTGCACTCGTCTCTTCAGATAAAAGCCTGATAATAGTATATTATTATAAAAGTTTTATAAGACGGTATATTGTTCCAAAAACACGAATGGAACAATACGTCGTATAAAATCAGTATATTATTTTTTCAGTTAGCTTCACTTATGTAATAAATTTAAAAAAAAATTCAATTAAAAAAATAACAGATTGTAATTTAGGGATATATATGTGAAATATGGTAATGCTGTTGAATGAAGTTGGGTGCATTCATTTGTAAAAATGCATTTAAAATATTGTAAAAATATTTACAAATCTATAGTTATGCCTTACGAAATATTAATAACCTTTGAAATTAGTTTTGTTTTTTTCAGTTTTCATACTCAGAAATAAAAAAAAAATGGGTGCAGTTGTTAGTACCAATTTTACAACAACAAAAACACTATATAACAAAAGGGCAATTGTTAACGCGAAGTATAAAAACACATTTTACGTTCTATATCATTTACTAGCTGGGAGACAGCTGGCATACCCAACAATGGGTATTGCGAGATATATTTATTATTTTGCCTGATATGTATGTTGCCATATGTACATAAACACACTCATGTAATGCTGGTCACATTTTTTGTATAACTTACAGATGTATGTGTACTATTGGCATATCCAATAATGATACTAAATTAGTTTTATATTTATTTATTTATTATAAATATGGGTAGATGAAATGTAATTTGTAATATTAATGTATTTTTCTGTTTGTTTTAGGTAAGTGTAATTTTTTCTACAATATTCTGTGTCCTGTATTTTGGTGAGTTATTTATTTATTTATTTAACAAAGAAACTGGAGTATTTTTTCTTAATTATTCATAAATTCGAGTGTTTCTTTTGTATGTCATATTACCATGCTTCTTCTCAATACAGTGAACAATATTTTGATGAATGTTTTTCCGTCTTAAATAATTTCCAACGAGGACAATGGAAAGCTCAAACAAAAGTCTACAATCTTTTGTTCTTCCTGAATGTTTAAAAAGTGATTCTGCAACTTTTACACAAAGAAGTATAAGTTATTTAAGAAATGCATTTGTTTGACATGGTACATGGTAGGAATTTCTGCCTTTACATATGAATTGAATTTAAAATTGATATTAGTGTTATCACGAATAATTTACATTTATTACTTGTGATGCTAATTTCATATACCGTAGACTGTTTTACAAAGATTAAATTATTTCTCACTTAAATAAAATTTAAATTAACTAGTCACTTATATTATATCGTTATAATTTTCGTAATTTCGTTAAAAACACTAATGTAATTTCCAGATGTAATGTTGATACAATTCGAAATTATTTACCAGTATTTGTAAAATAACTTACTGTTTTGGAAACTCAGTACATTAACAATATTCGATGTTAAATAGTTATTTATATCCAGAATGAATTGTAAAATGTAGGGCGTTCCATTTGAAAGTGATGAGTTATATATAATCATTTGAAATTGAGTAAATTTGATTCGTTTTATTAAACACCCTGTATATTTCATTTAAAAAAATATGTGAGAACATAGCGCATGGTTACAGTTGCACAGAAAAAAATTCTTAATTTTTACTATTAAAATAACTTCAGTATGTCTCTATAAAGCAATGCGTGTATTTGCTGTGTTTTAGAGAATAACTTGGCAACGCCATGGAAAACTAAAACAAAATTCATATGTCCGTAGAGAAGAATAAAAAACAATTAAAAAATGTAAAAATATATAGGGTGTTCCATTTACAATAAGGCAAACAATTTTCGTCGTGTAGTAATGCAACACTCTGTATATGTGAAAATAATTTTTCGTTATGCTGCTTGAGTGGACAAATAAATTCTGTTAACACTTTAACTGCCATGAGGTACATCTTATGTGTCTCACTAAAATATCCTCGTAGGCTCTGAGATACATCGTTTGTGCCTCAGTGTTTGAATACACATTATGCTCCGTCGTCTAACGTTTGTACCTCGCAACGCATATCTGTGAACGTAGTTTAATTCTCGGTGGCCTGACAGACCAAAACCTATTCTTAGCGCATTTTTTTTTGTTTTTTAGTCTCTGAAATGATAAAATACTGCAAATACAGCACGATACATGTACCTTAATAAAATTCTTCAAATTTTAGAGCAACATTAAAAAAATCAATTCTGTTATCATACTTGTATTTTCTAATATGAAAACACCCTAAATCTGTAAAAAAGAAAAAATGGCCCAAGGGACCCACCTTTTTTTTAATGGTGGCAGTTAACGTGTTAAAAAACGTATGATGTATTTCAGACGACAACAACAACACCCTATATAAGAATTACGTGTTTCCATATTTTCTATATGTATTAAAAAAAAAAAAAAATTCGAAGTAAACCCCTTAAATTTTACGAGTAATAATCCCAAACACATGAAAATAGTTTCTCTGTCATCAATTATAAAACTCATCCGCCTTTCATTAATTCTGAAAAAAGAGAATTGAGCGAAATAAAACAATTGAAGAACTTTGCTGGTAAATCCTATTGATTATTATTTATTACGTCCCTGTTCTGAACAGCGGCACTACGGCTGCAGAGCGAACTAAAGAGCCCATCAATTTAAACAGACAAAGAATAATTAGTGATTGACGAAAAGGAAAAACGCGAAGAACTTAAAAAACAGTAATTATAGGAAAAGAAATCGTTATTTTTTCTTAAGATTCTTAGTAGGCTACAAAACAATAGAAATTTTGTTTTTGTGACCAGCAATACATTAGTGTGTTTCGCTCTTATATGGCAACATATATTCAAGTAATTTTTAATGGATTCTTCTCGCATATCCAAAACAATATTTTAAGATAGCCAGTAACCCAGTTACGAATAATAAGTATATATGAAAAAAAATAAATTATTGGATACAAAATTAAAATGTATTGTTTTAAAACAATAAGACTTTGTGTGCAAAATCTGTTAATCAGCAAACAAAAACTCTTCATTAATATTAATCACAGCAAAACAAGCTGATGCTACATTCTTCAATTCTTCAATCCTTGCGTGTTACTCTGTGTTCATTAATTCTTCAAACAATCAATACTGAAAGTTCGGGAAATTCTTTGAAAACGGATTTTTCATTTATATCCGCCTCTGCTATTTACGTAGTGTTCTGTATAAATAGTACTTGTTATTAAAATATTATTTTAATTAATAATATTCATGTTCATTTATAATATTTTTCTGACTAGCATTTATTTATACAAGACTGTATTTATTTCTACGCTACTTATTTCCATAAGTGATCGAAATTTATTTCTAGTAAATATTTATTTCTATTTCACATTTCTCTTTTCTCAACTGGACTGCACTATGCACTAGACTCTATTTTCAGCCGTGACGCTTTTATATCTGCAGGTAATTAATCTCGAACCTTCTAGAATTTTCTGGACCTTAAAAAATTTCCGAACAATAGCGGAGCTCTTATCTCACTTCACTTATTTATTCATGCTCTTTACAATAATATATTTTTTCACTACAAGCGTCCATACCCAGTATTATTAACCAATATTTGACATGAGAAATTGTTTTTCACTACCGCTTACTTGGTAACTATGGTCACCTATGACTATAATAAATTATTATTAACCATGGTCGATAATGAAAACTGTTACTGTTTAAAGAAAATATAAAAACAAAGACAACCTACTTTATTTTTGTGAATATTAAGTAATAAGTTAATGTTCAAGTACAAGAATTGAAGAAAATCTTGCTTTTCTTGCATATTTCTTGCAAGACAATTTCTTGCCTTGTCTTGCTTTGAAATTTCTAGCTCTCGTCTTGTTCTTGTTTTGAATTTTTTGCAGAATTGAGACAAGACTCTCGTAAAACACTATTAATTACTTTACGCACACATATTATACCCGGATAGTATTACAAAACGATTGTATTTATTATATTCTCCAACAAAAGTCTTAAACACTTATGTTACCACATGCGTCAAAACACACTCATGTAACACTGGTCACAAACAGGTTTTCTTAGCCTTTATTTCTCAATCCGGTAACCCTTACATCTTACAAATTCCCACACTAAAGCTCGTTGCATTCCATAGCACAACCTGAGGCAAGTATGGCTGCATATGAATTATATACGGGGTGTATGTGTATGTATGCACTTGCACTATACACGCGTTGTGTCATACGCGACTATATGGGGAGTTGGAATGGGGGCCCCTCCTCCCTGTCTGGCGCCCCTGTATAATCATCGGGATGAATGGGAGAAGGCAGTACAGTTGTAGCGAAAGTCTGCCCATATTCGCAAGTAATTCACACTTTAAATTGTGTTTACATTCATGTTAGAAGCTGATGTGTTTATTTTCTTGTATGAAGTACAGGTGGATTGTAGTCGCGAAAAAATCGGTTTTTAGATATCAATTTTGATCATTCTTGAATCCATTTTGATTAATTTCTGCTGTAATAATTAATTTACTTTTATCTGTCATCTTTGTCGTATACACAGGGCATAGATGAGACTTTTATTCACTATCTCATTATCGTTTTATTACAGAGGGGTATATAAGCTATCTGCGTATTACCAACGACAAAAATAAAATTAAAACAGTAGTGTAATCGCGGTAACAGATATTTACAAATATTTTAAAATATTTGGGTAAGTTATTCATGTCATTTATTAGGTGATTTTAATGTTGACAATTTGTGCTTCATTCTGTGTTACTAGTTTCGTTAGTTAATTATTCATTAACTCTTTTTTCATATTTTATTCAATATTATATTTGTATATAATACTGTCAGTTTTGACATTTGTTTACTTTAGATATCATGCGATTGCACCCGATTAGATTATGTCATCAACTTATCGGCGCCGATTTCTTTGGGGACAAAATGACCAAAATCAAAACTTAAATTGCAATAAGATAGAAATACTAAACACTTTAAAATTTTCTAATTCTTGACCCATTCAAACCAGAGCATACTTCAGAGAAGCCAATACTGCTCAAAAATGTGCTTTTGTTTTAGTATACCACAAAATAGGAGCAAGCATTTCAAAATGTTCCAATTCTAGTCCTACTGAAACAAGACCACAATTCAGAGCAGTCAATTTTGCTTTAGAATGTGCTCTGGTTTTAGTGGGTCAAGAATTAGATCACTCAAACTCAAGTACTAGTACAAAAATTTGCTATAATTCCTGACTCATTGAAAGCAGAGCATAATGCAGAGCAACCAAAACTTCTTCAGAATGATATACGGAAAGTATAAAACGTTATATCAAAACTAGAATATATAATTCAAGAAAAATACCTACCAAATAAAGTAATTAATTTCCTACAAAGAGTTAGCGAAAAGATCTAAGCAAGAAGGAATGGTATTGAAAATAGTTTACTTTTATGTGACATTAGGAACATTATTTCATCTATCAGGAGAGAGAGTATCCGCAATTTTTTGAAATATTATGTTAAAGTCCTATGTTCTGCGTTTCGTTGCACACACTGTTTATATACCATGATTGAGAAGAGCATTATTGACCAGCATGTATGTCTGTTGCTTCGCACATCGCGACACAACTTTGGCGCCAGGTCATTCATTTAGAAAATGAAGAATGACTGATTATCTTACAAATTCAAAGCCACAAAAGTTTCTTATTCTAATAACCTTCATACTGTCTTACTGGAGAAAATGCATACTGCATCAACCATTTTTGTAGTGGAAAGCAAATGAAGTGTTGATGCATATTAATACCTGCCGTCGCCTGTGGGACTGTGTGCCATTAGCTCAGTATGATGGTTCTATCTTAAGTTGGATGAGTAATTAGCAGAGCAGCTCGTGGCGTATTAATATCAGGATGAGCAGGTGCTAAGTCGCTACACCGCGCGCTGACAACTGCTAACTCAAGTTATAGCCGTCGTTACACACCCGCATTATTCATTTGCTTCAACCCCGGAAAAACTCTCCACTTCATAACTCACAATTCATATTAGTTGTGTCTTGTAGCGATGGTTAATTCAATTTATGTCATATACAGGACATTGCAAATATAGTGCAGTTTTTTAAAGAACAATATTAATAATACTAACGTATGTAACAAACGTTTTGCGAAAAAGTTTCTCATTTTCTATTAATGTATATTATAAATTGTAATACATGAGTATTAGAGTGCGTTGACTGCTAATACGATAAAATGAATTATTAAAAAAATAATACTTACAATTTGGTATATTAAGACTAAGCGTCCAGTAAATTAATTTTAGGTCGAAGGTAGCCGGAATTTGGACATAGGAGTTAAGAAAACACTATTCTCAATAACTTATTGAGAATAGTGTTTTCTTAACTCCTATGTACAAATTCTGAATACCTTCGACCTAAAAGTACTTACAATATTAGTACAATTTTGTTTAGAGTATTCAATTATTATATTTCTAATATTTTCACTATCAATTATAATAACTGTCACCCTCATAGATCATAATAGTAAATATAATAATTTTCACCCTCAAACATAAAACATTTATTTCCATAGATAACCAGATTAACCGCAATTGTAACAAATTTACCGAATCATTAATTACTTGTAATAGTTAAATGGGACTAGGTAGAAACAAGTATATAATATTTTAACTAATAATAATTAAAGTATTATTTACAAAAATTCTTATACATTTAGAATTAATTAAGATATTTCAGAAAATAACGTCAGATCTTCATGAAAACACCAATTCTGGTTGTACGATTAACATCAAAATATAATTAGATCTAATCTAGAGCGTCAGAATGTTATATCCATTTTTTTTTATTCAGTAGTATTTGAGCAATCGTTACGATAACATCTATTCATCCATCCATCCATCGACACACACGGATATACATTATCGTAAAAATATTAAAATGGTGTTCTAGGATTTCAGAACGTGCTTATCAATTGAAAACTCACTATCCGATTTTTAGCATGATTCCAATACCTCTCTTACTGAGTGACGAAAAGTAAATATTGGAACGGACATATTGTGCTCCCTGATGTTGACAATAATGTGTGTAGATATTCGTCCAACTAATTGATAAATGCTTTTTGGGATTCCAAGTTTGTAATACATATTTACCAATATGATTGTAATTTTTTTTACTATCACCATGAATTCTAATGTTTATTATACTTCATTAACTTTAATTATCTTTTTTATTGACAGTTCTGTACATATATACGAATCTTTATAATATGGTTTTTCTATTTTTTGCATATCAAAAATTATATTTGAAAGTCCACACAGCAATGATTATCCTTTGGAAGAAAAGGACAAATGAGGCCGGTGCAGATGAGCAAGGATAACACAGGATCCCATCCAGGAAGTAAATAATTTAACTTCACACGAGGTGTTTCCTCGTGTGAATTTCGCCGGAATATCAAGAGGCGGCTTTTATTCTTCTTTATTCCGTGTAATATATCCACGGCATACAATGTTTTCCTTATATTTCCTCGCCGTCGCCGCATTCCCAGATATGACTGTGTTTGTCACGCCGGTCTCACATGGAATACGCGATTTTATTCCCTTCTCGATCATGTGAACATCGCGGAAATGGACACGAAAATCAACCTCATCCAATGCATTACCTGGAATCTGCTTACTAAATCACATGGCTTAATATTCCTCACTTACATTAACATTTGTAATAGTGACACATGGAGGACAGTATAGATAGATAATCCATGTAATGGATGATGGACAGAAAAATCAACTTCAAATGATGACAAATACATTGTATAGACAGTGGGTACCTTACCACTGTCCACAAGATCAGTGCTACACTTGGTACACTTTGAGAACGGTCCTGTAACGTTAGCCGAATAAGGGTCCTCTCTAGTCGATGTCCTCCGAAGGTCTTCAGATTCTGCCTGGCGTCTCTCTGCACCTGTTAACTTGACATCATTAAAATTTTAACTGAATTTGAATCATATTGAAGAAATGTCGAATAAATGAATATGGTCGATAATTAAATTTAACTCTGCATATATTCTAAACGAAAGTTACTAGCGATTCCAAATTATAATCATTCATTTAACTTTGAAAAATGTTCCACCAAGTGCCGATAACATCCTCAATTAATTATTATTCTTCTAATAATTAGCAACTTCTATGCTAAATTTCCTTCATTTATTCCTATTATTTTTTGGTGTGTTATATGGATTTGTATGTTCAGATAGGTGTTTGGTATATTTTTGTTAAATTATTCCATATAGTAATCACGAACTTTGTTTTTTTTTTTACAATCTTCTTAGCATTACCAATAGGATAGGTCTTATAAATAAAATAATAAACTAACAGCTTCTTGTGCTACCTATAATATTTTACTAGTAGGATAAATTTACGAAGGCCCGAATATGCCGATTTTAAAATATTCTGTAGCAATTGTCAAATTTTTGACAGTTTTTACAACTTTGTCAAAAATTGGAATACGTGTATGTAAATATATTTTCTATATATAAAGACGAAGAGAAAGAATTAGTAGATTTTATTAATATGCCGTATAGAAAACCTAACTTTGTTAGATGACGACCGTTTCATTTTTATTTAAGTACTGACGATGTTTTCTCAACCGATTTAAAATTAGTAAGAATACTGCAATGTATTTATTACCAAATATAGAGTGAAACAATTTTCTCAAGTTAAAATCCTGAACTATTAGATGTTGATATTTTGTATTAAACATTTAAAATGTATTTCATAGAAATATAGCAAGTATAAGTGAAAATTATTATCAACTTGACGGTTGATAATTAAATCTGATTGTTCTTACCAGCCAGATAAATTCATATTGAAAAACACGTTTTCATTACTATAAAGTTTACGTACCAGATACATTTAATCTGTTTGGTAGAAATTTTAACAAATGATTGAAAAACTGTCCTTCATCTGGATAAAACCAACTTCTTGACAATTATTCAGAAATACATTTGTCCACCAATTGCAAAGATCTGTCAATGTAGCACATTTATCGAAGATCAATTCAAGTGACGGTCCGTTATATAATTATTTCGTTAATTGATTTATGTGAAGGACTAATGGAAACATCAAGAATCTGTGTAATAACTGACAGACTCAACAATGATTATAATGTGTGGTACGTATGAAACAGTAAAGAATAAAGAAGAAGTAATTGACGGTCCGTTGTATAATTTGTTTAATTAATTTATGTAAAGAATTAATGGATACCTATAAGAGCAATCAATGCAATAACTAACATATAAAGTAATGATTATAATATGTGAAACGTATGAAACAGTAAAGAATAAAGAATTAGTATTAGTAGAGATGACAAAGCGTTATCGGTTGGTCTATCCGTCACTTGGAGCTGGTAATCCGTGGAAACAAATCGCGTTACGTTCGTCTCCATCCGGCGTCACAGCCTGCGTCGATCAAGTGCTGATCTTCCATTACCTGATCAAATTCAACGTAAGCGACAATTAATTTCCGCTTCAGATGGAATGAAAATACCCGGGTCAGCGACGGTACCGCCTGGTCATTGCTGGACGCTAAAGAACTACATTCACATTCCAGATTTTCATTCTTATAATTAATAGAACATTACGTACCGTGAACTGTAAGTGACAGTTTTTAGGTCGAGAATGTTATTTGGGAAGTCGAGACCCGAAGGGTCGAGATTTCCTAAACATTCGAGACTTCAAATATTACTTACAGTTCAAGGTTAGTAAGCTATTTTTTGCAATACCTACAAAAATAATAGAAAAAGAAAAATAGGTTTCAAAATTAACGTCTGTCAGATTGATGTCAAAAATAAAAGTTGAATTGCAATTGAGAGTAAGAGTGCCATGAATGTTTATGATGATGTGGAAACTAAATACTTACCATCCACCATGAATTGTAAGTAACACACTTACTGTCCACCGTGCACGGGAATCTGCAATAAAAGTTCCACTTACTGTGTTTAAATTTTGTTATTAATGGGTAACTTACTGTGCAGGTATTGCAAAAATGTAATTATTTCTTATACTGGGTGGAAATTAAGTTAATGTCATAAATTTAAGGGTGAGTAGTATGACATGAGTAGATTATGAAAGTGAAAGAATTTATTAAATTTGAAAATTTTCCAGTTAATAATAATATTTTCGGGTTTACGCAAAAATACAGACAAAAACATCTACGGCACAGAACATTTAAAATATTATTAACAAATAAAAATTTAGACTTTCTCAAAATACACCTCCCTTTCAAAAGATTTCAAAGATAAAGTTTATATAAAAAAATAGTGGAGGACCCCATTGTATATAAATATAAAAAAAATTAAAATATACCTAGCAAAAAAAAAATACGGCATTTATATAAAATGATGAGCTGTACTTATGATAAAATGAAGTAGTGTGTGAAAGAGTAGAAGTATAAATAATTACAACATTGTGGTGTAAGTAGCAAGTCCGGCCAGTCAATGTTTTATCTGTTGTCATCTTCTCCGGAGATAAATAAAGCTGACACAAACGCTGTTTTATAGATACTTGGTGAAACTCCAGAAAATAAAAGAGCTCGTACACAACCCGACGAATGTAACGCGCTGTTCAACCAGAATAAGGTCACCGATGAATCGATCATACCGAATATCTACCGGGCCTTTGCCAAATCTACGTTCCAATATAATTAATACCATCTTTCAGCAATAAAAAAGTCTAAAAATATTTTATTGTATGGTACTAAAAATTAATAGCACTATAGGGTTGTTTGAGAAAACTATTTTTAAAGAAATGGAAATGTATATATAGCTAATTTTTGAACCAGTCATCAGAATTTGTTGAAATTTTTTATACTTCCTCTTTCAAAGGTGCTGAGTTCAAATTAAGTCACGATTTTGACGTTTCTCAATTCTCAAAGTGTTTGGGACTTAGATCATATATCACTAGATATAGACTTGCCTACGTAGTACGTGTTAAATTTTTGGCCAAACATAGGATGGATATACTATTTCTATCTCTTTTTGGAGGCAGAAATATGAATTAAAGGTTAAATATAAAACCAACAATGACATATCTGACATTGTACACAATTGTCAAAATGCTTTGAATATACTTTGAAAGAATTATGAATTACTTTATGAATTAGGTGTAGAGCTTCAACATAAAGTGCTTTTCAGAAGAAAGCTAAAAGGGAAAATTTGTAACTTCAAAAACGTGCAACGTTAAACAGTTATTTGTTTTTATTGAATATAGTGTGGTTATAGAAAACTTAGTATTAGTATTAGTAAAATTGTAAGTATTGCAAACTATAAATTTATGGTTAATATTGCTTGTCACATTGACATATTCAAGGAAAGTGCGCAGAATCCGAGCCAATATATTGTACAAGAAATTGCATTAGTATCATACAAAACTTCATCAATTTTTTTGGTACAAGATATTGTACCATTTCTTGTACTATTTATCGTCCCATATATAGGCTAGTTTAAAACGGGCTTTAGGTTTACTTTCTTACATGTCAAATTACTGTCATTTTACAAGACTGATTATTAATATTACCTTAATTTTTTGGGTAAAAACGTAGCTGTCTCTATGAATTACAGTACTTTGTATATCTAGGGACTTTATTCTAGTAGGAGGAAAATTACGAAATTCATAGTAATTTGATCGTCTAGCAACGGGGAAAAATGACTATAAGTTGTAAATAAATAAATACTATAATAAATAAATTGTCAAGTTGCTCATATTTTACAAATACTTTAACATTATTTGAAATAATTGCTGCAGGTGGTGCGAAAAATATAATAAGCAACTCGAAATATAAGTATTGCAACTAGTTACCGTAAGGTCCGCCTTATTTCATACCTACTGAATGTTATAATGTACTTACAATAACAGTAATTATCTCCAGACTAGCCAGTTCTTCCCATTTTACTGATTCTGAATGTGCTATTAGCAATAGAATGATCTCCCACGACTAGTTAGTTAAGTTAGACTGTAAGTGTATATTTACTGATTATGATCACCCTCGACTAGTTAGTTAAATTAGTCTGTATCCGCCTCAGTTCATACCTGTTCGAATGTTATAATGTACTTACATTCCTTGTAACTTAAATAACTGTAATTATCTCCAGAATAACCAGTTATTATTATTTTACTGCTTTTGAATGTACTATTAGCAATATAGAAGATTTCCTTTGATTAGTTAGTTAAGTTAGTCTGTTAGTGTATATGAGCTAAAATTACAGTATTTATCTCCAGAATAATCAGTTCTTTCTATTTTACTGATTCTGAATGTGCTATTAGCAATATAGGCCCATGATCTCCCTCAACTAGTTAGTTAAGTTAGTGTAATATGAATGATCTCCCTTACTGGTTAGTTAGTTAGTTAGTTAAGTTAGTGTAAGAGTATGAGCTTTATGGAAATGATGGGCGTGCGGCCGTTGTTAGAGGCTGGTACATTTTAAATTTGCGAAGTTTTTTGTGATTTATTTGTATATTCGCGACAGAGCATAACTAATGATCCCGCCACAGCGTGACACGAGATAAACGCCCAAAGAACTACACGCCCTGCGCGTCTTCAACAAGATTTAAATTTAAATTCAGAAGGGACGCCTCGGGAAATAATTTATTACAAGAAACTACCCATGGAGTTTGGAAATACATTCAACAATTTTTTCGACGCAAATTGCAACGGGTCGATAGAGAATTTGCTTTCTTTTTATAGAACGCCCGAATATGGAATATTCGAGTTTCCCTGCAAAAGAAACAATAATGATTGACATTAGTCATTTAAAAAATGATTTGGTTCTGTCCTACAATATTTATATAATCAAAATCAAATCTTCTTAACTCTGTATACCTTACATTTATCCTATTATAGCATCTAGTAAGATACTATTTCTTGTTAGTCAATTATTATCGAAACATAAAATACTTCTTTATATATATACTAGTATATATAATTGTAATTGTTATATTAAAAAAAGGAAAGTTGTTTTTGGAGTTGCAGTCATTTAATAAAATCCACTGATTCATCAACGTTTCGACTTTAAATCAGTCTTCATCTAATAACATACAAAACATATATACATTCGACTCAGGTAACAGACGTACATAAATAGTTTTAAAATGTCGAATATAACATGTAAATTATTTTACAGAAATCTTTCGTCAAATATAGATAAAACATACACAAATACATGTTACTTAACAGAAAAATACAGCTTTGAGAATTTTTTATAGGCAGAGTTGAAATAAAGGAATAAGGCACTTAGCTTTTAAAAATAGAAGGAATCATTTTTCAGGTCATAATGCCGTAATGTGAAGGATTAAAATAGAGAGAAATAGTTTTTTTTAGTGTCATGAGAAGTTAATATTTACATGGCAACTATCAACAAGCGAAATTATTTTTGTATCCAGCAATTTTTTTTGGTAAAATAAGGGGTCACAATTTAATCACATCTGTCGCTGTATTTCTTTTTATCACTTCTTAGTATCATTTTATAGCTGTTAACATACCTAGGATAGTTAATAACCATAACTGTTATGAGTATTGTAACCGCTGCAGATGTCAATTGAATTCCTAATTCGAAAATCGATTAAGATATCTAACACCTGGTATAATTCATAACATCTGTGGTTTGTTCAATAGATTACTGGTTTCACGTTATTAATAATTATTGGTTTAGAAAATTCTCTTGTGAGTAACTTTTTCGTGATTAAGTCTATATGAGTTGATATTGTCTATGTAAAGAAATGATTAATATCGTAAATGCGGTATAAAAAAGACATATTGAAATATGTCTCTTGAAAATTGGTATAATTTAAAACATTTGTTTAGTCAGAGAATATTCGATTTGATAAACGTCAAAATTTCCTCTTTATTTTTACTAACTTTTGAACATAGTTTTCGAAAAAGATGTTGTTTGATACTTGATTGCAAAATTCTTTTGCTCACAAAAAGAAATCATTCTCCAATTTAAAATAAGTATTTAATTAAGCAAATCGGTGTTCATAATTAATTGCTAGCGACCAATCTATTGTAATGCATGTTCTGAAAATATCGTATTATATGTTGCCATATGAGTCTAAACGATGGTGTATTACCAGTCACGGAAAAGGAATTTGGAATCGCACAGTAGTAGCGAATGAATAATAGTTTTGTTAATCATGCCCCTTTAGAGGTGTTCCGTAATTCGCATGTTTCCATAATGCGAGCGAATAAAGTGAATCCTTTGTTCCGCCGCTACAGGTAAAGTAGTAAATCTTTCCAAGTGATTCGTTAGTGCATGGACATTCTTCCGTCTATGATAAATCGCTTCCGAACTGAACACGCTGTTCATGAATACCTAATATCGGTTATTAATTAATGAACAAACTTTGGGGACGGTAGGGTCTGTTATGCTCCTGTTTCTTTGCCCTCGTTCTTACAAACTTTCAAGCATTTCATGTTGATTTTTCAAATGAGAATTTCGTCTTTATAATTGGGAATAAATTAAGTATCATCAGTATTTGAAATCAATTCACTAAATAACAAATCTGTTCTGTTTTCTGTTTAAAATCGGTCGACGAATTTTGTAATCAAATAGGTTATTTATTTACTAATATAATCATTAAAAATTAGCAATAAAGATGTTTCATTAGTTCACTTTTATTTTAATGATTAAAAGATTTTCTTGACTGTTCGATGAATAGAAATAAGGCAAAAATTTCAGGAAACCAATTAAATTTGGGAAGGTTTCTTTTTTTCTGCGATCGGTTTCGATCCCACATAGTCTTTCTCAGGGAGCGATAGAAATCTGGACAACAGCAAGCAACTCTAATATTGAAATACTTCAACGCTTTCAATCTAAGTGCCTCTGAACAATTACAAATGGTCCTTGGTATGTGCCACATGTAAACATTCACAGAGATCTCAACATGTGTGTGAAAGAAACGATTATACAATTTAGTGCCAAACACCAAAAAGGACTTGAATCTTACCCAAACTTTAAATTTAAACATTATTTCTAATTAAAATATTAATTATCTGATTCCAATAGACAAAATACCTCTAATAAAATATGTTTTCTCCTTAACGCATTTATCCATTTTTTGCTTTCTATTCCTAGAGGAAACATTATTTTTCTATATTTTTTTACAGAGGGAACATCCAACCAAACTGCATTGCAAAATTGGAGCATTTTCAATACAAACCTACACATTACATTTTCACATTTTGAAATTCCCGTGACATTCTAAATATATTTTTTTATCCTTCTCAATATGTAGAAATTTTGCATTATATTTACCTCGTCTAAACATTTATGAAATCAGTAATCACTATTTCATTGCAGCCCACATCAAAATAATTATTTTTGTTATGTTAATTTACAGAATAATAATCCAAAGGATAAAGTGACTTTGAAAGACACTTACACATTATTTGCCGGATAAGTTATCCGTCCCTTTATTCATATTTGGAAAGACCGGGCTTTAGTAGGTAGATTTATTTTATATATGTCGGTAGACAAATCTTCCTCATGTAATTCATTTATTGTTATATTTTTACTTATTATCTAATATTTAGATAGATTGTATAAAAAATAAAAATATCTAATTTGAATGGTACAATAGTTGATTTTGGTGGCCTATATTCGAGGTGGTGTGGTAATTACCACTAGATCCCCTGGTCGCTGGTATAGGTAGCGCAGATCCATCAGCGCCACAATAAGAAAAGACGATCAGCATCACAAACAACGTCGCGTCGTGTCACGGTGGAGTAGAGTACGGCGTCGCCATGGCGACGATGTTCCGGTGTTCCGGTGTTTATTGCCGATATGACAGTTTGTTAGCGCGCCAGCTGCCGGTGACACCGAGTTTCTCAACAGCATTACCAGTCAACTAGGGCAGTGACATACGCGGATGCAGTTAGGACTGGCCAAATCCCCGCAAAGAAATACTCTCTAACGCCAGCCAGATGCTTGGATTCTACTGTTATACTTTGTTTCTCAACGTACAGATCATTTTGTCGTTTCGAACATTATCAGAATACCATTTTAATAATCAAACAGGTTCAATTAAGGAAAAAAGCGCCTTTAAAATAAACTAGATACGGCATTATTGAAAGGGCAGCGGTGGTTTACTTGGTCAGCGTGGACTCGAAAGGGCTCTTCCGGTATATTCAAATTCAACATATTTATTTGAAATATGTTTTCAATAATTTGTTACAGAGCAATGTTAACAAATATATAATTTCATTTGAAAATGTTCCAAGAAAGTGATGTTATAGGCATTTAACATTGATAAAAAAAAACTGTCCGGCTAACAACTAAGTCATCATATTGTACAGGACAATACTACATGTATTTCTACATTTTATTTAATCAGATTAGTTAATTTTAATAGCATAATTCTATGAAATTTACAAAAATAAATTAGATTTTTTCGTCTCATATTTTTATTGCTCTCTACACACAACATTGACACCTGTCAATTCGTGGTTATGAAGTTAGAGTAACGGGCAACAGAGTTAAAGGTTCTCAGTTCGATTTCTATTTAAAACTTTTTTGCTGTTGTTTTAAAATGTAAATTAGAGATGTATTTGACATACAAGTACAAGAAGTATTACAAAAAAATGAGTACATATATTTCAAATACTATATACAACACAGTATTTTATATATAATTATAATAATAATACTTCCATATAGAATAGTTTCCTTGTTTTGTGGTACCATATATGTCTACTGTTTTAGGCTAATTTTAACTCGAGCTATAAAAAATTTAAGGATCCCTGTGAAGTGAAAAAGTAAATTGGCCAAAATCAGTGTTTTTGCACATATCTAGTGATCTATTAATTTTTTCGGGAAAACAAAAACATCATTGAAATGGCCAACTAATGCTGCAACTATGCCATAATTTAACCAACTTCGTATCTCTTACGGTTCTCGAGATCTCATTGGTGAGCCTCTTAAAATGGACACTCTGTATATGATAAATAGATGATGGAAATTCACTTAAGAAACTACAATTTTATTGTAGAATCCATTTATTGCTTCAACAAAAAATATTTTAATAATAGAATTAGATATAGCTAGTAAAAAGGAACAATTTTATTATTTAGAAATTACTATTTGTAGTGCAAGCTATAAACAATTAGTATTTGAGTTAAACACTATCATGACAAATTCATGAAATGAACGGGATAAAAATTGTTGGATAATATGGGTAAAAGAAAAATTGTTATGAAAATGAGCGAGTCTATTTTGAATGATGTATGTTTTAAAATCCGTTTGATATATTTCCCATGAATTTTAATGTGTATTAAAAAGAGCCAAAAATATGCTGGAATTAATGTAGATACGTTGAATTTTGTTCATTTTTCCCGTTTTGCATACATAAAAGTTTGATAACAGTAATATTGAAAATTGAATTCTAAAATTATACATTACATATTTGCCTCAAATTCAGAGTGGCTTGTAATAATTAAAATTAGAACAACAAAAACTTAATAGCTACTATAAAATGGATCATATTATATTTATTGTGCTATACTCGTATACTTGGAATGGAAACTCTAATTTTATGGAAGGTATAAAGAGAAGTATATGAATAACTAAGATTTTCATTACGATTTATTACATTTATAATCATAATAAACCGAATGGATTCACCAATTTTTGCAGATGATTTCGGTTGATAACCCTCACTATTAAAATATAAGTAAAAATTATTTTTTCTACAACTAATTTGCATAATTAATTTCAATATTTTATTTATCTATATAAATTTTGTAAAAAACTGTTTTCCATCATCGTGAAAAACATTTTCTAAAAGCGTGAGAAAACCTTTTCCTAGGTACTTCACGCACGGTGTCAAGGTAACATAACAACTGTGAAAAAATTTCATACTTTACGCATTGTTATTAAAATAAAAATATTAACATTTTTTGACTCTTGTAGAAAAAAATATTTTAGGTAGTTTATTCTCAGGGAATGTTTTTGTAAGGATGTTTGTAAAGTTTCTCTAATGTGCACGATAATGGAAATCTTGACGACAAAAGTATAACGTAAAACCAAAGAATATATAACATGTTATGTGGGGTCCCTCAGGGCTCTGTATTAGATCCAGGCCTACGGAACATATTTTATGGTACCTACATTGTTGCTACCAGTACCACAAGGCATTACATTATTGGCTTTTGTAGGTAACATCGTTGTCAAATTTGGGGCACTTTTCGAGGTTATTTCGAAACTATTGATATTTCTGCACTTCAGACAAAGATAATGCTTCGAAGGATGTCTTTGCTATAATAACAATTTACATTTTTGTGGTGTTGGTATCTAGATATGTATAAAATCACTGTTGTACCCTATTCAATCTAAAAATGTTGTGCCATAGATGATAATGATGATAATACATTACAAGTAATGGAATGTATATTTCCCGCTGCAACAATACGTGCTGGTTAATTTAAAAAGCTTTATAAAATTGCGCCTTCTTGAGTGAAGACCATAATAGAGAAATGCTTACGAAGCTATAAAGCTACAAATTGAAGTAATTTAAATTTTACGAACGCGTTTCACATAAAAATTTATGTATGTGTACATATTTTCATATTATCTCATATAAACCTTGTACACAATTTAGAATGTAATCAAGTTAGAAATGTTGTTTTATGTTTTGCATTTGAATATTGCACGAGTTACAGAATTCCGTTCTCCCACTTACGACTTCCGAGTGCATTGAATTCCCATTTAATCTGTCCGAATGCTCAAATCGTAATAATTATTACTTTGCAATGTATTTGTGCCTCATATAATGTTTTCCCAAAATAAATGCAGTTGAACCTCGATATAATGAACTTCGAATATAACAGATAAAATATTCTATTTATTTAATATATCTTTTATATCTGTAAATGTGAATATTGAATATGACTCAAGACTGTTTTTACAATTTACATTTTATTAGAGTCCTAAAAGTAGATAGATAGTCTCTTTGTCAGCATTAGGCAAATTTACAAAATCGAAAAGTGATTTGCGATTTATTGAAGGTGTTACGGAAATTTTTGTGAATAATCGTTAATTACGTTGCATTATTTATTTTTTATATTTCTTCAGAAGGTAATTTTTATCATTTTGTAAATTAACTTTTTTAATAAATTTTTCATAATATTTTTTTAACCGATGTATTAACCAGTTTAAACTGGTTCCCAATTTTTAAAAACCGGTTTTTGAACTAAAACCATTATTAGTTCAATGTTCTCTATAAGAATTAACCGTTAACCAGTATTTCGTTCGGTTACATGCCTTGGTTCTTAATTATTTTCTTTGCTTATTATTAATTTTTGCTAAAAGGCACAATGATTAAACGTTAATATATTCACCAAAGAATAATATTGAGCCCATCAAGTCTTAAATAAGTATAGAAGTGAAATATGCGTTAGGGATAAGTGAAAGATTACTAAAATATAATGAAAAATATGTATTAAATTTTATTTTAATGTGAGACTCTTTCGTTCATATACCCACATTGATTCAAAAGTGAAAGATTAGTAAAATTACTAGCAGTGGTGATAGTGATTGAAAATATATTTATGTTTATTAGAAAAAATTATCAAGAATGTGTTAAATTTTGTTTTAATGTGAGACTCTTTCGTTCATATACCTGTAACAATATGGAATGTTTCCATAAGTTTTGATCTCTTGCATTCAGAATCGACATGTGTTAGTTTTTGGTAATACAGTTGAGAATTTATTGCTTCACTTTCATTCTGAATGGGTGAGAACTGTATTTTTAAAGATTAATTTTTACAAGATCTAGTAAGGAAGCCCTCGATAACTTAACTGATTTTGTAGAGAGTCGCGTATCTACGTCTGATGAAGACGCTCGTACATCGCAGCACTTCGCTCTGATCAATCAGACGAATTGTTCATACAATGTTTAGTCCTTTGTAATAATTTTAGTTTAATTTAGTTTATTGTTAATATTTAAATAAATTTTATTTGAGCAAAATCCTGTTTGTTCGTTCAATTTCGTCCCATCGAGTTCCTTAGTGTTGTGTTGTGCATCATCGTCATTCTGAAAGTCATCAATGTAATCAATAATCAGTAGCATTATTTTCATCCCCCCTGTTACATACCCAGAGTGATTCAAAAGCCTTGACTGTTGTACATGAATGAGTGACAGGCACTAGGTAAAGGATCCGAACCCCGACATCCCGACATCCTCTTTGCCACATACACGTCCTTGGGCGTCCCACATCCTGCGACACACTCGGCGTGAACCCCCGACTGCAGCAGATGTCGTTAACGTTTCCGTGTTTAACTTAACACCCCCGCGCCATGCCCAGGATCGTAAATCCACCATCCAGCTGATTTATCGCCCCGGGATCCGCTGATTGTTTTAAGGATAATTGGAGCTAAGAGGAAAAAGTGATAAAAGGCACAAACGCCTTTAATCTATACTACCTGTTTACGATACCGAAACGGAATAACATTTTCCTGCGTTTATAAACTATTCTTTGGAAAAACATGTCATCTACAGACCATCTTAGTATTGTCTATAGTCTTTCACGCGGTTTATCCAAGAGGTCAACTATATTCAGTATTTATATATCCTTTACATTGATTGATTCATTGATTTGTATTAAATATTCATGGTAAAAACAGTAACTCATATTCTCATCCAACGAAGTCCAAGGTCACTGAGTACTATATCTATGGTATTATATAAGGAAACTGAGTGGTTATTTCACTTCTGATCTTACTAAAGTCGCCTTCGTCTTGTTTTGTAATTTTCGCATACGTTAAATAACCACCTTGTTTCTTTACTTATTACATACATAGCTATTGTGAAGTTAATGTTGGCGTAGACTAATATTTCACGAGAGTCTTGTTTTTCCTTGGTCTTGCATCAATGTTGCAAAAAATGCAAGACAAAAACAAGAAAAGAGCTACAAGTTTCAAAGCAAGACAAAGCAAGAAATTGTCTTCCAAGAAAAGTGCAAGAATAGCAAGATTTTCTTCAATTTTGTACTCTCGCTTTTTTTTGTCTTGTTTTTTGAGATAAGATAAGAAATAACAAAACAAGACCAGAAATCTTGTCTTGTAAAACACTAGCGTAGACAATTTGTGCTTCATTGCGTGTTGCTAGTTTCGTTAGTTTACTCTATAACTCTTTTCGTATATTTCATCCATTATTATATTTATACATTATTATATTTATACATAAGACGTGAGGATCAATTGCGGGAAATAGAGTGTAGGTTACTACACTCATCAAGTAAGCAGTAGTGAAAAACATTTTCTCATGTTAAATAAAGAGAAATAATAGTGAGTTTCTAGGCTAGTAGTGAAAATAATACATTTTATTAATCTTCTCTTGGACTACATGTATTATTACAATGATATTAATTTATATTTTCATTCTATTCTATTGATTTTCTTTGAACGTGAAAATTATAATAACGTTTAAATTATTTATTCCGAAGTCCTTGAGTATTAATTCAAAGGGAAGCCGATATTTCGACGATTAGGCAACAACAAAGCACACTTTGTGTTTAATGACCTGAAATCGAATGCGGAGCACAAAAACGACGAGTAAAAAATTGGAAAACAAGACTCAACAATCGAAACCTATAGGGGAAGCATCATTTGATATTTTCATAAACATAAAACCTTAGAAACTTCCAAGGATCAAGTCAGAGTAATTCCAGAGTGAAATCTGTTAAACGTGCAATGAAAGTATTCTCACAATTGGACGTTTTTAAATGCAGCAAATGCATTTCCATTAAATGTAATACATGTTACGCGTTTCTACCTGATAAAGCTACGCAAGGGTCGCTTTTTGCCGACATTAAGTTTGAAATAATGAGGTCAAGAAAGAGTTATGTCAACTACGTGGCTGGATTCCATGTAAATAAATATACACTAATGCCTGCACTTGTATCCTGACTAATTCTGCCGTCGACACATTCAAGCCATTCAAAACCAAAGTGTCTGAATTATATTTTTCCAGTATTTGTGCTCATCTGACAATATAACCTACGCTTTCAATTTATTGTATAACTAAATATAATTCCGAAATGAAATTCCAAAACTTAATTCCAGAAATACTGTGAGTGTGATTGTGCTCATCTGACAACATAACCTACTCTTTTATTTGTTGTATAACTAAATATAATGCTGAAATGGAATTCCATATCTTAAGTTTCTATCACTAGTGATTCTAAAACAGTAATTATCATTTGTGATTGATATCAAGACTCATGTCTTTTCTTAAATTCAACTCACTTCAGTTGTCTCACTTATTATGATTGTTCTTTTTGTCCCAACTTAGCCTTCATAAACTGAGAATAAAATGACGAGAGATATTATCTTTTACGACTTGTGTATTGCTGTCAATTAATAAAATTGTTTGATTATTGTATTTAAAATATTATTTTATTTTGTAATAATCAACCCGGTTCTGTAATAAAGTGGTTCAGGATTAACAACCACGTGATATTGCTAACACTGAATAACCCAAGTTTTACTTTAAAAAAAATGCCAAAAAATTTGTAGTTTATATACACAGTTAGTTAATTACTACTTCGGTAGATTTAAACTAATTATTTATAAACATGCTTAAAAATGTGCATAAAACTTAACGTAACCTACAAATGGGGTTCTGTTTGTACACAGTCATAAGTCATAAGTCTGCTCTGAGGACAGATGGACCACCTATGCTGAGGAGAGATGGACCAAAGGATTTTTATTTTTAAAAAGAACAAATCAACCGGTAAACAGGAAAAAATCATTCACACATAGGAAGGCAGCCAAAGTAGTTTCTATTCCATGAGTTCTAAAGAACTGTTGTTTAATCAGAGGATGACGATAAATTAAAAATAAAATGATAAGTAGAATGATTTAATAAAATGTGTAATTTGTGGTCGCTGTTTGTATGAAGAGTGTACCACATATGACAAATAACAACAATCTGTTAACTAGTTCATCTCCTCATAGCCTTGGTCCGTCTCACCTATACATATAGTGGAAGAGAGTTGGACTTTTGTGAACCCTGCTATATTTTTTTAACCAGCTTACTTATTGGTATGTGTGATACATTATGTGTGTTTTTATTTTAATATAGAATCACGCATTGTAAAATGCAACCTACCCCTCTAGTAAATGACTAATAGTGCTTAACAAGATTTGAACTCGGGTTGTAAGAGTCACGGGACTACGGATTCCATAAATAATTACGTCTTAATATTTTTGTGATCCAGGAATAATGGATGTAAATGAAAAAGATGAGCCTTCCCATGCAGAAATATTCCTTTCATAACTTCCATTCACAACCGAAAATTCATGAAAACAAACGATCAAAAGAGCATTTTTTCTGTGCACCTAAGCGGTTAAAATTAGCTTAAAATTCACTTAACAGACAGAAAAAAGGATTAAAAATTCCTCTTTGATATAACACCACTGTGTAGTCATCTTTTCAGCTTTTGTTTACCGTTCTTTTTTCTTCTTTCACGGCTTGTACTTCATCTTCATTATTCTAAAGAACCTATCAAGTCTTAGCTGGAAATGGTCAAGGTCATGCCTTTATCACCCGCAACGTTGTCCATTTAACTGAGCTCCGATATTAAATAAAAATTTATATTTCTTTATAGAATCCGAAATTAATAAATTCTAAGTTAAATTATTGCTGGATTAAAATTCACCGACCCACTTTAAAACTACCTTCGTATATTGTACGGGACACTAATATAAGTATTCCCACATGTTATTTAATACAAATTACTTCATTTTAATAGCATAAATCAGTAAAATTTACAAAAAAAGAATTAATTTTTTCTCTTGATGTTTTTATTATTTTACATGTAAAACGACAGCTGTCAATTCTTGGTTATGAGGTTAGTAACGGTCTATAGAGTCAAAGGTTCTCAGTTCGATTTACATAAACACACTCATCTAAGGCTGGTCACCTTTTTACTCATTATTGATATCCTTATTATTGTCATATCCAACAAGGGATAATAACAAAAAGGAGTGATATCTATTATTGTGCTAAACTACTATTGGGGCAGAAAACATTTAATATGCTATTGAGTCAATAACAACACCAGTTCTGAGAATTTTCTTATATCTCCGTCAGTAAATTTTCTTCTTGCGTATGTATTTTCCTTTTTTTACATTCAATCAATAGAGTGTCATTCTATACGAAAAATAAACGGAACAAAGTTATTGTTTACGAAATCAGCATCTTGTTTCGTTGTATTTGCAAAACATCAAGATGCAGCAGTTACAATTTGCTCAATGTTTTACCGTTTTATTTGCGAGTAACTGGATTGGAACAAATTTGATAAGGACAAAGAAAAAACGACATGAAATAATAAAACAGCAACTATTATAAAAGAGCGATAGAAATGTTTTCAAAAACTATGGGCAGTGTAAATAATATACAGTTTTTATTTTTTTACGGTCTTGGGGACGTACGTGAATCAGGGTTGATCCATTTAAAGACAATTCATTACATTATTACTATTTATTATTCAGAATCCAGGGCGTTAATACATGCATTAATAAGATATGATAATAAACATTTTACATTCCTTGAACTGATAGCGGCGTCCTCTCTCCATCAGCGTCGGATCGGACCATTAGGACCCGTTCCCCTAAGTTGTACAAAACACACATTGTCATTCTAGTTACAATTGTCACAAGCATGCACATGAACTCTTGACATAGAAAGGATGTGTGACAGGTGACTCCCAAGTCCTAGACTTGGGGAGGTACTCTGCGAGTAGTGAACGCTAATTGTATCTAGACTCATTACTATATCATCACAGCAGAATGGGCCAGTCAAGCCTAGCTCCTGGCATATTCACTCCCCTCCAGTACTTAGCCCAGACTCCATAATGAATGCAGCCTAGCACCTCGTGATTACCAATAACCACTATTTGCACACATGAGTACTGTAACCACCTACATAGTCTCATGACTCTGCCGGAGAGACTTACAACCACGGAAGTCATAGACTTCCTAACACATATAGATCCTAGATCTACCAATGAATCCTCGCTTCATAAACCAGCGCTGCAAACGCTTCTGTGAGTCACACTCTCAACGTAAGACTCTCCCTATGGGTTCCACACCCATTCTGTTATTAGGTTCGAGGGCGTCCTAGACACACACTAGGTAGGGGAATGTATTATCTACCTTTGCGGCCACAAACAAATAGTAGGTACATCTTGACACATTTACACCATGCACAATAAGTACACAAACAGTGAATAATATGTGGACCATTCAATAATTCATCCATGAGCATCAATAATACTTTGTTTTTATATTTGACGTTTCAGTTTGTAAACCCCACTTTTTATTTTTATTTAGTTTTATTTGATATACTTACTTAATTTAGATGCCATATTTAAATTGTGAATCCATATTTTACACTTTTCTTGGGTTAAATGATTCAAAGAATATTTGGATTTGGAGACTTGAGTTTATTTAAAAAGTGACAGTTTTCATTATCGACCATGGTTAATAATAATTTATTATTGACCTACGTGACCATGATTATCAAGTAAGCGGTAGTGAAAAAAAAATTTCATGTCAAATAAAGGTTATAAGTAGTAGTGTCTAGACTAGTAGTGAAAAAACAAGTTTATGATTTTAAAATTAAATAAAATATAATAAGCGACTCGGAATGTAAGTACTTAATACAACTATTTTCGTAAAGCGGCTCGTTGTTCAAACTTGAACTCGTGCGTTAACGATTACCTTATGGAACATGTTTTTAATGTAGTATGATGCATTTATTTTAATAATAGGCTTCGTATTACAAGATTTTGGTTTTGAATAGCAGTAAGATTTTTGTAAGAGGAATAAAATTATCCAAATCCCTTACAAAATGCAAGATTGCATATTTCATATCCATTTTTCAAGCTTGTAAGTTGGTAGGAGTCTGCTCACTTTCATTTTAAATTTCCATAGCCTCTTAAATTCGAAGTCGATTCAGTGTTCCGACAGTTTCCATTTGGGAATAAACGTATTATAGCGTAGGTATACAAGCGAGCGTAAAATGCGATTTGCATTACGTTGCCCACTGCTTTCTCTTATTCCTTCTCACCATTGCGGAACAATGCGAAGGACAGCGATAGAAAATACCACTATTATCTAAAATATTATCATACACTCATAAATTTAACTAAATAGTATCAAGCTACTAGCGAATTCTCGGCTACGCCGAGCATTCCCTAAAACTCCGCTGTCAATGCAAAAAACAAATGCCAATAGACATAAAACAGTTTTTTCATATCTACACGTCAGACCTCACCGAGACCTTTCATTAGATTCCAAACACGATATATTTCTAATAAGTTTTTGCAAAAAACAAAAGCCGGTCGACACTAAACATTTTTGTCAATTATGCTCGCCAGCACTTACCGAGACCTTTCATTTGATACCAAACACAACATACTTCTGACATTTTTTACATAAAACAAAAGTCGATCGTCATGGAACATTTTTGCAATTTGTACAGGCTAGCCCAAACGTAGGACTTTCATTTGATATTAAACTCTATATACTTGTGACAACTTTTGTAAAAAGAAAAGAAGATCGACATGGATATATAGATAGATACAATAATTAGGTTTTGAAACAAAAAAAATGAGCCTGTGGTACACTCTCCACATCCGCCAAAAGTTTCTAGACTTAAGTAATATCGATTCGCTGATTTCAAAACCTACAATCCTATTACGCTTTTTCGATTTTATTCTGTCGCTTTATTGTCTAACTGTTATTTATTTTCAAAACCTATAACCCCATATCAAAGTTGTGTAGAGTTAAAACAAACCGGACAACATTACTAAACCAAAAATTGTGTTAACAAACGCGACACTCTCCACATCAACCAAAAGTTTAGTACATTTTGTTGTTCAGTAAAAATATTATACTACAATTTCTCCGAGCAACTTTTTTCCCAAAAACTTATTATTTTTTAGACTTAAGTAAATGTCGACACTTTCTTATAAATGTCATACGCTAAATTAATAAATCGATAAATGTAGAAGAAAGTGTAAAATTTACAGTTTTTAATTTTTAAAATTAATTTTCAAGATTTTTCTTTTAATTAATTTATTTTGGAGGTACGGCGCCCCTTACATCTTGGCGCCCTTCTGCCACGCTGCTTCTAATAACGAACAAAATTAACTATAAAAAGTTACAAATAAATACGGACTGTCAAAAAATTGTCACATTTTACAAACACAAATAATAACATTATTTGAAGTTCAATTAACTTCAAATAATGTTATTATATATAAATATATTTGAACTGTCATATTTAAAAATGCTTTAACATTATTTAAGGTTAATTGCTGTTCGTAACGCGAAAAATATAATAAGCAATTCGGAATACGAGTACCTAATACAACTATTCTCGTACGGTAACAAGAACTAAGCCAACTCCACCTCAGTTTATACCAGGGCATGTAACCGAAAAAAATACTGGTTAACGGTTAACCCGTATAGAGAACGTTATAATAATAACGGTTTTAGTTCGAAAACCGGTTTTTAAAAATTGGAAACCGGTTTAAACCGGTTAATATATCGGTTAAAAAAATAATTAAAATTAATTAAAACAAATTAATTATAAAAATTTGATTAAAAAAACAGAATAATTAATTTAAAAAAATAATAAAAAAATACCATCTCAGAAAAATATAACAATTAAAAAAATGCCATTTAGTAATGAATATTCACAAAAAATCCCGTAATATCTTCAGAAAAACGCAGGTCACTTTTCAATTTTAAACTTGCCTGTGTTGACAAAGGCCGTATTTATTTGGGACTTTTTAAGTAACCTTAACGGCTAAAGAGACTACCTACATTTATGACTCTCCAATAAAATGGAAATTGTAAAAACTATCATGACTCATGTTCAAATACAAGTAGAAAACACAGATATAAAAAAATATTTAAAAAATTTCTCGCTAAATGAAAAATAAAGGTTAATGTTCGCTAAAACCGGTTTATTTTTTTTGGTTAACGGTTACCGGTTTTTTCAGTCTTAAAAATATCGGTTAAAGTACGGTTAAAGTTCGCAATTTTCGTTAAAAATATCGGTTACCGGTTTTTATTAACCGGTTTTTTTAACCGGTTACATGCCCTGGTTTATACCTTCTCGAAAGTTATAATACACTTATATTTTTTGCAGTATACATAACAATTAATTTTTAAATTTTGTTATTGATATAATTTGATCGTAATAACTGGTAGTATGTTGCCACATGAGCACAAAGACCTGTACGTAATGCTGGTCACAGGAATTTCGTTACCATATTTTCTAGATGTTTCATGAATACAAAACAAATGAATGTGTGAGAAGACAGTCCATTGTCTAAGTCCGTAAAAACTGCTAGATAAACCGCTGTTCCAGAGATTCGTCCTTTGTTTTAAAATAATTGCGTTTTAAATCCGCCTCCACGTCGTGTATATCTCAGCAAAAAATTAAACGTTCTCGAGAAAGGAGGATAATTGCGAAGATAACTTTCTTCCTGCCACCTATTTCAAAATAACAATTTTATTTGTAGGTAATAAATTAATATTTCTGGAAAGTTTACAGATAGGAGAATAAAAGATTTATTCTTGAGTATATCTTCTTTGTGAGTAACTGGATTACGGAATATTTTCAAACTTCTCACCGATACGAAACATATCTTTTAGCAAAGTTAGAATTGTCAAAGTTGTCTGCAAAACCTATATCAACTTTTAACATAACATGTTTGAAATATATTGACTTGTACCTCACTATATTTATATTATTGACAGAATTTTTACTTTCTTACCTATATTGTTTATTTTTGTACGCCTCAAAGAACTTTACATCTATTTCAGTGTTGTGTAGAGTCAGTAGTCAAATAAAAATATTACACAAGTTTATTTGTTATGTGAAGCTGCCAGTAGTAAACGACTAATAAATAAAAAAAAGTCGTGGCGTAGTTTCCTGCACATTATGTAAAAGAGAGACAAAAGAAGTAATATTTGAATATAGGCGTATGATGTTTGTTATAAAAAAATTTCTACGACTATTAAGGTATTTGCTTGTTGTATGTTGTTATTGCTACGGATATATAGTATATTGTAAACACATTTTTCTATGACCACTATGGAAAGTGACACTTTTCTCACTCTATGTAAAGCTTGATAGTTGCATATTTCCTGCAATCGTGGGTTAAAGTGTGAGAAATTATTTCTCAGAGTAATTAGTTTTTGAAAATAGTGTATATTAATAGACACCTATGTGTATTTAAAATTTACAAACAGAATTTAATTCTCTTTTCATTCTTGAAATTTTTGCTCTCGAAGTTGCATCTCAAAAAATTGTGTAATTTGGGTGTATCTCTAAAATGGGTAAAGTTATTTTTTGCCTTCAAAATTTCCAAACAATTTATTTTCTTATCTTTCAAGAGAGACACAAAAACGATTTTTTAAGCATAGCCCTCTAATGGGTTGAAAGACAACATCGGCGAAAAAACGAAATTCGTCAAAAATCGTGAAAAATGAATCTTGGATTTTTTCGATTTTGACTATTATCAGTTTTGCTTTCAAAATATTGTATCCGTTGAAATAAAAAACTAAAATTAGCAGACTCGCTTAGAAGGTCCATTTCATACTCCTATGAAATGAGTACCATTCCATGTTTGTTGTACAATATATAATTTCCGCATTAGATTTAGCGTCTTATGATAGTTCCCAACATTCTTATTTAAGTTTAGAGAACAGAGGTGAGTTTTTCCGAGTGGTGAAGTAGCATACTACAGAGTAATAGGGCAGAGGACAATAATGAGAAAACATAGAAGAGATCTGTGGAAGGATAATTCAAAATCCTTGTTGGTTTTAGGCGTGCGAAGTTTCCAGACGTAAATATCTAATGCCCCATTGGCTTTTTGCGAGAATGAATTATTCCCCACAGTCGACGCCCATGGACAGACACAGCCGGCTAGATAAATGCGCTGTAAATTATTAGCAGGGGCACAACTTTAGGACGATCCGTATGAATAATTAACCGGGGAATCTGAGCCCCGATCACGCGCGCCCATGCCTGACGAACGTCACTGGCGGAACTTTTAAATCAAAACTTTTAGATTTGAACGCGAGAACTTGGGCTTTGTGGTTTCGCGAAATTCGCAATTATTGACGAAGTTTCCAAGTTAAAAATGAGGACTGCGCGAATTTCATTTTCGGTCATTAATTTGTTTCACTATTTTCGGAGCAATTAATTCTGGAATTTCTCGCTGAGTATTCATGAATATCAATGGATATTTCACATTAGCTTTTTTTCAAATTTGCATACGATATACGCTTGTAAATTTTAAATTATCTACTAATGCCAGAAATTATTATACATCCTGGATTTTACCTCGGCTGTTTCAAAAATTTATTACACTTCAAAATGAATCATTACTTCGAATGTGTAGGAGACCAATTTTTAAATTTTATATACCTATATGATAACTTCCAAAAAAATAATATATCCGTTTTATTTTTTAAATTATTAATGGGGTATATGAACATATATTTTTCTTCCATTTTATAATTTTGTAGAAAAAATAAAAATTGTTGCTAATTCACATAGATAGAGAATATGAATTCCTTCGAATTGAAATAGTTTGTTAATATGTTTCAACGAGAAAAGACAGCAGAATCTATCAATTTATCATAGATTATCTACATTTAGCAGATTACGTATGTAAACACTAATCAGTTTTAGAAAATCATGTCACATTGACAATGTTGACAGTTGACATTTCAATGCCAACCAAATTTACATCAAAACAGTCTGTTGTGTAATATCAAAATATGTCTCATATGTATATTATTTCATTAATAGTTATGACTAATTTATTAATAACAACATTTATTCGATATCATTAAGTAAAAAAATTAGGTTCATAAAATTTGACAAAGATTGAACAATATTATTCCATCCAACTGTCAATAATATTCAATTACCACCCGTAGCTAAGGTCATTAATTGCTAAACACTGATTGAATTGTAGGTACATATATTACTTGAAAGTTGTGGATAAATAACTATATTGAATGACATGAATGAAATAAATATAATATATTCAATTTTTGTCGTTGGTTGGATACAGGTGTGTAACACATACGATAATGAGATAGGGAATAAAAGTCCCATCTATGTCATACGTATATGACAAGGATGCCTGATAAAAGTTTAATAATTCTTGCAGCAGAAATTCATAACGTATTATCTCCAGAAAATAGACAGTATAGAAGAGTAGGTACACATTTAATCTATAATCAATAGAACGTTGAGAATTACTGGATTAAACCAAAGCAAAAAGTTTGTTAAAATAATTTTTGATGTAGGTACGTAATCCTGGCAAAGATTAATTAAATAATATTGGTTTGATTAATGACGGGACAAACACATGTGTACACCAAGACTGCAATGTCATTTCGCTGATTTCGCGCTGTGATAAATTGTTCTGTATATTGGAACACTGCTCATGCTCATTTTTACGCAACATACTTACGGTACGCTACATAACCACCATCTCTGGAATATATGCCCTGCATTATGACGTAATGGCGGCCCATCAGCCCAAGTATTGGCCAATTTGTTCGGGAATTTTTCTCTTGGACTGCAGATGACAAGCGTCATTTCGGCTGCGTCATGGGAGTCGTTAATCTGTGCTATAACTTTACTCTATTTTATGGAAAGGTACAAAAATTGTTATACAGGATGTAGATTACTTAATGATGCATTCCTTAGCTAATTTTTAATGGAAAATATCTTATACTCATCTTTAACCTAAGATGACTAGTGTCATTTCGGCTGCGTCATGAGAGTCGTTAATCTGTGCTATAACTTTACTCCATTTTATGGAAAGGTATACACTTTGGGTAAAACTTCAGTATAAGGTCTTGTCTAACCTGAACCTAGTATACAGACAGAGGGTTTATACAAATTTAGAAATATTCTATTCTAACTAGTAACGGACATATGTGCCGATATTTTTTTTTTAATATCGTAAACTATTATAACATGAACCTAGAATACAGACAGAGGGTTTATAGAAATGGACTGGACAAGACCTTGTACTGAAGTTTAGTCACATTTTGTTCTACAGAATGTAGACCCTTTAAGAATGCATTCCTTAGTTAATTTTTAATGGAAAATATCTTATACTCATGTCTCTTTAACATAAGATGACAAACGTCATTTCTGCTGCATCATGGGAGTCGTTAATCTGTGCTATAACTTTACTCTATTTTATGGAAAAGTATACAAATTGTTCTACAGGATGTAGATCAGTTAAAGATGCATTCCTTAGCTAATTTTAATGGAAAATATCTTATACTCATCTTTAACCTAAGATGACTAGTGTCATTTCAGCTGCGTCATGGAAGTCGTTAATCCGTGCTTTCAACTATACTCCATTTTATGGAAAGGTATACACATTGTTCTACAGAATGTAGACTCCTTAGTCATAGCTTAAGGTTACATTCCTTAGCTAATTTTTAATGGGAAATATCGTAATTTCATGTTTCTTTAACCGAAGAGGTATGTAAATTAAATAATGTATAATTCGAATAGAATTTCAATTCAATATTGTCTGCCTCAAAATAACTTCCTTGGGAAGCCACATAGTGCTGGAGACGGTTCTTCCTGTTCTTATGGCAGTGCTAGTACTTGAATACTGGAATCACCTTTAGCTGGTCGGTTACATTCGTTTAAATGTTTTGGAGGTCCCTTGTTTTTACTGGAAAAATCTAATTTTTTAAACCAATACTGGAGATGGTTCTTCGAATCCCCATAGTAATTCATTAAAAATTTGAATATCCGTCATAGTAACATATGACGTTTGACCTTTATTAATGTAATAACAAGTACAGTTGTCCTATGTGTAGTTGTTATGAGTTATGGAATCCTATTCCTGGTTTCTTGAAATAACACTGTCTCCGTATTACTGCTTAAGTATTGTAAAAGTAAAACCTGTGAGTACCCCGTATTTTGAAATTGTCGTTACTCATTTTTAGAACGTATTCGAAAAAACTGTTTTACGAAAAAAATTGCTGCAAACAATTACATGAGTCTAGCGAGTTTAAATTTAAGTTCCCCTGCCTCCTCTTAGTATTACCATATCAAACTTAATTTACACATCTCGTATTGTGCCGATAGAAAATAAAATAATACTGTCATTGAAAATATAATTTCCTTTGATATTTTTCTCCTGAACTTCAGATAACAAGAATATTTTGGCTATTTTATTGAAGTTTTAAGGAAAAAGTATGTAGATTGTATAGTAGTGTTCCAACCGTTTAATTAAAATATAATTTCCTTTGATAGAGTGTATCAAAGAATTGGTATATCACACATAAAACATTTCACATCTTCTTTATAAAGACTCACAAAGCATATGCAAACTATGACTACAAAGAAAAACATATGAATACAATTTGAAAAGATAGCTTTGACTAAAACTTCTGTTAGTTTATGTAGTACTCCTTTTAACTGTGTTTCTCTTTGATATCTAAAGAATTTGGACATCAAATTGTTCTACAGTTATTTATTAACGATGGCTCTCTTGGTTACCGCAAATTGAACATATTGTGATATCTGAGGTTCAAATCTCAGATTCATCACTCTTTTTCCCAATAAAAATACCGCTATGTCCGACAATTATAGATACCAATATGCAATATACGTCCTATATAACGTAGTGTTTCCATCATGTCAAGCTAGCTGTTTTGCTAATATTCTGAGTTTTATAGCTTTGACTGAATTGATGCATTATAAGAATTAAAGACAATAGTTAGAAAATGTTTTACATATAAAACATCACAAGTGAATGATTCACTGTTTTTATTTCACAGGTAAATTATAAAATTTGTTACAGTATATGTTTATTCCCAGGAATATATTTCCGTAAGGCGTAAGTTAATGGAAATTTTGATGGTAGAAGTGTAACGTACAATCAAAGAACATATGTCCCACAGGGCTCCATATTAAGTCCATGCCGTTGAAACAAATATTATGATGGACTGTTGTGTACTCCCGACCACATGATATTTACAGACGACGTTGCTGTCAATACTAAATTATAATCACAGAATTTTATATTTTTCTTATTTTTCGGGGTTTTCAAAAGGTGATTGCAAGTGAAATAATTGACCGACACTGACTTTCTTCAGTGATTCTCTGCACATTTTGACCGATACTAACTTCCATGGTACGCCCGATGCGATCCTTATATACCTGCCGCCAATTAATCTCTAGAACATTCTAGAGCCTTTCGGATTGTATAAAATTCCGAACAATAGCGGCGTCTCTCCTTTCCCACTTGACCTTTAGCGCAATTACCTGTCCAAATAGATCAGTCGTGATGACTCATCTGTGGTGAGTCTCGCTCGTTACACTATCTATCTAGATAAGTACAAAATTACTGGATCTAGGGTTGTTGTATCATGATGATATAATATTAATTAAGATCCATATTATCAAAAACTATAAATTACATATGTGTAAGATACCTCTCTGCTACGGAGAAGTCACAGTTTTCCATTTTATTTGCAGGAAGCGACGTCGCTTTGAACAACCCAATTGCCAAAACCACATTTCCATATCTGCCAATTGGCTCATTCCCGGCCTGCACAAAGATATCGCGACCGCAGAGTAATGTCACTTGCCTTGTGTTCTTTGATCAGATTCCAGCTCTGTATGTGCTTTTTTGCCGCTATAATGGACTCTGAATTGCTCTTGTGGGATCTGAATCGCCGATTTAATCGCCATATTGATTGCAGATATTGTATTTTCTCTATTAGTTTATGTGTTTTTCCTCCAATATCATCATTCTTTACAATCATTTCACGGTTGGACCAAACACGCAGAGAATTTACAAATTTTATTTTTAAATTGCTTCATAAATATTTTTCTGACTCTTGATATTGTACTTGCGCATTTTATACTAAGTTATTAAATATACCGTGTGTACCAGAAAAGTGTTGTCATAGGTATTTTACATGGGAAAATGGTTTTTGGTAAATAAAAACTGTCCGGCTAAAATCTAAATCACCTTATTGTTTAAGACAATACTACATGTATATTTTAATAGAAATATTTTACGAGTATTATATTAAAAATCATTTACTAAATATGGATTTTCAGTTTTTATTCCGACATAAAACCAGCTCTGCATTTTTATATCATGTAAAATTAGTGTGTATTAAATTAAAAATGATATTCTGTGAATTTATACATAGTATATTTTTAATTGTGATTTTTAATATTTCATTACATTTTCCTTTGCATCGAATATTAATATTTCTTTTACTTTTTTGGGCAATACGTATTTTTTTTCATATTTTCATATTAATTGAAAGTTATATAACTAAAACAAATCAAATTTTAAAAGATTTCTCGTATTTCGTTATAGATACTAACGACTTTATTCATATTTCGCGCCAATTGGATTAGATTCAGACCTCAGGAGTATGGCCGCCACAGGCTTCACTTTTTCATATGCTTTGCCTTATCCAGGTATTATATAGAGATCAGTGGTCACACCTCACTACAAAAACCATCTTTGACATTGATATGTTATAAAATATGAAAAAAAGCTTTCTCAGATTTTTAACTAAAGTCGTGTACATTTATTTTTTTCTTTGTTAAAGTACACGACTTTAGTTACATTGATGTACATAATCTGAGGAAGACGCCAAGAGGGGTAGAAACCGGTTCTCTTCTGTCTTAGATACTAGCATATTTAATTTAAATTTTAATTATTTTAAAAGGGAATTAAATAAGTCTTTGCTACAGAGTTAAGCAATTACTTTTGGATCCTTTTTAAATATTAATTTTTTGTTATTGTTTATAATTTGCTGTTTTCGTGCTAGTTATCTTGACCAAAACCTTTTTTTTGTTTAAATGTAACTGTTGATTTTATTACGTACTAAAATAAAAAAAAAATACTCAGCAATAAACAATAAGCCATGAATAACAAATTTATTTGTATTTACACTTTTGATTCCAATTTCATTTTGGTTGTGAATATAGGTTCAAAAATTTCTTTGTAAGAATTAACAAAATTAAAAGTATCCCTTAACGATTTGAGTTCCTGAAAGAATATCGTTCCCATCGTGGAGTAAAAGCATTTGAAATTCCATTTGCTGCTTAGAATAAAAGCTCAATTGTGTGCAAAACAAAAATGCAAACGATTCAATTGAAGTGGAGCGCATCTACGTCTGTGGGTTTTTTGCCCTGCGACAACGTCTGTTAATTTATCTGTCTGGGTCGGTGGACCCCTGGAGCTGATCATTGTTACTGCCGCTTATTTGCTTGTAGATACCGTGTAGCTGTCGCTATTGTGCTGATTGTTGACATGCGATAAATAAATTATCCCTGTTCATATCATAAACACCCATAAGCAAAAAATTGCCCTTTCAACAGGCCTAAGTAATAATTATTATCAAATCTAAAACAGTTTAAAAAATTCATTACACTGACTTATTTATTTTATCATAGTATGTTCACAGTACAGATAACTAATTGATAACAGTGATGTTTTTTTTTTTGTAAAATATAACAAAACAATAGTTATTTATTGGGCCAATTCTTCGAGTGGTTTGTTCAAATGAATATCTCTTACCTTTTCTAGTAAAGACCATGAAGATTATTTGAGGTCCTGGATCTTACCTGGCTGTAGTATGTTATTCACTGATGTTTTCTAAATAAAAAATATCAAAATCAACAGTTTTCTATCGGGTCAATCCTTCAGCAAAGTTTGTTGTATAACCTCAATCTTTTGATATTTGAGGTTATATATCTTAAGTGACTACAGAACATTACATGCCAAATCGATATTAATTTTTTTTTCGACTTCTTCTGATACCAAATGGAAATGAATCAGTGACAAAAAAACAAGTAGGGTAAAAGATCGATATTTGTTTGCTTTGGGACTATTTATTTGATACCGACAGAAGTTGAAAAAAAAATTATTCCAGATTCTTATTGATTTGGTATGTAATGAGGTTCCTATTTTTACTGATATAGTCTGTGTAAAATATGTCAAATTTAATATACTTGTCGACTTAAGCTACATTCAGAACCACGTAATTAGTAATTTCAATTTGCAATTTCTACTTCCAGTTAGATGCGTTCACAATTACTATTTAATTTGTGAATGGAGGTATATATTTCGTATGACTATTTTCCTTATAAGTGGTCCTAATATTGACAACAGTTTATCAAACACAACATTTTTGTATCTCCTAGTCAAATTCTTGCTTTACTTTATGCTGTTAGCATTGAACTCACCAATGTTTTCTTCGATGTTTCTCTTTGATATAATAAAGAGCCCCTATGATGATAATACTTTCTAGAACAAGTTTATCATTTATGATTATGTGTACAGTTGTATAGCATA
This sequence comes from Stenolophus ochropezus, assembly GCA_035578165.1. NCBI lineage: Eukaryota > Metazoa > Arthropoda > Insecta > Coleoptera > Carabidae > Stenolophus > Stenolophus ochropezus. The sequence continues at coordinate 33,606,068 of JAQOWZ010000008.1, read as the reverse complement.
GCCTCAAATGTAAACTGAAGAAACGTTAAATATGTGAAAATGGTACATTTTCGTCCATATGTTCCTGCCTCACTTCGATGTGGAATTGGAAGTGAAATTATGTTGTTGTGAATGCGAGTATTTCATTACAACAGTTTAAGCTGAACTACAACGTCAATTCGTCAATAAAATTAAGCGGTCTGTAATTGTCCCATAGTATAGAATCAAAAGTGGCTGTAGTATGTTTCTCAGTGACGTCTTCTGTACAAAATATACCAAAATCAACAGTTATATAGCATTCTCTAAATGTACTATTGGTATCCAATGATGACGAATAGTAACAATTAAATTTGGAAGGTGAATGTTGGGGGCTGTCCCTGGAGAGCGATAGAATCCACACATAATCGCATTCGCTAAATATTCCACGAGCACGTTCGCACTTCGGCGAATAAATAACCTCCAACACTTTTCCAATTTCAGAACGGCCAGAATCGTGCCTTTAATATTTAACTCTCGGAAGTTAACTTGCATCTTCGTTGTTGCATTCTAACGTGTTTATACTCCCGTTCACACATATGGGTACACTGACTATTCCAAATCATCTACTTCGTATTAAATAAATAAATGTATCACATACTTATTACACATAGCTAGACGAGTGAGTTTATCGCAAATATCGGTAATTGAAAATGTGACCAGCATTGTATGAGTGTGTTTAAAGTCGGTTTTCTCTAGTTGATATTCACGTCATCAATCGTAACCATGTGATTCAAATCGCCAAGAGGTAAAGGGGTGAAATCGTGTGATTTCCGAAGTAAATAAATGTCAAAACCGACAGAATTATATACAAATAAGTTAGTGGATAAAATATACAAAAAGAGTTGTAAATTAAACTAACGAAATTACCAACACACAATGAAGTACAAATTGTCGACGCTAAAATCACTTTGATTGATAATTGATATGAATGACATATGTAATGATATATATAAAAAAGAAATTAAAAAAAGTATTTAAAAGAATTAAAATAAAATACTTGGTCAGTTTCAAAATCTTTAATCTCGAAAGAAACAGTACGTATTTCGGCTTACTAGGCCATCGTCAAATATTTACCTAATGAGAAGTGACAGCCGAATCAATCAACTTTATTAAAAAATTTAAATATCCGTTACCGTTGTTACACTACTGTATTTATTTTATTTTTGTAGTTGGTTCGACGCATATAGCATACTCGTATACGAGGTGTGTAAATTAAGTAATACGACTGGCAACCATTCGATATGGTAACTCTTGGAACGCGAGGCTTAGAGAGAAGACAGGTGAATATATTATACGTCTTCAGTATGAGTTTAAATTCGGTAGTCAATTTTTTTCGTACAAAAATTTTTTCTAATGCGTTCTAAAAATGAGTAACGTCAATTTCAAACAACGGTATGCTATCAGGTTCTTTTACAAAACTCAAACAGATTTACGGAGCCAGTATTATTTCAAAGAGTTAGGTTTCTTGATGGTTTTAGGCATTTACAGAAGGAAAAGAGTCGATTGAAGATGATACACACAGTGGAAGGCCTTTATCTTCAAGAATTGATTTAAATGTAGATAGATTCTGGGATCTTGTGCATTCAGATCGTTGATTGACACTACCGAATGCTTGGGAAAGAGTTAAATTTGACACAAACCACCGTTCATCAGATTATCTAATTCATTGGGCAAAAATGGTTAAAAATGATGATAATTTGTTTAAAACATTTCGGGGCTCTTCAGTCTCCTTATTCGCTTGATTTTTTGTGACTTTATCATCTTCCTGAGATTAATAATCACCTAAAGTAACTCATTTTGGGACACTTAAAAACATTTAAACGGCTTTAACCGATCAGCTCAAGATGACTCTAGTATCAGAGTTCCAGAACTACCATAAGGATTGGAAGAACCGTCTCCAGCACTGTGTGGCTTTCCAAGGAAGTTATTTTGAGGAGACAGTATTGAATTGTAATTCTATTCGAACATTATTTTTTTTAAGTCATATCTATACTCTGCGTTAACGATACAAAGATGATGGATACAAGTTTACTTATTCTTGTAGTAGAAATTAACAACGGTAGGATCTACTCAGGGAAACATCAAACAGAAATGTTAATTGATAAAAATTATAACAAATAATTCTAGAGGTCGTTTTTTTCACCTCTGATTAAAGTATTGGCTACATTAACCATCGCTTAATAAAAAACTATCGTATCGAATTAGTAAATAACATATAATTTCAAGGTAACCGGTCCTAAGTGTGAAACAAGCTAAATATAGTCCGGAGTTTCTGGCAAACTATTCCTGCTACCCTGAATTTATCTCTCCTGCTGGGTTTTCATCTGCTGCTATTTCCTGCTGCTATGAGTGTACGTCAGGGCGACATACGGGGCCGCTCACTAAACAATGGGCGTATTTTTCAACGTCCCATTGAATCGGGGCTAGGATTACGAGACAAACATCAGGACAATGCCGCTAGATGGCTTGGGATTCAACCAGCAAATATTTTTCAAGATGGTACATTGTATATTTAATTCAAACTAGAAACAAAAAATTATGAGTTATTGTGTACCAATAAATTATTTTTATAAGAAATTAGACAGAAATCTATTGCTACTTTATCATTTTCATCATAATCTGTAGTATTTTAGGAAAAATAAAAGAGTACTTTCTCAATTTACGTTATTTGTAAGAGACAAGCAATCAATTCAGCGAAAATACGATATAATTTTTGCATTTAGACAAAAAAATTTAAACCTTGTGTTTTATTTAAGTAAATTCCAATAACATCTTATACCGTGAGTTTATTTTAACGTTAAACATGAGATTTTTTTCATATCTATGGTTGTAAGTTGTCATTTGATTGACAGCAATATATCAAAGCGATCATTTTAAAATGAAACAAAATAGATATAATATTAAAGTTAAACAATAATACATTTTTATACTTCTTTTTTTAGTTTTTTTTTTTTTAATTATTTATTTAGTACACCTAAAGTTTCGGCAGCATAAACTGCCTTCTTAAGGGTAATGACAATTTATGCTGCCGAAACATTTACCCCAATTCTGTAAGGAAGTTACCAGCTCTTAGCAACGTTACTAACATCATGAGCCAATAAAAATAGTAGACACTAAATAAAGTATGAAAATGACAGCTTTTACAAATATTTCTATTGGTTAAAATTTTTAGTAATGTTACTAAGAGCTAGCAACTTCTTTACAGAATTGGGGTGGTTGGGTTTAGTAAATAAATAATTACAGAACTAAAATTTAAAAAGTTGTTTTATTCAATTATTATGAGATCTGAAAAATATTTAATTAATTTCATAGTTCAGTTTAGTAAAATACTCTTTATTTCCCTAATTTCAGTTAGGTTATTGATTCCATTATATCATTAATGAACTAATGATAGCATTATTTCATGCGAAATCAAATTGGAAATTAGGTATTGCATATAGTAACATTACCAGATACAAAACTAGAATATTTAGTTTTTATTTACTACTCACATATAAATTATATAGTTATTACATTTATTTAATTTACAGAGTCTCGCATATTACAATTCAAAAAACTTAAATGACAATTTTATTTATATCGTTTATCTGTTTATAACCAACAATTTTGTTGTATTAACTTAGTAACGTACAAAATTTACCAGTCCTTGGTATTGTCTTTTTTGTTTATTTTGCAAATATCATCAAAATATCAAAAATTCATATTTTTTATTCGAAAACGAAAACAACTGCATATTTAAATAATTAAACTACGTCTTCATTGTCGATATAAAGTGAGGGAAGCTCCTTTATTAACAAGGCTACAAAGTTGAACAATATGCAAACAAATTCGCTGATGTAAATTTTAATTCCGTAAAGAAGCCTTCATAAATTTTTATAGCCGTTAATTCTTTTTACGACCTGTAACTCAATTTGTTGGTTAATTTCATCACAGGTACGGCACTTATAACATATCTCCACCCCCGCTAAGATCGATGAGGGTTACTTCCACCCTCAGCCGTCTCGTCGAAAGGGGTAAAGTTTTTAATAAAAAATTCACGAAAGGGTTCAACTGAAAGCAGGTCTTAATAAAATCAAATCTTTGCTGTTTTCACTTCTAGGTCAACCTTAAATTCTCAGCATCTTCAAAAACGAAAACCTTTAGAATGTTGATAGTAGATGAATCATATTTTCAAATATTATAAAATTGAGACATTATAGTTTTATTTTTTGTGATGAGTGGTTTAATTTTTATAAATAATAAAAAAAATTATTTTTGTAATTTGTTCATATTTTACATTTTGGCTGGCCACTCATACACGGTTAAAGATAACGCCTTCCTGTTTCAAAATTTGAACTCTAGTTGAAATTTGACATAAGATACATTTTATTTTTATTTTTTCCGATTAGTGTTTTAATTTTTATAAGTCATCAAAAAAAATATTTTTGTAGTGCTCATGGTTTACATTTTGGCTTGCCACTCCTACACAGTTAAAGAAATCGCTTTTCTGTTTCTTAAATTGAACTCTACATATAATTTGGCACAAGATATATTAAAGTTTTAATTTTTCCGATGAGTGGATTAATTTTTATAAGTAATCAAAAAAATGTCATGTGTTTAACTTGTTCATGTTTTACATTTTGACTTGCCACTCATACACGGTTAAAGATAACATTTTTCTTGTTCAAAATTTGAATTCTAGATGAAATTTGGCAGAAGTTGCATTATACTTTTATTTCTACCGATGAGTAGTTTAATTTTTATAAGCAATGAAATAATATATAAGAAATAATCTTCTATATTTATGTATTGGTGACACAAGATCGTGTTAGGTGTTACCTAAATTCACCACAATTCAAAAATTACCTACTTATTTACATCGAAACTTACTCAATTTGTCCTAAAGAGATAACTTTATCAGTTCTCCTTTTCTTTCTGACGATATGAATCACAAGCGTTCGATTGATGACATGAGGATCAACCCATGAAAGCAGACTTACAATCATCAGTCGAACTACTTTTCTAGATGGAACAATGACTCAAGTACCTAGATTATTTGTTTCAAGTTCTGTAGACCTACAACTTACGAGTATAGTAGATTCTGAATCACAAAGGAACAACGTTATTTCACTAGGTTAATAGTTAGCAAAAAGATGAATGTATGTATGGAGAAATAAATAATTGTGTGAATCAGAGCAATGAATCGAATGTATAGGAATTTCCACAACAGACAATATATTGTACGAAAGAACCGGATCACTATTTCCCCCTAGTAATTTGAATTACACGCTTACAATGGATGACATAAGGATCAACTCATCAACTCATGAAAACAGAATCATGAGAGGAATTATCTTTCTAGATGGAATAAGGACTCAAGTACTTAGGTTACTTGTTTCAAGTTCTTTGTAGATTCTGAACCACAAAGGAACAGGTTATTTCACTAGGTTAATAGTTAGCAAAAAGATGAATGTGTGTATGGAGAAATAAATAATTGTGTGAATCAGAGCAATGAATCGAGTGTATAGGAATTTCCACAACAGACAAACCGGATCCCTATTTGCCCCTAGTGATTTGAATCACATGCTTACAATTGATGATATAAGGATCAATTCATCAACTCATGAAAACAGAATCATGAGAGGAATTATCTTTCTAGATGGAACAAGGACTCAAGTACTTAGGTTACTTGTTTCAAGTTCTTTGGCAGATTCTGAACCACAAAGGAACAACGTTATTTTACTAGGTTAATAGTTAGCAAAAAGATGAATGTATGTATGGAGAAATAAATAATTGTGTGAATCAGAGCAATGAATCGAATGTATAGGAATTTCCACAACAGACAAACTATTGTATGAAAGAACCGGTCTCGTATGTGAACGCTGCGCTCGTCTTTATTAAATTCTATGATTTCTTTCATCTTCAAAGTAACCCTTTGTGCAAGGACTCGCGATATAGTTGTCTACGCCAGTATGTAGCAATGTTTGTGTGCTCGGCTTATCCAGAACCGGAATCGCTTTGAAATATTTATTAGACGCCTGGAAGGTTTTGATTGTGTGGCTAATGGAAAACTCATCTGCTATTTTGGTAATTCTTCACAAAAATAACTACAATTATACCCACATAAACTTCAAAAGAGGAAAATAACTTCTGATTCTATGGCACAAGAATTTTGTTTTGTATCACTTGTAACTAACTTGGAAGTTAATGGAAAACGTTTAACTAGTAATTAGCTAGTTTTCAAGAAACCATCAACAATTACAGGCAAAGGCATTAAATCCTTAAAAAAATATTGTACATTGCGAAATTCTTGAATGATTGGTGATGTTCACTTGGACGAAACGAACGTAGTATTATTATTATTATTATCATTATTTATGAAATAGGGGTTTCAGTGATGATTGGTTTTTTCACCGCAAGGTATATTGTATTATAACTACTTAGTTTTCTTGAAATATTTTCAGACTTTTTTTGAGATACAACTTTTTAGTGAGATTGGTACTTTTTAGTTGAGTCTACTTATGTTCAGGGACTAGGGTGCCTATTCTGTAACTTTTAACACTAGTGATACGCGTTCAAAAGTGTTATAATCTGACTACCATCTAGCGGTTTTTGAGTGCAATAGGACAATATGACGTCACTCATTTTGTAAACGATTCACTAGTGCGAAGGGTAGTCTTATATTCATTTCACTAGTGTTATACTGACGTTTGGTTTGTGTGCTCGGTGGTAATGTTTCAGATTTGAGTGGTGACATTTTGTGAAAAGGTTATAATCTGGAAATTATACAAATGTACGCAATTGACAATAAACATAATTTTGCACAATTTGAAAGTTGTGCCAGGGAGTAGTGACAACTTAAAAATTATTTTACTAAAACTTTGAAATTCCTAAGATTACAACAATAACGCCAATTCTGTAAGGAAATTCCTAGCTCTTTGTAACGTGCTAACATTATTAGCCAATAAAAATAGTAGACACTAAATAAAAAAAGAAAATGACAGCTTTTACATATATTTCTATTGGTTAAATTTTTTAGTAACGTTACTAAGAGTTAGTAACTTCTTTACAGAATTCGGGTGGTTGTACATTTGACACGAGACGTCAATTAATATAACACTTCAAATCGTTGAAAAGTTATAGAATAGGCACCCAGGAGCTTTATTTACTTATGGTTTGGGTTGTAGATAGTTGGTGCCGTAGACATTTGAACGTCGGATTCCACATAAGTAGAACAAGATCCCAAAACAAATGTAAGGCACAATATTTCCAAAGACAAAACTTCAAGAACCTATTTCACTTGGTTAATAAATCAACCCCAGCTATATACTTTTCCTTGCAACATATCTCCTATACCACTAAAGCTGAATCGTCCTGTCCCCAAGGAAACCATACAGCGTGGAACAGTAAAGAAGTAGGTCCCATCACCCGAATCAATGCGAAGGTTGGGCTGCAGCTTGCGACTGCATTTGCCGTCGTCTGTTTTCATTTGCAACATTTGCTTGTGGATTGCCGGCGTTTGTTGGGACTGCGGATGTAAAGTTGTAGGTTTACTATGCGCGCAGCTGCCGCATCGATGGCTAGATCGCCGGGTCACACGAGGAGACTTGAATAGCGTAGCAGCTTATTATCTGAGAGACTTTGCTGGTAATCAACGCATATATAGCTTGGCGAGGTTAATAAGCAAGAATTACTTTCTTCTATTAGTTCTTAACGAACATTATTACAACTATTCCAATCCATATACATTCTAAAGTTGGAAAAGAAGAGGAAACTTCAAAACACAACACTTGTTATTATTCACCCTGTTATAGCATAAGTACTTTGCTGATAATCAACGCATATAAGCTTGGCTTGGTTATGTACTTAATAAGCAAGAATTACTTTCTTCTATTAGTTCTTGACGAACTAGATTACGAATGTTCCGATCCGTATACATTCTTAAATTGGAAAAGAAGAGGAATCTTCAAAACACAACACATGTGATTATTCAGCTTATTATAGCATAAGTACTTTGCTGATAATCAACCCATAGTTTGGCTCTGTTATGTTCTTAATAATCAAGAATTACTTTCTTCTATTAGTTCTTGACGAACTAGATTACAACTATTCCTATCCATATACATTGGAAAGATGCAAAAGAAAAGAAAGAAATCTGGCCTCTTGAAATAATACAGTCTCCGTAGGACTACTTAAGTATTGTAAAAGTTTCCATTGTATTGTGCCTAAGTCTGAAGCAAAACCTGGCAGCTCCCCGTTGTTTGAAATTGACGTTACTCATTTTTTGAACGCATTAGAGAAACTGTTTTACGAAAAAAATCGCTACGGAAAACTAAATGACTCTAGCAAGTTTAAATTCATACTGAAGACATATAACATAAATATAGCCTCCTCTTCAAGTCCTATGTCAAATGTGTTACCAGATCGAACGCTGCTTTGCTAGTCTTATTACTTAATTTACACACCTCGTATGAATGTGTATCACCATGTAAAATGTATCACAACTTTAGATTTTAAGCCGATTGGCAAGAATAAATAAATAAATAATTAATACTAAACTAAACACCATAAAATGGACAAACATTAAAAGTCGAAGAGATGACCAAATAAAAATTACAAAACTACAATTAGGGCATATCAAATTCATTCACAAATGTCTAATGTAAAAACAACCCAAATCTTGTAAAACCAGTAGTACGTAAATAACTAGAGGGTAGATCCCAATAAAATATCCAAAATACTCAACATATAGGACACAAAGCACATAATCTCAACAATAGGAGAAATACTGATTAATAACTTCGATTCAATATAACTTTTATTCATAGATCATTTCTAGATGAAGTAGGGTCTGAAGTACCTAAACTTACTTATTTTGTTTCTAGTTTTACTTGTATTTTTGTGTTATACCACCTGTAGCCTCTGTAATCGACAGTTTATACTGTGTTCTATGTCACTGAGATTTAGCTGTATTTTTATTTAGATAAAGATTGACGAATCTAGGATTCGAATTCCAGATATCACACGTAGAGATGCATAAGTAATATTTTTGCTTTACTGTGTACTGGTACTAACAATTTAATGTTGAGTTTTATTCATTTTTGAAATTAAGTTATTGTATAATGGAAATTTCTATTAGAGAAAATTGAATAATTACGTCCAAATTGACAAAAAGTGTCCGTACATTAAAAATGAATTTCCAGAATCGCTAATTACATTTCCTGTCGGGTAAAATCGGTGATAATCGGAGTTGGTCGACAGAGCGATTACTAGCAATGAGGGAAATATCCATGCTCTGTTTTTCCTTTTCCCTTTCATAAACATTTATGTGAGGCGGAGGGATTTGTAGCACTTGTCTCTCCGTGGGGCCCAGTGGGGCGAGGCGCTGCCCCATAAATCAGACATGGCCCTTGTTAGCTGCGGGTGCTTCAGCGGAAAAATAACAGCACAGGGGATTAAAACGGGATTACTTCACGATTGCTATTAATTGCGGCTATATTGCTGGCAACTCTATTTTCATTTATTCGTTATTTAGACAAGCAGCGGTGTATCACTTACTTAGTGTGTCGACAAATCTAGCCTTGACGTAATCAAATGATAAAACTGTGTCTGAGTGGTTCGGAAACTCTTAATAATAAGAGACATCATTAAGAAAGTAAGAATTATTATTGGGAAAGAGCGGATTAAAATGTGATTACTTCGCGATTGCTATTAATTCCGGCTATATTGCTGGCAACTCTATTTTCATTTATTCGTTATTTAGACAAGCAGCGGTGTATCACTTACTTAGTGTGTCGACAAATCTAGCCTTGACGTAATCAAATGATAAAACTATGTCTGAGTGGTTCGGAAACTCTTAATAATAAGAGACATCATTAAGAAAGTAAGAATTATTATTGGGAAAGAGCGGATTAAAATGTGATTACTTCGCGATTGCTATTAATTCCGGCTATATTGCTGGCAACTCTATTTTCATTTATTTGTTATTTGGACAAGCACCGGTGGATCATAAAAAAAAGAACTGTGTCTGAGTAATTCGTTAATGCTTAACAACAAAAGCTATCATTGATTAAGCAAGAATTATAATTGGGAAAATATATTGGATAAATTATGGTGTGATTACTTTGCGATTGCTATTAATTGCGGCTATATTGCTGGCAACTCTATTTTCATTTATTCGTTATTTGGACAGCGGTGGGTCACTTACTTACTAAATAAAAAAATGCAACTGCGTCTGAGTGGCTCACTTAACAACAAAAGGTATCATTGATTAAGCAAGAATTGTTATTGGGAAAAAAATATTGGATAAATTATGGTGGGATTGCTTTGCGATTGCTATTAATTGCGGGTATATTGCTGGCAACTCTATTTATTCGTTATTTGGACAGGCAGCGGTGGATCACTTACTTAGTGTGTTTCGACAAATCTAGTCTTGACTTAATCAAAAAATAGAACTGTGTCTGAGTGGTTCCGAAATGCTTAACTACAAAAGGTATCATTGATAAGCAAGAATTATTATTGGATAAATTATGGTGGAAGTACTTTGCGATTGCTATTAATTGCGGCTTTATTGCTGGCAACTCTATTTTTATTTATTCGTTATTTGGAAAAGCAGCGATGGATCACTTACTTAGCTTCGACAAATCTAGCCTTGACTTAATAAAAAAATACAATTGTGTATGAGTGGTTCGAAAACGCTTACCAAAGAGATCTTTGAGAAATATGGTAAATTATGGTACCACATGACGAAATTTCTAGTCGCAGAAATATATTTTTGGTCTCCTGAACTGTAAATATAACAATCACACATCGGTAACTCGATATTTTTAATGAAACGGTACCTACCTCCTCTTCTAAAGGTATAATTACCCAAAAGTTGTCTCGTGGAAGATTTAACTTACTCTAGGTTGTGTTTATTTAAATAAGGAACCCTTCATTGTCGTAATACAGAGTAGCTGTTAAAAATGAGGGAATTGGGGCTGGTATCTGATTATATATAAGAATGATACTTATCCAAAAGACAGACAAAATATCAGGTCATGCATTTATTGCAAACGTAAATTGTTTAATTCGTAAGTAATTGATTTTCCAAATAGTGCTGTGGAATATTATATTCTCTGGTATTCACCTTATGAAATTGAGGGAAACCACAGTCAAAACCTCAGGTAGAGAGACAATTTTATCAATTTAACAATTCTATATAAATTGCATTCAATTCAGTAGGGTTGTCCCAATAATTTGTTATAATAATTTATGGTCAAATTGAGTGACTGTGACCAAACCGATATTGGATGTCATTAACAGTTGTAAGGGTGTGTGTGTGTGTTGGTTTACATTATAAAATATTTTTTTAATATTCTAACTAAACAGAAAAATGTATAAATTATAATAATTTTATACATCGTTTAAGCTGAAGAATTTCTATAAAACACATGAGTTATTCATATGTTCACACCATGATGTAATTAATTTTAAAAGATAAAATAAGTAAATTTGAAGTAATTTTGTTGTCAAATTAAAAAATGTGGAAGAAATATATACGAAATATATGAATCAAGGTAATATCGGTTCCGGTTTTAGTAACATCAAAAATTACTGTTTTTTTTTGGCCATACAAATATCATAAAGTAGTTTTTAGATAAAAAAGGAATTAAATATATTGTGAACTGCAGTAACAACATAATTTTAAAACTACAAATTGAACTGAAAAACTTATACAGAATATATTACTGTAGCGGGAGGTAATGTGTTGGACACATGCAACGTTGCCAAGTATTTGTAGGGTACATTCAAGTGTTGATGGTTGCATAGTATACCATGTGTGTATATATCATATTGTGAATTATTTACATAAAATAAATTAAATTTATTCAGCATACCCCTCTGTATCTTCGTTTTTCACGTTCTTGTTCGAAATACCTTATTACAGAATTCACCATATTCTGTGCACAACTTCCTAAATTTTTCGCTCGATTTTTTGACATTTTTCAAAAATAATATTCTTTTTTGACATTTCGAGAATGGCAACGTTGTACAGGATTACCAACCATTTGTTAGTAAAAGACACTAAGTTCCGTGTATTTTACTGGGTATATGCTAGGGATAGTAACATTGCTGTTTTGGCTACAATTTTATTACTAGGTATGACGTACGATCACATTTTCGTGAAAAAGACTATACAGTGGTAGGAAGTAATGTGTTGGACACATTAGATTTTTTATTTGACCATTTACTTCCCTTCATAAAAACTAACCTTATGGTTCACTTTCCACATCAACTCTAATACACGCGTATTGTTATTAAACCTAGGCAAAGAACATTTGACTTATGTGACAAATGTGTCAATTACTCCTGCTCTTCTACCCCTCTCCCTCATTACCATTTGTTTGCGCAGCACCCCGTATACACACGTAGTACAATACTCCCGTATCTTTGTTGCAGATAAACCGTCGTCATGGCAGTACGAGTATTTATTGGATAAACAACGCTGCTAACGGTGAGTGCTTTTGTTTTCATCATTTCAGGCGAGTTCGCTTGTTAAGATACTAGGTTATGGGGACTGCCTTTGTAATTACCTACTGCAATTATAGGGGTCGTAAGGAGATTATAACTTGCATATAATCACATGCATCGAATAAACTACAATTTAATTGCAATAACACATTATAATAATATTACAAGAAATTTATTCCGTATTCATTATACTTATTTTTTTTATATCTTCTACAAATTTTATAAATCAAAACTAGTTTATAAACGTGTCAATTTTTTATATTTTTTTTTAGACATATTACAACAATATATATATATATATATATATATATATATATATATATATATATATATATATATATATATACAAAGGTGTGCATTTTACGAGGTCGGTTAAATTGAGACAAAAACTGAATTTGGTCAATTTACTTTTTCACTTATAACTTTCTTGTTTGAAATCATACAAGTTTATAATAATTTGCATATTCTACAGACACTTCTTGTCAGCGGTCGCAAAAAAATTATAGATCTATATGTACTTTTCGAGAAATTCATACTTTCAATATTCACATGAGACTCAAAGTTGTCTAATACAATTAAATCAAGTTTTTTTATTCTTTCTGATGATATAAAACACATACATATATTAACAAGAAAGCTAAAGTAAAGCTTTACAGACTCTTATGTCAAAATTTGACTTTACGGACTCATCTGTCAAACTGAATTAACCTGTATTTTAATAGAATTATATTTTGGCAGTTTATTTTAGCACTACCTAAACTTACAATATCTTTGTATAATATTATTGATGAATTTATTTATTATTTACCTTTGATAATAATTTATTTGATTTCATGCAGACGACGTCTAAGTAGGTGTAAACATAAATTAAAATTTTAAACAAATATTTGACACATTGACAGTACCTACGTTTATTAACACAGTCAACAGTCATCCCCGTCTTTATAGCTAGCTGCCGTTTTATAAAAACGTAATGCTGTTTATTTATGTTTTTAATTAATAATTAAATGATTTCGGAAAAAAATATAATGTATATCCAAAGACTAAGGTATTTCTTATTACTTACATGGTTTATTCTTCTCGGCTATCGTCTCGTAGAATAAATTCCATATTCATACGTAATAAAAAAATATACTTTAGTCCCTTGATATATGAATAACTATTATTTAAACCTATTAAAAATATTATTTAAAGTAAAGCCCTTTAATAACAAAAAATATGTTTCGTTAAAAGATTTTTGTATCTGCGTCCCATTTTTCGATTTACCTCCTATGAAGTAACATATTGTTGGTAGTTGTTCCAACTGCTAAATTTATTAGCTGTCAAATTTATGTCGCGCACTATTGTAGTTAATAATAGTGATATATTTATAACCTATACAACAGCAAGTTTGTTTTCACAAAGAGAATTCTTAAAGAAAAGAATGATAAATAATTTATTGATCATAGAAATTTTAAATTATTTTTCAGAATTTACAATCAGTTTTATTCTGCTAATACTTATAAATAATAAATAATAAATTTAATGTATTACATATTTTATTTTGAAATATCTTTTTAACTGTATTGTGACCAGCAATACACGATTGTATTTAGAAGTATGTGGCAACATATATTACTATCGGAAAAATAATTATAGTCAATCGGAAATAAACATCAATAACTTTTACAGTAGGCGTTCGATTTTTAAAATTCATACATCACAATAAAACCTGAACATTCTTCTTTAATATATGTAAGAACAAAACTATGTTACAGAATGTAATTTTTAGTAATTCAAAATGATCAACATTTTATACAACTTTTTTCTTACATGCTTATTAAACTTAATATTCTATTTTCTTCACAATATCTTTCTAGTTTATCACACTTTGTTCCAGTAGATCTTATTTCACTGCGTTTAGCCATTTTTTCTTCGGTCTTCCTCACCTTTTCCCTTCTTCTTCACCTCCTAATAATGCTCGCTTGGTAGCTCTATTCTCCGACATCCGTTCAACATGTCCTAGCTATCTTACTCTTTGTGCTCTAATCATGTGGCTTAAAAATGGAAATCCGTACATATCTTGTATTTCTCTGTCTTCTTCTTTAACCCCTCCAAAAATTCTCTTCAGTACTTTTCTTTCCCTAACGTGCTAAATACTACATACTTACTTAATCAAAACAAAAATTTATTGTATTGTTTGACTTTTATTTATTAACCACAATTTTAATTTGTTTTGATAACCATTGTTTAGTAACTTTATACGCCCTCGGGCGATAAAATCCAAATTACGACCTTTCAGGGCATATAAAGAAGTTTATGATTCTAAAATGAATTTTTATTAATTTTTAAATGACTGTACTTAATAAACCTTATATTTCGTACATATCAATAAAAGATGATCAATTTAAAGTTTACTGCAATTTTTATATGGATTATTATAGAATATATACACGTTAAAAATGAACTGAGTATAATTATTTCTCTGATAGGAATAATATTCCTTGATGATAATTTATGATTGAGGAAAGGAAATGTATAATTTGCTGAGTGTAGCATTTGAAAGATTTAAATAAGAAGTGGAATCCGAAAGCGAGCCACAAAGTTAAACAAATTTGAATATTTAATTGTGCCCCAGAGTTCTTTTAATCAAATTGAAAACTTCAAATATGTTATCAAATCATCCACTTCATTTTTAAACCCAATTAGAGCAAACAAACGAAAAATTCCCTACAAAGCCGCTTGGCGGGGTAATTTAATTTTAAAAACTTGGAAATTCGGAGCAATGTGAACGAAATGCAAACGATTATTCGGGCTATAAACACGTTCTTGGAGGGAGATCAGCAGTGGGCACACGTATATCCCCCCCCCCCTCAGACGGCCCTGGATAATTGCAGGAGATTAAAAGAACAGCACAGCAAATGTTATTTACCTAAAACTATTCTCTGGAATGCTAAGTAAATGTTTATTAAAATGCGCACAAAAATTCTATTATGCTTATTTTGCCAACTCTGAATTCCTGAATTACTATGATTGTCCTACACATGGGCGTCGACTTTTTAAAATTCACTTGGGGCAAATTTTTTATAAATAACAAAATCAAATTATGCAATTACCAAAAAAAAATACTAGAATAAATACTAGAGTACAATGCAGAGCAGACGAATCTGCTTAAGAATATGCTCTGGTTTTAGTAGGTCACGAATTAGAGCAAACTTTTCAAAAATCTCTAATTCCTGACCCACTGAAACCGGATCACATTCTGGAGCAGATTTGAATTAAAGCTACTTCAGAATGTGGTCTGGTTTCAAAATACCAAGAATTAGAGCAAACACTTCTGAGTGCTCTAATTCCTGACCCACTAAAACCAGGACTGTCAAATTTGCTCCAAAATGTGTCCTGTTTTAGAGCAAACACTTTTGAGTGTTTCAATTTCAGACCTACTGAAACCAGATCATAATTCACAGCAATCAAATCAGCTCCAGAATGTACTTTGATTTCAGTAGGCCAAGAATTAGAGCAAACACTTCTGAGTGCACTAATTTCTTGAACTACTGAAATCAGAGCACAATTCACAGCAGTTGAAGCTCCTCTGGAATGTGCTCTGGTTTCAGTAGGCCAAAAATTAGAGCAAACACTTTAGAATGCTCTAATTCTTGATTCTTTAAAACTAGGGCACAATACGGAGCAACCAAATATGCTCCAGAATGTGCTCTGGTTTCATCAGGCCAAGAATTAGAGCAAATACTTCTTAGTACTCTAATTTGTGACCTACTGAATTCAGAGCACAACAGAGCATTTTAAAAGGACACTTTAATACATTGCTGTCAAATTTGTAACCGTGGATACGACAAATCCCATGTTTCACATTAAAATAATCGCATGCTGTTGACATTATCCATGGATTGAGTGGTAAACTATTCGTTATTTTGTTCTTTACAAGAACATGCTTTATAAAAATGTATGATACATTTAAACATTGAATATTTATACCAAAATAAATAATTCGTAAAGAACCAATAGAAAATATGAATTTTAAAAGTGCATTTGAGTAACAAGACTTTGAATATTTAGCAGCTAGAGTTCGATGAATAATATAAAATGCATCAGTCGTAAATAACCCAACAGAATGCCACCATTCCGCATCGAAGTTAATTGATTTCCGTAATGTTATATATGATTTAGAATGTAGTACATTCGGGGCATACTTCCAGTAATTAAAATCAAACCTGGGTGGTTTGTGGTGACAAATGTGGTTGCTTGTTCAAGTGCTTCAATAGTTATTTATGTAACAAGGACAAAAAAGAAACTAATAGAGAAATAAATTGACAGTTCGCAGTTTGACAGGTGAGAACGACATAAAACAAAATTAAATTATTTCAGAATAACAAGTTTAGTTACGTTAACATTAATATATAAAGTTATTTAAAATTAACATTAAAACATATTTTTTCTACGACCATTAAGATATTTGCTTTTAGTTATGTTAGTTATTGCTAAGGATACGTAGTACATTGTAAACAAATTTTATTTCCCACGGTACCCATAGACAACGTTAAGGTATAAATTCATATTTCATAGTTCTGTCAAAAATCGTATTATTTAATTTTCGTTTTGTAGCTAGTTGGTAGGAAGTAGTGATCGTGGTCATAGAAAAAGTGTAGTGTACAACTCGCTTGAAAAGTGCATTTCATACTCTTCATACTCTCATATTCGTATGAAATAAGTACCATTCCATGCCACCATTATTAACCTTTATTTGAAATGAGAAATAGTTTTTCACTACTGTTTACTTGGTATATTGGTTATTGAATGACAAATACACTATGGTACAATTTACAGAAGGTAACAGTTTTACTGCCTTCACAGTAAAAACTATTTTACCTTGCTAATATTGTAAAATATTATATAAAAAAGTTTCTTCACAAACATGTTTATAGTTTATTATATTTCATAGGGCAGATCAATGACATAGTACATAAACAAAATAAAAGTTAAAATTATTAATTATTAATTCTAATAACACAATCTACTATTTCACTACAATATTTATATTAATAAAGTCAATTATTATGACAACGTCCACTGAATAATTGTAGCTAGAGCAACTGAATTTGTAGATTAATATTTAAATCAATTAGTGGACCCATACTTTAATAACGAAATGCAAAAATCCAGTAATTTAAAATGCCCTACGGGCAGAACTAAAATGTTAATCGAAATATGGCTGCATTTAAATTCATTTAGCCATGTTTACAATAACAAATATTGTATTGCTATCATTTCCAACTAAAAAATAAATTGTTTAATGGAAAACAGAGTTTTGTGTATGGAAAATAAATTTAAAATTAAATTAATTTTAATATATTTTGTTATCTTCTTATTTATCCTAATAGAAAATAATGTTTTATGAATTTTTGTTACTAAACACAAGTGTTTTTTAGTTATTGTTACGTATTTGTATACGAATAGGATAGAAGATTAACTATAAAATGAAGTATTCCAAAAAAGATGTGACTTGAATATTTAAATTTATTTCTTGCTGATATAGTAGAATTATTCTATTTTAATAGGAAAAATTATTAAGAGTATTTTTATGTACTAAATATTTTTTTCTCTGACCACTAGGGAAAGTAAAACTTTTCTCACACTATATAAAGCTTGAAAGTTGCATATTTCCCACAATTGTTGGTTAAAGAGTGAGAACTTATTTCTCACACTCTCACAGTATTTGCCAACACTGCGCATGCGTGAAGGTACTCTTTGTGAGGTTACCTGTATTATATTGTTTTTTATGTCAAATAGTTTCCGTGTATTTTGTTCTGCAACGTTTAGCAGTGTGGTCGAAAAAAAAGTATAGTATGCCACTCGTGCAGAATCACTTATTTCCCACTGTGTGTGATTCCAGCACTCGACTTTGTCTCGTGCCTACAGTTTCATACCTCGTGAAAAAAAAAGCTACTTTCTGCACTTGTTGCACAATATAATTTTACAGTACATACTGCTGGTAATACATACCTTATCTTATAAGTAAAGTCGGTATATTATTTCTATATATTTTTGCTAAATACCTATTCAATTTACAATGTTAGCATGTAAAATATTCTCATATCGTTAGAACTTCATTTGCTACCCTAAAATGTATTTATTTCACACATATTTTGATTTTTTTTATTTTTTTTATCAAAATTTTTCTCCGTACAACTCATGTGCCAGTACTGAAATAAAATTTAATTTTTTCAATTAGAATTTAATGTATCTTTTTGTTCCTACGCAATTCCCAATTAATATTGAATCTTAAAACATATAATTTTTAAGTTTTCAATGTAAAATTATGTTCCCATAGTCGAAATTATTCAAAAATATCAACTTTTCGATCAAAATTTTTTGTTTTTGAAATTAGCTAATATTATTAGATTTCGACCCGCTGATTCTAAATTTTCTAGCCGAATTTGATTATCTCGTTTAGTTCCTGAGATATTTGCTTTCAAAGTTGCATCTCAAAAAAGTGTGTTTTTTAAGCATAACTCAAAAATGGGTAGAGATACATTCTCAACGATTATACCAGTCGATTCTACGGCAAAAGTTACATAAAGAAATGTTTTGTCCGCATATTCGTCCTTTGGAACGATTTGGTGAAAAATGAGAAAAACGAAAAAACCGGAATTTCAGTTTTTCACTCTGAAACTTTTTGTCTCCAAAATTTTTCATTTTCTGGACTTAAGTAAAGCTCAATGCGCTGATTCCAAATTTTCAAACCGAATTCAATTATCTCTTACCGTTCTCGAGATATTTGCGTTCAAAGTTACTCCTGAAAAAACGGGTTTTTCAGGAATAACTCTGAAATGAGTCAAGATACAACTTTGGCGGTATCACCAATCGATTCTACGCGCAAAATTACATAAGTGTACCAATTTTTAGATTTTTATTCCAACTGATACAATTTTTAGAAAGGAAAAACTAAAAATGGCCAAAATCGAAAAAAATGCCTGATGAACCCCTTGCGATTTTTTTCGATTTTAGACGATTTTCGTTTTTTCGATCTAAAAATTGTATCCGTTGGAATAAAAATCTGAAAATTGGTACACTTATGTAAATTTGCTCGTAGAATCGATTGGTGAGATCGTCGAGGTCGTATCTTGACCCATTACAGGACTATTCCTGAAAAACCTCTTTTTTCAGGCGTAACTTTGAACGAAAATATCTAGAGAACGGTAATAGATAATTGAATTCGGTTTGAAAATTTGGAATCAGTACATTGAGCTTTACTTAAGTCCAGAAAATGAGAAATTTTGGTGACAAAAAGTTTCCGAGCGAAAAACTGAAATTCCGGTTTTTTCGTTTTTCTCATTTTTCACCAAATCGTTCCAAAGAACGTATATGCGGACAAAACATTTCTTTATGTAACTTTTGCCATAGAATCAACTGGTATAATCGTTAAGATTGTATCTCTACCCATTTTTGAGATATGCTCAAAAAACACACATTTTTGAGGTGCAACTTTGAAAGCAAATATCTCAGGAACTAAAAGAGATAATCAAATTCGGCTGGAAAATTTGGAATCAGCACATTGAAATCTAATAACATCAGCTAATTCCAAAAACAAAAAATTTTGATCGAAAATGTAGTATTTTTGGAAAATTTCGACTATGGAAACAAAATTTTAGATGGAAAGCTTAAAAATTTTATGTTTTAAGTTTAGATATTTACTGGGAATTGCGTAGGAACGAAAATATATATTAAATTCTAATTGAAAAACTATTTTTTTTTTCAGTACTGCCATATTAGTTATACAGAAAAAATATTTTATAAAAAAAATATAAAATTTCAAAATTTATACAAAATAAATATATTTTAAGATAAAAAAAATATGTACTGGTGACATAAGATCATTTTACATACTAGCATTGTCAACTGAATAAGTATTGAGCAAAAATATAATTTAAAAAATATATGGAAATAATATACTGACTTTATTTATAAGATAAGGTTTGTATTACCAGCGGTATATACTATAAAATTATATTGTGCAACAAGTGCAGAAAGTCGCTTATTTCTCACGATGTGTGAAAGTTTCTGCACAAGACAAAGTCGAGTGCTGAAATCATACAATGTGGCACATTATATTTTTTCTACGACCACACTGCTAAAAGTCATGGAACAAAAATACATATACGAAAACTATTTGACATAAACAACAATATGGTGCAGGTAACCTCACAAAGAGTACCTACACGCATGCGCAGTGTGGGCAAATTCGTTTTGAAGATTTGGATTCAGTGCATCAAGAATTATAAATATAAATCAAAATATAATTAGGAAAAATAAAAAAAAAATCATAAAAAGTGAGTTTTTATTGAATAATTTTCAGTTTTACTGAAAAATGAAATACCGTAGGATATCAGTAATGATAGATATTAATTTCTCTGTAGTTAATACATAAATACATAAATATTTAAAGCAATATTCAAACATATATAGTTTGTAAAACATATTTTATTTTGTTGCACTTGAACAGTTGTACAGCATTCTACCTTCGACAGAAAAGCGATTAGTTTACTTTTTCTTGTGCAATTATTTAATATAATTCAATATTATAATAAATAAACTTAACAATTTATCGTTACATGTTGTAAAATATTTAAAAACTAAATCAGATTCGAAATAAATTTACGGCACCTCCACCATTTTCCGTGCTTCAAAAAAGCGGTTAAATATTTTGTTTGAAATGAAAACCAAATCACGTAGATTTAAAATGCACCCTCTACTTGTACGCCATGATGAAGTATTCTTTTGTTTTGTCATTTCTCGCGAAATTAAAAAGTCGTTACGTAGCAACGGGACGCTTGTTTCCATTGAGTTTTTATTTATTTGCCGCCGACTTCTTCGCACTGAGAGGTAAATAAATTAAACGTAACTTTCTACTACGCGTCTACTGTGATGTATAACGCCCCAAATTGGACCATTCAATCAAGAAAGAACGCCAGATTGGCTGTCTAGGCCCGAGGAAGATAGAAACACTACAAGACGTTGGAGCTCCAAACGTACAACTGAAAAAATACAACACGAAATAGTGGAAACAGTAAAGTACACTTAGACAAGCTACGATATATGCAGTTGATAATTGGATTGGTATACTGCAGCCATGACTAATATACAAATTCATATATGATACTCTTAATGCTATATTATTCAACAGAAAACATAAAAATAATTAAAATATAAAATGGTGTTTACAGATTGGATTAGTATATTGCAGTCATGAGTTATATAGTAATTTATATTGGTATGACACTCTTAGTGCAACAAAATTAAACAGAAAACATAAAAATAATTAAAATATAAAATGGTGTTTATAAAGTCAAGCAACAATAAACATAGTTAATAATAATCGGATGGGTGTCTTATTATTATATTATAAACAGGGTTGGCAAAAATTATGATTTATTTAGAAAAATAAAAAATCATTAATTTTTTTAATCAAATAAGTCATTAATTTTTTCATCTTTTTAAATTTTAAAAATATCTAAATGTTACAGCACCTTTTTAATTATTGGGAAAGCAATGTTAATATTTTATTTCATAAACAGAAACGAAATCTGTAATGAAACTAAAAATATTCATCAGAATATAACTAGGAAGATTAACATTTTTTTTTACTTTTTGTTGCATATTTGAATACTTATTTTTCTTATTTTATGGCAATCAAAGTAATAAAATATCATTTAATTTTATGATATTATTAAATACAGATTTTTTATTATGTTCTGTAATAAATAATTACATTTTTATTATAATTAGTATTTTTTTATATCTTTGATAAAAATCGATGATTTTTATAAAAAAAAATCAGTTGATTTAAATTACTCCAACACTGATTATAAATATATTTCCAGTACCCTTAAGCATTTTAGATCATTTGGGGAGTGTACCACAAATCAACAAAATACATTTAAAAAAATAAAATACATACATAATATTGTAGTCAAGCAATAATTTATACTGTTAATAATTGGATGGGTATACCACAGCGATCGCTTAATATTATTACAAATATATTTCTGGTACTCTTCGGAACTTTATCTGACTATATGATTAAAAAAAAATTAAATAAATAATAGCATATTGTGCTACAAGGGCAGAAAGTTGCTTATTTCCTATGAGGTGATAAAGTTTCGGCATGAGAAGTGGCACACTATACTTTTTCCACGACCACACTACTAAACGTTACAAAAAAAATACATATACGAAACTTTAAAAATAATTTTTATTTAGAAAAATTAACAACGATGACAAATAAAATATTGATTAAAATGTAAAATAAATCTGGCTAAATTATTACTAATTGTTGGGTGTGCTACTCTGATTTATTTAGGTACTCTAAATGGCATAGAGAGTACAGCTTGCGAAGAGAATAGATATCGGTAATGATATACGTATATCGTGGGTACTTTAGCTGGCGTGGAGAGTGTATCACAAGATTCATAAAAAGGACTCAATGTATTTAGTTTCATGAAAATTGGAAAATAAAAAGAAAAGCAGTAAAAAGAATTATAAATTCGGGTGAAAGATTGAAGTTAGGTTATTTTTAACGTTATCCAAGTTTTCCCTAAGGCGAAAACAAATTTCTGTTCGATTACGTCGCTTTATAGAGTAAAAACAACCGAGGATGGATGAGAAGATCTCGCAACAATAACATCGAATTTCCCTTTTTCATCAAACGGCGTCCTGTCAAATATGTAAACTCTCAAATCATCTTATACACACACGCCGCTGTTGACATCCGGTTCCGCCCGCAGCGACACTCCCAAACAACGGCGGGAACTCCAACTAAACCACCGACATCACAAACTCTCCTTTTTAATCTCTGCTTTATTATTTGCTTTAAATATTTAAACTGCTTCCCTAATTATAAACTGAATATACAGCACAAAATAAATCCTGCTGACAAGAGGCGGAAAGAAATAAATGGATCACTTGGATATATCGATCTGGTAAAAAATGGAAGAAGTTCTCAACTAATTAAGAAATTGAACTAGGAATGTGTCGACGGAGGAAAAACCCGACTATAAATCAGTCAGCTAAAAAGTAGCTTTATCCTTGTATAGTGGGCTCTGGTCTTCACATGGATTGATTGGGTCTGCCATATACATAGTCTTTTACACGGATTTATCTCTATGGGGTCAATCTTTGTACATGGTTTCAATCTTAAAATTTAGTATGGGCCTTTATATGGATTGACTCAAAAATCTTTTATTCAAATTTACATTAGTAATAATCAGTCTATTATATTCCAAATAACATAATATGTTTGACACCCTGTAGCAAAAAAGTGCCCCTTATATTTTGTTCAAACTTCATAAACACATGTAAAAACATTTGTAGAATCAAATACCACCCATTAAAATATGTGAACACCTTTTAGTTTTCACGGTGACACAAGCATTTTGTTTTTACATATTTTTTGTCCTTGTCGTTTCATAGCAAAATTGTGTCCCTTGTGAATAAAACTAAAAAATTCTCACTAATGTAAAAAAGTATGTAAATTCGATTTCCGTCCAGTAGAAAAATGTCCGCCTTTTAGTTTTGTAGTTAGAGGCCAAAAACTTCATTAGCACCCCATGGTTTATTTCGTATTATATTCAGCTCATTTTCAAACTTTCTTTTCTTAAAACTATGACAGTCGTCGTAAAAATATGAAATTTAATACACTCATGTCAAAATATCCAAAATTCTAATCTGGATACGAAATAGTTTTACGACCCTTATATTTTTAATTATCAACCCTTAAAAATAAAGTCGTGTTAAAATATTTTTTACTGTTTTTGTGTCACTAATCAAGAAACTAAACTTTTGCGAGAGCGAGTTTATCTTGACAAGCCGAGCTAAAAGCGAGGCCTGCAAATATTGCGACTTTGTCGCTTTATATCAAAAATGGGTTTACGGATTTACCTAAAAAATTCTAAGTTATGTAAAAATAGGTCTATGTATTCCTACTAAGCAAATGAATTCCTCGTAAAAAAGTGTCTATAGAATGTGCAAACTAGAAACTTGTATAAATTAAAACAAGAAAGTTATAAGGCAAAAAGTAAATATGCCAAAATCAGTTTTATTTTTTAACCAAGTGAGCTAGGCATTTTTTTCGGGAAACCAAAAACATGATCTTTGCCACAATTTAACCGACTTCGTATCTTTTACGGTTCTTGAGATCCCTATGGTTAGCTTTTAAAACGGACACCATGTATAAAAAATGCGCCCTTCTTGATTTTAGCTAAAACAAATATAACTTATGTATAGAAGTGTCCACTTTCTAACTGTAGAGGTGTATCTTTAAATCCGGAATGAGAATTTCACTTTATAGTTTGATAAAATAAATATAAGAAATTTATATAATATCATCATTAGCTCTACAACTTTAGAAGACTTTTGACGTTAGTAAAATTGAGAAGAGTGGAAACATCTTTCTTAAATACAATACAAATTTTTATTACTTTCACAAGCCTGTGCTGATGGTATTATTTACTGATTAGAATGAGTGATTGGCGAAGAAATGAAATCAGTTTGCTGCTTGATGAGCAGTTGATTCTTTTAATGAAATGGAAAGAGAGCGTTAAGATGTTGAGCAGGTTTAATCCTTGTAATCCCGTTCCATCAGTCAGCTGTTGTGACGTTTGTAATTCCAGCATTTTATATAAATCCATCTCCACGCAACAAGCGGCGGGCGCTTAACATTCCAATTCCGCAACAAAACTCAAGACAAAACTATCAGTCAACAGCAAAACGCTATTTCCTTTTCAAACACGCCGCCTCGGGACGCACACATCCATTCTGCAGAAAGCGGGAATTTATTCCGAGCCGCAAACCGCAGATTCAGTGGCTGTGTGCATGAGGTATAGCAACCAAAGCAAAACATAACTAATTATCTTTTAGTATCTATAGTTATTAGCACTAGGCTAACGAGTAATATATATGATTTAAGTGAAGAATTGGAAGATGTGGAAAGACACCCTAAGAAAATCCCCTTGCGTACCTGAGATACAGCGACTAAGTAGGACTGTTCCAACGTAAAACAACAAATTATCTTCTATTCTCTACACTTATTAGCACTAGTCTAACGACTAACATATATTCTTTAACTGGAAAACTGAAAGATGTGGAAGACACCCAAAGAAAGTCAGAAATCGACGGAGTAGGACTATACCAGCGCAAAACATAACAAATTATCTTTTATTCTCTACACTTATTAGCATAGCACTACACTAACGACTAACATACATTCTTTAACTGAAAAGAAACAAGAAAGCATTGAAAATCAAGGTTGAGAAGACTGTTATTATTAATCTAGAACCAAAAATGTGTCCCGAAGTGTGATCAATAATGGTCTTCTCAACCGTGATATATATTCTTTTTTCACTACTTTAATCACAATCCTTTCGATAACAACAAAGATTTTGCCATGAATATTTTCTTGTTTTTTAATATTCACAAAAAAAAGTTGACTACATTTAATTTTATGTCTAATGACCTCACCTTTGATTCTTGATTTATTTTAGTTATGTAAATTTGACAGCAAATGACAGCAAATTTAAATTGTAAATCTATAGTTTACACTTTTCTTTAGTTTAATGAATCACATAATATTTGAACTTAGAGGTTTTTAATTTCTTTAAAAATTGACAATTTACATTATTGACTATCATTATTGACTTAGCGCCAAGTTGTACATAATGGTCTTCTCAACCGTGGTATATATGTACGTATATATTACCATAATAAGTTATTATTGACCTACGTGACTATGGTTACCAAGTAAGCGGTAGTAAAAAACAATTGCTCATGTAAAATAAAGGTTAATTATAGTGGATGTCAAGGCCAGTAGTGAAAAAAAAAAGTATTTTACTATATCTACATTGAATCAGAATGACAATTTATTATTACATGAAATAAAAGTTTTTGCAATCATCTTTAAGATTGGCCATAAAATCTTGTTTCACCTTTTCTACAACTGTCAAAATAAGTTGACAATTAATAATGTATTATATACCAAGGTTGGGAAGACTATCATTATTGACCTAGCGTCAAGATAGTGCCCCAAAGTGCTAAGCAACCGAGAAAAATAAGTAATGTAGAACCTAATATGTAAATGTACTTTTTGAGGATGATATATATGTTTAGTGTGCATAGGTTTTTTTTTCTAAAAAAAAATGAAAACTATGCAAAATTGGTACCTTGAAACAAAATATGTAATTGAATTTGTAACATAAGTTTCACTGACGGCGGAGGCCTAGGGAATGCTCAGTTTAGCTGATTTTGTAATAGTATATCAGGATACTGGTGTATAAAGTAGTCTTTAAAGCACGCTGTAACATAAGATTTTCATTAGACTATGAATTCATTAATACAAAAATTGGTGGCAGTAAATCTCATGACATTGACAACCTATATTCCCTGTGTTGCATTTTATATGGAACGATACGGTGCCGCATAACAAGTGGTATCCATAGTAATGACTAATAACATATTCGAATATGTTGCATCTTAACTGAAACTCACGGTTTATTGTGTTATATTTAGCATTTGTTCATATGTAGAGAATGAGAATGAGAAGGATTAAAAGGTTACAAATTTGGAATCAATAAATATAAAAAATATTGGTACTATATTTATTCAAAGAGGTACTGTAATATTTATAGGAATTCAAATAAAAATTCGGAGTGAATTTCAAAATTAAATGGCCTATAAAAATTACAATCAATTGCCGAATATTTCACGATCCATTAAAATGACATACGTTTCACCATATAAACTTTTATTGAAAATATTCACAGATATTAATATTTATAAGGCCATGTGACATTTTTCTATTTTTCATTTAACGGTTTAATTGAAAATGTATAATAATTTCATGAGAGGTAAAATATTTGAAACTATTTCCATTGGAATTTTTTAATATAACAATTATCAGCTATAAATTTATCAACGCTTGTCGCATTGAAATATTTTAATGAAAATTTTATTGAAAAAACGTAATTAACATTGCAGGTAAAGATTTCTGTAGTAGTAACATTGAAAAGTTTTTCCTGTAAATAAGTTGTTTTTGCAACCAAGAAATAAATATTAATTCACATAATTATATTTAATAAGAAGCATTTTAATGTAAAAGAAAATTAATTTATTATGTTTGTATGTAGTGCAAAAATGAAGAAAATAACAAATTAATTATATTGGTAACAAGATGACAGCAACTGCCACCCATTTTTGTATTGATGAATACTCATGGCACCTAAACAAAGTAATGATAGTAATACCTTTTAAGACTGCTGAAGAAATATTTCGTAATATTACGGTGCATTGCATCCTACAAAGTCCAATGCGAATTTAAAACATTTTTTGTTTATTTCTGTACTAGTCGTAATTTTTTAAATTAATTATAATTAAGTTTGTCTTACTACTCTAATATAATTTTCATAAATCAAAAATTCCCTAAGTGTGCAACTGCCACCAATTTTTGTATTGTACTCATGGTACCTAAACAAAATAATGATAGTAATACCTTTTAAGACTGTTGAAGAAACATTTGGTAGTACAAAGTTGCACTGCATCCTACAAAGTCGAATGCGAAGTCCGTGTTTTTGCTAACATTAGCCCCTAATGTAATATTGAATTCGACAGCGTGTGTTAATAAGCGAAGTTCGGTGTTCTTGTTTATTGTTTTACAGGATACACAGGATTCCTGCTTATTATCCCGTGGGAAGGGTGCAGGTACAGGATAACAATTATGGTTACATTCAATTCTAGGACGTGTTAATTAACTGATATGTAAACTTCCTGGAATTGTTTTTGTTGTTCGGTAACAACAAACAACTTCTCACTTCTCAATTTCTCTAGACTTGTATGCACTGCAATCCTGACAGGAACTGGACAGTGTAGCACAGTATTAAGTTACCTCTATTAACAAAAGAAAAATATGATGAAATGTGTGGACCACCTCTAGTTTGGGCGCTAATTTTATATATTTATTCATATTTTGTGGTTCATTACAAAATAGGTACTCTAATATTGAGCATATGAGCAATTATGAAAAAATGTTTTCAGACGACCACATATGAAAGTAGCCATATTTACACTGTAATTAACACCAGAAAATGTAACATAGCACACGGCGTGTGTTATAATAACGCACTAGTGTGTTATATAACCGGATATGACGATTAGTGGTCAATAGATGGAACTTTGATAATGAAATGTAACAAAATTATTGAAAATTTGCTTAAAACTACGATTTTAAAATTGGTAGTGAATTAATAACAAAAATAAAGAGTCAAAATGTACTGATAGTTTTATTAATTGTTCAAATAATACGTACTAGATTTCCAGATCAGTTTTTGGTTAACTAGTGATACTTTACCTCAAACTCAAACGTCAATACTTTCGTGAGTTGTGTTTGACATTGACACTTTTGTATAAACCCTGTTTTTATTATAATATTTTGTGGTCGTCTGAAAAATAGTGTACATAACTCGCTTGAAAGTGCATAGCAACACTCGTGTATTAAATCACTCGGCGCTACACGCCTCGTTCTTCAATCTCTACACACGCTTGCTATTTACCACTTTCCACGCTTGTTATGTAAATAACTATTACAGAATCGAATAATGTAACGTAGAAAAATGTCCATCCTTAGTTCAGGGATTTCGATATTTATTAATTTTATCTTGTCATTCAAACTTTCTTTTCTAAAAACTGTATCAGTCGTGAAAGTAATTTGAAATTTGGTGCACTTATGTGAAAATGTCCACAGAATCGAATACTGTACCGTAGAAAAAAGTTCATCCTTAGTTTAGGGATTTTGTTATTTATTAATTTTAGCTTGTCATTCAAACTTTCTTTTCTAAAAAATGCATCAGTCGTCAAAATACGTTGAAATTTGGTGCACTTATGTAAAAATGTCCAAGGGATTTGAATATGGTCACCAAAAAATAAACACAAAATTGTTTAAACTATTATTTTACTGTTTTCAGATAAATTTGAGTTTTATACGTATTAGGTTAAAAATTTATATGCTTATAAAAATGTGTGTAATTATAATTTCGCATATTTCTTTTGTCATCTAATTTTAAGACAATGAGCTTATTGATCAATTCCTATTTGCTTTTATGCACTACATTCCAGGGAGGAACAGAGTATAAGTACCTCAGTGGATAGTAATGTATTAGGTTCACTTAATTAAGACATTTTCGTAACTACGGGGTGTTGTTTTACGACATTTACCTCAGATTTCTGATAATATAATAATAGCCATTAGCGACAAAGGTCAAATATCTTGTACTATAATTTTACTTCGATTTTGTATTTGGCTATAGGGTGGACGCATAATTTCTTGACCTAACTCTAAGCTAAAGTCGACTTTCTTGATTTATCCTCACGTCATCAACTGTAATCATGTGATTCAAATACCAAGGAAAAAAGATAGATTGATGACATCATCATATCTGATGACATCGTATGATTTTCGATATAAATAAGTGTTAAAACTGACAGTATTATTATATAAATACAATAATGGATGAAACTTACAAAAAGAACTGTATATTAAACTAACGAAAATACCAACACACAATGAAGCACAAATTGTCCACGCCAAAATCACATTTATGAATGACATGAATAACATATTCAACTTTTTACAATATTTGAAAATATCCTTTATTGTGATTACACTACTGTTTTTATAGATAGCATATGTACTCCTCTGCAACATGTACAATAATGAGATACCGAATAAAAGTCTCATCTATACAATGTGTATAAGATAAAGATGCTAGATAAAAGTTTAATAATTCTTGCAACAGAAATTGTTGACGTAAGTTCTTAGGGAAACAGAGTTTATTGATAAATCTGTAAGAATAAATCATTTGTCAAATCGAAACTAACATGATAAATTTTATGTTAAACGACTTTGTTTTACTTTTTACCTCTCGCCACTCAGTAAAATAGGTATTGGAATCATGCTAAAAATCGGATAGTGACATTTTCAATGGATAAGCAAGTTTTGAAGTCTCTGAAATACGATTTTAATATTTTTAAGATTATGTCTGTCAGTGTGTGTGGATGGATGGATGTTATTGTAACGATTACTCAAATACTAGTGAAGAAAAAAAGATGTAATTTTGGATTTAACTGACACCATAGATTAGATCTGATTATATTTTGGTGTTAATCGTGCAACCGAAAATGGTGTTTCCATGAAATATCTTAATAAATTATAAATATATGAGAATTATTTGTAAATAATAATTTAATATTTTGTCATTAGGTAAAATTTTATAGTTGAAATTTGTTGCTACCAGACCCATTTAATTATTACAAGTAATTAATTATTTGGTAAATTTATAACAATTGCGGTTAATCTGTTTACCCATGGATATAAATAGTTTGTATTTGACAATGACAATTATTATAATTGATAGTGATAATATTATAAAAATAATTATGGAATACTCCAAAAGGAATTGTACTAATACTGTAAGTACTATATTAATAATTCGTTTTCTGTGTCCGCAGTCAATGTGCTGATATAAATATTAATAAATCATATAAAGAGGATAAACGAGAGGTTATGTGCTGGCCACATCAGATTTTTATTTCTTTGCGTACCCCTTAAAAACTCTTGAAGTACCTCTAAGGAAAACACTGGTCAAAAAGAGTAAAAAGATACTTAAACTTCTCCTTCAAGTAAGCTATATTCTCAAATATCATCACATACAAAAGTGCTTAAGATATGCCAAGTCGTGTCCGTAGTGCGGTATCCTGGGGTGGTTAGTGCGCGATGATTGGCTGGATGGGAGCTGGTGCTGGCAGCCGGCTGACGATGGCGTTGAAGCCGTTGTGGGGGTCCGCCACGTAGTCCACAGTCCTGCGGGAACCGTCGGGGTCGGTCAGGGAGTAACGGCCTTGGACGATGTCGCCGTTGCGGTGTTCCACCTGGAAGGGAAAGTGATATTGTTGTACGATTGTACTGTGTGGGTTGTGGTACAATCCTGTTGGAACCAGATTAAATTCTTCAAGAGCTGATACAAAAACTCTTGGGTTTCCTTCATAAAAAAGTAAGGACCAATTTGGTATTCGAGAAATCCGTTGTCGCCCATTTCTTTTCATAAACCGAGGGGGGATTTAGTAGCTAGTACGAAATATGCGCTGTATTGCTGCGATTCAGTAGTTTTACAAAAAATTAATTTCGACGGTAAAAGTGTGCTGCTTTTTGGATCACGCCTTATTTACGATTGAGAGGAATTATAAACATAACATCCCGACTATTTGCTACTTTTGCGACTATCCTCACTATTCTAGGACATATACTCCCTTCACAATTATCAATTGAAAGTAGTAACCTGTACTAAGAAATTTTCTTTGAAAAATATTCAGGATTATTTAAAATATTTTGATAAACTAACTTACTAACTAACAAAGTAATTTAACCTACAAGAAATATAAGTTTCGGAGTCGAAGTTCATGTTCTCGTACAAGAATAGTTGTATTAGGTACTTATATTCTGAGTCGCTTATTATATTTTTCATGCCACCAATAGCAACACTAACTTTAAATAATGTTAAAGTATTTGAAAAATGTGGGATACTTAATAGTTCAGATTTTTTGTCTAGAAATTTTGGCCCATTTTTCCAAAAAAAAAATTAAGCAAAATGTAATTTTGTTTGATAAATATTATAAGTAAAAGGCATAGACTTTTTAAAAATTGTCAAAAATTTAACAGGCTATATAATTTGCAATTCTGTAAAAAAAAATAGAGGCACGTTTCTAGATGACATTAAAAATTAAAAGGAAGGAACTTTTTTGGAGTAACAGTCATTTAATAAAATCCACTAATACACAAACGTTTCGACTGTAAATCATTCTTCATCAGGGTGATAAATACTACTTTAATAATAAACATCCAGTCCAATAAACTCAATCCTGCCTTACAACTGAATATTTAATAGGTAATTTATAATTTCAAATCTTCAAACAGAATTTAAGTATCTCTTATCGTTTCCAAGATATAAGACTTCAAAGTTTAAGTTAATTTTTCAAAAATTATCCTTTATCCAAAATTGAGCTATTTAGTTTGATAAATATTATAACTAAAAGTTTAATAATTTACTGGTTTCATCAAAATTCGTTTTATTAAAGATAAAACAGTTAAGCTGCACGATCTTAAATAAATTCAAAGTATCTCCATGAAACCGCGCGGGGTATGTTCCTAACAGCAGAATGCTGTAGATGAAAATCCAATTTTTGTAGCGCACTTGAAGTTTAAAAGAATACTCATGTACTATGCTATCATGACCCCGAAGAGATAATATCTTATTGCTGGTATTACCCCAAATGGGAGCTCTTCTACTCCTAGGACTAATACACTTATTCTTTATCACTAAATAAATACGGGTATTAAGTGATAACAGAATTATGGATGCTTTATCGAACAGAACGAAGATGACAATTTTGTGACTAGCAATACATACTTAAGTTTGAACTTATGTGTCAACACACTTCACGGAATATACATAATTTTTGTTAAATATTGTGTTCAAGTTTAGATAGACAAAACATTCAAATTCCATTAAGATATTTGCTTGTTGTATATTGCCGCTTGCGAATTTTTCATGTCACAAGTACGTAATTGCTTTACATTTCCCACATTAAGGTATAAATTTATATCTCACAGTTCTGCCAAAAATCGTATTGTTTAATTTTTGTTATGTATTTAGTTGCTAAGAAGTAGTGAAATGAAGACATCTTTATTATTAAAATATAAATGAATTAGGAAATAAAATCGTAGTCTTAGAAAAGGTATAGTGTATAACTTGGTTGGAATGTCCATTTCATATAAACTGTCATACTCGTATGAAATGAGTACCATTCCTTGCTTGTTGTACAATATACTATTTTAGTATGATTTATTAAAATACTATGCGGGAATTTTTGAGAAGAAAAAAAATATTGTGCGATAAAATTAAAATCAAATAAAAGTGAATTTTTTAAATTTATTATAAAATAATCTATAGAATAAAATGGTGGAGTCGCCCGAGTGAAGTCTGTGACACAATAAGAACTGATTTAACAGTTGTAAATAAACTGAAATAAATTGTGAAAAGAATATGTCAACCGCCGGGATTTGAACCCGAGACTTATATCTTACCGGGATGTTGGTCTACCAACTGAGCTATGGCTGACTTGGTTGTTCATATTCTCTCACGGAATTACTGCTAAGAAGTCTTTTTAGGACTTTTTAGTCACGTACCTAAAGTAATTGTTTTCTGACAAGTTTTACTTCAATTTTATTAGTGCAGGTTGTCAGGTTATAGCCTCTGCAATCTACAACTTATAGTAAATTTTGAACCATTCGGACACAAAAGAATTTAGTTGATTTTGGAAATCTTAATATTTGAACCGCAGACCACACATATCATTGCCAGACATTGCTAGTGATGTTTTGCAATTTTCTCTAGTGCTACCTATTTCCATTGAAGAAATAAATAGCAACTGGTTAAAAACTAAGCACTCAGTTCCAGAACAGGAATAACTTCTTACCTGGCTCTTCGAGTCCCCAGTAACATGATCATTAACATCATAGCTATAAGCATACTGAGGGTTGGGGTCGTAGGGCTCCACTCTGGTGGTGACCACCGGGGCGGCCACGGGGGCCTGGATGGCTACTTGAGGTGGGGGGCCGTACCCTGGGGCGGGCAGGCTGGAGATGATGGGGCTTCGACTCGCTCCTAGGGTCAGCGCGCTGTTGATGTAGCCGGCTTGGGCTACCGCGAACACGCAGGAAAAGGTGATTAACTGGAAGAGAGAAAGGGGTTGTTCTATTACAAGCAGTTCATAAGAGGACTTATAATTATGAATATACGACTAGTATAAAAAAATGTGATAATGTAAAATATGCGAAAACGCAAGGAACAATGATTAACTGGAATTAACTGGAAAAGAAAAAAGGGAAAAGGGATAATAAGTTCATGATAAGAGGAATGCTTAGAATTATAAATATACTGGTGGTACAGGAATCAAAATAGAGATATGCAAAAGATTTAGGTGTGATACTTGACAGCAAGTACATTTTTGATATGCTTAGTTAAAAAAGGCAAACTCTAATTTCAAACCTACTTATCGTATTCTTTACAAATTCCTTGTTAGAATTAGAATTTGCTTCTGTATGTTGGAATCCACAATGTGTCGTATATATAAATCGTATTGAAGCAATTCAATGAAGATTTTTAAAGTTTCTATTATTCAGAACAAAAATGCTTTCATTAAAACGTAAAAGAAAGAACTGATTTAGGATTCCTACATAATAGCTATTAACATACCTAGGATAGTTATGAGTATCATAACCGCCATAGATGTCATTTGAATTTCAAGCTCAAAGAGCGAGAATTTTAAGACATCTAAGGCCTGTTATGATTCATAACATCCGTGGTTTGTTCAATTCAATGAGCCAGCATATTGTTATTAAATAAAATTAAAATCAGGACGTCGAATAAATAAACTTCAAGATCTATACTAGCAAAGTTTTAGTGCTTTTTATTAGACCTATTTTACTAAAAGATTGACCAAACAAATATAAAAACTTAGGCCATAGTCACTTAGCATCCAAAGTCTCAAATAAATAAAATTTATGACAAATTTTAACATAATTTTAATACAGTACTGTGTGAAATAAGATAGGTTTAATGAAAATAGCAGAAATTTTTCATTTGTATGTAAGTGATACAAGTAGTAACATTATCTTTTGATAATAAAACAAGTACAGTAATACCTTTCTCTTATAAATAAGTATACCACTCACAGCTTATTACCCATTATTGAGTATGCTAGTTTTATCGTAGCTTTAGCTAATGTCATACCGTAAAGGACATTTACCAAAAGTCACCTCTTAAACACTCCAACTGGTGTGGAGAAATATTTAAGATTCTTGAACATTTTTAGTAAGGTGATAGATAATTATTAGTAGTTTTTTCGTACCTTATATGCCATGATGACGAATTGGTGGACAACACTCAACTGATGGAGTTTCTCTTGTTGGTGGATATTTATACTGTTTACCCTTTTGGTTACGTAATGCGGCTAGCCACGAATTCAATGCATGTGATATATTTGATACACCTGGGAAGTGATATGATACACTAGGCTATACAAGAGAAAAATAACGGCATTTGTTGTACTTGTTGTGGTTTAAATAGAAGAAAAAGTCTTTTATAAATACAGAAAGGAAATATAAATAAATATATCACTAAAGCTTGTTATTCATTGCCAAGAATATTTTTATACCCTGAAGGATATATATTAGACGTCTAGTTGTACAACAAACCATTTAAAAAAATATGGAAGTTAAGGTGAATTTAGCGTATATTAAAAACGGTAAGGACATGTTTGGAGAAAAAGTGAAGGGATGACTACAATTATTGTCTGAGATCATTATTCCTTACCGATAATAATGCTTATACTATTTTTTGGAGAATCAAATTTTTCCTAATATCAGTAACAAAATAAAAAGTAAAGTAGTAAATCTATTTATTATCCTCAAATTTTGGGACCACAAAATTAAAACGGCGGCTCTGATAAATTTAAAGAAATTTCTTGTTAAAGATAAGAATTCAATTTGGTTTTTTATTTAGATATCAGTCAACCACAATTTAAAAAAGTTTGTAATTGTAATAAAGCAAGAAAGAATAGTTTCTTATAATTAAAATAGTTCAAGAATGAACAGAATGACAGTTTTATTTCCATACTTTTTATCCAATTTAAAAATTTAAATTTCTGTCGTGGGCAATTTAAAATTCTAGTTCATAATACATAATTCATAATTCATAGCTCTTAAAATCAACCAGAATATTTTGATAAAGTAAAAGATAACTAGTTTTTACTTTGAGATAAAAATAGAATCTATTTCCCTGAGTGCATCCTCACATCATTTAACGTAACCATGTGATTCAAATCCTTAGGGGGGACAGGGGTTGATAACTTCATCTTATTGGGTGAAATCGAGTGATGCAGAAATTCCCAAAATTATATTTGTTCAATATTTTACTATATTAACATACAGGGTGTTCATTTTTAAGTGGCTACCATTGCGATCTCGAAAACTAAAAGAGATACGAAGTTGGTTAAATTAGCAAAGAATCACCATTTTACAAGACTAATACAATGAGCAAAAAAAATATTTTTTTCGACCAGTAGTTCTCAAAATACGGGACACAACTTTCTTATTTTAAATCGGAACATATGTTTATTTTTAGGTTATTTGATAGAGTATTTTTTTCTGAATTCAGCGATATAAACATATCATATACTAATATAACAAAATAATTGCGAAAATTGTATGTTAGATTTATATGTATTTTATTTATATCTGTCTGAAACAAGAGTGCTATGATTAGAAAACATAGACATATTGATCTGTCTAACATTGTTTGATTATTTTTTGTTAAATTTTATGTTCTTAAACTGTCAGTTTTAAGACGAAAATGAATTGTTTTCTTTCCAAAGCACTCTTCTTTCAGCCAGATATCTAACATGAATTTTTCTCAGTTACTTTGTTATATTAGTATATGATATGTTTATATCGTTGAATTCAGAAAAAAATACTCTATCGAATAACCTAAAAATAAACATATGTTCCCATTTAAAATAAGAAAGTTGTGTCCCGTATTTTGAGAACCACTGGTCGAAAAAAAAATTTTTTTTGCTCATTGTATTAGTCTTGTAAAATGGTGATTCTTTGCTAATTTAACCAACCTCGTAGCACTTATAGCTCTCGAGATAGCAATGGTAGCCACTTAAAAATGAACACCCTGTATAACTATCTTCACAATTTAATCGTTCAGTCTTCAATGTTATTAGATTCTAACGGAAAGAAGTTACATTTTCCGCAGCTTTTGAATCAAGTCACACAAGATGTGACATTTATGACGTTTGAAGAGACATCTCGGCTAAATGATTGAAATTCGAGAACCTTGATTTTATTTTCTCGTCTCGAAGATTTGTTTTTAATAGTTATTTATGGTACAAGTGTGTTAGATTACAGATAAGTCACGTGGGAAAATTTTAGCTCACGAGGCCGTTAGGTCGAGTGTGGTATTTTTTCAAGTGACTTAGGTAATTAACACACGTGTGCCATACAACATTTTATCCAACACATTTTAATCATTGATATAAAATACATATAAGTTTTTTGACAGATGGAATTTTGAAATGACATTTAGGAACAAAATAGTGTAGAGAAGGTTTTATAACGTAGTTACTATGATACGAACCAAAAAACAGTGAGCTAATATACATATTTAGCTCACTAGTGACTTATGACCTACTTTATTTATCTAAAAACAGCATACTTATATCGTTGTAACTACACGGTGTTGGATAAAAGATATCAGGAGACGTGACGAGCGAGATTTGAGGAATATTTAGCCCCTCCCGAATCACTAACAGTGAGTGATATATTTCAGGTGATGTTATTAATTTAGTAATTAGATGCAAGAGAATCTTTGAACCAAATGCATTTGTATTTACATGTGTATCACATTTCAGGACATAAAACGTGTTTATCCAAACATGTTGGAATACATTCGTGTAAATAAAAGCTGCGTACAATACAATGCTAACGAAGCAAATTCAATATGCAGGTTTAATAATACGCACAAACTGCTATACGCACGACAAAGCCTACGCGACATAATCAAATTAATACGCGAGACCTGTAGGTGCGTTTTGCTTTGCTGTACTGTACCTAGTTTCAGTCATTATGGGAAAAACGGTTGTACACGCCCTGAAAACCAAACTTCCAACAATCAATCCTACTGAAGAATTAATGAAAAGTCATTGACCTTTATTTACCATCATCATCAATGGCACAACATTCCTGTATGGAACAAAACCTCAAGTACCTGAATTACTTGTCTCGTGACATGTTTTACTTGCATTTTTAGAGATGCAGGTTGTCAGCCTACAGTATCTGCATGCACACATCGAACCGTTGTGCGGTAACCCATCCAATTGGACAGGGCGGGCTATGTTGCTTATCTACATGATCAGACAAGACACGCCACGACCACACAACCCTACTGGCTAACGGCCTTTTTTTACAATGAGTAAAAAACTCATAGAAGGGTTTTGGACCTACGGAATACAATTTTGGGAAACAACAAGCAACTCCGAAAACTTAACATGAAACGATCAATCCTACTGAAGATATTGAAAAATTCATTGACTTTATTTACAATGAGTAAAAATATTCATCTGAGGTATTTGGACCCATGGAATACAATTCTGGGGAACAATAAGTAACTTCATTATTGAAATATGTCAACGCTTTCAATATAAGTGCCTCCAAACAATTACAAATGCGTCTTGATATGTGTCAACATGTGTAGAATGAAAGAAACAGTCACACAATTTACTACTAAATACTTTAAAAGACTTGAAGCTCACCCAAACACAAGTACATTGAACTTGTTAGATATCAGTGAAACATACGACGATCAAACGGTATTAAACCATTTGGTTGATAGATTTAATTAATATTATAGTCTTCTTCAAATATGTCAATTGTTATGGTTACATTTTTACTTACTATCTGATATTTAAGTAGATTATAGATTTGATAGGAAGTACAAAAAACAATAGATACAACATTCCTCGATGAAAAAGGGCTTCAAGTATCTACTTGTTTCGTAAAAAGTAGGAGTAAGTTGTTAGTCTACAACCTCTGCAAGAGACCTACATCTTATAGTGGGTTTTAAACATAATTTGGATAAAGATTGGCAAATTTGAAATGTGAACTCCAGATCTCAAATTCCTCTGGTTCAATTCGCATAACAACGCGTTAACCAAATAAGTTACCGCAGTTTTTTTGTTATATTATCTACTATGCATTTCAAGTTATAAATTTACCTAACTTTCGAGTCTAGGATTTAAATAATGAAACGGATCTACTTATAAATATATTATATTAAAGTGAAGTTAAGTTAAATAAAGATACAAGTGATTTGGAATATATAGTTGAGCTCTGAATACTAAACTCTTTGGTTTCAATTCTTAAGACCGTCTGATTATTTTCTAAAACAACGTTAACCTCCTGAAGTTTTACTTATCAGCAGGAATTATATTGACTCCAATGTAAAAGTACTAAATGTGGATGTTAATGGCACTGTAATCACTCTTCATCGATTACCAACACAACTTGTCTATATCTTTGCACAATTTTGCTTATTATTAAACTATTATGGATTTATACTTATTTCCTGTGAGAAATGACCTCTTACAAACATAATGTACAAATATTTTTGCCCAGTGTAGATAAATTCCTAACAAAATCCATAACAATGTGGAAAATAAAATATTTATATGTATACGAAATAAAAAGGATATGAAAAATATATAAACCCAATATTGAAATGCAGATACGCTTTATTTTTATGATAATCACACATAAACATGAGTATAAATACAAATCGTAAACCCTTACGCTTGATACAAACAGGTACTAAATAAATAATGGTCGTTATATACATGCCGCTATCGTTATTCTCCAAGTTACCCGATGATAGTCTTCGTCAGTGGACTAGCCAATCCAATCCCAGCACCGTAAGGACTAGCCAATCCTATCCCAGCTCCGTAAGGACTAGCCAATCCTATCCCAGCTCCGTAAGGACTGGCCAATCCTATCGCAGGAGCTCCTAGGATCGGAGCGGCTGCTAACCTGGGCGCCAGGATAGAGTTGGACACTCTCGTGAGAGAGGAAGAGCTGACAGCCGAGGGCAGGAGAGACTGGGAGAGGAGAGGGCGGGGGGCAAGGGATAACGGGGCGGCCAAGGGGGAGATGAGTTTAGGGCCCAGGGAGATAGAAGAGGCAAGGGGGGCAATAGGAGCAGCGAGACCCAAAGAGGCAATGGGGGAGGCGATTTTGGCGATGGTTGGGGCTGCTACTACTGCTTTTGCTGCTACTGCTGCGCCTGAAAAAAAATACAATTGTTACCATCAAATAAATTGTATATTATACACTACGGACTAAAGTGCATGATTTAATCCTGAGGGTGAGGTAATTTAGTCCTGTGGTATATACATACAAAATAATAATTATTTGGTTGTATTTACATAACTGTCGAAAATATGACAGCTTTGAAAACAAATATAATTAGGCACCTTTTCTGATAAGCTAGGGCAGGTTACATACATACACCTGGGATTAAATTTTAATTTAATCCCGCAGATGTTAAAAGTGTTACTTCAGTCTTCAAAAATGAAGAGTAAGTTTTTACTCTCCTGAATGCAAAATAAATAAAACATATGCAAGTTAAAGGCGGACAATAAAAACTGTTAATGTTATTTGATACTAGCCTATATGTAGAACAATAAATAGTACAATATTAGCGAATGCTTAGCGTTTCCTAGGCCTCCGGCGTCAGTGATACATTTATTAATTTTTGGCTAATTTTTGTCATTTATTTTACCCAGTACTTCTCGCGAGAAGTATATTTCTGACAACGTTTAGTAAAAAACCAAAGCCGATCGACATGGTAAATTTTATCATGTCTGTAATCGATTTGTTATTTTTTTCTTATTTGTGCTCGCCAACTCTTTTCAAGAGCTTTCATATAAATATTAAACACGATAAACAATTATATGTAAAAAATAAAATCCGACCGACATTTAAAAAAAATATTATTACCATACTTCAAAGATTGCTTTGTGCATGCGTGTAATCAAAATACATATTTTACTTCTAGGTTGTCAAATATCACCATAGATCGTCCTCTGTATCATTTAGAAATGCTTATAATTACAAATATTGCTAATTCCACCATTCTACTGGAGTTATCTTTGGAAATAAATAATATACTTAATTTTTTTTATGAATTGGGACTGGAGTTTGTTTGACATTTCAGAATGTTAACAAGGGGTATAACTAATCCAGGTTAGTGGCTAATGCTTGTTATGAATCTGGATATTAAATTTTACAGTTAATAACAATTGATATTAATTAGCAATAGTGTATGACTACAATTTATTGTTAGGTATTTTGATACAATAGTGACTACAGTAAATGCCATACATATTGTACATAAAGTAGGTCAAATTAAATGTCTCTGCTATAAATTCTTGGTATTATTCAATGTATATTTATTACTGTGTTACTATATAAAGTCGAACAAGTACTAGTTTTTAATTACGGTGACAAAGTGTTATGTT
Source organism: Stenolophus ochropezus (assembly GCA_035578165.1). Taxonomy (NCBI): domain Eukaryota; kingdom Metazoa; phylum Arthropoda; class Insecta; order Coleoptera; family Carabidae; genus Stenolophus; species Stenolophus ochropezus. The sequence goes on along the minus strand of JAQOWZ010000008.1, from coordinate 33,564,332 downwards.
CATTGCAATTTTATGAACTGCCATTTACAATTCGTTCAATTTCAATTGACCTATTTATTACTAAGAATGTAATGAATAATAAGTTATGATATATTGCAATGGGAAGTAACCATTAATAATTTTTGAGCTTGTTGTAAGATGTTTGAAAGATGCACCGTAGTTAATTGCCGGTATTTTTGTATCCATCTTTCGCATCTGCTGAAAACATTAGCCTAGTAATTAAGTGCGAACCCAGGGCTTATTTTCCGTGTCAGTTCTTTGTAAATTAATGAAAACTTATAAACTAAATTAGAGTTTGGCGAGAAGGCGAGAAAATATTAAATAGTAAAGAAAATAAGAGAACACGTTAGTATGCATGTTGTTAGTATGAGAACTTGTACGAAAATTCATTAAGAAACTGCAACTATGAACAAAGTTCAACGTCATACTGTCATGAGGAGCATACGATTTTTGCTTCCGCTTACCTAGATTACATGTATTGAAATTTTCATGAATACCACAATGTCTTACCTATGCAACTTTTTTTTAAATATGAGATACGAGTAGAATCCAAAATTTTAGGTGTCTAATTAAAATGTTCCTAAGTATTATTTTTGAAAATTTCGTTCGTTATTATATTTTCTTGTTGTATAACAGACTATTCTATTCTACAATTTCCTCTAAAGTTATTATTGAATCTTAAAAATGGTGTTGCACTTTTTGTAAGCCTGTAGAAAATTTTATAACACAAAAAGAAAATTTCAAATTCGTTCCCTATGTTTCTTCTTAAATGAGACAAGCAAGTATACATTGCTGTCAATCAAATATCAAGTTGTAACTATGGGTATGATAAAACCCATGTTTTACGTTAAAAAATAATCACGGTGTACTTGCTGATATAGATTCTAAAATGTTCAAATATGTCGGTCCTGGACTTTAATTGATTATGGTAATGTTTTCTGAACAAAATATATTAAAATTTATACTTTTAAGAACACTTCTTTGTAAAATCTAAAGAACTCATTAGGACTCTAGTTTCCAATTGCCGGTTGCACCAATATTAATTAAATTTTAAATTTCCCTTAAATGGACAATGTCACATCGGAATAAAATGTCAAATGAATTAATTAATATTACTGTCAAAATTTCGACTAGCATTTTTTATGTGTTGCTTAAAATTTAAGTCTTGTTGATGAATTTTGGAAAAAATATATCAAAGTAAATAATTACTCTGATAGTTTTTGTGCGATGTGCCCTTTTTTTGTTAATCTTGTACAAATGGGCATTATGGTTATTAATGATAAGTTAACTTTTATATAAAAACCATCTCATATACCAAAACTATATATAATATATACTAGCAACTTACCAGTTCTAGAAACGAGAGCATTGAACCCATTCACAGGATCAGCAGTATAGTCCACCCTCCTAATATTACCATCAGGCTCCACTAGACTATAACTTCCTTTCACTACATCCCCATCTCTGATCTCGCTCTGTTCCTTGGCATCCCCTGTCAGTGCGTCCTTCACTCCGTAGTTGAAGCTGTATTGAGGGTGCGGGTCGTAGGGTTCTGGGACCGCGGCGATGGCTTTGGCTACTGGTGCTGCTAGCAGGGGGGAGCCTAGAGATGCCAAGGGGGAGGCGATCAGTTGTTGGGGGGAGGCGATGAGCTGTTGGGGGGCTAGAAGGCCGCAGTGGGCCAGAGCGGTGAAAGAGAGGATGATTATTACCTGGAAAGAGAAAGAAATTAGCAAATGTAGAGGAAGATAAGTATTTCCTAGGCCTCCGGCGGCAGTAAAATATTTACATGTATTATCTAATATATAATTTACAAATATAACCTAAGATAAGTATATATATCATATTAACAATGTTACTATTCTTGCTATTGGAAATAACAAATTATAATAGTGGCTATAAATTATTTTCACTTTACATAATTATGACCATTGTGACCATTGTCGAATTGAAGAAAAAAAAAGTATAAACATTAAAACTAACCATTGTGACTACCAATAATAATGATAAAAACTATATACTATCTTATAATTTAATTGAAATTCAAATTTATGTAACGCCGTCATATCTCACGTAGAATAATGAGAGAGCAGTTTACAATGCTAAAACTGGGAATGTAACGAACCTAATTTTTTACTTAGGGCCGGTTTTTCCACCCCTGGTTAAAATGTCGGTTACGTTAACCGTGGGTTGATAGAAAAATATCGCATCGAAATAGTAAATAACGTACATTTTTGACAACTTACATTAGTTTTTCGATGCGATATTTTTCTATTATCTGTTGGTTAAGGTAAACGATACTTTAACCAGAGATGGAAAAACCGGCCCTTAATGATACCGAAATAATGTTGTTAATGATAGATTGGTCATAACTTCTTATGAAACAATGTGTAAGATATCAATGCAGGCAATTCATAGAATAAAATAAATATATTTTGATATTACACAACAGATTATTTTGGAATAAATTTGGTTGACTTTGAAATGTCTGTACTCATCTGTCATAATTGTCAGTGTCCTATGATTTTTGAAGATTGTTTAGTGTTTACATGCATAATTTTAAAAATGGAACCTGGGTAACCTGCTAAATATACACTAATCTATGATAGATCATTTTTGTCATTCAAATTCTCGTAGTCTCCTAAGTAATGTCACGGATCTTCTCTCCAAAACTTTATTATTGTTTTTCTCCGGTATAATCATCAATTAAACGATTGAAAAAAGCAGGCATTATTTTTATTTTTTTGTACTGAATCACAAGATAGAAGAAAAAAAAATATGGTCATATCTGCCATTATGACAAATATAATTTTGGTTTCGATGTGTTTGATTTTTCCGGTTTTAATTATTATTCACCTGAGAAATAGTCAAGAAAAATAATAAATTGAATATTTATTCGAATGAAATATGAAATATAATTATAAAATTATAACTGTTATTTTTATAGACTGTATCATCACACATAAAGTAAATTAAATTTTAATTACCTTGGTACAATAAACATAAAATATGTATCAAACTGTATGTAAAACAAACCGAAATTACAAAATAAATTAACTATCATTCAATATTTAATCTTTGTCCACAACGATATTATCGTGTGTCCACATTAATTTAAAATATTTATTTGTGCTGAATTAATCTGGATTATATACATTAAATGAGTTCATTATTAATAATTATAATCCGAATTAAACATGGAGAAATACCATTAATTGTCAATTATGAAGTAGGTAGGAAATGGTCAATTTTTTAATTCATTCGCTTTTATTAAGTAATGTACCAGTTTCAATTAATTACCAAAAATTGCAAAATTTTATTTAATTTTAGTTTTGATAACGAATTGTTTAAATTAAATATACAGTATGTCAACAGATTGAATTGCAAGGAGGAAAAAAAAATTCTTGCTAAAAGTTTTTGTATGTTCCAAAACGGCCAATTCAGTTTTAACCTTTTCAAATTTTCTTTCAGTTTCAAAGAAAAATTAGAAATAATACGACTTACTTGAAAAACAAGTTCGCGTGTCATAGTAATAATTGTTAACATGGATTTTATTTAATTTTAATTTTATAAATGTAACAAAAATAATATAAACAATAACAACTATTCTTCTCAATCCATTTACCGCCTTCAAAGCGTACAATTTTAGTCTTCGACGCAATTCTTTATAACTTTTTTTTTTCAAATAATGAAAAGTATAACTGTACATCATATATTAACACAAAATGACAAAAAGTTTAATTCACTGTCGTAAAATTATATGAACTGTCCAAAAAATAAACAAAACTGTGAATCAAATAGGTTAAAACAATGTTGATCTACGAATCAGCTTGAGTCTTGAATCAACTGGTTATTAATCAATGAACTAATGGTGAACTCGACTGTTAAGTATGTTAATTTTATGTTAATTGTCCAACAAACCGTAGTCCAGTAACAGGACAGCGGACCTACAGCTTATAGTGGATTCTGTTCCACACCGACAAAGCTGTATTTATTTTTGGTTACAAGTTTGTCATTACTAAACTACCACTGCCTGTACCTTACTACTTTTTTAAAATAACTATTATAGTTATATTATTTGAAGGGTATTTTTGAATTTTATATTGGATTCCGTACTATATAGACAAAGCTGTATTTATTTTTGGTTACAAGTTTGTCGTTACTAAACTACCACTGTCTGTACCTTACTTCCCCTTAGTAAATAACTAGCAGACTTATATTATTTGAAGGGTATTTTTAAATTTTATATTGGACTCCGTACTATACGAACAAAGCTGTTTATATTTTTGGTTACAAGTTTGTCGTTACTAAACTACTACTGCCTGTACTTTACTGCCCTTATTAAATATCTGATAGTTATATAATTTTATATTGGATTCCGGACAATACGGACAAAGCTGTATTTATTTTTGATTACAAGTTTGTCGTTACTAAACCACTACTGCCTAGAATCTTACCACCCTTATTAAATAACTATATTACTTGAAGGATATTTTTCAGGGTTGCATTGATTTAAATCAGATTTAAATCACATTGATTTAAAAAAAAATCATTGATTTTAATAATTTTTTCAGTAATTGTTATTTAACGTCCTAGTTACTTAGAAGAAAATTTTAATCTTAAATTTATGCCCGTTTTTTATAAATACAAAGCTTGTATTGAATCATTTTTAAAAACACGGTGGGCTTTTTCTCCAGAAGTTATTAATTCAATGACTGATTCTGAATGGTAGACTTCATTTCGATCTCAACTTTTAGAAGCTGTTTCCGAAAAAGATTTAGAAAATATTTGTCAGATAATATCCACTACTTGTGCAACGGCTGGTGTTGAGAGAACATTTTCAAAATTTTGGCTTAATGCACAGATCGCTCAGATATAAATTAGGGGTTGAAAAAACAGCCAAATTGGTATTCATTAACCAAAGTCTACATTTTAATATATAAATATTATCTCATAAGAAGAAACTAGTTAACCTTTGTGTTTTGCAGTAATATATCATAAATATGATTTAATTTATTATTTAATGTATTTTTTTTTACTTTTCTTTACATTATTACTTGTTATTTACATTGTTTGTTTTTTTCTATAATAAACGATATTTTTGTCAAACACGTTTTTGAAAGTATACTGTATTAAATTTTTATTAAAAAAAAAATAAAAAAATCTGATTTAAATCAAAAAAATCTGATTTAAATAAAAAAAAATATTTTTTTTAAATCAGATTTTTATGCAACCCTGATATGTTTGTTAGATTAAATTAAACCAACCCTTATCTTACTTACTTTGACTGCCATGTCTCTTACTGAAGGTGTACTTTGCAACTGACTTCAGAAGTGCATACCCGGGTTTAAATACCCTGTAGTATCTGATGTAATTCCACATGTAGTTACCTTTGGAAGGCGTCAGTCCGTTGTTTCGGTACAGGTACGTACCACGCCTTCTCCGAGAAGTAGATCCACAGCGTTCTGAGCTGCTTTCACTTGTGACATTGCCACTAGTTTAAAAACAAGTGATATATGGCCTGCATGCAACGTTTCATCAGTTTAACATGGTTTCGATTTGGGGAAAAAATAAGAATTGGAGCACGGGAGTTACTTTGTTGTATGATTCAATACTTTATACAGTTTCATATAAAATTATAAAAATATGTTTCGAAATCTGTCTTGAGACGTTTATATTTACATGACAACTATAACACGTAAAATTATTGAATTTTTAAGTTGCATTTTTTTTTTTTTTGTAAAATTATGAGTAACAATTTAAATCTGTCACTTTATTGTCTCTGTTGTTTTTGATATAATTTTAATAGAATTGAAATATTTCACTTAAAAATTAATATGAGTATAATATTGAATATTTGTTAAAATATTTTATTAGGTTATTAATAAATTATATTTAGACGTTAAATTTTGTATAATCTACAAATGTTTTTTGTAATGCTCTTGGTATTAACAATTATAAAAGTTAAGTTTTTATGCGCACAGAACACTTTAGGATGGGGGATCTGTATTGATAACCTAATAAAAACTAAATGTTTGCTAAAATATATTAATATTCCGTATAAAATACTCGTACTTAAAGATTACTAATCATTATTTACTCACCAAAATATTATAATAATATACTTATTCATTAACTTAGTAATTTAAAGGTGAAATGTAAAAGATACTAAAGTAGTTCTCTTTAATTTAACTTTTGAAATACTTTTAACGTGGGTTGGCAAAAATTATGATTTATATAAAAAAATAAAATATTATTGATTTTTTAAGAACAGATCAAATAAATCATGATTTTTTTTATTTTTTAAATTTTTATAGATATCTAAGTGTAACTGCATTCTTTAATTGTTTTAAAAGCAATATAAATATTTTATTTCATAAACCAAAATTAAATCTGTAATAGACTCAAAACGATTTATCTGAATAAAACTAAGAAGAGTAACAAAGAATTTTTACTTTTAGTTACACATTTAAATACTTATATCTTTCTTCGTAATATGACAAGTAATGTGATAAAATATTATTTTATTTTAAGACATTATTATACACAGAACATATTTTGGTTATTAATAGTTTTGTAGCAAATAATTAAATTTTTATTATAATTTGTATTTTTGACAAAAATAAATTATTATTTCTGCATGCAACATATAAAATTTTCTCAATGCATGAACTGATTTATCCAAATTAATTTGAATAATATATAATTATTAACAAATTTACAATTTAAATATAAAAACCTGAAGAAGACAGACAGATTTTTTCATGCAGAAAAGGCTGAAAGTTTTGGGAATTGGCATTGATCGCATTTGCGCATTAATGGTCCCGAAGTTCTTTCCCAAATATTTACCTCTGATAACGGGTTGTTGGAGGGAGTTGAGCCATTTTAAGATCTTAATCATCCCAAGTCGAGCGAAGCACGTGTGCACTCCACTCAGCTTAGGATTTGCATAAATATCGCAAAAATGGAACGCAGAGAAACCCATTCGCAATGCGGACAGCCAGCCAGATATTTCACAACACTGAACCTCATGGAAAATCAAATTAACCACGTATTTATACATTTTCAGTTGTATTACAAAAAGTGTATATTGTATTTTATTTTAATAAATTGTAAATATAATTAATAGTGTATTGTACAACAAGCATGGAATGGTACTCATTTCATACGAATATGAAATGGACATTCCAAGCAATATTTCACAGCACTTACGCTTCAAGTAAAATCAAATTAACCATCTTATTTATACATTTTAAGTTGTATTACAAAAAGTGTATATTGTATTTTAAACTAATAAATTGTAAATCATTGAAACATCAAATGTAATTAATAGTATATTGTACAATAAGCATGGAATGGTACTCATCATTTCATACGAGTATGAAATGGACATTCCAAGCGAGTTGTATACTATACTTTTTCTACAACCACGCTATTATTTTCTAATTCTTTCGTATTTTAATAATAAATATGTCTTCATTTCACTTCTTTCTAGCAACTAGTTACAAAACAAAAATTAAACAACGCTATTTTTGACAGAACTGTGAGATATGAATTCATACTTTAACGTTGTCTATGGTTACCGTGGGAAATGAAAATGTGTTTACAATATACTATGTATCCCCTAGCTATAACAAGCGTACAACAGGCAAAACTTAATGGGCATAGGAAAAATTAGTTGTATGTAATGCCGATGTGTCAATTGCAGTTCAGAAAAGTTAGGATTAGAAGATTTTCTTGAATGGTCGATGAATGTCAGTAGTTGGAAAGTTTTATTTCACACGACTCTTTTACAGGGCGTGGAATTAGTAAATAAAATTAATATTATATCAATATGTAAAAAATGGTGAACCTTAAGTAAATGCACGCAATGTGTTGAAATAATGATTTAACAAAAATAAAAATCAATCGTTCATACGCTATTAAATTTAAATTTTTTTGACGAAAAAATAAATTAATGAACCTATTTTTTTTATTTAATGGTATCGAACAAATGTTGTTAATGATATATTAGGCATAACTATTAATGAATCAATATAAAATATATCAATAAAGGCAATTCATAGAATAAAACAATAGTTATTTGTACATCAAGGGACTAAGGAATAATTTGGAATTTATTCTACGAGGCGATAGCCGAGAAGAATAAAAAATGTGATTAATAAAAATACTTTAGTCTTCAGACAATTATATTTTTTCCGAAATCGTTAAATTATAATTAAAAACACAAATATATACCATTATGTGTTTGTAAAACGTCAGCTAGCTATAGAGACAGGAATGGCTGTTACAATAAAAGTACTGTCAAGGTGTCATATATTTCTTTATAATTTTCATTTATGTTTACACCTGTTTAGACATCGTCTGCTTGAAATAAGATAAATTATTATCAGAAGTAAATAATAAATAAATTCATCAATTATATTATAGTTTGATATGATTTCGAAAATAATAGAATTGAAGAATTGATTATTATTAGAAGACAAACACTAGGAGTTAATTTATTAAAAAATAAATTTCTGGAATACAATTAGTTATTTAGAATCATAGATAAATATTTAGAATCATAAAAATGTTGTTCACAGCATATTACACTTTATAAATATATTTTTTAGAGCATTATTCTTAACACCATTGCATTTAATTACCACTGTGCACACAATGGTAAAAAGCTAATTATTTAATTAGTTTTTGTAATTAAATGAGTGCATAATAATGTTTTGTATTTTAATATGATGAATGATCTTTTTTCAAAAATTTACATCATACATCAATAGTTCTTTCAAATTTTTGAACAGCTAGAATAAGATAGCAAGTTGGTGTCACTCCAACGTGTAAAAGACAGCAATGCTTCATCTTCTTGCTAAAGTTGTCGCAGTAACACGAAGACATTAGCTGCGACATAATTGAATTAAAAATAACATAACTGCCACCATTTTTGCTAATTGTGAGAGTGAATAAATGCAATTAAAATGGAAGAATTACCTTTAACATCATCGCAGTTTTTGCTCGTTAGAATACTTAACTTTTATATAACTTTAATGCGATTTTATATTACAATAAAAGGAACATCATTTCACATTTTACAATTTTCTTTTTATAAAATTTATTAATCCTTTATAATTACAGTACTCATCCAATTTCATAAAATATATTCTATCACTTTAAAACATTCAAATAATTAAATCTATATGGATACTTATAGCATATTAAGTTTTTAAAACGGTTTAAGAACATTTCACCGATCGAAATTTTTATTTTTACGTGTATGATACTAGACAAAAAAATGATTCATTATTTGTAACTTATGAGAAAATAATTATTAAAAATTTGAGGGAAGGGATGATATAATGTCAACGAGGTAGAAACGTAAAAGAAGATAGATAGATTAGGTGCGAAAAAGAGAAAGAGATAGACTTCTTCCACATGCTGACATCACATATTCCTTCTCCAGAATATTATTGCAAACAAATGTTTAGTGTTTATTATTTAAATAAGAAGCTATAACTCTATAATATATATATATATATATATATATATATATATATATATATATATATATATATATATATTCTGGTACGACACAGGTATCCATGAAGGAATGCGACCACTCACTAGCAATAGCTGGGTGTCTCCCCCAAAACAACGGTTAGAATTAGAGCACACATAATGTTTGTTTTATTTCTTGGTCTACTGAAACCAGAGCACATTCAGGAGCAGTTTTGCCTGCTATGGTTTCAGTGGGTCAAGAATTAGAGCATTCTGATATGTTTGTTTTATTATTTCTTTTTTCTTTTAATTTTATGTTTCTGGTCATTATAAGAAATTTTGGCTCCAATGAAATTTTGATAACTTGACACCCATGTCCCCAACGATTATTCAAATACTAGTAAATAAAAAAGTTTAAATTTTGGATACATTATGACGCCCTAGATTAGATCGGATTAGATTTTGGTGTTAATCGTGCAACCAGATGTTGTGATTTCATGAAGATCTAAAATATTTTAATAATTTAATATTATGTCATTAGCTAAAATTTTGAAAACGGTGAGAGGTTGTCATCGAATTTTTTATGTTTGTAATTTCGAGCACATTTGTAGGTCAGAAAGAATATAAAAATGCTTTAAATTAATTTAATGAGATAAACTAAAACAAATACTAAAGTTTTGTTGAATGGTATTTATTATTTGTTTTCACTTTACAATTATTTTTATTTCTCTTCCTTATTTAATTATTATTTATTCATTCATGAAACCTGCTTTTAATCTCTCTGTAAATATGTCGCTATTAATATCAACCATTTTTCTCTTTCTTATTAAAAGTAATAAAATTGTTTCATTCTCTTAATGTTATTAATATATTTTAAACTCCATGGAAATCTTCCTAAAGGTCACAGTTTTGGCTTCAGTCCAAAGACGTTAAAAATTGAAGATAGGCTGGAGGAACTAATAGCAAGTGACGTCTTGGGAAGTATTCCGGTGAAGTTATATGTTGTGTTTGGGTTAAGCAACTTCCGTGGCCGCGTGGCCATTATATTAAGTGCTTCTGAGTATATTTTTATGTTATTTCATTCTATTGTACGTGCATAGTTTGCCAGAGGCGAGCCCTGTGCTTTTATATTTTATTGCAACTCTGATTTGGCTGGATTTTCTTCCACAAATATTCACACGAATCATATTTTTATTAAAATTATGGACGTACACATTTATATGCTTTCTATTTAGATGTAAAATATTTAGAGAATTATATACTGGTACTTCAATCATTTTAAAATTCAACGATATATATTAGTCTTGTAAAATGGTGGTTCTTTGCTAATTTAACCAACCTTGTAGCTCTTATGGTTCTCGAGATAGCAATGGTGGCATATTTAAACGGAACAGTCTGTATATATAAATAAACACGATATTTATATCACCAGTTATTTATTTATATCACCAATTATTTATTTATTTCTACTTTACATGTCACTGACATGTACTGACTTTCCTCAGTGACTCTCTGCACACTCTGATCGGTACTAACTTTCTTGAGTCGCCCGTCGCGACCCTTATATACATGCCGGCAATAAATCTCTAGAATATTCCAGAGTGTTTCGGACTCTATAAAATTCTCATACAATAACGGCATTGCTCCTATCCTACTGGTGGTACGACACAGATACCCACGAAGGCGTGCGGTCACTCACTAACAATAACTGGGTGTTTACCACAAAACAACGGGTCAGGAATTTGAATAATCAGAAACATTTGCTGCAATTCCTGTCCCACTGTGGTACGACACAGGTATCCACGAAGGCATAAGACCACTCACTAGTAATAGCTGGCCCAAAACGACTGGTCAATAATTAGAGCATTCAGAAGTATTTACTGTAATTCCTAACCCACTTAACTTTTAACGCGACTACCTGACCAGACAGTTCAGCCGTGATGACTCATCTGCGGTGAGTCTCTGTCGTTACAGTATTTTTATACAATTGAGGGTGTATTAAAAGTGTAGCTAGCGTGAAAAGTGTACCACAGATCACGAATTTAATTTATATTTGCTCATTAGGAATGAAAAGATCTAATAATAGTGTGATGGTAATATGTTTGTGATTGTGGAGATGTTAACTTCCGTGTGTCGCCCGACGCGACCTTTATATAAATGCCGGCAATTAATTTCTAGAACATTCCAGAGTCTTCCGAACTCTATAAAATTTTCAAACAATATCGGCATCTCTCCTATAACTGACCAGATAGGTCAGCCGTGATGACTCATCTGCGGTGAGTCTCACTAGTTACAGTATTTTTATACAGTTGAGTTTATTAAAAGAGTATCTAGCGTGGAAAGTGTACCCCAGATCACGAATTTAATTTATATTTGCTGATTAGGAATGAAAGAGATCTAATAATAGTGTACTGGTAATATGTTCGTGATTGTAGACTATATTATATGTGATTATAGAGATATTAACTTCTTTGTGTCGCCCGACTCGACCCTTATATAAATGCCGGCAATTAATTTCTAGAATATTCCAGAGTCTTCCGGACTATAAAATTCTCAAACAATAGCGGCATCTCTCTTATACCTGACTAGACAGTTCAGCCGTGATGACTCATCTTCGGTTAGTATTTTTATATAGTTGAGCGTAGAAAATCTACCCCAGATCACAAATTTAATTTATATTTGCTGATTACGATTGAAAAGATGTAATAATAGTGTGGTGGTAATATGTTTGTGATTGTAGCCTATAACTAATCCGAGATCTCATTAGGCGCGCTGTGCCGGGAACTCGGCGCAGTGGGACGGCGCGTCCCCCTTCCGACTTCCGGTTCAATGTCCCCCCACTCCGGCCGAGTCGATAGTCCGCCATGTTTCGCCAATGCCCTCCGGTGTTTTGCATTGACGATTTTTCTCGCTTATCTTAAGTACAACACTTACTGCTATCGCTACTATCGCTTTATGACTGTCTTTTCAAACTTTTCACACGTACGGCGGATAAATCTCACGCTGGATTCTAAAGCTGGTAATTGACGAGATGCTAAGTTTTATCTCTTTTTCAATTATCCCATTACTGTCATTATGTTTGTCTATTCTACTCAATATTATTTGAAAACGTTTTCATAACCTTAAATAATAATAAATAATTAATAAAATTAGAAACAGAACACATACTACTCACAATATTTGTTAGGTCTTTTTTTCATGATCGGAATAACGAAACTAAAATTTAAGGTTATTTGAAAATTATTTAATAATGATTGTCATTTATAAATAAAACTTTAATCGTTACTATTACTATGTTATCATTTATTTATCTCTTTTTCAATTATGATATTGTTCCATTACTGTCATTAAAATTGTCTATTTTATTTAATATTTAATATTATTTAAAAACATTTTCATAACCTCAAATATCAAGGACTACTAAATTATAATAAATTAAAATAATTAAGAAAATCAGAAGCAGAACATCGCAATAGCGAAACTAAAATTTGAGGTTACTTGGAAATTATTTAATAAAGATTGTCATTTATAAATATTCATTTATTTACTGATTCTCTGATCGGTAAATAATGTTCAAAATATTTTATCGATTTAGTAATTTGTATAAATACATAACTTACTGCCATTTTATTTATTTATAATACAACAATTCTGATACAATTTCCATAGTTCATAATGTATTCCCAACTGTAGGTACGCATCAATAATTAATTTTTAATCTTATCGCTTACTCTAATTCTGGCATTTATAAACTAATATCCCTAAATTTTTCAAAGACAACTTAAGTATAAATGCACCGCTTGTGTTTTATTTTGAGAAGCAAACTGAGTGTTTTTATTTAATTATTTATTAATAATTTTGACCCGAGTAGTCGTTACTTTACAGAAATTATGACTAAATTTTACCGATTAAATTTATAGCTCGAATGATATTTGCTTAATTATTTCATTTTTAATATACTATTAGTGACATATGTGACACATATTTTGAAAAAAAATGTTGTTATAAAACACATATGTGTTTAAACGTATGTGGCAATATGCTTTAAAACGTTTATATTTCCCAGTTACTTTAAGAAACTTGTGCAATTTTTCACCCCCTTCATTAAAGCCATAACCTCAGCCCTTGCGTAACTAAATCATCCCCCATTTACTTAGCCTTGGTGCATCTTGCAGTGTAATGCATTTAAAGGTGTGGGTAACGTTATGAAACCCAGACGTTAATGCACTTTGTGCAAGGTTAACACAAGGAACCACAACCTTACAACTCCAGCATATTTTTAATTTATGACGAGTCTATCGAGTGGGGGTGATAAAAACACCAGACACACACCAGGCTCATTACCTCGCCCTGCTAATTGCATTACTGAACTTTCCTCCCCTGAAGGAAATGGACTCCTAACTTTTACCCTTGATTAAGATTGGGTTACGAAAGAAGCACTGGCTTGGATGATCTAAATGGGACCTGAAGTGCAAATCTTAACTCCTCCAAACAAAATCACTTTCATATAAACACTATTCACTATTAAAGTAAAGGTGCATTTATGCCAAATTAAGTATAAATTAATATTAGCGCGGTCCAGTGATTTTTATACTTATCTAGATACCAATATGCAATATATGTCCTATATAATGTAGTGTTTTCAATATGTGTAACATACTCTTTTTCCTATATCTATACTGTCTTTGTTATACAAACGTTTGCGCCCTTTAAGAAACTTAATAGTTTGTCTAATCAGTGCATCTCTTTCCTTCTAATGGGATAAAAAGCGAAAACTTAGAGGTATATATACGATACGTAGATCGGAGTATGTAGTGGTAGTCAGATCTTCTGACAATTTTATTTAATTAACCTCCTAATTGTATGAGATGTTTGCAAACAAATCAGTGTGTTTTTTATTTGTCTTCCATATTTATAGTTCTATTTTCAAGTAAAAGTAAAACTAACCTAACACAATTGACAGTAATGACATTGACGATTCAGAATCAGTCCGCAATTCGTTCCAACGAAAACATGGTCCGGAACTATCTATAATCCGCGCATGCGCAAACCATGGTACATGAACTAATACATGAACTAATCACAAACCGTTGGAAAAATCTAGATGGAACATATCTTATATGAATTACTTTTGTGTGTCGTGACTATTTTAAAATCACTGTAATATCTATAATTATAATAAAAAAGTAACAACGATGTATCTCATAAAAATTCCACCGCTGCCACCAAATTGTAATATCTATAAGAAATTATATAAATTAAGGTTTGTTTTTATTATTATTATTATATTTAATTAAGTAAAAAGATTAATTTATACTTACTTACTGAAGTATGATTAATTTTATTTATTTATTTAATATTAATAATTAAAAGGAATTAAATAGGTTGAAAGGTTCGTAGTCCCAGTAACTATGGATTTTATCAACTCTTCACAGTTATTTATTCTTACAGACTACAATAAAATGAATAATAATAAATATACATACTTACAATTTATTCTTCTGGAAAATGTAGCTCTGACATTTGAGGTTATTTTAATAATTTTTAAATCTTTCATCATTTTTGCTCCACTAGTAATTAATATCTCTCAGCTATTTATTTAAAATTTTGGGCGGTTTGTTACACCACTTCGAATTATCTATGACGTTATATGACGTCATCAAATTGTTTCCCCCACTAGTAATTTGATTCACACGAATATGAAGAGATGACGAACTGTAACCCTCTGTTTAAGCCGGTAGTTTAAATATAATATTGTTACAATACTGTAATTTGTATCTAACAGAACTGTATTTATTGAAATTTAGTGGAAAAGATTTCGATTAGATAAAAATGTTAATTTTATGATTATTTGTTTGATTAATATATTCTAATTGTACCTACATACTCATGTAGGTAATGCTGGTCACATTTTAAGCTACTCTATTAGCTCACCCAGTAATATGTAACAAGCCGTAAATGATATATTAATAGAAAGGATTATTGACTTGAATTTATTTTTTACTTTGGTTGATTATGTCCACGAACGCATATATTTTAGCAGTTTGTATATTTGCTATTAACGTATTAATAAATAATTCCGTATGTTTTTGGGTTGCGGATTTTCTTTCTTTCCCTCGTCCTTCGCTTTGGCTTAAGAACACTTGAGACTTCGGCGGGTAGCTCGAGGCAAGTAGGCTCCTTCCCTGAACAGTGTACTTCAAAATGTGTTTTCCTATCCGCATTCTTATACCCTCCTGCTACCCATTGTTTGGGGCCTTGTTATCAATATAGATACGATACGGGATATAAAATTCCAAATTGTATTATATGAGGGGGAAATTTAGATGAGGTGGGAGTTAAATATAAATTTCAAGTTGCCCTTCAATAGGCAACAAAAAATGTTTATTATTAGACCAAGTTGGTAATTTATGATAATAATTATAATAAGAAACTTTATTTAGCAAGTGCTAATAAATATATAAAACAGATATAAGTAAATATATATATATGAAAATAAAATAAAAGTTTATATTAAATGCAATAATAGAGAAAGTATAAGGACTTTTATAAATCTATAACATTTTTCCCTTTCGGCATGCTTAAAAAGTTATAAAGTTATAGAAGCAAAAAGACTTTCATATGTAATACTACTAGTGACTACAATTTTAGTGCCAATTCTTGCTGTCATGATGAAGACAGAAGTGCTAGGTAAAAATTGCAAGCAAAATTCTAGTCACTAATGGTATTCGGCATGACAATTCTTCGATATATCTATATTTAATTATATGTTGCTTAAAAATTCTGAGCGGCGCTATATCCAAGCAACGCTTAGTCGTGTCATTTCTGCTGTAATTATCACTAGTGCAAATTGTCAATGCAATTTGAATGTGATTGGTTCAATTCACCAAATACTATGTTGTAATTGTATGACAGATTATCTGTAAAATTGTTTCTATATTTTTTTTATTGTTTACCTACATAATAATTTTAAATATATATTTTAAATTTCAATGCATTATATACAGGCAGAGGTGGTTCACTTGATTATCGCACACCGACTCGAATTGAATAATGAGATCTAGAGTTCAATTGCCGAAATAAGTTGTAGTTAAGAGACAGTAGGGTGATAACTTAATCCAATAAAATAAAAACAATTGAAATTCATATTTCGATTTCATCGGGTCTTCAATGGAGTAATGGGATACTATTATTATTCTTATTTTTATAGTAATTATATTTGAATTTTTATTGCATTCAACAGCTCTTAGTGTTTTCTAAAAGTGTATTGTCAGTTCTAAAATTTAAAATCGCTGATTTAACCTAGTCGTATACAATTTCACAAATTCAATACCTGTGCATTTTCTTGCAATTGTACGAGAACTGAATACACAAATTTTGCTAAGAACAAGCTAGCTACAAAGTTTGCTAATGTTTTATTCAACTCGCACAAGTAATAATGTAGCAAAAATTGTACGGAACAGAAAAGTAATATAGTACTTTCAAAAATGTGTTACATATTAAATATAATCAGGACTGGTTACCTATTTAAAATAAGTCTTCCAGCATTCGTGGAAATATATAAATTTAACTGGTGTTTCGAAGTCGATTAAGATTCTCATGTAATTTTTAAAAGCATTTTGGACTATATACATGATAAAAATAATGTACCATGTTTTTCACTGCCTGAAGAAAGCACAATAAAAAACAATGAAACGTCAATATCAGTCAAAATAGTGAAAAAATTGTATTTCTCCAAGACTTTATTAAATAGTTATTTATAGTACAAGTGTGTTACATTACAGACAAGTCACGTGGGAAAAGTTTAGCTCACGAGGCCGTTAAGCCGACTGTGGTATTTTTTCAAGTGACTTAGGTAATTAACACACGTGTGTCATACAACATTTTATCCAACACATTTTAATCATTGATATAGAACACATATAAGATTTTTGACAGATGGAATTTTGAAATGACATTTAGGAACAAAATAGTGTAGAGAAGGTTTTATAACGTAGTTACTATGATACAACCCAAAAAACAGTGAGCTAATATATTTAGCTCACTAGTGACTTATGACCTACTTTATTTATCTAAAAACAGCATACTTGTATCGTTATAATTACACGGTGTTGGATAAAAAATAAAAGTACTACATATTTCTTATGTTTTACTTGTAAGAGATTCCTTTTAATATTTTTTTCTTCACTCCTGGAATTATCCTGAGAAAAGTTTGAAGGTCACTGGCGCTTCCTAATAGAGCCGCTGTCTTTTTAGCTCGTCCTGACATGTCCTTGCAGGTCCTGGCGTACGCACTCCTCATTTTGCAAATTACTTGAATCGCCCTCGAGCGGTTGGGTTTCTTTTTTGTTCGCCGAGCGCTTTTTTACAAAAACACACCTGGTACGTCGTGGTGGTAACAAATAAATACGAGTAATGAACTTTTCAACTTGAATTATTAGCTGTCCCAATTCGTTTATATAAATAGTAATTAATTTTATACGTGATAAATATATTGCCTTTGTATGTAAATGAATATATCTACTTCAAATTGGACTGATTATTTATTATTAATTATAATTTCAATAAACTAAAATACGTTCCATGTGTTTATTACAATTACGACATTTTAACAATTTGTATCTGTAACATACATACATATATTATACAAGAAAATAAAATGCCCGTAATTTTTTTAATCGATTTATTATTCGTAGTTTATGAAACAATAACTATTAAAAATTTGGGGAAGGTATGCTGTCACGTCACAGAATAGTTACATACAGAAGCGACACTCCGTTTCGGTACCTTTCATGTTACTCTATTCAGTTCTATGAACTTGGAGCATTGTGTAGACCTTTAAATTTGATGCCTTACCCTATCTCTCCCTAAGATGTGACGAAACTTTCCGATTTTAAACAATGAGCCCTTTAAATTAGTTGCCTTTCCCCATCTCTCTCTAATTTTCGTTTCTCTGTCTTACTGTCGCTTCTGTATAAACCTATTCTGTGGTCACGTCTCGTGGTATAATCGTAAAAAAAGAGAGATAGACTGGGAGCGTAAGAAACAGTCTTCCTGTCTTTTTCCACGATCCTACCATGCTGACATTGCACGCAGTGGCGCACCCAAGGCAGGGTTTTAGGGGTTCAAACACCCACTAAAATTAATTAAGTACTTTATTAAAGTAAAAATAAATATGTATTAATTATATAATGCATGTCAATTTTATGTTATCGTTTATATTATTCCTATGAAATGAACTCATTTTTACTTCTGATTCCGAATTAATTTTTTTAATTCTTAGTAGAGATGAATTGATTGGACGATCTTAAATTTAGTTGTATAACTTGATATGATATACAACTACACAGAGAAAAAATATCCTATTTAAACCTTAGATGAGGTATAACATAGAGATATGACATTGCCCAAATATATTGTCGAAAGATCTAAGGTTTAAAATCGCTTGCAGCCAGCTCTTTGAGAACAATGGACCAGTGGAGTAGTTATATGGAAAACTAAACCAAACAAATAATGAGGATAGGTGACAAAACACTATGACCAATATTTCGTTCGTCTAACTGTAAGTGTGCACTACTCAGCTGGCGGATTGTTCTCACGCAGCTGACTGTTAAGCGATTCTCGACCATACATCTTTTGCTTGCTCAGTAGTACGTAGCTATATCTCTGTTATACCTCATCTAAGATTTAAATTAAAAAGCAAAAATTTAAAAATAATTATTGAACATTGAAAATAACCATTCTAAAATAAATAGTTATTTGTATCACTAGTCCTTAAACTGAACTTTTGCCATACCATCTGCTTAATTCCTTAAGTTGTTGTTTCTGAGGAATAAACTCAATATTAAACAACCTATATCCAGAGTTCTCCAGGCATAAAGGAGTGGGCTGTCCCTGGAGATCGTCTCCAGACGTATCTCCAGGCAATCGCCACTCAAATACTGGACAGAACTTCTTCAGACGCTCTCTCCACAGTTCTTTGTGGCTTTTGCCTTCAAACAGCGGACGATTGTTAAGGGGAATTGTTAAGAGGATAAGACAATACTACACAATACCAAGTTATATATGTTATGTATATTTGAATAGTATTTTGTCATGGACAGAACTTAGTTATGTATGTCACGATTTACAGTAAAGTACTGAATTAGTATTATTATTTTTCGAATATGAAATCAAAATTATTGTTAGACGTATTAGTGTTTGATGCAAGTTTTCGAACTATTTGATGCTTCAATTTAAAAAGAAGTAAAATGTCGTAGAAGAACTTCAGATAAACCTGTAGAAAGAAAAGATAGAAGACGAAAGGAGCAGAGAAAGAAAGCGAGAAATACTAAATCTAATGCTTCAAATAGGTAGAATGAAGGAAAACAATAATATAATATTAAGATATGAATAAAACTTTATACCAGCAATAACAATCCAAATGAAAACTATATTTTATCAGCGAATCAATCTATTTCTTAATGCCTAGTTTGTGCAACAAAGTTTAAATTTTAGTCGACACTTAAAATTAGGAATATTGGTGCAACAATAATAAATAATACCTTTCTTTGAAATCGATACTAAATTACACGTTATCACTCCGCGAATTTAGGCAAAGTACTAGCTAAAGTAAAACTTTACAGACTCTTATGTCAAAATTTGACTTTACGGATTCATTTTTCAAACTGAATTAACGTATATTTTAATAGTACCTATCATATTTTTGCAGTTTATTTTAGCACTACCTAAAATAAAAAGTATATCATTCAATAATATTATTGGTGAATTTATTTATTATTTACCTTTGATAATAATTTATCTGATTTCATGCAGAGACGTCTAAGCAGGTGTAAATATAAATGTCAATTATAAAGAAATAATTGACACTTTGACAGTAGGTTTTACAAACACATAATGCTATTTATTTATGTTTTTAATTAATAATTTAACGCTTTCGGAAAAAAATTTAATGTGTATCTAAGGACTAAAGTATTTTTTATTACTGACATAGTATATTCTCCTCCGTTACCGCCTCGAAGAATAAATTCCTTATTCGTAATAAAAAATATATTTTAGTCCTTTGATATGCAAATAACTATTATTCTATAAATAACTAAAAAAAATTACAGACATTTCTATTTTCTATATTCGATACTTGTTCACACTATCAAGGTATTAATAGTATTTTTTGCGCCACCACTCATATATGTACAATTTATCAGATTTTACAAATACAAATGTTATTTGAAGTTAAATGTAAGTACCTAATACAACTATTCTCGTACGGTAACATGAACTTGAGCTCCGCAAGATCCACCTCATTTCAAATCTTCTCTTATACCTTATAATGTACATTCCTTGTAGTTATATAACTATTTATGAATTTGGTATTAATTACTGGTTAACATTCACAATTTTTCTTTGTTTCCACTATTTTATTCTCTGAATCAAAAGAAATTTTCTTTAAAACAGTTGAAAGAAATATTGGATTCTTCATTGAACCGTTCGCCACTCCCTTTCCTCTGGAGTATTTCGATTCCGCATCTTCTTTCTCCGGTTTTTTAATTACTCTTTGATATCTCGTGTTGATTATTCCGTTTAATTAGAGCAAGGAACTTTGATGTTTGATGATGACATATTTCTAATTCTTTGTTAATTTCCAGATTCATTTCCTTTTGAAATGTTTCCAAACTTTAACACTAGTTAATTTAATGTTGAATGAAATTTTATTTGAATAACTCTGATAATTAAAAATATCTGGAATACTGATTTAATTGTTTTATTTTTGTTAATTAATTTTGACTAATTATCTGAAAACGCCAACCGATTGACCGAAAATTTACACGAATTAATTCCATAAAAATATTTTTACAAATCCTGTCATATTGGTAATTAGTTTTTTCTACTTGTTTGGATATATTCGTAAAATAAAAATGTCAACTGTAAACAGTGACGTCTGATATGCCATTCAACTCGCATATTGATGCGAAAAGCGTAAATATTATGTTTTACTAAAATATTTACTTCTGAGGTATGCATACAAGTCTTCCTCTTTCATCCCGAATCTAACCTAACCTAACCTATACAATCTAATCTTACATAAGCTAACGTAACATAACCTAGCCTGATCTAATCAAACCTAACTTAATCTAATCAAACATAACCTAACCTGAACTAGCCTAACCGGACCTAACTTAACTTAACCTCATCAAGTGATCTAAACTAACCAAACCTAACTTAACCGAACGTAATCTAATTTACCCTAACCTCATCAAACCTAAAGTAATCTAAACTAGCCTAACTTAACGTAACGTAACCTAACCTAACCTAACCGTACCTGACCTAATCTAACCTTGTTTTACTTTATACATCAAATTTATTAATATATGAACATTTCAATTATACAGACACTGGTGCGCTTAAGTAACATACTTTGGTGCGCTTTTGCAATGTTCATTTGGTGCGCGTTTGTCATACGCCGCACAACTAATGTTGTAGCAGTCCCATATACAAAATTTCAACATTCTACAGCTAATCATTTTGGCGTTAGACAAGATACATACGTACAGACGTCACGTAGAAACTATTAAAAATATAAAAATTGATTCAGGGAGAGTCAACCTGAAAATCGAAAATTTTCGCGATTACAATACTTCCTTTACTTTGTACAAGGAAGTGAAAACAGTGTCAGAATTTTTATCGATGAGATGATTTTTCGTTGTAGATTAAATTCTGCTGGAAGGAAGACCTCGCGAGTCAAAAATCGAAGTCTCTTTTACAGAGAATAAAATTTAAATTTCCCTTTAAGCATGTATGACCTTTCGGATTGCCGCTTTACATGAAAAATGTAAGACGTTGGGGACGAGTCCGCCCCTGGGAATCCGGCGCACTTGTGTCTCTACTTCTAAAATAGACTACAAAGGAGCAGGAATGTCAGAGTTCGGAGCAATCGGACCCGTAATGTCAGGATAAACGAAAGGATAACAACTGCTGCTCTCGATAGAATTAAAAAGTTAATGAGATGGGGTCGCTCGGCCACAAGGAAAACCACTCCTTTGTCTTTTTCCCTTTTCTATTTGGTCCAAATTGTTCTCTCATTTGCCAGGTCCAAGGTGCACTTTCCTCATCAGGTATAAATCCGCTGACGTTTAGTAAATGTAGTAGTTCAAAAGTAATTTAAAAAGATCGATCAATGAGACTGAAATAGCTATTAACATACCTAGGGTAGTTGTGAGTATCATAACCGCCGCAGATGTCAATTGAATTCCGAGTTCGGAGAGCGAGGATTTTAAGACATCTAATGCCTGGTATGATTCATAACATCCGTAGTTTGTTCAATAGTTTATCGGTTTCACTTTATTGATAAATATTATTTTATAAAATTCTCTTGTCAGTTATGATTTTGTGATAAAGTTTGTATGGGTTGGTATAACAACTATATTATCCAATGGGGTCATTTCAAAAAAAAAATGTTACGATTTTTTTTACATATATGGAATCTGCGACACTTACTATGCATATAGCAATAAAATGTATGCAGAAATATAATACTTTTCATTCATAACTTTGTTATAAGATATTCGCGCTGCGAATTTCGTGACGTCACGAATTCAAAACTCACACAAAGATACATCTCACACATACACGTACACCAAGGCGCTACAAGTTGAACGTTAGTGTAACGCAGGAAGTATAATTTTATACTTTGTGATGTAAAGTAACCTAAAATTTATATAGTTGTCAGAGGAAAAGTACGCAGTTTTTTGTTTTGTTTATATTAGTGTAGAACTACATGTTTGTAAGCGTGAAATATAGTTAAAATTACATCAGAGTGTAATATATTTAAATATTTAGGTAAAGCATGGTCAACGAAGTTTACATTTCGTCCGCCAGAGTGAGCTGATCATTATAAATTCGTGATGTATTGGCAAATGGCGTCCTGTTGAGATTTGAAATCGAAGTCTAATTTCAAAAAATTATATCTACAAAACAATGTACCCAAATGACATGAAAATATTATTTACATATATTGTAGACGGTAGACTTTCAGGAAAAAAATAAAACAGAAAATGTGAAATGACCCCATTGTCCCCACGTTATTTTGACAAATCTGTACGGTAATATTTTTATCATACTGACTTGACAAAATTACACAAAAATTAGTATTTTTGAGATATTTCGCGTTAGTAATCCCAATTTTTTGTTTAATATTGTTGTTTGGTTTGTTTTAACTCTACACAACTTTTGTATGGCGTTATAGGTTTTGAAAATAAATAATAGTTAGAAGATAAAGCGACAGAATAAAATCGAAAAGGCGTAATAAGATTGCAGGTTTTGAAATCAGCGCATCGATATTTACTTAAGTCTAGAAAATGAAAAGGTTTTGAAAAAAAAGTATCTCGGAGGTATTTTCGATTTTCTCATTTTTCACCTAATCGTTCCAAAGAACGTATAGGTGAAGAAAACATTACAAAAATTATATTTTCTTTTTACGGACAACCAATTTTAAATATCTTTACAATTTAATTAAATGAATTTTTAATATAATAGCTAAGGATAAATCTATTTTGTACGTTTTTATTATTTGTAAAAGGATTGCAATGGATTGCATGTAATAATTAATTATTGATAATTAATTACTTAAGTTTTCAAAGGCAGAAGAAGTATTCACATAGTCCTGCAAAGGATATTCTAATTAATATTTACCAAGTATTAAAACTAAGAAGTAGTTGGACTTGATTATTTCATAATTTATTCTGCTTGAGATGCTCTCGTCAGATAATTATGAAATTGTTTACTTTTTTCCTGCAGGAATATTAAAGCGTAGACTGGCTGAGAAAGTTATTTATTTCATCGTATTTATCTTCATGTGAAATACCCTTAAATATGAATAACTTCACTTAACTTTTCAACGAGCTTAAAAGTGATACTTTCAAAATCTTAGCAGCCACTACGGGTACATTATTTTAATTAATACTATTTTTATTATTTTTTTAAATGTCAAACTCGAGTGTGCATTACATATTTTATTTTATAGTGAATATAGAGTATATCATTACTATAGTTATGGTGTAAATTGATTGACAGCAATGTAATAAAGTGTTTATTTTATGAGTAAACATAGCGATAATTAATATAGACTAAAGATAGTTATTTATGTATTAATGGCATAATCAAAAGATTATACAACGAGGGAATATTTAAAGCTCGACGAGAAGTATAGTATGTACCTATACTAATATTTTTTTCTTTTTGTTACAGGTGAGTAAAACCCTTGTCTTCGTTATATTGGAAAGGACTTTTGGTAAGCGAAATAAAATAGTTATTTATGTAACAAGTAAGGAAACAAAAGTAGTTATTTAACGCATGCGAAAATTACAAAACGAGACGCCAGCGAGGCTATGAAACCAAAGATTGTCATTTTATTATTTAACTTTTATTACAGAATTTATATAATATTAATTTACGTTATAAGTCCAGTAAATGTGTTTTTATGGTATGACTAAAATGTTTCCGTACGAGATAATAAAAATCTTAGTTTGTCATTGAAAAATTTAAGAAGAAAACGTTGTCATCTGTCTCTTACAACATATAAATCTTTCAATTAAATTATATTAAAATAAGGTCAGATTTAAAGAATTTAAATTTAGTACCACAAAATGTAAGAATGTACAGATATTTTAAACTAATTTAAAGGACGTATAAGTAAAAATTGTATTATATGTAACATGGAAATACGCTGCAGTATGAAATAAATAGTTATTATTAAATGATTGCAACTCCAAAAAAACCTTTATTAACATCAAATGGATAAAACCAATCCTACAATAAAATAAAATATTTGTATATTGTAAAGAGTGGGAAAAAAGTAAAATATTTGTTTATTACAGAAAGAGAGAAAAAGTTTTTTTAAATACTAAGAACAAAAAATATGTTGAAAATAAGTTGATATATAAGAGTCCCTTGCAGGATATTTTGAAGTTAGTGAACCTGCGATGTTGGGAAAGAGGTCAAACATCCAATATTTATTTTCACATTAAAGATATTTGCATAACAGTGGCTAGTATCCACGCATCCATCTCCTTACTCATTTATTTCCAATGGGAGCGATCCGAGAATGCAATAAAAGAAGAGGCATTTTATTGAATGTCAGCGCCCGAGTCTCCCAGCCAATTAGTGCCAAGCCCTGACTTTTATAAAATTACTCCAAAAGTCAAGGACGGCCGAAACAAATGCTGTTTGCTGCAAAGAATTGGCGTATTCGTACATACACTATTTCCCGGAATTCATACGAATTATTAAACTTTTATCTCGCATCTTTGTCGTTAACATATGGTACAGATGAAATTTTTAGTCGTATCTCATTATCGTACGTGTTGCAGAGGGGTATTTATGCTATTTGCGTCTAACCAATGACAAAAATAAAATAGAAATAGTTATGTAACCGCGGTAACAGATATTTTCAAATATTTAAAAAAATTATTCATGCCATTCGTGTCATTGATTTTGGCGTGGATAATTTATGCTTCATTGTGTGTTGGTAGTTTCGTTAGTTTAATCTATCTACAACTAGTGATTTTATACTTATCTACAAGTAGATACCAACACTACTAAAATGTATATTGTATTATAGCAACGACGTATTTTGAAGTCTTTGTTGGAAGTATGAAAATACCAATAACGATATCTCACATGCTATCACTTTTCGAAATAACTTCGAAAAAATATACCTAAATAGACAGTCTCTGACGCGTTATCTTTGGCTGAGGTGTACACCTATCTATAGTGTTATCTCACTTGCAATTATCTTTTGATATAACCTCGAAAAAGTTCGCTAAATTTAAAATCCTATCATTTCTTTTCTCTTCATACATTTAGTATTGACAGCAACGTCGTTTGTAAATGCCATATGGTCGGGGGTACACAACAGTCCATCATAATATTTGTTCCACTGTCTTGGACCTAATAAGGAGCCCTGCGGGACATATATTCTTTGGTTGTACGTTACATATCTGTTTCCAAAATTTACAATATCTAACGGGCACCTTACGGATATATACACATCTAAGAGGTTTAAAGGTTTAAATAAGCGGGAACTGTGCATCAATAAAACAAAATCAGAAACCTGAATTATCATCATTTTAGTGCATTTTATATAACTTATCTGCAAGAAAAAACGCAGTAGGTGCAGATAATTATATTGTACTTACTTATTCATACTAATAATTGTGGTCTGAAAAATATTATTTAAATTTTCCCTAAATATATATTTCCTTCCTAATTTCTCAAAAGAATGTGCAATTTCCCTAGATTTAGAGAAATTTTTCTAGGTATGAAAACACTGATGACTTGTATGACAAAGCCTGCAATATACGACCTCGAAAACTCGAGAAATCTCCTCGTCTCGTCTCATAGAATCACTAGTTTCATCTATTATTATTTTTGTATATAATACTGTCATCAATCCCCCTTTTCCCTTGGCGATTTTAATCACATGATTATGTATTGATGACGTAAGTATCACCTCAAGAAAACCGACTTTAAATAGGTATCAGATAATAAAAATGGCGGAGGCGCGAATGTGCGAGTATTTTATCAGGGATAAAACTTCGGATAAGGGATTATTTAAAACAAAAACTTATTTATAATGTGTTGAATTCCCACGATCGCGTCCGAATCCAGCCGTGGACAACAGATAATTACCACGCATGAATGAATCGTTTGTATTGTCGTTTTTAACAAAGGGCTTATCGAACACCATCAAAACCGCATTAACCAAACCAGTACACGAGGTGCCGCCAACTTTGTAATTTAAGTTTCGCTGATTATTGTTTCCACTCAAATGTTTGGATTTAATAATTAAATTGGGAGATTTCAGATAGCGGTATAATTCCTTGCTAGAGTTATGAGAAGTTATTCAAGTAGCTTCATTATATCTCAATCTTTTCTTATTTATTTTCCATCAAAAATTTAACAAAACTTAACATTCAAAATAATATTCTCCGCAATATTTTAACAGAACAGTTTTCTAATTAAAATTTTATTTGTATCTACACATTTAATTTACAATTTCATTTATATTTTTTCTCAAAAACTTTTCATTTTCTAGACTTAAATATCGATGCGCTGACTTCAAAAACCTGCAATTCTTTTATGCCTTTTCGATTTTATTCTGTCGCTTTATTATCTAACTTTTATTTATTTTCCAAACCTTTAACCTCATATTAAAATTGTGTAGAGTTAAAGTAAACCAAACAAAACAGTATTAAAATAAAAATTGTGTTGACAAACGCAAAATATCCCAAAAATTTTGATTTTGAAAAATAGTTTACGTGGATAAACTTTGCCCGTAGAATCGAATGGTGAGGTCACCGAAGTCGTAAACCTAACCATTTATGCAGTATACCTAAAAAAACCTGATTTTTTAGGTATAACTTTTAACTCAAATATCTCGAGAACGGTAAAAGATAATTGAATTCTGTTTGAAAATTTGAAATCAGCATATTGATATCTACTTAAGTCCAAAAATGAAAACTTTTGGAGGCAAAAAGTTTCGAGGTAAAAAGTTGAAATTTAGGTTTTTTCGTTTTTCCCGTTTTTCACCTAATCGTTCCAAAGAACATATATGTGGGCAAAACATTTATTTTTCCCGTAGAATTGAATGGTAAAGTAGTTGAGATTATAGCTGTACTCATTTTGAAATATACTGAAAGAACACACTTTATTGAGGTACAACTTTGAGAGCAAATATCTCCGAAACGAAAAGAGGCAATTAAATTCTGTTTGTAAATATGATATCAGCCTAGCAAATTCTTTAAAAAATATTATAAAGAAAATTTTGTAAAATTTGAAAATTTTCATATTTAATAGATGTTATGCCATGAGCATTTATAGAATTGTATTATATAAGTAAGCAATATCAATGCTGAAAGTGTAATTATGAAGTTTTTGGTTTGGTTTTCCATTTGTCGTGAGTGTTCCTTGGGGGACTGAAGCGCAAAGGAAGAAATGCGTATCCGTCCGCCCCTCGCATCTAATAAGAAAGAAATGAGGTCACGATAATTCAGCGCGTCTTCGTTCGATCCCGATAGAATTTTAATAGCATATTTATTCCTCTCAATTTCTCGTCTAAATATCATTACTCTGCCTCCTCCACACAAATTGAATTGCCGGCGAATTGATTAAGACTTGTAGGTTGTTGCTGACACCCATGGGCTATTATCTATCTTGACCTGCTCTATTACTTCTCTATTCAAAATGAAAACACCTTCCGTATCAAACTCTAAACAGTCATTACATGGGGCAAAATTAAAGTTTATATCACTTCTTTCAGTAACGTTTAGATTCTTGTTCCCTTATGTAAGTACATAATAACATTCGAGAAGGTATGAACTGAGGTGGAACTTACGAAGTAGAAGTTCATGTTACCGTACGAAAGTAGTTGTATTAGGTACTTAGCCGAGTCGCTTATTATATTTTTCACGCCACCAATAATAATTAACTTCGTTCAAATAATATTAAAGGATTTGTAAAATGTGAGATATTTCACAGTTCAGATTTATTTACTTGCAAACTTTTATTGTAAATTTTTGTCAAATGTATTTGAAATTAATGTGATTCAGCTTATTTCTCAAATTTGTATATATGAAAACTGCATTAGATGTTTTAAAAAAATTTAACTTATAATAAATATTATGGAACCCATTAACAGTCACTAGTTTTATAGTTAGAGATAAAAAA
This sequence comes from Stenolophus ochropezus, assembly GCA_035578165.1. NCBI lineage: Eukaryota > Metazoa > Arthropoda > Insecta > Coleoptera > Carabidae > Stenolophus > Stenolophus ochropezus. The sequence goes on along the minus strand of JAQOWZ010000008.1, from coordinate 33,535,121 downwards.
TTTAAAGAAAACCTGATTATTTTTGTAATTTATGCATTTAGTACATTTTTTAAACATTCATTTCTCATAACTGTATTTAAAACTTATTATACCCTTATAACAATATCTAGGGAATCTAGGATGTCAGAAAAAATTCTAAAGTAACTCAATTTAAAGGTAGAGCCCATAAACTTCGTAAGTACCATATAGTCTTCTTTTGTGATTTGTACAATGAGTTGTCAAACAAATGAGAAATTTGGTATACTTACGTAAAAGAAATCAGAAAACCTGAAATTATTATTATTATACTCCTATATAAATATATCCCAAATATTCAATTTTGTCGATTAATTACAGTGTGCAGTGTAATTTTATGTTGTCATTTACTAAAATATCTATGCATTTCTCCGAATGTACATAAGTAGAAAAAGTATAGTATTATATTCGGGATTATGGTTATTATTCACTTGAGTGATTTGCATCACTCGTCTATGACACTTGACGTTAACTGCATTTTCGTGAATAATAATCATAATCCCTTGTATAATAATATACTAGAGGGTGATTAATCGGAAATGATAGTGAAACTATTCTGAAGCTAGTCTAAAAAGGCCTTTACATACAATATTGCTACTTATTTTTGTGGTAACGTAAATGCTTGTTTATTAATTTATTCACCCAGGGATTAAATTTGGTACTTCAGTCTTCGAAACTGAAGAGTAAAATACTCCCGGAATTGCAAAATAGTTATTTATGGTATAAGTGTGTTACATTACAGATAAGTCACGTGGGAAAAGTTTAGCTCACGAGGCCATTAGGCCGAGTGTGGTATTTTTTCAAGTGACTTAGGTAATTAACACACGTATGCCATACAACATTTTATCCAACACATTTTAATCAATGATATAAAATACATATAAGATTTTTGACAGATGGAAATTCGAAATGACATTTAGGAACAAAATAGTGTAGAGAAGGTTTTATAACGTAGTTACTATGATACGAACCAAAAAACAGTGAGCTAATGTATTTAGTTCACTAGTGACTTAGGACCTACTTTATTTATCTAAAAACAGCATACTTATATAGTTATAATTACACAGAGTTGGATAAAGAATATTATTATTAGTATTATGAATTGTACAAAGCTAGAATTTAGTAGTAATACAGTTTGTGGTTAATACATGGATTATTAGCAGAGATGTCTAGTTTCATAGCAAACACCTCGCAGTGCTTATTTAGTAATGATGCCTGTGGGCTATTCGTGTTATTAGAGGATATATACACACGTAATCTATCTTGGTCCTATGCGGAATATATATTTTTCCTACAGCAAAAAGGCGGGGTTGGCAAAGATCCTCATGGCACATAAATATACAAAATTAGCCGATGAACTCTTCGCATACATTAGGCGGCCTGGGGCCTGGTCCGGAACTTGCTGACCGCAAGGACGACCCGGAACTTCTCGGAAAAATCCAGAACAACTAGGACGAATTCCCTAAGTTGCAGCCTCAAGCCAACTCCCACAACACAACAATTATATATAGCGGGATAATATCTAATAGACAAACAAGAGGATGAGAACTAGAGAACATTTAAAATTTTAAGAACTATTTCAAAATGTCTTAAGATTTTTGATAATAACTAGCAAATATTTAGCTACGCTGAGCGTTACCTAGGCCTCCGGCGTTAGTGAAACATTTTCATTTGATGTCTGGTGTTGTTACTATAAGTCAACTATTGTTGAATACTTTCATTTGATAACTTTTTGCAAAAAACAAAAGCAGATTGACATGGCAAATTATTGTTATTTTTGCATTCCAGTGCTAGATGAGTGATTTCATTTGATACCAAACACCACATATATTTGATAACTTTTTGCAAATAACAAAAACCGATCGATATGGCAAATTATTGTCATTTTTGCCTGTCAGTGCTAATAAACGATATATTTCTAAAAAAAAAAACTGTCAATCTATCCCAATAATGTTCTGAAAAAGGTGAAAAAATATTTTAAATTTAATATTAGTAATTGCAATATTCAAATTGCGAAACGAACTTTGGTTTATATTCTAAATCTACTTATATTTGAAATTTACAAATTATTATTATTTCATTTAATTAGAAACGTCAAAATTTAAAAAAAAAACGTTGTGTTATACCTTCAAACCTTTAGTGAAATATTTGCTCCTTCGTATAATTTAGAAACATGTTCTCATATTTCTTATTTCCACTAATTAATTAAAAGGGAATGGTTTAAATTGGCAACTCTACATTTTCCATTCAATTCATTGTTAATCCTTTTTCTGCTATATGTCAAATTTTGAATGACTACTGAAATAAATTATTATTACCTGCTAATACAATGATTGGCTTATCCTATATTGTTTTTTATTTATTTGTATTTTTTTTTCTTAAATATTAATTACATTGCTATTAGTTTCGTCGTATGAACTAGGAACTAAGTACACCATTGGTAAAAAACTCAACGGGGGTTATCTTCTCTTATTGGTTGCTCAAAATATTGATTCGGATGAAGAAATTTATGCTTTACAATATCCATTTGAAATGTATTGTCTGAAATAATTAGGGAAGCAATACGTACGGAAAAATTATTTACCATGTGAAATGCTATTGTGGAACACGCGGTATGTATGTAATACAGAATCAGAAAGTAGGGCAAGTTTTAAATAATAAAATAACAATTTTTGTAATTACAATTGTAATATTGAAACGTACATAATTTTCAATTGAACAAAACAAATGTATCGAGTAACAAATATAAATAATAAATAATAATTGCACGAGTCTCTGATGATTTACATCTAAATTATGATTTAATTGACATGTATTGTATTTCATACAGAATCAATTTTTAAATGAAATAACATTACAACTACATCGCATTCAAATTCAGGAGATCAAATTCAAGAGGGATTATTCGAGATTTCAGCGAATACATATGATCTTCACTATTCCATCGTGAAATATGTTTTGAATTTATTTCAAATGTCAGACAACTGTATTGAATTTTATTCTGTAATAAAACTTGTTCGGAAATTCAGCCAAGTAGGAACAACGATACGTGGAGAACTTCAAAGACAGCGTATCAACATTTCTTTAACTGGGATAATTGAGATCTGGGTGAATTTGATACGTGTGTAACCAAACAACTACAGTCTATTTCCCAGAGTTGATACTCATGTTATTAAAAATAAGCATGAGATTCAAATCGGTGGGGAAGAGGGATTGATGACATCATCTTGTCGGTGAAATCATATTATTTTCCAAAGTATATAGTTAGTTATATAGTGACAAATTAAAAACAATATAAGCACCCCATAGACTTAATTGGAAAATAATTATTTTTGCTTAAACTTTTTTTCGTGATAACTGTGTCAGTCATAAAAGTCACTTACATAAAAATATCTCTGGAATTCGAATATGATTATAAAGTCACAGTTTTGAAGTTAGAGACCAAAACTTAATAAACAGCCATAGACTTAATTTGTAATTTATTTATTTTAGCTCATTTAAAAATATTTTACTCGGAAAACTGTCTTTGTCGTCAAAAACAATTGAAATTTGGTACATTCATGTAAAAATGTGTACGGAATACGTATATAACAAAGAAAAAACTATATAGTCACTAGTTTTGGAGTTAGAGACTAAAAACTTAATGAGCATCCCTATACTCAATTTGTAATTTATTTATTTTAGCTCATTTTTAAAATATTTCATTGTGAAAACTGTATTAGACGTCAAAAACAATTGAAATTTGTTACACTTCTGTAAAAATGTGTACGGGATTTGTATATGCCACAGGAAAAACTATATAGCCCCTGTTTTGGAGTTAGAGTCCAAAAACGAAATAAACATTCATAGACTCAATACGTAAATTATTTATTTTAGCTCATTTTAAAAATATTTCATTTTAAATACTGTATTAGACGTCAAAAACAATTGAAATTTGGTACCTTTTCGTAAAAATACGGAATTCGAATATGCCGAAGAACAAACTATATATTTACTAGTTTTGGAGTCAGAGACTAAAAACTTAATGAACATCCCTATACTCAATTCGTAATTTATTTATTTTAGCTTATTTTTTAAATATTTCATTTTGAAAACTGTATTAGACTTCAAAAACAATTGAAATTTGGTACTCTTATGTGAAATTTTTTACAGAATTTGAATATTCCAAAGAGAAAACTATATAATCACTAATTTTGGAATTAGAGACCAAAAACTTAATGTAGATCCATAGACTTAATTCGTAATTTATGTATTATAGCTTATTTTTTAAACATTTCTGAATGAAAACTGAATCTGATGAAAAGACAATTGACATTTGTAACACTTATGTAAAAATATCATCTTTAACCTTCAGATTTGTAATGGTCAATCCTTAAACATGAAAATATGTACAATAAAATTTATATATCCTTTTTTTGTCACGTCAAATTTAAAGTAGTTTATAAATCTCTTAATTTAATGTTAATCCATACCAAAACTTGAACTATTGATGTAAAAATACTTATGCTCAGAAACAATAGATCTCACCAACAACTGTAAGTTATGTGAAAGTACCTCCCCGTTAGTATTCGCACATCAGATTGAAGAACGAAGGCACAAAGAGAACGACAATGCCTGCTACGTGATTATGAACAGTTTAGTGCAAAGTCTAATTACACGGACCGCGAATTGGATTACAGACTAAGGATTAAGCTGGATAATACGCTGTTCTGTTTACGAATTCACTCAGGTAGTGAAATCCCGTACAACTACACCTTGCTACCATACCAATTACTTGCCGGGAAAAGACATGGGTTGCAGATGCACAAAAAATCCCGACAATTCAAATGGAGTAAGATGTCTGCGCGCTGACGTTTATAAAGTGACAAATCCTGGCAGTGTCTTTCAAGGTACAATACTATTATAACTTTTCTATGACGATCAATATCTTTTAAAGATTTCTCCAGAATATTTACCAGGATAATACATAAATAATGCTTGTAGTATAACAAATTAAATACAATAAATGGGCTGTAAAATGCACTTACTGTCCACCGTGGATGGTAAGAAAAAAAGGAATTGTTCATTTACCATTGTTTTCTTTGTTTAGTTTGACAACATGATATTTGGTAATTTTGGAACTTATTTTTATTTTTCTTTTGCTGTAAGTGATTTTTTAGTTCGGGAACCTTCCTATGAAAATCAAATTCTCAAATCATATTTTCGACCTAAAAACTGTCACTTATGATTCATGGTACGTAATATACTATTTTTCTAAAAACAAATTTAGGTCTGACTTGTTTGGAAATCAATATAAGCTATAGGGTCTTTGTAATAGGCTGAAACTTACAATAATGTAAGTAAAATTTCTTACGAAACAATTATCTTAGATACTTCAGGTTCTGTTATATCTAGAAATTCTGTACCACATATGATAATGATGTATGTAAATTAAGTAATAAGACTATTTTTTTTAAACATTGTTCAAGTAGAATTACAAGTCAATATTGTCTCTCTCAAAATAACTTCTTTGGGAAGTCACATAGTGCTGGAGACAGTTCTTCCTATCCTCATGGTAGTGCTGGAACTCGGATACTGGAATTAGCTTCAGCTAGTCGGTTACAGCCGTTTAAATGTTTTGAAGTGTCCTACAATAAGTTACCTTGAGGTGATTTTCCAATCTTAAGAAGAGGACAAAGTCACAAGAACTTAAATCAGGCGAATAAGGAGGCTGAGGAACCACAGGAATGTTTTTATTGGCTAAAATCTCACTTTTTTAAACCATTTTTGCGTAGATTTTTTTCATCCCCAATGAATTAGTCAAAATCTAGAACAGTGGACTGAATCAAATTTAACACTCAGTACTGTCAACCGACAATCTAAATTCACAAGCTCCCAGATTCTGTCAATATTTTGATCAGTTCTTGAAGATGAAGGCCTTCTGCTGCGTCTTTTAAAAATGCCTAAAACCACCGAAACACCTGGCCCGTTGGAATAACAGTTTCTCCGTAGGTATGCGCTGTTCCCTAGTCTGAAGCAAGACCTGATAGCATACCGTAGTTTGAAATCGACGTTACTCATTTTTAGAACGCTCTGAAAAAACTGTTTTACAAATAACTCTAACGAGTTCAAACTCATACTGAAGGGATGTAACATGTTCACCTGCCTCCTCTACAAGTCCCAGGTAACAAGTGTTATCAGATCGAACTCTACGTTGCCAGTCTTATTATTTAATTTACAAACCTTGTATATCACCGACCTCCACATCAAAAGGAGAGATATTATAATCATGCGGACAACGATTTCTCAACTTCATCTTCGTTAGTGTTCAACAAAAAAAAATACCGCTTTGTCCAATTGATTTGCAAATCTTTATAATTTGTAGACTGGGCTGACAATCTAATCTAATAATATAGAAGAAGGTGTAAGGAATCAAGTACTTTAACACCTAAAGGTAAAGGAAAGGCACTTAGGAATGTTGTGCCAAAGATGATGACAGATATTAGAATAAGATGTTCATTTTTGAAAGATTTTCGTAAGCTCGTCTTTTTGTATGGAATATGGAACGAAGCGTCTCTGTATGCACTTTAGAACAATTTGGATAGTGATGTAGAGTTTCTTAGTTGGAGGGAGAATTTAGGAATTTTCAATTCGACACCGGTTGGAAAATTCGATGAACAAATGAATGCAACAGTGGCATGCGGCGGTCAGCGGACGCGCTCCGGAATGCCCGGAAGAATTCAATAAAGTGTCCCGGAATGCTCCGGGCCGCCCGCGCCCTGCGGCCGGGAAATGGATTTCCGAATATTTCCCAAACAGACGATTACCATACACCACTATCCGGCCCAACTTATTAACTATATGACCTACATTCTGCATTCTACCTCACCACCGATGCTAATTATCAACTAGTATTTACCGCAAAAATTAACTCCATATGCACATGTTCCACTCTTCAGTTACAAAACTGAGGTCAGATTTTTTTTTTAATTTAACAGGACATGACAAATATAGGGGAAAGTAGCCTAATTTGGACCGTAGCCTAATTTGGACCGCAGTGGTATCCAAAGATTGATAAAATCTGTGCGATTTTAGATACACTACTTGTTATACGCAGAGGTAGACCAGATTAATGTAATCGTGTTTGTGAAAAAATGTCTCATGGTTACATTAAGAGAAGGGTTATTTGTTTGACTACAAAGAAAATTTGTTATTTTGATGTAAGAGTGAAAGCCGATAGTTCGTCCAAACGTAAGTAATTACAAGTCCTCTTATATCATCACAAAGCTTACTTATGTATCTATAATTTCTTGTTACAATTTTATGAGTTTATGTTACTTTGACATTTTTATATAATTTTAAGTATAAAATATTCAAGTTGCCCAAGTTGGACCGAAAACAGTTGCCCAAATTGGACCGACAAAAATTGTGATTACGGCACAGAATAGTACATACAGAAGCAACACGTCCACATGTCGGTACCTTTCATGTTACCCTTTTTAGTTCTATGACCTTGGAGCATTGTGTAGACCTTTAAATTTGTTGACTTCTCCTATCTCTCCCTAAGATGTGACGAAACTATCCGATTTTAAACAATGAGCCCTTTAAATTTGTTGCCTTTCCCCATCTCTCTGACAAAATGCGAAACATAAAAAAGAAAATGGTGATTCATGGTTTTGTACATTGTGTGAAGAAACCAAGGAAGAAAATATTATACAATATACGAAATGTCGCACTTGGATTCATTCTCAGTGTGCTGGAGTTAGTGCTGTAGTTAAAAGGTTTTATTGTTGTAATTTTTGTTAAGAAAGCTAATGGTCCAATTTAGGAAGCTAGCGGTCCAAATAAGGAAACCGGTGTCCTATATTGGACCGATGACAAGATTTTTTTGAATTTATTTTTTACTATTATAAATGGTATTTAAAATTTAATAAATGGTTTTATTTTGAAGGTACACTTAGTGAGTTTCTTTTCTACTACTTAATTTTTATTGACACTTCTTCCGTGCCTTTATATAGCGAATATTATAAAATTGGTCCAAATTAGGCTACCTTCCCCTACTTGGCGAGTATTTAAGGATAATTATGTTTGATTTGTCTTATCTATAAGAAACTGTAGCGAAATGATAAAATAACTGTAATTGAAGAATTGACAATTAAAATGAGTGGAGTATAAGATAAGGTGTTCAAATCCTAGTTTTACCAATCTTTATTTAAATAAAAATACCGCTGTGTCCTCGTTATTCAGAACCCACTATAATCTATACTAATGAACGCTTGTTACGAAATAAGTATCTTTAGGTACTCCTTTTCATCTAATAATATTGAACTACAGATGATGAATAATTTGCTGAAGAATTGACCCGACAAATAGTTAGTATTTTGATATATTTTGGGCAGCGGTAGCTCATTTGATTAGCGTGCACCGATTCAAATTGAGCAGAGTGTGAAATTTGGGGTCCAAATTCCAGCTTCGTCAAATTTTATTCAAATAAATATCCTGTAGTGTCGAAGTGATTCGGAACTCAGTAAAAGCTGTTGGTCCCTTGCAGAAAATGTAGGCGAATTAGATTTTCAGAACATGATGCGACATGTTAATCGAAAATTGTGTGCTATTGAAAACAATTATATAATGTCACCACAAACATTTAAAATTTTTTTTTGTTATATACCTACGTTATCTGAAGTTCCCAATTTGGTGTAAAACGAATGCTCCTATCTCAACTCAGGTATTCTTTAGAAAATGTAGGATATTTGTAACTGAAAGAATATTTAGAAGAAGCTGTAGAATCGCGGCTAAAATGTTGTGAGAATACAAGTAATGTACAGATGAGGGTCTATACTAGTATAGATGTATATTTTAATTTACCTCTGGGTTCACCTTTATCGCTTGTTCTTGCCGAAGTACCATGGACCATTTTGAAAATAATTTGTTGAACTGTACTATACACTTAATAAAAAATATAATATTTTAGTACAGGTATGTTCCCAGTTTGATGTAAAACGGTAATAGTAAAGCTTTACAATTGTGACATGAAGTGTTGTGAGAATGCAAGAAATGTATAGATGAGGATTTATAATAGTATAGATATACATTTGAAGTTCCCAATTGATGTAAAACGGTTGCTCCTATCTCAGGTATTTTTGTAAGTGAAAATAATATTTAGAAGAAGTAGAATCTTGGCAGAAGTTAGTGTATCAGGGAAAAAGCAGCCGGCAATGCTGGTATCGCAGCGGAGTCCCGCGGGCTTATCGTATGACACCCTATGCATCGCTGCACATGTCAGTACTCGCCGGCCTTATCGCGAAGCCGCACCGCGCAATCAGCGTGCGTGAAATTGACTGTTAGTTTACATCAATTTTCTAAATCGATGTGATTTGTTAGTTTTTCCACTGTCTCCTGACGGGACAGGATAATAGGATAATGGTGCGTTAAACTCGTGCTTCGTTTACCAATCTGATCGCTTTTTGTCATTGGAATTTTCATCCTGGATCATATTATTCTTTACGACATGCGATAAAATTTAGTGTTCGACATTCTACCAAGTTGATAGCATCGCAGACATATAGTAACGCGATGGCGTCAACGAATGGAAGATCAAATACTATCACTCCACTAATGTAGGGCATGGATATTAAATGACAATAATGTATACAGTTGATTGAGTGAATTTAAGGAAGAACACTATCTTACGCTATACCGAAATCGGTACATCATAAATATTGAGAAAAATAAAGTAGACCAGAGATTGAGGTTGTAAGATCCTTATAGTACGTTCATTGGTACTTTCTGCTTATTGGGGTTTTTTAATGTGCTAAGATTCTAGGAACGTTAATCTGTGTGCTTTTCTTTCAGCAATACTATAGAAAGATATGTTTGTTATTTTAGGTAGTGCTAAAATAAACTGCAGAAATATAATACTATTAAATATAGGTTAATTCAGTTTGTCAGTAAAGTTAAATTTTGATATAAGAGTCTATAAATTTTTCTTTACCTACTACTTTGGCTAACTCCGCGGAGTGATATCGTGTACTTTAGTATCGATTTAGAAAAAAGTCAGTTTTGTACTTAACTTGTGACACAGATTACAGGTCTTGAAATTCTTATTATCTGAGGTCCTTAATATTAATTGCCTCTAGTATATTCCTCACAAACACTTGTGGCTCACTTGGTTAGCAAATTCCGACTCGTTAAGATCTGGGGTACAATTCTCAATCTCGTCAATCTTCAATGAATTATAAATGTCACTTTGTCCAACTGGTTTAGAATCCACTATAATTTGTCGCATAAATCTTTCAGCAAAATTTGTTTTGTACTTTAACTTGAAATAAATTATATATTTGTCTAGATACAATGTCTATAGTGTCTAGTACCAAAAATGATGCAAGATCTTGTACAATTTATTGGCTAATCTAAAACAGGCTTTAATGATTAATATAATGTCTAGTATAGACCCTGGAATTTACATTGTCTGAGGTCCTGATTATTAATTGACTACAGAACATTTCTTAATTATGTCTTCTGACAAAATATATCAAAAACATTAGTTATTTCTTGGGGGAATACTTCACCAAAGATTGTATATTAGGTTAATACTTGAATTAGTTTTACTTTAAAGCTTAAAACAATTATGTCTCTCTTGAAACTGATTCATTTGTGGTTCTCCTGCTTAGGTATATATATATATATATATATATATATATATATATATATAAGTTTTTTTCTTCAATTTTGCGGTGTTTTAAATGTTTGAAACTCCAAATTCTAAAGGCTTCTAGGAATTAGAAACTAAAATTCGATACTTTCAAATTTCAACCTCTAACCCTTCGATGTTATACAAATTTAGCTAGTTACAATTTCCCTACACCCTATTATTGTAAATGAATTTTGCAATTACTCTCCCTTATTATGTGGGTGTTAACAGTATTCATTTGCGGGAATATAGGTGTTTTGTATTGGTACTCCGTTGAGCATTTGGTCCACATATGTGAGCCCGTGTTATCAGAAATCTCCAGTGACATGAAGAAACCAATAACAGTAGCAACACAATAAAAGACTGGCCAAGCGGGATCACAATACACGGATAACCCTGTAATGTAGTCTAATAAAGCCACCCCAAGTTCTGATTCGGTGAAGCTACTCAAAAGAATATATTTGCTATAGTTTTACCTACAAAAAAGAAAGAAGTGAATTGTAGTATTTCATTAAAAGTATTTGACATGGATATTATTGATAAACGCCTTATATCCCTCGGTTGGTTCGCTTCTCGGGACAAAATCAATAATGATAGTCTTCTCAATCATTTCTATTTGTAACTATGTATTTCATTTGTAACTGCGATATATACGTGAGTTTATTTTAAAGTATAGAATTTTGCCATATTCATGGTTACGACTTCACAGTTGATTGACAGCAATGTAACAGAGCGTTTACTTTAAAATGAAACAAAGGTTGTTAAATTCACTTTATAACTAACTGTCAATTTTTTTTTAAATAAAACGTTTCCATGTCATTGGAATGGACGTTGTGTAAATAGTATAATTTCATTAAAGTATTTGACTTGGTCATTATTGATGAACGCCTTGTATCCCTCGGCTGATTCGCATCTCGGTCAAAATCTTGGCGCTAGATCATTAATGATAGTCTTCTCAATCTTTTCTACTTGTATCCATGTATTTCATCCGTAACTAGACATATACTGTGAGTTTATTTTAACGTGCAATATAGGATTTGACATATTCATGTTAAGTTTTAGTTTTTAATAATAATGATTAAAATAAATCATTGTCATTTAAAATTCATGAGAAAGTGTACAAAAACAGAACAGTTTTTACAAAATATGGTAAGGAGGGACTGATATCCGCTAACCCTAGAACACTTATCATATTTTTTAGTATTGTAAATTGTATTGGATCATTTAAATCATCATGGTCATTTATATCATTCTGGTAAATTAAAGAATCACCCTAAACACTTTTCCCCTGTTATACCGTGAGTTTATTTTAAAGTGAAACATAGGGTTTGCCATATTCATGGTTACAACTTCACATTTGATTAACAGCAATGTATCAGAGCATTTACTTTAAAATCACAGTATGTAAGTGACCAGTAATATTTGTTTATATTTTTTTCTTCACGATGGAACATAATAATTTCACTTATATTTGAAAATGACTCATGTAATTTTGCAACCTTTTATGGATAATTAACGAAAGCATCACATAAGAAAAAAAAATTGGGCTTTATTAATTATATCTTATATGGACCTCTAAAGAAAATTTTCAATTTTCGAACACGATCCAGGATAGAAAAACTTAATAAAAAAAATAAAGCAATCAGCATAATTTATAATGATTATCAAATATATCTTACAAGAACTACAAATACTCATACTCCTTAACTAGAAACAACTTCTTCGAAATGAAAGAAGTACTTACATTTCTTGTAACTTACCAACTAATGGTGCATGTCATTGCATAAAAAAGTAAGCTATAAAATTTTCCCGTATTTTTGTCGTCTTTTTCTTAGTCATAGAAAACTTATAATATGTTACTATAGCAACATTACCAAACTTGTTAGATAATATAGTATAACAGTATGATGTGTTTGTTAGGAGAGTGTGCATTTAGATGGCGGCTATTAGAAGCGTTTGTCTTAATTATTTACGGCTTAACAAATAAAGTTCTTGTGCAAAAAGACCTCTGACCGAGTTGCACAATTAAACCGGTAAAAAAGATGTAAATTAGAGCGGTAATTAAGTCTGGAAAGAGTGTAACTTTTCCAGGGGGGGATTATATGTTAGTTTCCGTTTCTTTGCCGCCCCTTTCATTACGAGGGGCGGGCCGCCCTTAGTTAATCTACACCATGGCTTGCAATTTACTTCTGGATTAGCGTGCGCTCTCTCTCCGCGATACACGCGCTACGGGTGGGACAAGGATGGCGATACGCAATAATCATCACCGTTGCTTTCTTGGTCGATATTCACTGGTCAGGAGCACCTAAGCTTTAAGCACTATAGTGTTTTCGTTTATTTCTTTTTCTCTTCGTCATAAGTATGTCATAGCTATATCTACGATGAAGCAGATCTTGCAAAGCCAATAATGACCCTGAATAATATATTCATTAATATTTTATATAATTTAATAATAATTATTTAAAACAAGGTCTGTTTTGCAGTTGTAGTAATTTAATAAAACCCACTAACACACCAACGTTTCGATTGTAAATCAGTCTTCGTCAGGATGAAAAATGGAATTAAAATATTGTAAAGTAAATCATGTAAATTATTTGCAGAAATCTTTCATCAAGCATAGATAAAACAAACACACGTGCATGTTACTTAGCAGCTATCAATCAACTGTTGGTTGATACCATGATTTCTAAAGAACTGTTCTTAAATAGTTAATCAGAGGGTCATAATAATGAAGAACTGAAGATTATGAAAACGAACATGCGGGATACAAGAAAAATTATTAAAAAAAACGATATCATATGAAGAGTGTGCCGCCTATGAGAAATGACAATAATCTATTAACCAGTTCATCTCTTCGTAGCCGTGGTTCGTCTCACCTATATAGTGGAGAAGAGTTGGACTTTTATAAACTCGAATATCTTTTTTTACAGTTTTCAGAACATAGTTTAATTTTCCTTACTCTTATAAGTAAACCTAGACTATATGTTGTTATAAATATTTTTTTTTTCTTTAATATTATTCAATATTATAGAGTAATAATTATTTTTCCAAAATATGGTCTATATCACCCCCACTTACCTTACATTATTTTTAGTATTATAACCTCCACAGTTATCAATTGAATTCTGAGCAGAAAATGAAATTTAGTGATGTTGTGAAAGAATCTGTTGATTATTCTCTTATTTTAGATTGTACTCTAGAAACTATAGTCATTTTGACCATGAGTTATGGTTAATATTATTGTATGGTTATCGAGAAAAAATAATAGAAAGATTTCTGATTTAGGAATACATATATAACTATAATAATTATAATAATTATATATGATGCAAGCAATAATAACATACTTGTGCCATACAACATTTTATCCAACACCTTTTAATTATTGGTATAAAATATATAAAAATATTTTTGTCAGATGAAATTTCAAAATGACATTTACTAAAAAAAATAGTGTAGAGAAGGTTTTATAACGTAGTTATTGTGATATGAACCAACAAACAGTGAGTTATAATTTCTAAATAATCTGTGTTTTATGATCTACTTTATTTATCTAAAAACACCATAGTTATAGCATTATAATTACACGGTGTTGGATAAAAGTCATGAAAAACGACTTATTTTGCTATGGAAGTAAGTTACGCTTACGTCAACGGTAACGCTGGCGCGGAAAAGTTTTAATCAATGGATCATGTACTCCAGTTTAATTTTTGGTAACGTCAAACTTCCCTGACAAGACATTGAATACGCGGTTAATTACCATCCTAGAATTTGTAGCATTATTAATGTACATGTCAAAGTCAAAAATCATGTTTAATTCACAAACCGCAGTAAACAATGGAGCAAGTGGGTCACATCTAACCCAAGTTTGTAACTCCGTATTGAATATCTGGGGAAATCCTCTGATTTAATTAGAGAGTAATCATACGGCATCAACTTCTTGTATTTGTCTTCTTACCAGATAAATAAATAACCAAGTCGCTTTGGATCTGACAAGAGGATTCCTTCATTACGCCGAAAAATACACATTAAATACTCTTCCCACTATTACTGTCAATCAAGGAAAAAAGTCATTAACCTTATTTATCCAACACCGTGTAATAATAACGATATAAATATGCTGTTTTTAGATAAATAAAGTAGGTCATAAGTCACTAGTGAGCTAAATATATTAGCTCACTGTTTTTTGGTTCGTATCATAGCAACTACGTTATAAAACCTTCTCTACACTATTTTGTTCCTAAATGTCATTTCGAAATTCCATCTGTCAAAAATCTTATATGTATTTTATATCAATGATTAAAATGTGTTGGATAAAATGTTGTATGGCACAAGTGTGTTAATTACCTAAGCCACTTGAAAAAATACCACAATCGGCCTAACGGCCTCGTGAGCTAAACTTTTCCCACATGACTTATCTGTAATGTAACACACTTGTACCATAAATAACTATTATACCATGTGTTCCATATTGTGTTGTCATAGGCATTTAACATAGGGAAATAGTTTTTGGTAAATAAAAACTGTCCGGCTAACAACTAAATCACCATATTGTACAGGACAATATTATAGGTATTCCTATATCTTATTTAATTCAGATTACTTTATTCCAAGGCATGTAACCGGTTAATAAAAACCTGTAACCGATATTTTGAACGAAAATTGCGAACTTTAATCGATATTTTTAAGGCCGAAAATACCGGTGACCGTTAACCAAAAAATAAATATACCGGTTTTAACGAACATTAATCTTGATTGTCATTATAAGAAAAGTTTACAATTAAAAAGTGATTCGTTAATTAAATTACAATCTTTTATTTGCTGTATTTTTTTAGATAGTAGTTTTTTAACCTATTTTCAAATTAACTGAAATTTCAGTTTTTCGCTCGAAAACTTTTTGTCTCCATTTTCTGGACTTAAGTAAATATTGATGTGCTGATTCCAAATTTTCAAACCGAATTTAATTATTGTAAATTTTGAAGTGTAGGTTATTTGGATCAAAAAGCGAATTTTATTGTAATGGAAAAATCCTTTATTTCATTTGGACGTTTCGGTGATTTAAAAATTCACCATCTTCAGCTTAAAAACAATCATCCTAGGGGATATAAATACTCCAGGTTTTTGTATGATATAATAAAATGTTACATGTTTTGGTAATAATGGAAAACGAAGCGCAGAACTATCCTCCACAATGGAGTGAAATTGATAAAAAATCTAATTTAATTATCTTTTACCATTCTCGAGATATTTACGTTCAATGTTAAACCTCTGAAAAATCGTTTTTTCAGGATATCTCCTGAAGGGGTCACCTTACGACCTTGTCGACCTCGCCAATCGATTCTACGGGCAAAATTACATCAGTACACTAATTTTTAGATTTTTATTCGAACAGATACAATTTTTAGAGCGAAAAAATTAAAATCGTCAAAAATCGAAAAAATGCTTGATGTACCCCTTATGATTTTTTTCGATTATTTCGGGTGTAATTCTTCATGTAATCCTTTTGTTGACCAATAAAATCGATCAGAGTATAATTATAAAAAGATCTATTTTACAGCTTTGTTGTATAATATGCTATTACTTAAATTGACACACTCCGCTATAGCATAAACATGGAAAACATTCTTTTATGTTTTGAGCATAATACAATTTTAATTATGTGACACTTATCAATTGTTTATTTAATTACTAACCAAAATAGTAATTGTATTGTGACAAATAATTAAATCAACAATTAATTAATTAACTTTTAATTATAAATTAATTATACGAGATAAAGTGGATCAGCAATTAGATTTGTTTATTTTATTATTCAAAATGACATTAATTCACAATGAAATTGCTATTGTTTCGGGGAAAATGTAAGAAAATCTCAAGTGCAGGAAGTTAGGGCAACCGGAAGTTGAACCCGGAAGGCTGAAGTGGACACACTGAAACACGGGGAATTATTGTTCTAGAAATTTATGGGCGTCCTTGGTGAAATATATTTAATATAACTCAACAAACTTTTCCTAAAGAACATAATATTGTATGCAAATAAAGTGTCTATTAAAATATGGAATCGTAAAGTAAAAACAGACCCTTATGTCAAAATTTAACTTTACGGACTTACCTGTCAATCTGAATTAATCTCTAATTTAATGGTATTATATTTTGCAGTTTATTTTAGCACTACCTAAAATAACAAACATATCGTTGCATAATGTTATTGATGAATTTATTTATGATTTGACTTTGATAATAATTTATCTGATTACATGCAGATGACGTCTAAGCAGGTGTAAACATAAATGAAAATTATAAAGTAATATTTGACACTTTGACAGTACGTTTGTTATCATAGCCATCCCCGTCTCAATAGCTACCACCTATGCTAAGGAGAGATAGGCCAGTGGATTGTTAATGTTAAAAAGATCAATCCAACTAGTGAATAGAAAAATAATCATTTTCATTTAGAAAGGTACACGATCTAGTTGTTTTTTCATGAGTTCTGAAGAATGATGTTAAATGGTTAATCAAAGGGTGATGATAATGGAGAAGCTGAATATTATAAAAACGAACGTGCGGGATTATAGGAAGGTTTTTAAAAGAAATACAATTAAGAATGTGTAATTTGTGATCGGTTAGAATATATGCTCTTACAATCATTGTACCTTAAATAACTAAATTTGAAAGAGACCAATGGACAGAATTTTTGAAGGTTGTTTGATTTCAAGAATATTTTTTTGAGTTAGAGTCCTTCCTCAAATAAATATTCATCAAAATAATGCTATTTCTATTTCAATCTAAGGAATTTAAATGTGTTTTTATGATATGTTTGTGATTTTGCGAATTAAAATAGTGTAGCTTAAAATATTATATGTGTATATAGGCAACTTTGAAGCTTTAGTATGAGAAAAATACGTTGCCCTAGTCGTCGTAGGAAAAAAGTAACATATTTTTTCTACTTCCCTTTAATAAGAAACTCTTTATTTCATTAATTTTAGTTAGGTTATTCATTCCCTTATTTCACTAGTAAATTAATAAGATCATTAATTCAGGCAAAATTAAAATCGATATTAGGTATATATGGAAATATTAACAGCTACAAAAATAGAAAATGACTTTTTTTCAAAACAAAGTTAATATTTACATGGCAATTGTTAACACACTAAATGATTATTTTTTCTCGCCTGCGTCTCGTTTTGTAATTTTCGCATACATTAATAATCATCTTTGTGTCCTTGCTGATTGCATAAATATCTATTTAATTTTTCGCGTTGAAAATTTGAAATTGGAAGGTGTGATATTCTTATGAGGTGGGGTGAAACAACGTGATAGTTAGCGGTTAGTAGTTCTGGTAAAATGTGCAAAGCTATCTGTCGATGAGTGCGGGCCGTGAGGGCAGGTCCTGCAAACGAGCGATATTGGAAGTTTCCGCTACCCTTCCCGACCTGTGGCCTTTGCTGTAACCCTCGAGCAACCCTCATTCGCATTGTGGAATTATTACGAGTTAATAACCCAAATCTTTGTCCCGAGCCCACATTCGAACTAAATACTCCAATTTGGATTATAGGTTTTGTTCTTCTTAATTACAGGGGTGTATTAGTCTGATTTACAAACCCAGGTATTCTCAGCTTCCGACTAAAGTCGATTTAGACAGGCGACTAAAACAGACTTAGTAGGTTGACAAACCAATTCACTACTACAGGGTTTATTATAAAATAAAATCGTAAATTTTATAACATTTTGACATCTGCTTTTGACAGTCCTAACGTCTTGTAATGCGGAAACTCATATTTCTTTATAAAAATGATAATTACTACAGACTAGGAAATATTTTGAAAATTCTTGAAATTGAACCTGAGAATATTACACGAATTTAACAATCATCACATAGTCTTCCATTGCGCTTGTTTCTACTTCTATACCAAAAGCTTATGTTATATATAATCATAAAAAAAAGAATATCAAAAAAGAAACTAGAATTAGAAATTATAATTTGTAGATATAAACGGTTCTTTTAGTTTTGAGTAAAATGTATTGTAATGCACCTTTTACAGAAGACTAAAGAATCTATTTCAGTTTGGAACTAGATTTTAAAAAATCAACACTATATAAACATCGTTTTTGTAGTTATTTAAATTCTCATTTTCTTATCTATTTCTCTTAGTGAGAGAAATAAAATTAAATAATAAGATAGTAAATAACACAAGATGATTTCAATACCTACTGCAATATGCAATGTAATGACTTAAAATCGATCTTCGACAGTTTTCAGGCAGTGTGAATTTAGTAAACAGCACTATGAATATTAATACTTTAAATAGAAATGATAACATTGTTCCATGAGTTATTTATTTTATTTCCATATGTATGATAATTCCAAATATTATTAAAAAAATATTTTAAAATATTTGAGGTTATTAATTTGACATTTACCGTGGGTTGCAGCAATTAGTAGTACTAATTTTACAACATAAAAAGTACCAAAAACAGTTTAACAATATCCGATATTATTAAACCGGTATCGATATAACAACGGAGCAAAATTTTTCCCATTGGTTAGACGCAGATAGCATATAAATAAACCCCTCTGTAATACGTACGATAATAAGATAGCGAATAAAACTGCCAAGTGTGCATTGCTTATACAACAATGATGCTAGATAAAAGTTTAATAATCCTTGCAACAGAAATTGATGACGTGAGAATCAACTCAGGAAAACAAACTTTACATTTTCTCCTCAACAGCTCGATGACATATACACAGTTTTTAAAATTCTTTATTAAATAGAATTTATAGTTCCTGAAAGACTTTTCCATCTTCTATTTCGATTATGCGACATCTTAAACCAGGGTACTGGAATGTTTAATTTTGCGACTAATACTTCGCCTCTCGATTAGATATTAGTCGTTTGTTTAAGTCCGGCTTAGTCGCTGAGAACAGCAGAGAGTTAGTTTGGGAATGCCTTGGCACAGATAAATAAGAATATGTTGGTGGGATATTGACGTTGTGTGGAATTCTCCCCTCGTGTTTTTGTTAGGGATAATGTGTTCTCTCGCAGCTCGCAGGAATGAAGATTGATTCTGGTAGGAGGATATTGTCACTGTGAATGCCTTGTTGCGTTGGATTGTCTGTGGATGAAGAGATGTTTCGAGAGGTACTTAGCATTCTACACTCAAGTAAATATCACACATTCCAAGAATACTTACTTCCAAAACGATTTAAGTATGCTCTGCTTCCTTGTTACTAAACGATTCACCTCACAAATAGTACACATGCAAACGTACTACAGCCAATTAAGATCCAGGACCTCAAATTATTTGTACTTTTAGCTGTATAATTCTAACATGATTGATGTTTAAAACAATTTTTTCTGACGAATTGACAGGGTAAATAACCGCCTAATTTAATATATTTGGTTCAAATAGTATACTATATATGATATATTAACGTCCAAAATCGCAAATAATACAATCATAGTCTATAATTTAAAGGTTCTCAACTAATTTTAAAACAGACATTACTAAGGAACGTATTATTACGGTTTAAGATCGAGAACTAAAGTTTTTTTTTGCTAAGGATTAACCTGACATATATCACTTTATTTTTATATATTTTATTTGGAAGAAATCGGTAAGAAACATACTATAACTAACTCGGACCTCAAATAATGTAAATATCAGGATCTATACTAGCAAAGTAATAGTGTGAAATATGTTTCATTATTTTCTTTATCGGTAATGAGTATAAGAAATAGCATTTCCACAAAGAAGTGTAAAATATAAAACGTTATTAATGTCGTGTAAGTTTTTCCAGGACATCCTTCTAGACTATGGTTCATTATCTCTTTGACGTATAATTTCATCAGCTAATCCCTGTATGTTTTTGCTCGGTTTTTACAAAGTCAGCGTTTTCGAGAACGGAGAGATTACACTGGGTCTCGTCCAAAAAAACTCAAAATAAAACGCCCGGACAAATGAACTCCAAATCCACACACACCGCTATTTACTGCACTAGTTAGGGGGATCAAATCCCTCAAGTAATTGCTGACTATTACTCCTAATATCACACATGCAATATCGACCATCCAAATATTGTTTCATTTTTTTACTTCAATAGATACCAATTGTCATTAGAATATTTGTTTTTTTCAGAAGTTTTATTTATCCGTAACAGCATTTTACAAAAAGCAACATACCATATAAATGAGAATAGTATACTGTTCAATAAATATGAAATGGTACTCATTTCATACGAGTATGAAATGGACATTCTAAGCTATGCTTTTTCTACGACCACGATATTATTTCCTAATTCATTTTTATTTTAATAATAAAGATGTCCAAGTGTGGATGCTAGATCCCAAATATTGTGGTTTGGCGCATTTGAAAGTTGATAAAGAGGACAGTCTGTGATTTAAAGCATTGTAAGGATTTTGTGTGCCACTATATTTGCCCAAGATTATTCAATCTCTCATTTTGGAAGTTAAAACATTATATTTGACGTTTGAAATGAAGTAAAGTTGGGTAACAACCTTGATTTGTCACTGGACAAGGGGGGAAGTGGGGTAATTTACCGGCGTTTTGAAGGATACCATTTTAGTACCAGTTTTTTAAAATATTATTTAGGGAAAAATAAAAAATACAGGTCTAACATTTTGGATTATTCTCGTGATTTAAGCTAAAAATGAAAAATCATGCAAGACACTGGTTAATATAACTGGCATGATTTATAAAATATATTAAACTAATATATTAATAATTTCCACATGTACTTTGAATCTTACAAAAATAATTTATTGTGTATTGATAAGTCCAGCATTTTTCAAGGCAGTGTATTACAGAATAATGAATATTTAACTAGATTATTCGCCCTGGCACAAACTTTTTGCAAGATCGCCTCTCCATAAAACGATGATCCCTTTAGGAATACCTTAATTAAGTATTCCCTCTAATATAATTTTGTACAAAAATCTTAGTGTAGGTTGTGTTTGTGTAGTTTTTTCCCGGGTATGCAAATAGGGCATCCGCTGTACATAACCTAGCAGCTAAAGGATTTAAAATCTCCACTGTGCTCGCACAAGGTATTTCATTAGCCTAAACACTCGCTGCAATCTGCTGGCTTGTTTGACACAACATCCAGTGCTGCCCAAAATGCTCCTCTGTACGCACAAGTAAAATAGTGGAATCTAGAGCTGGGTCTACAATCATAAGAAAACCTCAGTTCCTGCTCAGTCGATAGTAATATGGAATAAGTTTTCTGGCTTCTTTTAGTGCCAAATGAAAAGTCTCAAAACCAAAAATCCTAGATCTTTTTCTTGTCTCCGTACACACATCTTTGTGCTATGTTTTTGAAGTATATAAACCACTCTGAAACCTTCTGGAACTCAGTAATTGTTTTTGAGAGTCAGGTGGACGAAT
Organism: Stenolophus ochropezus; assembly: GCA_035578165.1. Classification (NCBI taxonomy): domain Eukaryota; kingdom Metazoa; phylum Arthropoda; class Insecta; order Coleoptera; family Carabidae; genus Stenolophus; species Stenolophus ochropezus. Next base: position 33,513,028 of record JAQOWZ010000008.1, on the reverse strand, counting down.
TATTGTTTGGAACAGTAAGAAAATAATACAATCTAGAGCTGGTTCAGATACTCACAAGGAAATCACAGTACCTGTCCAGTCGATATTAATCTGGAATAATTTTTCCGGGTTCTTTTAGTGCCAAAGTCCCAAAACCAAAAATCCTAGATCTTTTTCTTTCTCAAGATACCCTCAAATCAACTAGTCTCCGTACACACATCTTTGCGTTTTTGAAATATGTAAACCACCCTGAAATCTTCTGGAACTCAGTAATTGTTTCAGAAGAACCAAAATATACCTTTTTGAATCAGATGGATGAATTATTGTTTGGAAAAGGAAGAATGAACAAAAGAAAACAAAAAAAAAATATGCTCAACAGTGAAATATGGAGGAGGATCTGTGTTTTTATTGATTAAGTGCAGAAGGGGTGGGAAACTTAATTTTTATTGACGAGAAAGTGGCTTATTTTGAATATTTTGAAAGAGATTTTGGAAATATATGCTGAAAATTAGGTTTCAGGAATTCTTTACTTATTTCATATATTCAATCGAATTTTCGTTTCACTATGCCCAAGTTAATAAACCTAGAACTTTGAAGATAATAGTGACATATGGATATAAATGTAAAGAGCAGCATAGAATATACCTCAAGAGTTTTTCACAACTTCCTCGAATGTTAATATGTACTTACATTCCTCTTATCTTAAATAACTATAGGCATTAAACAATAACTATAATACTACATAAAATTATTTAGAATTGGAACTGTTATTTGAATTTTACAGCATTTCAAAAAAACTAGAACAGTTCAATAAATACCCCTAACTAACATTAGCTATTTGTATTCAAAAATTTTGTTTTCATTGTGAAATATTTGCCAACAATAATGCCGCTAAAATTGTTTTTTAAGACTAAAAATAGCAGAATTCAAAGTACCTACTACATTTGTCATTTATGAATAACAAACATAAACTGAAAAAGGTCAGAGTTTAATTAAACCTTTCAGTTTTAAATTTGAAAACAGTTTGGGATTTCTTCGCAGCGCCGAGTAAATTTACTAAAGTTAATGTATTCTAATTAATAATTAACATACGCTCGTCAGAGCTGCTGGTTCTTATAGTGGGGTTCTTTTATGGCAACTGCTGTTTTATGGATATTTAGATATTGAGATATTACGTTATAAATTATTTTGTAGTGCAAAATTTCTTGCGAAATTGTTAATGTTGCTCTATAATAATCGTTAATTATATTTTTTATCTCTGGCATCCTAAATGTTCTACTTATAGTTGTAACAAAACGCCTGATCCAGTTAAACAAATATTCGTTTTGTTATTTATCTTGTTAACTTGTTTCAAAATTCTTTCTGATAATAAATAGTTCAAAGATTTGTAAAGATTTCCGAAATTTCGTTTGGCTTTTAAGATTATTGTTATATAGCATTTAATGGTTCGTTTCGGACGGTCAAAAACCATCAACCCTGAACGGAACCGTTTTCTGATTCTCGGAAGACGCCAACTTTCTAATTTTTGTGCATCTCAGGGTGATGAGAATGCACCCTGTTATCTTCTGATACAATTCTTATTATGTTTTCTTCCCATTATTTTCGTAGTAAGCTTTTCTTGTTATTTAGTTAATTTGTTGTTTTCTTTCCTCTTCTTGCTAGTCACCAATTTCTTATTTCTAACTGTTATGTTTTCTTGAGTTACCAGGATTCACTACCATAAGCACATCAGCACTTATTTTCTCTAAGAGTTTGATTATTTAATTTCTCAATTTTTTCTCACTTTTTACAACGTTCTATGTTTAGTATAGAGACGCATGTAGGTCTTTTAAATTTTCTGCGATAATAATCATGTCAGTTAACATACACTACTCTACAAGTAACTCATGTAAAAATGTATTCGAATATTGAAAATGTTGTTAAGCAAATAAAGGATTGGAGACAGATGACAAGCAGATGGTGTAGCAAATAAACAGAAACGTGTCATAGGTTTGGGATTTATAAATTACAGGCAGTAAACAATGAATTAAACTAATTAGGTCACATTAAAGCCCAATTGGATGTGAAATGGCTGCGTGTACTTTTAAATCCAGTGAATTTATTTCGTCCCTGGTTTAACAATTAATAACTGTGAAATCATAGCCATATTTCGTTAGTTATTTAAATATTATTAATTCGTTTATTTCCTGTCATTTTGTGTGAATCAATTCACCAGCAAATTGGCTCGCTCCGTTTCACTTTCATTACATTAATACGTATTTACTTCTACAGGCACCTCCACCATATTTAATTATCTATCCCTAACTATGAAAGACATATGACAAAGTCTCATCATTTTATTTTGAACGGGAACTTCGCGTTTTAAGAAGTGGGTATCAATAGTTTGTATATTTTTAGAATTTCTTTGTACCTAATAGATGAGATAAGCCGAGAAAATAGATATTGAGAACTTCTGAGTACCATTCATAATATGACAAAAGTTATGTTTCACGTTAAAATAAAATCACGGCATATGAAAATTGATTTCTTCGGAATGTAATAATTAATAAATACCTAAATGTACAGTCTATTTTCTGAATTTGGTACTCACGTCATCAATTGTAACCGTGTGATTCAAATTGTTGAAAGGAAGCGGGATTAATGACATCATGTTGTTATTTCTGAAGAAATAAATATTAAAATGGTTACACAATTATTTCTATTTCGTTTTTGTCGTTAGTTAGATATAGATAACATATATACTCATCTGTAACACGTACGATAATGAGATAGCGAATAAGAGTCTCATTTATTTTGTCCGTATACGACAAAGATGCTAGATAAAAGTTTAGTAATTCTTACAGCAGAAAGTGATGACGTGAGAATTAATCATGTCCTACAATAGCTAAGAATATCCTCAAATAATATTACTTATAAAAATATTCTTCTTCTTCTTCTTCTTCTTCTTCTTCTATCACTAGACCGTTTACCTGTTTCTTCTTCATTAATTATATAAGGTTATCTTTCCATCGTTTATGTAGTCTCCCTACTCCTCTTTTTCCTTTTGGTGAATTATTTCTTCTTATTTTAACTAATGTATTGACGTTCATTCTAGTTATATGCTCTTTCCATTCTTCTCTTCTTTCATCTATCCATTCTCCTATTGGCTTAACGTTACATTATAAAATAAAACTGAAGAGTGTTTTTCAGAGGTGTTTTGACCACTGGGTTGTTTTACAAGTTGTGTAATCTCAACATCTCTCAATTTTATTTGTGTGTTCACTATTGATGAGGAGAACTTAATTCTCGAATACGTATTTAGTTTTAATTAATATTTAAAAACTTAACTCTAAGGTTAGGGGTATATATAAATTGTAATTATATTTTTATATTAACGTTATATTGTCTTCTTATTTCTTCATTATGTATTCTATCTGTTAATGATTTATTGTTGATTTTTCGTAATATTTTCATTTCTGCTGCCTCTAATAACTGTTTTGTTTTTGTAGAATCGGCTCTAGTTTCCGCTGTGTACGTCATGATTGGTCTTACAACCGTCTCATATATTCTTACTTTTGTTTCTTTTTTTAAATATTCATTTTTTAATATCATTTGATCTAGACATCCTGACACTTTTTTTGCTTTAATCATCTGTTCTTTAACATCTTAAAAATAATTGTCCTTTGCTTGTTATCTCTATTCCAAAATATTTAAATTTTATAACTTGTTCTATTATCCTGTCTTTAATAGCTAGTTTACACCTTATTGGTTTATTTGCAATTATAAAAATAAAAGCATGGAATAGTATATTACATACCGTGAACTGTAAGTGACAGTTTTTAGGTCGAGAATGTTGTTTGGGAATTCGAGACCCGAAGGGTCGAGATTTTCTAAACATTCGAGACTTCAAATATCACTTATAGTTCAAGGTTAGTAAGCTATTTTTTGCAATACCTACAAAAATAATAGAAAAAGAAAAATAGGTTTCAAAATTAACGTCTGTCAGATTGATGTCAAAAATAAAAGTTGAATTGCAATTGAGAGTAAGAGTGCCATGAATGTTTATGATGATGTGGAAACTAAATACTTACCATCCACCATGAATTGTAAGTAACACACTTACTGTCCACCGTGCACGGGAAGTGTTTACTATAACCATGGAAACCAAATCTGCAATAAAAGTTCTACTTACTGTGTTTAAATTTTGTTATTAATGGGTAATTTACTGTGCAGGTATTGCAAAAATTATATTGGGTGGTAGGAATACGAAGAAGCCGATCGTTATGAATTATGGGCGATTGAGTAAATTGACAAATTATCTGCGAAGGCGCTTGGGTATTTCGACAACGTATTAAAATCGTCATTAATCTAAATCTGGGCGTTAGTTGTGTTACAGCTTCTAATTGTATTCAGAGCAATTGCGCCACGGCATGCCGAGATATAAATTATCATTAATAGTGACAATTCGCGCTCAACTGTTTATGCCACGTATTTGTCGGTTTCAACCCGGAATCTGATTATCTAGATTATGATTAGTTACGGACCAACTCTCCATATTTACTCCTTCTCTATTATACCATCCGTTCTTGTATCATTGCCTTACTAGACAACTACCAAACTTCTGCTAATTCCACGAGCACACTTCCTAGTAAATACACTATTTATCAAACGAAATAAATTCAACAGTTATTTGTCGGATTAATTTTTATAACCGTACCGAATAGGCAGAATACTCAAACCTAAAAAAATTGTAGAAATAATTAGGTGTTTTTTATTTTTTAAAAATAAAAAAAAACATTTATTGTACTTATGGTTATTATCCTTACTTATGAATAATAAAAATAGAATAGTTTTTTTTTTATACCGTGAGTATTTCTTAAGGTGAAACATGGGGTTTCATCATATCCTTGCTTATGACTTGATATTTGTTTGATAGCAATGTGTAATTACTTGTCTCATATAAAATGAAACATAGGGAATGAATTTTGACCGAAATACGAAATTTTAATATTGTAAATAATTACAAAATAAAAAAATAATAAACCATCTAACCAATAAGTACCTATAATAACGAACAATTAAACAATAATTATAATCAATTTTCAAAAACCCATCCATTTTCTGCTAAGCAATGACTCAATCAATCAATTGTATCGGAATATCCCTAAGTATAGCGTCTGAAATTTATAGTATTTGAGGTTTTCTGTATGAAGTGATATCTTCTAAATAAAATAAATCAATATCATTACCTACTTATCTGTATATAAAAATTTATATTGAAATTTAAAGTCAATTCCTTTTTTTTTTATTTCATAATTATGTATTAGTGATTATTATTCTAATTCGCATTTTTGTTTCCAGGTTAGTATGAAAAGGATCTGAATCCATACTTCAATCTGATCCCTCATCATATGTGTAATGTGTAAGTAATGAAACATCCTTTATGTTACGCCCTAATGAATTAGTATCCTTCGTCAATGTGAAAAAGATACATCCCTATGTAAATCAAGGAAATTACTACAACCCTCAACAAGGGTTTTAATTTCAGGACGAATATCCTCGGAAAGGAATTCATATTTGATGAGAGGCATGTTGTGAGAGATGATTTCTTATGTTCAAACCGGAAGGGATATTTAATTCTCCTCAAAAATTAATGCATTAAATAATTCATAATTATATTACAGTATCAAATACGGTACAATGTCTCTACATTGTACTTTATAGCCTCAAATAAGATAAAGAAATAACGCTTTAGAGAACATACTATAGACATATTATCCAGAACCACAAATTTTCAGATCCTATACTTGTCCAAATCGATCTAAGCAGAATGTAAGATCTGGGGTTCAATTCCTTGCGTCGCTTTAACCAAAAAAAATATACCGCTGTGTCCGATTGTAATAGAATGGATGAAGTTCACTTTTCAATTTCACCTGCTGCCAAAATTTCCCTACGGTTGGAGCGCCAATGATTCTTATTATTATTATTAGAATTATAATTGGAGCACAAACCATACTTGAAAGATCAACCCGCCAAATAACTATTAATATTGATATATTTTGTATAGAAGATATCACTAAATACCTTACTTAGCTACTTAAGATCTATACCACGGTTATACGGGCAGAGGTGGCTCATTTGATTGAATTGAGCAGAGTGTAAGATTCTAGAAATCATATCCCAGTTTTATCAATCTTTATCTAAATGAAAATATAACTGAGTCTGATTGTTTCAATAGACACTACAAGCTTACAGAGGCTAATAACCTACACCACTATAAATCAAGCAAATCTTGCCATGAAACAAGTACCTTAGATGTTAGAAGCGATATTATATCTGCTTCATAACTAAGGAACATACTAACTTGGCTTACACAACAATATTTTTTTTCGACTGGAAGAAAATTGACACCTTTCTGTTGTGTTTTTGAAGCGCAGACTATGAAAAATAACATTAGGGAAATATTTATGACCATTAAGATATTTGCTTGTTGTATGTTTGTTATTGCTACGGATACATAGTATATTGTAAACACATTTTCATTTCCCACGGTAACCATAGACAAAATTAAGGTATAAATTCGTATCTCACAGTTCTATCAAGCTAACTGCTAGGAAGTAATGAATGAAGACATGTTTATTATTAACATATAAATGAATTAGGAAATAATATCGTGGTCATAGAAAAAGTATAGTCCAAGTAACTTGCTTGGAATGTCCATTTCATACTCGTATGATTTGCAGCATACACGTATTAAATGAGTATCATGTGACAAAGTATTCCCATACAGTACAGTATGTCTAGTTGGTTGATCTGATGAAACTGATCGAAAAAAATAGTATGTGACCACGTAGGAAAAGTGTCTTCCCGGACTTCTGGTATTAGTGGCCTCGTCTACAGCTCGTCCCTCAATTTTTCCTATCGTCCGTTAATATATCACTTTTCCTACTAGATTCACAATATACTATTATTGAAGGATTGACCCGGCAAGAAGATGTTGATACATTTCATGCGATTTCGGTTTTGCTGTAATTTGATTTGAGCGAAAGTGTGTTTATTCTTCCAAAGGCAATTAACACTAATTTATATTTAGAATAAACTGGCGGATTAAGCCGCAGACGTTGCGCTGCAGTGGGAAACTCCCGCACAATTTGATTTGCGGGAATTGCAAAGTTGGTGTTATATTTGTACTTGTGTTGTTTATATTTTGTTAGTGCTCTCCCACACCAGAGGAAAATTCGGCAGAGGTAATTACCAGCGTGGAAAGCCGACGTGGGAAGCACCAAATTTCGTTTTAAACTAATTATTCCCCGCTTTCATTAACATTTAAAAATATATGCAAATTACAATACATATTAATTTTATTATAAATAACTTCATTTTCTTTAAGTACTTCATAAATGTTCCAATTTAAATATTTTCCTTATCAGTTATTTGTCTCCAAAGATAAAACATATTTATTTTAAGTAACTATATTTTAAGAAATATTAATTAAAAAACAATAATAAATTCGTTGGAAATCATAAATTTCATCGTTTCAGAAACAGTATTTATTAGGATTAAAATAATAACAGGGCATCAGATCTCACCCAGAATAAGTTATAATTTTATTTATAACCACGGGCTGCGGTAGCTCATTCTATTAGTCCACCTCAATTCAATGGCGGATCCAGAAACTTTTCTAAGGAGGGGCGAATTACCGTTTTTTTTTCTAGGTAATCATATACTATGAAATATACAGAATGTCCATGGATCGAGTTGTAAAAAGGTTGCTTTAGTTGAAAATTTATCCCCAAAAAAGGTTAAATGGATGGATTGATGTTCTCGTAACGATTACTCAAATATTAGCGAATAAAAAAATGTTGAAATTTTAGACATAACATTCGACAGCCTAGGTTAGATCTGATTACATTTTGGTGTTATCATGCAACCGGAAGTGGTGTTTTCATGAAGGTTTTAATGTTGAACTAAAATTAAAAGATATTAAAAATATGTATTTCAAAACATATTTTCATTTGGGATTTAAAATAAATAGAATCTGGATTAGATACTCACAAGGAAACCTCAATACCTGTCCAGTCGATAGTAATAACTAATAAGGTATCATTTTTTCGGTTTTTTTAGTGCCAAATGAAAAGTCCCAAAACCAAAAATCCTAGATCTTTTTCTTTTTCAAGATCTACTCAAACCAACCAGTCTTCGTACACACATCTTTACGCTTTGCTTATGTATATGTATGGTAAAATATTGGCCTGTATGTTTCGTTTTTTCTTGTACAAATTACGTTCTCGTAATAATTTCCGCGCAAATGTGCAGCCCTTGTTCAGCTAGCGAATAAACAATCCAAAACATTCCACAGTTCACGAAACGCAGGGCAGGTAAGAGTGAAATTATCATCGAAACACGGTCCGGTGTTTATGAAAGCACGGCTGGTGCGTATTGTGTTTACAGAAATGGTAATTATTTCAATTAGTCCCTTGGTTCGCAAACAATTATCTTCAGACCGCTCTTGTGCCCAATCTCAGCGTTGAGAATTATATGGCATTAGGGCTAAGCCTAGGATCACTTAGATGCCTACGTACGGGATGGGTACAATAGCTCGTAGCCCTACACAGCCAGAAACAAAAATCCTGCCCTTTACGCTGTGATGGAACACCGACAGAAACAATGCAAAGTGCAGATTACTCAGAATTTAAAATTAAAATTTCCATAGGAAAATAAAATGACTTGTGTCAATTTCAGGAGGTGATTAGGCAAATATATAAAATGTGTAGAATGACTAGATATAAAAAAATTTGTAGCAGATTAAAAATTAACATTCAGATTCATAATAAACAATTAAAAGGAGTCTAAGATTAAATAGGTAAAATAAAATAAAATTAAATATATCCCAAACCTTAATAATAGTTTTTAAGAAACTATATATCGTACGTATTTCGAGAACTAAGTTCTCATCATCAGAAGATAATTGTAAAAATTAAAGAGAGTAGTTAAGATTACATAACACGTAAACCATATATTTAGTTCCAAAGACAACTTTACTAGTTTGCTGGAATTAGCAATATTTGTACATGATTATCAGCATTTCTAAATGATACAGAGGATGTTTTGTGGTGATACTTGACAACCTACAAGTCAAATACTTTGATTATGCAAGCGCAAGACATTCATTTGAAGTATGGTTATATATTTTGTGTTATATTCATATTACGTAGAACATAAACGTTAAAGCTAACCTTTTTTATTTTATAACAAATAAATAACCAAACCGAAACTAACATAACCTAATCTAAAATAATCAATAGTAAAAGAAATAAAAAAAACCTGATGTCTCCAAAACTTTACTTCCCGCCACTGTAGTAATATATTCATATAAGTTTTTCAGTATATTCAATTTGTAGTTTCATAATTTATTTTAATATTTTTAATTCAATTTATACCTAAAATTTCCTTCACAAAATTTGTAGAACCAAAAAAAACAGGTATTTTTGACGTTACTAAAATCGGAACCGAACTTACCTTGATTCACGCATGCAAATATATTCCTTATATATTTCTTCCATCTTTTTTAATTTTACCATAAAACTACTTGATATTTACTTATTTTATTTTACCTGTGAAATTAAAGCAATGAATTCTTGACTTGAGTTGTTTTACATATCAAACATATTCTTACCATTATCTCTAATGTTTAAAATGCATCAACTCAAACAAATCCCGCTATAAATTTCAGAACAGCATTAACAAAACAGCTAGGATAGGTTTAAATAAGCGGGAATTTTCATGAACCGGATTGATAATAGACATACGATTTGCTCCATGCTGATTGGTTAGTCAATAGTGATAGCAAGAAAGACAACAAGATACTAATATACATACTGTAGGAGATAGTGCAAAAAAGGACGTTACACATCTTGGAAACACTACGTTATATAGCACGTATATTGCTTATTGGTATCTAGATACGTATAAAATCACTGGTCAGCCCATTTTATAAATAAACATGTAATATTAATAAAAACCAACATTTTATTAACACAATAAGTTGAGGAATAATAGAAGATTTGCACCGTTTGTGTTACCGATCCGTGATGAGCATATCAATAATGAATCCTCCGGCACCACGATGTTAGTATCTGGATTTTATAGCTTAGTAAATCTTTTAAAAGCGAAGTAAGCAATACACGGGCGGTGGTTAATGTTTTGGAAAAAGCTGCTGTAAGCTTTGGAAACACTTGTTTTATTTCGCTCATTAGGTCACTGCACTTGATCTCTGCTTTGTTCCGCGGAATTCAATTTTGCAGCGATGCAGCTATACGCCCACATAATTGCTGACCGGCAGCAATACCAACAGAATCCCATTGCTTCATCGAATCATTATCGCTCAAACAAATCCCACTTACAATTATTATACTTTTTTTGAGAATCTAGCACATATTTCCAGCAAGATCTCAAATCATATTTATTTATGGTACAAGTGTGTTACATTGCAGAAGTCACGTGGAAAAAGTTTAGCTCACGAGGCCGATAGGCCGAGTGTGGTATTTTTTCAAGTGACTTAGGTAACTAACACTCGTGTGCTATACAACATTTTATCCAACATATTTTAATCATTGATATAAAATACATAGAAGATTTTTGACAGATGGAATTTCGAAATGACATTTAGAAACAAAATAGTGAAGAGAAGGTTTTATAACGTAGTTACTATGATACGAACCAAAAAACAGTGAGCTAATATATTTAGCTCACTAGTGACTTATGACCTACTTTATTTATCTAAAAACAGCATACTTATATCGTTATAATTACACGGTATTGGATAATATAATTTATCGTTGTACTTGTATTGTAACTATGTATTTCATACCTAGCTATGATACATGTAAATGAGTTGTAATATTTGTTTATACCATGAGTATTTTTTAGTGTGAAATATAGGATTTATCATATTCATGGTTACAACTTCATATTTGATTGGCAGCAATGTATATTTACTTATCTCATTTGAAATGAAACATAGGGAACGAATTTGACATTTGCTTTTTGATGATATAAATATTGCTAATTCGACTAAATTATTAGAGTTATCGTAATAAAAATCATAACTTTAACCGACATTTTTAAGGCTGAAAATACCGGTAACAGTTTTTTCTTAATTTTTGTATATCTATGTTATCTATTTTTCTTTAAATATTAGTCATGACAGATTCTAAAATGTATTTTATTGGAGAGTCCTTTTGTCAGCTATAGGCAAGTTTATAATGGAAAAATGACCTGCGTTTCTCTGAAATGAGATTTGCATATTCGTGTTTGTATGCAGCAGATTGTATTTTTATTATTTTTTTTGTAATTAATTTTTTTTTATCAATTTTTTTACCGATATATTAATTTGCTTAAACCGGTTTCCAATTTTTAAAAACCGGTTTTCGAACTAAAACCGTTATTATAATAACGTTTTTAATACGGGTTAAGGGGATAGCCTACCTAATAATTTTCCACATGCGCAGTGTTAGCAAATACAGTAAGAAATTTCTTACACTTTAACCCACGATTATGGGAAATACTCAACTTTGAAGCTTTATGCATTGTGAGAAATGTGCTACTTTCCATAGTGGTCGCAGAAAAAAGTATTTTGCATCCTGAGACAAAAAGCAATCATTTCGCGTGTTGATAGTTGTCATGTAAATAGGTATTAACTTTTGAAGAAAGTTTTCGAGAAAATAAATATTGAGTTTTACCTTATATTACTTTAAGAAATATTCTTGCAATACATGTTTTCGTTTCTTTTAAGAAAGTTCTACCAATGTTGGAAAATCGTTTTATTTTTCATACAGTAATATTAAGAAAAAACGGTGTTTAGCTATATATTCTGTAAATAATTTGTAAGTTTTTACCCTGGGAAAACTTTTGGGTTGTAAGATACGCGTTGCTGTCAGACAGAAAAGCCATATCTCTACGCGTATTAAATAATTTATATTCGCTCTTATAAATCAAATATTAAACGCCGAGCGAGTTTTTGTAGGTTGCGGCGGCTATTAAACATTCATTGGAATAGAAAAGCAGTTTTTATTTAAGTATATGTGGGAGTATTTCCTGATTACGCCCCGGTTGTGTCGACGCCACTGCATTTACATATATAAAGGCGCACGTAAAGTTGTTGGTGGATATTTACGAGGCGCGAAATTCTGAATTCGAAATGCTATCTGCCAGGCGTCGCTGTTGCCAGCTCTTTAACGATGTAAATTTCACGCCAGCACCGCTAGTTTGCGAACTACAACACTGTAATCATTTACATTAGGCAACAATGTACAAGGACTGATTTCTCTTTGACATGTCTACCAAACAGCAAAACAACAGGGCCGGCTTACGGATTGTGTCAACAGTGCCTTCACACGGATTGATCTTCCTTTATCGATAGAAAAGTTTATCTTCAACTGGTCTGAATTGTCTTTGACATTCTTACTAAGCGTTAAAGGCCTTCACACAGATTGACTTCATAGTCTTTCACTCAGATTAGCCTACAGTTTACACGTATTGAACCCTGTAAAGATTGACCTGATGGTCTTTCACACGGATTATTTAGTCTTTCACACTAATCACATATTTATGGCAACAATTTACAAGAATTGTTTTGTCTTTGACATGTCTACCAAACAGCAAAACAACAGGGCCGGCTTACGGATTGTGCTAACAGTGCCTTCACACGGATTGATCCCCCTTTAGCGATAGGAAAGTTACCTTCAGAAGGATTGACCTAATAGTCTTTTAAACTGGACTGACTTATCTTTAAAATTCCTACCAAGCATTAAAAGCCTTTACATGGATTGAAGTCCTAGTCTTTCACTCAGATTAACCTACTGTTTACTTGAATTGAAGGATATTACCTTTACAAGGATTGACCTCTTGGTCATTCGCATATTTAGTCCTTTACATTAATCACAAGCGCACCAAAGTATGTTACGTAAACGCACCATGGTGTTTAATTCAATATAATCTTTCATATCTAGTAGATGTCAAAATAAACAGATCTAGGTTTTAAATTCGTATAAAATGAATTCGTTTCATGTTAGCCAGCAAAATTGACCCCTCTAATTTTTAACGAAAAGTACCTTATACTCTTTCAATCGTGTACATTACTGGAAAAATAGTGAAAAAATTCCTAGAGCCCTATTTTGTAAGATATGATTTTTTTTAAATAGGCAGAATTTTGCAAAAATATTTCTCACCTCAAATATTAACCCCCTCTATTTTTTAACTAAATGTTCCTTATATAATTCTATCAACCCTGTACATTACTGGAAAAATAGTGAAAAAATTCCTAGAGCCTTATTTTTTAAGATATAAATTTTTTAAAATAGACAGAATTTTGCATTAATATTCTGGCCTCAAAAATTGACCCCCTCAAATTTTTAACGAAAAGTACCTTATGTTCTTATATAAACCCTTTACATTACTGGAAAAATAGTGAAAAAATTCCTGGAGCCCTATTTTGTAAGATATGAATTTTTTAAAATAGGCGGAATGTTGCATTAATATTTCTCCCCTCAAAATTTAACCCCCTCTAATTTTTGACGAAAAGTACCTTATACGCTTATTTCAACCCTGTACATTACTGGAAAAATAGTGAAAAAATTCCTAGAGCCTTATTTTGTAAGAAATGAATTTTTTAAAGTAGACAGAATTTTGCATTAATATTTCTCACCTCAAAAATTAACCCCCTCTATTTTTTAACGAAATGTTCCTCATATACTTCTATCAACCCTGTACATTACTGGAAAAATAGTGAAAAAAATGTTTGCTAATTTAATCGACCTCGTAGCTCTTATAGTTCTCGAGATAGCAATAGTGGACAAAATAAAATGATCACCCTGTATATGATTTGATGACGTTGAGTTTTGCTGCGTGCATAATGAGGAATGCACGGTGTGGGCCGGTATATGAGGTAGTAGGCTTTCCGTATGACATGTTTACGGTGACAGCCCTCATCTGGGCATGTCCGCACGTTGTTTACGAGGGCGTTAAGTGCGCTGCGGATATTTACGATCCTTGAGACGATACAGATAGTCTTAGTCCCATGCTCCACTTCTTGTGTTGTGGCTTTACAATCGATACCCGACAACGTTCTGTGCTTAGGCCATGCTTGTGGCTGCCGCAATTCTCAAGCCACGAATCCTTCCAAAAAACAGTCATTAGCGTCTCATACTAGTGTCAAAATAGTGCAATGAGTTTTGTTTGCACTTTAGACTTATACCCGGGACACACATATTATCATTTAAGTAATGATCATTTCAAACGTCATAACGTGGAAAGTACCGATGAAGTTTAAAAACCGATGATCGGAAGCGTTCGGCTGTCATCACAAGTCAAATGACAGTTGAGGTTGTTGATGATGAGGTTAATGTTGATATCTAGTTAAATTATTCTTATTTGGGTTGACGATTGCCAATGAAGTATAGCATGGATAATACTCTAAATCTAGAAACTACTACGATGTCTTTAATGACTCTCTATTTTTTTTTTGTCAAGGGTACATTACATTAGTGCAAGTGCAAGAAATTTCAAGTATTGTCCGTATGTCTGCATATTTTTCTAATGAACATTAACTTCAATTGAGAATTTACTTAATGATCATTATATAAACCGTGTATCCACTGTAGCTAAAAGAGGCACTGATTTATAGGCGCCTTGTATTTCTGGCACCAAATTCATTTAAATACATTCGTTATCAAACTAATCATTGGCGTCATTTTCACTTAAATCTCATACTAGTACCAAAATCAAACATTCAACAACAACAAAAATGGAGCAATGAATTTTGTTTGCACTTTAGGCTTTGCTAAAAGAGGCACTGATCTATAGGCGCCTTATATTTGTGGCACTAATTCATTTAGATACGTTCATTATCAAACTAATCATTGGCGTCATTTTCTCTTAAATCTCATTCTAGTATCAAAATCAAATATTCAATAACAACAATAATGGAATAATGAATTTTGTTTGCAGTTTAGGTTTAGTTAAAAGATGAATCAGTTTATAGGCGCCATGTATTTGTGGCGCCAAATTCATTCCGTCGTAAGTACCTTAAGGTACTTGACCATAGCAAATTTTACTTGTATTTTAGTGATGCAGTATATCCAAAGGACTGAGAGCTTATAGTCGAGAGGAATCGTAGTACTCTAATCAAGTTACCTATTTCAGGAGAAATAATTAAAATTAAATAAATTTCAAAGAAATAATTTACAATGCTGTAAATAAATTTAATAACAAATAAAAACAGAATTAATCAAAAGTCGGAATTGAACTGAAGAATTTCGATTATGTAGGCCGTTACTCTAACTTCATGACCACGAATTGACAGCTGTCATTTTAAAGCATAAAAACATCAGCGCGAAAATATTTACTTCTTTTTTGTAAATTTCACTGAATTATGTTATTAAAATGAAGTAATCTGTATTAAAAAACATGTAGGAATACATGTAGTTTTGCCCTATACAATATGGTGACTTAATTATTAGACAGTTTTTATTTACCAAAAACTGTTTCCCCATGTTAAATGCCTGTGACAAAACTTTCTTGGAACACGCCATTTAAAGAAATAAAAAAAATCAGAATTTTATGCAATCCTATAATATACTTGAACATAATCAGTGGTATTCTACAGTCACTGTTAAAGTTGCTTAGAGACGATCTCTAGCTAGAGGTGACTGTTAGTTTTTACAGGTGATGTAATTTTAGTATTACAGAACAATGTTAGCGCTAACAGCGGTAAAATATGACTGTAGAATACGTTTTTCTTAGAGATTACATCTAAATTCAATTAGAGACGATCTCTAAATTTAACAGAGACAGTAGGATACCACTGTATAACTTCAGAAAAATTGATATAAATATTTGTTATATACCAGATAAGGTGACTTATAGAAAATTGCCACGTTGTATATTTTCTTATATGTTTGCTTGCTATAATTTCTTACATTTGATTAGTGATTCGGAACCCACTAAGTTAATAAAAGTGTTTAGATACATGGAATTCTCATCTCTATTTAATCGGCTCTATGTTCCCAATGGAATGATTAATTATATGTACCAAGAAGATAATTCTAATTACTAATACCACACCTGATTAGTAAACTCAAATAACCGATTGGATATTACACCCCAATAAAAGTTAGCGATGAATAAATTGGTGTAAATATACAAATGTTAGTATTTGCAGCTTGTAGAACATAGAGATCCCTTTGAGGGAATTTTTAACACGGTTTGTGAGTGTAATTTGATTGTTCCGTGTGTTTTCAATACTGTAGTTCCATAAATATTATGTTACACTGGAGTATTAATGGCGGTGAAACAATGTCGGTGTTTACGGAAATATTGACTTTCCTAACTTAATGGAAACGGTAAACAGACTGTGTCGCAATTAAAAACTGCACAGCACTCAATTACAACTTAGTTAAGCCGCGAGTTCTGTTCATTGCTTTGTGTTGCTTTATTCATAAGTGTGTGATTGGAAATACTTTATTTATCGCTTATTCTTCAAACACAGTACTATACAGAATTGCATTTGTTTGTTCTAAACAGAAGCTCAAATTCAAACACTAATTAACGGGTCGATTCTGTTCATGCACCTGTACATTTGTAAATTCATAATTTTTTTAGCTTGCATGACAAAAGCGCATCGTTCAGATTTTTAAACATTTCATTAACGCTCCAAAAAAACAGCAATAGCGCACCAATAATGAAGATAAAATTTCTTGACCAGAATCGTGATGAAGGAGAATAAAATTTTTGGAGTTAAGTCGGGATTTTTAAAAAGTTTTATTACAACTCCAACTAGTTTCGGCCCCACTTAGGCCTTCTTCAGGGAGTGTAAGTCAAATGATGAAGATTTGTGATGGATATTATTTGATGTAATGAACATATAAAGACATTTTTATTTTAATATGTTCATTACATCAAATAATATCCATCACAAATCTTCATCATTTGACTTACACTCCCTGAAGAAGGCCTAATTGAGGCCGAAACTAGTTGGAGTTGTAATAAAACTTTTTTAAAATCCTGACTAAGCACCAGTAATGTTTAGGAAATTAGTGTGTAGCGAATATTAATTTAGTTGTTTAGAGACAGTGTAAGTAGCCGCTTGAAAATGCAGTCAAGACTGAATAATCCAAGATATACTTAAGAAAATAACCAAAAAAATTGTACCTTATATACATAATTAGTAGAGATGGGATTTTAGTGTCTTTACCTTTTTTTCTACGTGAGTACTATTTTTATATGTCATAGACCAAAATCCGTTTTGAGGAAAATGCTTTCATTTGAGCCCAATATGATTTTACCTATTTTACCTAAAATAATGTTTTTTTTTTAATTTAACCTATTTTACCATATTTAAAACCTAAATCATATTTTTATTTACCTAAATCGTTAATTCCAAACAATTTTTTTTATTTTTTAATTCTCACACATTTACAAATATTTGTAATTTTGAGGTTGGCAGTCTTGATCTTGTGCAAATATTTTCATCGCGCACAGTTACCAACATTGGTGTGGCGTATTGCAGTTATATTCGTTTTGCAATGCAGCTATATTTTATGTGAAACATTTAGATGATGTTAAAAAGGTAATTATTTTAAAATTATTAAATTTTATGTATCATATGGTTTTCTAAATTTAAGGTAGTAATGGAGTTTAAAGTTGAAGAAACTATTTGCAAAGACAACAATTGAACGAGATTTAATTTATATATCGAATAATTTTCAAACAATTAGTGAAACCATCACAAAGCTAGAATAGAATCTGTAGGAACTAAACTAATGGAGTCTATGAAAATATTTAATACATTACGAGAAGAAAAAAATCATGTGAAGGAAGGGTAGCACACGTTGTTCAGTTAAAAACTTTAAATAGGCCCCCATAACATCTTGTGACGTAGAGCGGTTATTTTCTCTTTATAAAAATGTACTAACAGACAAGCGAGCAAGCGACACAATCTTAATGTATAAAATATTGAGAAAATATTAGTTTGTTATACGCCAAACCTGTAACGCCGAGAACGCCGCCATGTGACGGTAACCGAAACTAGTTAGCGTGCAGTCATATGAGCAGCAATTGGCATTTGATTGTTGACGTTTAAAAAGTTCAATACTTTAAAAGTAACATGAATGAAAATATTGTAAAAAATAGAGGTGGAAGAGTATGTTGTGTACCTGGATGTACTCATACTGACAAAATTAACCGAGATTTGATTTTTTATTCATTTCCAAATCGCGAATATGAAGTGAAAAGAAAAAAAACTTGGATCGCCAGAGTACGAAGAGATTCGTAAGTACCAATTTATTTTAAATTATTTTAAAAGCAATCATTCAGTAAATTTGAAAGGATTTTATAAATTTTATTATTGAAAATAATGTTTTAAAATATTTGATATAAAAATGCATAAAAATTGATTACTATGCACAAAATTGATTACTATACAATATTATTTCATGCAATCAATTTTACTTTACTTTATTCAATTTTTAATAACTATAACAATTATTAATAGTATTTTTTACCAATTATAAAGATTATCTGAGTAATTCTTACAGAATAGGAGGAAAGCCTTGGGTCCCAACGAAATACACTCGAATTTGCAGCGCACATTTTGTTGGAGGACAAAAATCAAATGATCCTCGTGAAGAATCATTCAGTCCTACAATATTTCCGTGGAAGCCACAAAAAGAATCAGATGTTGCTCGTAAATTAAGATTAATGAAACGTAATAAGAAGAAAGATGATAATGGTGGTATGTACCTAATAATTTATAAAAAAAAATAAAGAATTTCAAAACAAATGTTTTAAATAAAAATTATTACAGAAGTTAATTATGACAACAGTGTTGTTGACAATGCTAAAACGGAATCAACAGTAGCAGAAACTCTACCACTTGAAATTTTGACAACAAACTCTATAGGAACTCAAACTTCCGAAGATGACTACAGTACTGTAGGAAATGAAACAGTTTTATACTGTTGGCAAAATTCCGCTACAAATGACGCTTCGACACAAACTGTTATACCAATTGACAACAATCAACAACAAAAAATTAAAGTTATAGAAATCCAAGTGCCACAAAAGAAAACAAGTAGATCCATTGCTATTGGTCCCGATTCTGAAATGAGAAATGGGTTTCAGGGATTCGCTGATATAAAAAGTGATAAAACAATGAAGCAGTTGGGCGGAATTACTTTGAGCATGTTTTTAATTCTTTTGAAATTCATTAAGCCGAAAGGTGGTGGTCAACCACAATTTTATAAAATCTTAAATAGCGAAGATAGGCTTCTTTTATTTTTGATGAAAATGAGATTGGGGTTACCATTCACAGCTATTTCTTGTCTCTTTCGTATAGGAAAACAAACTGCTCGAGAAATTTTTTTTCAAGTTCTTGAAACATTATATTTAGAAACAAAAACATGGATTTTTTGGCCTTCCAAGGAAGCTGTAAAAAAATCCTTGCCTGATACATTTAAACTGTACCCTAACTGTCGATCTATTATTGATTGCACAGAATTGCGTTGCCAAACACCACCCACTGTGGAACAACGAGCTTTATTTTATTCAACATACAAATCAACATTTACAGTGAAATATTTAATCAGTATTACACCAAGTGGATTCATTTCTTTTATCTCTAAGGGATACGGTGGCCGTTCAAGTGATAGTCAAATTGTGAACGATTCTGGGTTCCTGAATTTGATTGAACCAGGAGATGAAATCATGGCTGATAAAGGTTTTCCTCAAATACAATCAGAGCTAATTAAAAAACAATGTACGTTAATAATCCCTCCGTTTTCTGTGAATCCGCAATTTACACGTGAAGAAGTTTTACGAGGATACTCAATTGCTTCTGTTCGTATCCATGTAGAAAGAAGTATTCAACGAGTACGATTATTTAAAATTTTAGATTTCGTTTCAGTGAAATCACTTCCCTATATTGACAAAATAATGTTCATGGCATGCGTCCTTGCCAATAATAAAGAACCAATTATACGATAATAAACATTTATATTTGTAAATCGCTTGTATAAATAAGAAATATTGTCATTTATTTTCTAATATTTATAGATTAATACAATAAGTAGTGAATAAATAGTGTAGCGATCCAAGGGTCGCGGCGCGGGCGGCGGCCGCTAACCGACAGGTTACAATAAGTCCCTCATCCCCATTGTTCTGATTTCCAGAAGGGTCGGCGAATATTCCAGAATGATGCGTTTTAATTTAAATACCCCGAGCAAAAGACGCGAGGACAGTCTTATATTGATACGTGTAGTGAACAGAGGGTGATATAAATAAATAGAGAGTGATAT
The DNA here is from genome assembly GCA_035578165.1 of Stenolophus ochropezus. Lineage (NCBI taxonomy): Eukaryota > Metazoa > Arthropoda > Insecta > Coleoptera > Carabidae > Stenolophus > Stenolophus ochropezus. Next base: position 33,492,719 of record JAQOWZ010000008.1, on the reverse strand, counting down.
AAATATTGTAGAAATAAATATTGCCTAGTTTTAAATGTTTAAATAAATTATCTCAGTGTTTAAGTCTTTATTAATAATAATTAGTTCTAAAATAGTGTTTATGTTCAATTATTCATAGTTTTACTTATTCTATTTATTCTTTATAATTCATATTTCTTTAATTAAACATAGTTATATAAATATTAGTGTTTTAATCAATTTTACGCTTCACCTAAATAAATAAAACGTTTCAATAGTATTTCTATTTTGTACGACAACTATGGAATGGTACTCATTAAATGGAAAATATATATATGGAAATAAAATAGATTTGGATTTATTTTGTTATACTTATATATATATATATATATATATACATAAATAATTAGATGACTAATATAAATTAAATTATTAAATTGCACTGTTTTATTTACTGTGATTATAACTTATTCTGAATAAACTGGATGAAATATTTAAAATAAAATTCGTGAATTTTTGGAATTAGTGTAGATATAAACTTTTCATCTCTTTTTACGATAATATGAATGTTTTGCATTTGCGAATACACGAAGAAATGGCAAACGGTGACACAAAGAATGTACATTGAGAATTGGACTTGTGTGTAATATTTGTCGGACTTCTTGAGTATAACTTTATTATTTTCATCGAATTCTAAATAATTTACATTAGACTTCTTATTTTTCAAATCCACAATGAATTTGTTCTTGCAGGAATACGGGCATTTTATTTCTAGAAGTTGAAATCCGTTTACTGTTTCGATAAGGCCATCAGGGCTACATGCTAAATATGGCTGGGTAGATGACACCACAAGTCCAATTTCATGTACAACGTATTTTGTTGAAGCTTGAAATGCTGACCTTGCTTCACTTTCCGTTTCCAAGCCATAACGCATGGCTTGATTACAATAGAAATTTTGACTCTTACGAATGAAACTTTGTGCCAGTTGATCAAATTTGTCTACTCTAGTTTTAATCTTATGAGCTCTTTCACTTGCAGTTATTCGTATAAATCTTTCTTTATGCCAAACCGAGCTTTGAGATTGTCCCTTAGACTTTAAACAAATTTGTAGCCACTGATTCTTATCAACAACAACATTTTTATTATAGTAATCATTTTCATATTTTTTCTGTATCAATCTAATTCTATTGATACATTCATCTACAATAAATGAGTCCATTGCAAAATACCTAATATTATTGTGAATTTGTATATCGTATAAAGTATTTATTACGGCTTCTATTTTTTTGATTTCTTCTCTTTCTTTCGATACTCTGTCAGCCCTATTTAACGCGCTTTCTATTTCACTATTAAGTATAATGCTTTGTGCACTCATTTCAGACAAAAGTTCTGTGCTTATATTTTGAAAATCGGAAAATGTAAAAGGAGTATCGTGACAATTTCCAGACGGGTTTTTATAAAATGATTCTATTCTTGATGCTTTATGATATTTTTCTAATTGTGCTTGAGAAGGTTTATTCCAAATCATAGGCTGATCAGTTTTGGACTGTGTATTTTCTGCATTGACATATATGCAAACTGCAGCCGCATGTTTACAGTATCCTTTTCCACCTTTGCAGTTGCAATCAGTGTCTAAAATGACTCTAGCCGCATTTACCTACCAAAAACAATATATCTATTTTAATGTAATATTAATATTATGAATTAAAATTGTATATTTGTTTTAGTTTTTGATGAATTTTTGTCTTTTTACTTTATAATGTAATTTTTCTGATTATTAATTAGTTTGCCGCTTGTAACGTCCATATTTTCAAGTCTATCACATCTATTTATTTATAAATTCAATGATTACCTTAATATTTGGTTTATAAAAGTTTTCATTTTTCCTAGTGCTATGAGCACCAGGGGTTTCTCGTAAAACTGTACCAGAAATTATTCTAAAATCACAGTTTTTTCTAATTATTTCATGTACATCGCTTACATGACAACTTTCACACAATTTTCGACCTTTACTTATACTTTTGTCGCGAAATATACTTAAATCAATTAATTGGAACCCACAACGAATAATAACTTCCATATTGAATCACAAAAAATAGTTTGATTTACTAGTTTTCTGCAAATTTCTATACAACAGTCATAACGAGCATAAACAAACATTTGAAACTGCACGCCAACTATTTCAGTGCTTTGCCACTAGTGCGGCGTTACCGTCGCATAAAAAGGAACTGGGTTGGCGTATAGTTATAAAAATAAATCAGAATGAAATACGAAAAAGACTGCAAATGTGATTTTTAATTTTAAATCGAGCTGGAATTCTTTAAAAATCTATACCTAAATGTGTAGGTATGTCTCTAGAATTATAAAAATAATTGAATTTATTTGAGAATAAATGTTTATTTATATTATATTTACGAAAGATCAATAAAATTATTAAAAATTTATAACCTAAAAATAATTTTTCGTACCTAAATCCAAAAATTTGGTACCTAAAACAAGAATTTTTTAAACCTATTTAGGTACCTATTTTTGCAAATTTTAAAACCTAAAATCCCATCTCTAATAATTAGTTAATTATACTTTGGTGAGTTTAACTACCTATTTATGTACATACTTTATAAAAATGTGCATAAGACAAACTAACCTAAAAATGTAGTTCTTTTTGTACACAATCATAAGTAATTTAGAGTCCATTAAACTTCTTCTCTGAGGACAGATGGATCACCTATTCTGAGAAGAGATGGACCAGAGGATTTTTACTGTTAAAAAGACCAATTCAACCGGTAAACAAGAAAAAAATCATTCACACATAGAAAGGTGGAAGTTGGAAGTTTAAACTAATTATTAATATACATACTATATAAACATCTGCTTACGACTTAAGGTATCCTAACAATGTGGTGCTATTTGTACACAATCATTAGGTTAGTAATTTAGTGGTATATTTAACCTCTGTTCTGAGGACAGATAGACCACCTATGCAGAAGAGAGATGGACCAGGGGATTTTTATTGTTAAAAAGATCAATACAACAGTAAACAGGAAAAAATCATTCGCACATAGAAAGGTAGACGATCTAGTTGCTATCCATGAGTTCTGAAGAACTGTTGTTAATGAAGAAACTGAAGATTATGAAAAGGAATATGCGGGATGCAAAAAAAATATTTTAAAAAATGATAAAGATGGATAAATGGATAAAATATGTAATTTGTGGTCACTGTTTGCACGACGAGTGTACCACTATGACAAATGACAACAATGTGTTATTCAGTTCATCTCCTCGTAGTCTTGGTCCGTCTCACCTATATAGTGGAGGAGAGTTGGACTTTTGTGAACCTGAATAAAATATTTTTTTCTAGTTTTCAGAACATGGTTTAATTTTTTTTATTCTAAGTGAGCTTACATTTTAATAGGAATATCTAATTTTTATTTTGTTGAGTCCATCACAAAGACTTTAATAATAAAAACCCATGAAGTTATAGTACGTTCCGTGCAACTCTTGGTAGCAATAATTCCGTACATGTTTTATTCTAAATATTACTTTATTTTATTATTATTCAAATGAATAAATAACGTATAATTGTTTGTTTGAAAATGTATTGTTAAACTTTTCAGTCTGAGAATTTTTCTGTTGAATTTCTCTCTCCATATTTGTATCTCTTAATCCTTGCTTCTACGGTTTGATTTATAATCCTGTGGATTAGGAACAACAAAATGTTTCTGTTATCCTTTCAAACATATCCTGTGTACTCGGCTAAAAGAATTTCAGAGAGAATCCTATACAAATAATAATTATTTGTGTGGACAGTTATTAACACCTACAAAATATGCAACCTGCAGAAGTAGTAAGATACTATAGAAGCATACATGTATATGAAATAAATAATATATATATTTATCTACAAGAAAGGAAAGTCAGACAAGATAATTTCTCAAAGAATTTTATGGATTCATCATTTACCAAACATTAATTTACATCTATTTTAAAATGTATTTTTTAAAAAAACTAATAATTCTCCATGAAATTCAAATTGAAAATAATTATTTTAGTCATATTACTTCTTTAATTCAACCCTGAAGATTCCAAATATAAAATCAAAACTTAAGGGTGACACTTACTCTTTACTTAATTTACTCCTGAAATAATTTTTATATAACATTATATTATTTGTTTGGTTCCTTTTATTATTATTGTTTTAAATTATTATTTATTTATTGTTTGTGTTTTATTTATTTTATGATTTTAAGTTTTATTTTTTTGTTTACAGTTTTTTTGGTGGATTCGTGAAAGGTGTATACTTTTCTGCAGTTCACTAGGACATCAGGAAAATTCAAGAAATTCGAAGACTTCTGTTTTTTTTTTGGATTAGAGCACGATGCATATTTTTGTGCGGTTCAATAGGACATGAGGAATGAGGAACATTCGAGAAATGTGAAGATTTCACTTTTATTTTAATTTTAAGATTGTTTTAATATTAGTTATTGTTTTTATGTTAATTTAACATTTGTTTTATGTATTAAAGTCACTTATTTTTAAGTTGTACTATATACCACTAAATATGAATTAATTGATATTATTGTAATACCATAATTTTTGTATTTAAGAACGTAAGAGAGTGCTTATAGATAACTTATAAAAATCGAGAACAAAAATATAAGACATTAATTTTAGACGTACTCCTGTTTAATAATAAAATGAAAATAGGTTTTTTAAAGGGATGTTAAATGATTTAAAAAAAAATAGTAACCACTGTATTCAATTGTCTGAATGAATCACTATATTATTTAAGGTTTTACGAGCAGAATTACATGTAATTTAACTTACATTTTATCACGACTTGATATTCCAAAGTATATTTGAATTTTATAAAGATGTTAATTGATTTTAACAAACAGTAAACACTGAAGACAATTATGTGAATGTACACCAACAAAGCGTAACACTTTATAAGCAAAAATACTTATAATTTAACTTGCATTTTATCCCTTATTAAAACGAAAATTTGAACTTTGAAAGAATGTTTGGTGATTTCAATAATCTGTAACAACATCAATTGTATAAATGTCCTTTTACATTATGTAATACTTTAAGAGCGAAAATACTTATAATTTGACTTGCATTTTATCCGTGGTTAAAAGTTAAACGAAAATTTGAGTTTTAAAGACATGTTAGATAAATGTAACAAACTGTAACCACTGTAGATAATTGTATGAATCTATCCTTACATTTTGTAATACTTTTAGAACAGAAATACTTATAATTTGGCTTTCATTTTATCGCTACACAGTTGTAAACCGAAAATTTGTATTTGAAAGTGTTGTTAGTTGGTTTTAACATATTGTACCTCTTATGGGCATTTGTCCAGTGTGGTCCTGTCTAGTTATTGTATTGTCAGGTCCGTAGGCGCCCTAGTTTTGATGATCCACCCCCATTTAATAATTCATGCAGTGTGTAAATACAACCGCTGCCACCAGAATTTGCATAAGCTGTTTGCACGACAGCCATTTCACAAAACGTTATTAGTTTCCAAATATATCATTTATCCATCGCAAAATGACTCTGTATTATTTATTCAACCTCTGTACACGAAACCAATTGCCATTAGTATATAATCCTTTATATGTATATATTATAATTGTACTATACCAATACCTATATTGCACTATTGTATTGTTTATACACTTGTACAAAACGGATATAAAAAATAAAAACACACATAAACATATTTATTTTATTTTTACTTATATTACATCTTTTTTACACTTACAGGTTTGAAAACTACGGTAGGTATCATGAAAATACATAAAATAACATATTAAATCATTTATAACCCTTAATAATATAAATAAACATTAAATCGTTCTCTTATAGATTCAAATTGACACCTGGAGGTAGGCAACCCACTAAGTTGATTAACTGTATCTTAAGACGTCGGTTTTCCCATTTCATATGCACAAATATACGTAACATGTATATCAGGTGTCAATGACCTTTTATATTGACGACATAAATAAAATGTATTATTTTATACTCAACTACTCATACATGTAACGTAGGTAGTCTATACCAAAGTATTTATTTAAATGCACAATATTGTTTTAAACATATTTATTTAAAACACATTTAACTTGTATAAACATAACACTATTACGTAAGGGATACGCTAATAAAACTTTAAAAAACATCTTATACTTCATGTACACTTACACGTATAACAGAGGTGGGCGTGGCACCTGACTGGTTTTTGTGATTTTGAAACATCAATTAAATTTCTTAATTGGCCAACTCCTGAACCCTTGGCCCTACGCCCTTAAGACTTATATATGTTGTAGAGGGACCCTTGTTCATCAGGGGTTATCGGAAGGGGACGGGAAAATTTCATAAAAACCACGAATTTCCCAGCCGTTTCCGAGATATGAGCCCTTAAAGTTTTCTAAGGGTTGATTCACCCTATTTAGCTTATTTAAAGGTCTAGAGGGTTGAAATTTGCGTATCGGGGGTATTTTAACCCCCTCTTTTGATTGGCGTGCGCAGAATTGCTCTACCACCCCTAGTTTACTATATATCCAACCCTTAAGTTCACAGCAAAAGGCGTTAAGGAACTCCGGAACTATAAGGGCTAGAAGGGCCGGATAAATTTAATTAAGCTAATTAGAACCCCTAGAACACGAATCCAAGGTCAGATTTGCTCTAAGGGTCTTGGTTACGTAACTAACCCTTAAAAAATGGTGGAAAGGGATGAAAATGTGAAATTATTATTGAAGGGGTACAGGAATAAAAGATATGATGTAATTTAAGTGTTTGTTTATTATATAACAATAAATACACATGATTTTGTTCATATAAGTACAGTACTAAATATACAAATTATTTATTAATTATTTCCACTTGTGCCCTTCTGGAACTGTGGCTGCCGCATCCAGGGTTGAAGTGCAGGTCATTCGTCCCCTAAACAATCAGAGAAATAACAATTAAAAACAAAATAACATGAATAACAGTAATAAATATTATATACATCATATTACGTCATCAACTAAGGGTGGGGGTGCAATTTGGACATCAGATTCGGAATCTACAGAGTCGAATTAGAGGGATGACATGTCTTTAACTCCCTCTTTGTACTTTACCCTGTCTATCATATATAACGGACAAGTAAAGTTCCATTTTCCGGAAAAGGAAAAATCGGACAAGAAAATTTTTCAAATAAAAGTTGCTTAGAATTTTATTCTGAACAAAAAATCCTAATAAAGTTTTTCTCTAAGATTAATATTTATACCCTTTCCAAAATCTCACTTTAAAATTCAATAACTCCCTTACCATCAACCCTTAAGGGCTCAAGTTATATTCCGCACTAAGTTTATATCCCTACTACATGTATGCAAAGTTTCATCGAAAACGGAGACAAAAATTTTAATCGAGGGAAAACGTGAATTACCCCTAAACTAGGGGTCGGCGCACAAAACGGACATCAGATTCGTTAGTTTCACGGTTGACTCTATAGGATAGCATACTTTTTTCCCCTAATTTCACTAATTAGTTGCATCGTAAAAAACCCTGGACTATAGCCCATGGTTTTTGACCTTGAACCCCAAATTTTGGGAGTTAGACATGTCATCCCCTTAATTCGACCCTTCCGCTTCCCGTGCCGGTGTCCGTTTTTGGCGCTCTCGCTTCGTTCTTACGTAATTCGCGATTGAAGTTCCGGAAGTAGAGCATTATTTTACCCCCATAATATTGACGTGAAAATTTTAAAACTTCGTATATGAACTAAGCTTCCAACACTACATTTATTAAAAAAATATAAAATTTTTAGTGCAACTTATAAGGGTAGTTTACTTGAAGATTTTAAATAAATTATTTTCTGCTGTCTATATTATTAGGGGTAGAAATTTCAAATATTGTATTTAGACTAAGAACTTGATGCTGTATCTATAAAAAAATTACCAATTTTATAGGGCACCCCAAAGTGATAGTTCTCTTGAAGAAGTTTCGAATGAAACTTATCTTTAAGACAAATATATACTTAAACAATTATCTTTAAAAAGAAAAATCGTATAAGAAAATGTTTTAAATAAAAGATACTTAGAATTTTATTCCCAATAAAAAATTCTAATAAAGTTTTCCTCTAAAGTTAATATTTTCCACCCTTGTAAAATATATAATTGAATAACTCCCTTAATATCAACCCCTAGTGGTTCGTATTTGGTTGTGTACTTGATCTATGTCCCTAGCTCATGAATACCAAGTTTCATCAAAATCGGACACAAGAAAATACCATAGTATAATACAACATAAGAAGTACATATATTTACTTATAATGTATAAAAGGGTGCTTTTACTAAAAGAGTGACTTATAAAATCTGTAAAAGTACAGAAGTTAAATACATATATAGTAAGTACTTGTGATACCTAAATATAGAGCAAAATTACGTTATTTTTAAAATTTAATTTAGCGTTAATTGATGTTGATGCTTACATAACAGCATTCAAATTATATTTAAATTGTAAAATCACTGTTCTATTTCAATTCAAAGTTGTTAATATTCATATGTTAATATAAAATACATGCATGATACACATGATACATTTTAAAAAGAAAATGACCCAATTAACTATGAAACAAAAACATCAACGGACAAGAAAGTGTTTCAAATAGAAGATATTCAAAATTTCATTCTCTTTAAAATATCCTAATCAAATTTTTCTTTAAACTTAATAGTTTTCTAGTTATTTGTAAAATATATTCAAGAAATTCATACAAGTAGCGCACAAGATATGTGGAGGTGTTCGTGTTAAGGGGGTGGTTTTTTGGTTTTATGCTACTAATTCGACGTCGTAGATTCCGAATCCGGTGTCCAAATTTCCCTCCGACTTATAGTTCTTACGTAATAAGCGATTTAAATCTTTAAAATTAAATAACACCCTTATTTTCAACCCCAGAGTGGATTTTCTTTTAGAAGTATCTGAGCCTATGTACCTAGTATGCGTATACCAAATTTGAACCGGATCCGCCACAAAAAGGTTTTTGGTCACAAAAAAACCGAAGGCTATAGTCCAGGGTTTTTGGAGTTCATACTAATTAGCGATTTTAAACATGTTACTTATAGATTTAACCCTAAAAATCACGAATCCGATGTCCGTTTGTTGCGCAACTGCGTCGTTCTTGCGTAATTCGCGTTTCCCCGCGAATAAAATTTTAGGCAACACCCAACACGACCTTGTGTCACCAATACATAAATATAGGAGATTTTCAAGAACTAAATAAGCGGGTATTTGGTCCTTTTAAGGGATGGTATTTAGTGATTTTACTTAAAATAAAGAACTGTTAATATGTATATGTAGTACGATACAATTAACTACAAAAATTCATATACTTTTGTGATATCTATGTACAGCAGTCAACGAATAAAACTGTATAACTGTTTGTGACCAATGTAAACAATTATTGTTTAGAAAAACTTAATGCACTCATTATAGCAACAATCTAGTTCATGTAAATGTGGATATTTAAAAAACAAATGAGTGATTTAATTTGTATAAACAAAATTTACATATGTCAAATAAAATTTTCAGTTTTCCCCAATACATTTTCAAAATAATTTAACAAATTATACACTGAAATATGCGGAATTAACTAGTAAATACTATAATAGTAAATTTATCTATTAATTGTATAATATATGCATAATAACAAATACGTTTTGATTTAAAATACGTGACCAATTTTTAATCAAAGTTTTCCGCATAAAATAATAATTAAATTTGAACAATTTATAAACTAAAAGATTCAGTATATTCTGCTGAGTATTATAATAGTAAATTTATCTATTATCTATGTAATATACGTATAATAACATATACATTTCTATTTGATATACGTGACAAATTTTTAATCATAGATTTCTGCCCTAAATAATAATTAAATTTGAACAATTTATAAACTAAAAGATTCAGTATTGTCTGCGGAGTATTATAATAGTAAATTTATGTATTATCTGTATAATATACGTATAATAACATATACATTTCGATTTGAAATACATAACCTATTTTTAATCACAGTTTACGGGATTAAATATTGATTAAATTTTAACAATTTGTACACTGAAAGTTTCAATATTATCTGTTGAGTATTATTATAATAAATGTATATAGTATTTATTTCATATGTTGCTAATAACATATGGATTTTGATTTAATGTGTGACCTTCATTTTAACAATAAATTAAAACTAAATTCAAAATAAATTATTCGTGAAAGCTTAAAGGAAATGGTACGATTATAATTACTTTCTATTTATTATAAATACTTGTATACAACCGTCAATACATATTTTATATTGAACTCTCTTTTTCATTTTACTCTAGGTCATCTATTTGTGGTCTTACTCTTTCTTTTGGTCTTCGCAATGAATGTAGCATCACCTGCGATGTGTTCCTTCTGGTTTTGTAGCTGCAGGATGTCTTTAAAGTGCACCAAGAATCGAACCTGTAAAAAAACACCCAATCAGTATATGTATATTGTTTACACATTTATTACTAACATATAGATAAATTAGTATATAGTTACTATAGTATAAGTATTTTATCTATTCAACAATTTTCTATGGTATTCTATTGAAAACTCTTTTAATATTCTGCATAGGCAATCAGCTGATTAGCATTTCTATATACAATACATATATAGAAGTTAACAAATGTTGTATAAATATATTCTATTACAAATTATACTAACATCACTATTTATACAATTGTTTCATATTAAAACACTTGTTGTTTCAATACAATTATAACCACAAATCTTAATCAATTTATAAACCAGTTCAGTAAATGTTTTTGCTACTAAAACCGGTCTATAACAAGCACTAAAACCTGTTTGACGAGTTTAAAAAAACCAGTTTGACGAGTTTTAGGAACCTGTTCTTTGGAAGCAAACCAGTTGTTTGAATGAAAAACTGGTTTTTGTACCTAAAATGTATTTATTCGTATGTATATTGTTTAAACAAATAAAATCTTTACCAAACAAATGTTGTTGTTTTGTAGTTGTTGATGTTTCATACTGTTGGTGTTTGATTTTTGAGGTTACTGTTTACTAACTTTAATTAACAAAATGTAGTTCGTAATGTATACATAGATGCCACGACTAGTTTTATGCCCACAGTAAATTTATACATATTTTTAATTTTCTCCAAAATAAAAAAAAAAATTGATATACAGAGTGTTCCATTTAAGCGTGCCACCATTGCTATCTCGAGAACTATAAGAGCTACGAGGTTGGTTAAATTAGCAAAAACCACCATTTTACAAGACTAATACAGTGAGCAAAAAAAATTTTTTTTTGACCTGTGGTTCTCAAAATACGGGACACAACTTTCTTATTTTAAATGGGCACATATGTTTATTTTTAGGATATTCGATAGAGTAATATTTTCTGAATTCAGCGATATATACATATCATATACTAATATAACAAAATAATTGCGAAAAATGTATGTTAGATTTATATGTATTTTATTTATATCTGGCTGAAAAAAGAGTGCTATGATTAGAAAACAGACATATAGTTCTGTCTAACATTGTTTGATTATTTTTTGTTAAATTTTATGTTCTTAAACTGTCAGTTTTAAGATGAAACATGTATTTCTCTCAGTTATTTTGTTATGTTAGTATATGATATATGTATATCGTTGAATTCAGAAAAAAATACTCTATCGAATAACCTAAAAATAAACATATAAAATAAATAAATAAACCGCTGGTCGAAAAAAATTTTTTTTTTGCTCATTGTATTAGTCTTGTAAAATGGTAGTTCTTTGCTAATTTAACCAACCTCGAAGCTCTTATAGTTCTCGAGATAGCAATGGTGGCACGCTTAAATGGAACACCCTGTATATGTGTGAAATATTTATTTGAGGAAAAAATAAAGTGAATTTAAATTTATAAGGAATTTATTTAAAACTTTTTTAAAAATATTAATATATGTTAGTGATAAAGTATTCATTTCTATTTTAATACCATTGATATATGTAAAACAGGTAAGGGTAGAAATGAGATAACCCTTTGTGAATACCAATTCGGCTTCTTGAAAGAAGATGAAATTCAGCTTTAGTTTCATTTCGTAGCAGTTTACCATACAATTGATTTTTCAATCAGATAGTTCAAAGAAATTCACCACCATATATCAAAAGCTGTTAATTACTGCAAAGAAATAATAAATAATTGAGGATAATTAATTTTCAGAGAAAATAAAAACTGTAATTTATCAAGTCTGCATAGCAAAGAAAAAAGAAAATCGTTTTGAAAAATGTGAAAGGTATTAATAACAAACACTGTAAACACTCTTTTGAATAGTTGTTTGCCGCTTTGGTGCACTCTGCACGTCAGTAAAAGTCCCCAATTTTTTTTTGAAATACGCTTTATAAATATATTAGCATAGCATATTTAGTAATAGGTAGACAAAAATAATATTTGCTATTTTTGTAATAAAGAAACAAAGGTGGTTATTTAACGCATGCGAAAATTACAAAACGAGACGCAGGCGAGTTTTGCATGAGCACCCAGTTCCCATATGTGTTTCGCATATAATATTATTTTGTACTTTTGTTTGAATAATCACAAAAATGTATTTAAAATTATACCGTTTTGATACTTTAATGACATTTATAAAAAAAAATCTGATGTAGACACCATATGACTTCTAAATTAAACACATTTTTTTTGCACTTATTTCACTTGAAAATGAGATCTTTCTATGGCTAATCATTGTAGTTGATATTTGCAATTGATATCATAACAAGTCCAAATGATAACAACCGAAGTTATAGAATCTCACACCAGATCTGTCACATTTTACAAATACTTTAACATTATTTAAAGTTAATTGCTGCTGATTTCGCAAAATAGTTATAATAAACGCCTCGGAATGTAAGTACATAATACAACAATTTTTAGTTCCGCAAGCTCCACCTCATTTCATAGCTTCTTGAAGGTTATAATGTACTTACTACATTCCTTATATCTTAAATAACTAAAATTGTTTCTAAACATATTAATAATCTTATTCTTCGTACAATGGTAGTTAATGAAAGAGGTGTATGAATTGGAAGATTTTATATGATTTTGCCAAATAGCAACCGAAGTTATAGAATCCCATTCCAAATCTGTCACATTCTCACATTTTACAAATACTTTAACATTATTTGAAGTTAATTGCTGCTGATTTCACAAACTAATTATAATAAGCGCCTCGGAATGTAAGTACATAATACAACGATTTTTAATTCCGCAAGCTCCACCTCAGTTCGTACCTCCTCGAAGGTTATAATGTACTTACGTCCCTTGTATCTTAAATAACTATAATTGTTCCTTAGTACAATATTTATTTTATTGTTCGTACAATGGTAGTTAATGAAAGAGGTGTATGAATTGGAAGATTTTATATGATTTCGCCAAACTTCCGACAATTTGGCCCCGGAAATCACAGATTTCCCCGTAATCAATACCAACTTCTCGCGAAAAAATTCCCCGTAAAGAGCAATCAACAACGATTGATTCCTCCCTCACGGCTTGTTGGAGGGAGGGAGATTGTTCGGCCAAAGGAAACATTGAATTAATACCAATATCGGGTACAAGAAGCAAAAATCAACCTTCGTCAGGCATCAATCGATAGAACTAACAGTGGATTGACAGTAATTGAGTTGACAGTCAGTGGCGTGCTTGACAGGGGTTAAAAGGGCCGAATCGGGGAATCGGAAAAGATAATATTCCTTTACGGTTTTCTCCATTCTAAACCACATAAACATTTTAACAAACATTCAATTCTCTTTTTGTTAAAGGCCTATTATAGTTTAGTCCAAAACCATTTGTTTGTGTTTTCAATCAAGGCAATTAGTGTAACAATATAGAGTAAAGTCTTTTATTTTATAAACTTGTAATTTTGTAATATATATTTCAAGAAACAATATCGAACCGTGTAACAAATATTTGCTTTAAAATAATATAACAGTAAACTTTTCCTGAAAGCTTGGTTCCTAAAATGTAATATTTTTACACTTTAGTTTTGTAATACCGACAATTATATTTAAAAATTCGGTACATATTATACTTAAGTAACCTGGTAATTGCATTAGAAATACCGATAAATGATGTATATAGAAATAACACTTAGAATAAGTATAAAAAAAAATCGGTACGAATTTTCAGGTCATTTTTCTAGCGTATTCATGGTCTTTTCATTCATTTTTTAATAAGTTTTATAGATCAAAAGATGGCCAAAAACGTTTAAAACTTGTTAGTAAAAGAGATATTAATATTCACTTCCTTGTACGAAGTGAAGGAAGTATTGTAATCGCGAAAAAATTTCAGATTTCAACGGAAATATTCATTTTGACGTATCTCCAATAACTCAAAAATGATTAGCCGTAAAATGTTGGAATTTTGTATATTGAACTGCTATAACATCTAGTTCGACACTTCCTTTTTTTATTGTGATCAGCAGTACCAAAAGGGCACTTTGTCATAGCGTTTTTTTGAATTTTTCACATAACTCTAAAACAGTTAGCTGTTGCTGAAATTTTTCAGTTATGCACCTCCATTTTTTATTTTAATCGGCCTTTTCAAAAGGCAGTCTAGTTTTGGCAGAAACATAATAAAAAGAACAATTTAGTTGGCTTTTAATTTTTGTAGAAAACATTTGATTTCTTATTAATAAATTGACATTGATAACTGTCAGAATGTCAGAATAAGTATATTCCTGAAACAAATATACGAAATATCTCTTCCTTTACAAGTCTTTGAACGATTAAAATAAGTTTGTGTAGTGCCTTACGGAATAGTGATAAAGATTTAAAAAAATCAAAAGGGAAGTTCGAAGGATGAGACGAATGGAAGTTGAAGAACGATTAACTGTAGAATGATATTACTATCAAACGAAATGAGTATAAATGAAGTGCAGCAAAAAGTGTGGACAATTTAGCGCACAAGGAAGTCAAATGTTGTCCACATCAGACTTTTTTACTAAATTGTTTTAGCTTTTTTTGACTCTATTATCACCCTTTAAAAATATAAAAAAACCATATATACCCTGCTAGAAGTATTTTTCCATATTGTGATTATAATCATCCAGTTTTAAAAACCCAATAAACATAGGACCAAACTGTACAATTATAGTTATTATATTTATAAATTTAGTCCTTATATCATAACAAAATACATAATTGAAATGAAGTGCATTACTAGAAGCTCCTTGTGAAATATCCCACATTTTATGTTTGCAAAATTCGCACCTAATTTGCAAACCAACATCGAGTTATGAATTCCTCTTTGGACGAGAGGGAAACCTAAGCCTTCTTGATATTTTTATGGGCGATCCTTGCGATCCTTGGCGGTTATTACATCCGAAGCGAGTCCTGGAAGGAAAAGGATTTGTGGATATGGTTAGCGTTTCCTGCATAGCCGAATAATTTATCACAAAAAAATACAACTTAAAATATTTATTATTTCTATTCTGGATTATACATTTTTGGCAGACACCGGAAATCCAGAGTAGGTGGGTAAAGCACGAAGGTCCTGGAAATTCCAGAGACGATCCTGACCCGCTAAACGAGGGTTGACACAAGGTGAATAGTTTCAACAGGAATGTTCCAGCAGTATTTCAATAATCTCTGATTCATAACTTTGATTTTTGCTGAACATTCAATAATTGATATTCATTTCTATATGAATTATTATCTATATTACAATAAATATATTATAAATTAAAGCATATACTGTAGCTTATCAATGGAGCTATTACTGCTAAGTAAAAATAATGAAGCAAGAATGTAGATCAAGAAATGAAATAAATTTTTGAGGGAAAGAGCAATTTCCAAAGAAATTAAAGTACAATTTAAAAGAAGCAGAGAAATTACTGGTATTAAGATCTAATATTAAGGCAAGGCTGTAGAGCCAGAAATAGATGAAGAAATCAAGAAAATTTTGAGGCAAATAAGTAGAGCAATTACTGACAAATGAGGCCAGAATGTAGGTCAAGAAATAAAGCAATAAACAGAGCAATCACTAGGGAAAATTAGGGACATAATGTGGAAAATAAGTAGAACAATTTATGGTAACTGGGACTCACACTGAGGCAAAAATGTATGTTCAGAAATACATCTAGAAATAAAGCAATTTTTAAGGCAAAGAAATAACCAAATCTCTAGGAAAATCAGTGCAAATAATGTGGCAAGTAAGTAGAACAAATACAGGTAACTAGGACAAATATTGAGGTATGAATTTAGAGCAAAAAATAGGTCAAGAAATGAAGCAAAATTTGAGGCAAAAAATTAAATTATTACTAGTAAATAGGACAAGTATTAAGGATAAAATATAGGGCCTGAAGTACAGGAAGAAATGGAGTAAAATTTAAGGCAAACAGAGTAATTACTTATTCAAAAATATTATGAAACAAATACAAAAGTAAATATCTGGGGCAATAAATATATTAAGATTTAAATAAATTACTGGAATAATTACTGGAGAAATTTGAGTACAATCTAATAAAAATTTTGGAACTTGTTGATGACGCAATAAATAGGTTAAAAATTTGATAAAATAGAGCACATTTTAGGAACATAAATAGATTATTAGCTAATAAATTTGAAGAAGTATTAAGGTGACTAATTTGGAATAGTATATTGTGCAACGAGTGCAGAAAATCGACTATTTCCTATGAGGTGGGGAAGCTTCGGCATGAGACGAAGTCAAGTGCTGGAATCACACAAGGTGGGAAATAAGTAATTCTGCATGAGCGGCAGAGTAACTTCACGCATGCGCAGTGTTGGCAATTACTGTAAGAAATGATATTTTCCATACTGCACATGCGCACTGTTGGTAAATGCTGTATTATGGGAAATACGCAACTTTCAAGTTTTATATTGTATGAGGAAAAGTACCACTTTCCGAAGTGGTTGTAGAAAAAATATATAATTTTATTTTGACATCTGACAACATACTTTACTTCATAGAATAAAATAATGTGTAAAATTAAACGTAATGATTCTTTTATGAGTAGTACTTGAAATGAACCCTCCCCGCCTCGTGGCATAAGCCTTCTGGAACCCCCTGGAAAGATGTCCCAACTTTAATCCTGCGCCCGCGTGAAACTTTTCTGTCACTGAAACTTTCTATCTGCTTAAATTATTAGGCAAGAATTGGGTAAATTAGAAAGGCCGAATTATCGAGCGCGCGAATTTAATATCGCAGCGTTCCGGGGGGAAAACAGTCAGTGAAATTTTAATTTCGCTTTGGAAAAATTAAATATTTACCTGACCGCCAAACGTAAATGTTTGTTAATGTGAAGAGATGAAGACACGGCGATGAAATTAAATAAGCGACTTGATTAATTAAAAATTTAATTACGATTCGGGATCGCGAAACATTTGAAGGATAATCATCGCTTATTCTACACTGTAAATAATCTTTATGAAATAAATAAATCTCTGGGAATTTCATGGACCGAACTTGATAATTTTTCATACGAAATAAAATTAGAGATACAAATTTTCCCTTCCATTTTCTAGGTAACGGACGACTACGTCTATTTTATCAATTGTTTTCTTTTGCTAAAAATTGTATCCATTGAAATAAAAACCTAAAAGTTGGTATACTAATTGTATAGTATTTGGTTTGCTTGTTTGTAATTTTTCCCTTAGAATCGAATGGTAAGATTCTAAATAATATATACGCTCCTCGTCGAGCTTTAAATATTCCCTCGTACTATAATCTTTTGATTATGCCCTTAATACATAATAGTATATTATTATACAAGTTTTATAAGACGGGGTGTATTGTTCCATGAGTTGTTTGAGGCTCGACGAACGCAGCGAGAAGTGCTCCAAAAACACGAATGGAACAATACGTCGTATAAAATGTATATAATTTTTTATACAACACTTATTTAATAAAAATCTTTAAATTTTCAATTAAAATAATAACAGATTGAAATCTAGGGTATATAAATGTGAAATATGGTAACTCTGTTGAATGAAGGTGGGCACATTTATCTGTCAATATGCATTTAGAATCTTATGATAATATTTATAAATCCATACATTATGAGTTATGAAATTTTAATATCCTTTTATAGATATTTAAGTATTAAGGGCAGTAAGTGCACCCTACCGGTTGAGGAGTAGTTATATATCCGAAACCGGTAGGAAGCACTTACTGGCCGTAATGCTTATTATATTTTTTGCACGATCGGCCCAATAATAACCAAATTATAATTTAGAATTATTTAAAAATTATTTTGACATTTATAAAAAAATTGTAATGTGTAACCATATCACTTACCGATCAGTCACATCACTTACCGATCAGTAAGTAATTTGTAAATAAAACCTACTGTCTTGGAAACCCTACCAGTAAACATTAAAAAACCCCGATCGTGCAAAAAGTAGTTTTGTTTATTCGGTTTTCATACACAGAAATAATATAAATTGTATTAAAAATCATTAAAACATGTTTGAGGTTATCAATTTGACATTTACAGTGGGGTGCAGTTGTTAGAAGTATAAATTTTACGACAAAAATACCAAAAATTGTTTAACGATATTTTATATTATTATACTGTTTTCGATATAACAATTGAGCAATTGTAACGCAAAGTATAAAAATAACTATTATTACGCCTCTAAATACATAAATAACTAGATATTATAAACCTTACCACAAATACTAATTTTTGCGAAATCTCTTCACTAATTTAAGATTATCTTCTAGAAATCAGGTTGAAAGACATGATAATAATTATTCTCCCTCCCGAACCGAATGGAGTGTTGGGCGTGAAGGAGAAAAGTGTAGGTGCTCGGGCGCAGCTGAAATTGAACATCGTTCTACGTGCGAGCCACGCGGGACTCGGGTATCAAAGGTGCACTTATACCCCGCGCCGAGAAAGAACGCATCATGAACTCAGAGATGGTGTTAGGATAGAATCATCATAGGAACAGGAACGCTTCTTTCTGTCGATAGATCATTCGGGTATATACCCGCATTTCTTATTAAAGGGTTGTTGGGTATTATATATTGTGAAAATTGGTGGAGGCGATTAAATACTTAATAGTAATTTAATGTATAAGGTATGTAAGTACATTATAACCTTCGAGATGGTTATAATGAGGTGGGGACTACGAAGCCGAAGTTCGTATACCGTACGAGAATTATTAAGTACTTACATCTCAAGTTGCTTATTAATAATTTTAAAGTATTTGTAAAATAAGACAGTTCACTTGACAGTTAAAATATATGCATTTGCATGTTTCTATCATTAAGTTTTGCCTGTTGCTAGACGATCAAATATATACGAAATTCATATGATTTTTATAATTACTGGGCTAGTAGGAAAGTAATGTTTTATAATGCTAACCAAATAATATTATTATCAGGAATTTACCACTAATGTTGCTATTAACTAAGTCAGACATACTTATGTGACTGGTGGCGTGAAATACTTATTTAAGCTACAATATAATATTACACTTTTTGCCACAAAATATGCTAGATTATTTTGAGACCAGATCTAATTAAAGCCCCTATTTTATTTATAAATATATTTATTGTGGCACAGTATTTTTACTAGTGTACAGTAACTACTCTTTTCATTTGCTACAGTTTGTGATATAATTTTTCTGGTAACTGTCCGAATTAATAGATCACCCACAGAAAATGGTGGTGACAATAAACTTTATAGTGTATAAATATGAGACATTTTTCTTGAGAAATGATCTAATTGATAGCCTCCATTTTCTGGCTTATTTATTGTGGCATAGTATTTATTCTAGTTTCTAGTAATTTCTGTTTTTATTTTTCTTTAATTTTTTTTAGCCCTAGTATTTTGTCTTAGTTTTCAGTATATAACCTACTTATTTTTCTGTAGATCTATGTTCTATGTTCTCTGCTCTAATTATTTGCCTCATAGTTGGATGTTACTCTAATTCGTAACACATTAATTGTCCTATATTCTTGCCCTAATATTTGTGGTGGTTTCCACTAATTGAACAACTCATTTGATCTAATATATAATCTAATATCTTTAGTAATTGCTTGAACTATTTTCGTCTCAGAATTTAGTTCAGTTTTCAGTTTTTGAGATATTAATAGTTCTATATACTTGCCCCAGTATTTGTCTCATGCCCGTTTGCACCAGCAAGGCTTAATTTTTAAGCTAGACTTCAACAAAAAAAATCTAATCGAATTTTTGACAGCAATTTTAAATCATACATTTGATATTTTATTTCGATTCGATATTGTCTATTTAAGGCAAGCTTAAAATTTAAGTTATGTTGGTGCAAACGGCCATTAGTTCTTAACTATTCACTTTTTTATTTGTTCAGGAAATTAATCTAATTTTTTTGTATCTTAGAATTTGGTCCAGTTTTTCTAATTCCTAACTTATTTCTCGTCTCTTTTCTTGCCCTAGTATTTGCCCTAGTTCTCTGTTAACTGCTATAATAATTTACCTCATATTTTAGATCACTTTCTCTATTTATTGCCCTTATTCTTGTTCTAATCTTGATCTTAGTATCCAGTAATTGCTCTACTCGTATATATATGTCGCAGAATTTCTGCTTGTAGAATAACTAATAGAAACAATTACAAGACAGTGTATTTATGCGCAACATGGCCCTGTAATTATGAGGATCTTTCCCCATCTATTTATATATTCTAAAATGTGGTCTAATGTCTCTAATAACTTATCTAGTTATTTGCCTGACAATTTGTATCAGTTTCCCTAATTTTTATCTCGTATTCTTTCTCTAATTGTCCTAGTTTCCAATCACTGTTATATTTATTTACCAATGTTAAGAACAATATCATTATTGTATTTATTCCCCGCTAGTAGAAACAATTAGAAGACAGTGTATTTACGCGCAACATGGTCCTGTAATTATGAGCAAGTTCCCGGTAGCACATCCCTGTGGAAGTGAAGCCACAATGAGTTTATCTCAGCAACCGCCGCATAACTCAAAACGCATCCCATCGACATCGCAACGTATCGAAAACTGATTTACACTCTGGGGTACAAATCACAGCACAGGGCCGTTCATATTTCACTCTGTGATGACGTGATACCGGAGGGAGCAGGCCCGGACAGCTGGGAATTAGCCGGGAAGACAGGGGGGGAATAAGGACATAACAAACAGGAGGAAATGTGGTTACAAAAATATTGTTATTTCTTTATTATTTTATTATAATACCAAGTACTTGATAGACGAAGCTTAAAGATAGGTATATTCCTTAGGTATTTTTAAGTGGAAGTACTTTTTAGGATTTATGGATAATAATAAATTTAATAGAGCAGGCCATGGTTATATATTTTTGTTGATTAATTGTTTTTTATTTGACGTTTTATATTTGTGTTATCTTGACAATTCCACTCATAATTTGTCATCCAATTAAATCACAGTATTTTAGTGAATTGAACCAATCAGATTCAAAATCTCAATGACAATTATCAGTTACTGGCAATTGCCGCGGAATTTACAAGGCTGTCAAAATTATGACAAATAATTAATTGTAAGAAATATGTATATTTCGAAGAATTGTCATACCGAATTCGTAACTAGAATTTTACTTGTAATTTTTGTCTAACTCACTCCTGCTTGTTACTTTAAAAAAATCGTCACTCTGCTTTTTATTCAGAAATATGTAGTGTATTCGTGTATAGTGTTATAATGTTCTCATGATTACAAGGATCTGAAATTTAAAATGTCGATCGGCTTTTGTATTTTTTCTGCAAAAAGTTGTCAAAAATACGTCGTGTTTGGTATTAAATGAAAAAACTCGGTCAGGACTGCCGTGCACAGATGACAAAAATATGTCACGCTTATGTTTTTTGCAAAAAGTTGTCAGAAATATGTCATGTTTGGTATCAAATGAAATCAATTCACTGGCATACCATGTAGAAATAATAAATATTTGTCATGTCGATCGGGTTTTGTTTTTTTTTTTGCAAAAAGTTGTCAAAAATATGTCGTATTTGGTATCAAATGGAAGCAATCCACTGTTACTACCATGTAGAAATAACAAAAATTTGTCATGTCGATAGACTTTCATTTTATTTTTTTGCAAATAGTTGTCAGAAATGTGTCGTGTTTGGTATCAAATGAAATCACTCGACTGGCACTGGCATGCAAAAATAATAATAATTTATCGATCGACTTTGTTTTTTTACAAAAAGTTGTCAAAAATATGTCGTGTTTGGTATCAAATGAAAGCAATCCATTAGCACTACCATGCAGAAATAACAAAAATTTTGTTTATTGTCAAAAGTGGTCAGAAGAATGTCGTATTTGGTATCAAATGAAAGTATTTAACAAGAAATGTCTCGCAGTAATGAAACCAGCTATTAAATGTAAATGTTTCACTGACGCCGGAGGCCTAGGGAATGCTCAGCATAGCCGAGCATTCGTTAGTTAATTAAATAAAATAAGATATAAACCTTGTAATATTCAATTTCAGACAAAAGTGTGTAAGGTATTTGTTATAGATATCCATGATATCTATGACGGAAATTACGGATATCGAAGAACACATATCTGTCGTCATAGATAAATACCTTTTGACATATAATATACATTGCCTTGTATAATTGCTTTTAAAACGTATTGCATTACTCGTTACTTATTAGTTATTTACGATAATAAATATTCTGTTATTCTAAGTTCTGTTGTATCTCTGTACCGATACAACAATATTTTCGACTTAAAATTACCTAAGGAACATCATTACGGGGAAGTTATGTGCTGGGCAAATCATTACTTTCCTGCTCTGGAAGTATTCATTTAAGAAAAACGAATGTTGAAGAGTGAAAGAAAGGAATAAAATATGGCCGTACCTTCGGACGAGGTGGCATATTGAACTGTGAGCCTATTTTGCTCTTGTGATAGTTTCATTTCCTCGGCTGTGATTTCGCTGCAGATTGGAGTGTGATTGAAGCCCCGATTTAGATTATTGTTTCCTCCAAGACTCGCTCGCTTGGCGTCAGGATTTATTATTGCTCTTACCCAGATTTGCCTAAGTGAAAGATGAGGATGTACCCCGATAAACTGATCGAGAAAATGAGGAAATTTAAACGAAAGGAGGTTAGCACAAAAAGAACAGATATTAACTTCACACTTTAATTTTTCTGATAATGAGCTCTTGATGCTTCCTATCATTTCTTATTAAAAATATACTACAGAAAAATAGGAAGCAATATATTGAGCAACAATAAGAAAAGTATATATAAATCCAGAATGAAATAAATTAAAGCATTTTCTGGAATAATAATAAAATTTGAGGCAATATATTAGGAAATAAATAAATTGCAACAAAATTGAGGCAAGTAATTAGAAAAATATCTGGACACTACAGCAATAAGGTGAGGCAATAAATAGCGCAAGAAATAGATCATTTAAAAATTATTCTAGGAGATATATCGGAGCAATGAGGTAAATGATCATAATAGAATTTTAATGAAAATACTACCAAATTACAGAAAGTACATGTATTTATGAATGTTGGCATTAAATAATTAAATATTTATCAGCAATTATTTATTAACTCCCTACATCTTTAATATTTATTTGGATACATGAAAACTACTTATAATTAATCATTTAAAATATAATATATTATTTTTTGCAAGCTATCATATAGGTACATAAAATTTTAAATTGGTGACCTACCCCGTTATTAAACACATTTTTTCGTATTCTATTCATTTTAAATGTTATTTTTGGGGTGATTTTTTTGTTTACATAGTAACCTGCTAAATTTTTATTTTGCCACAAGATCTTGTTTACTTTGAAAACATATTCATATCGCCTTAAACTTTTTGTTGACTTTAACTTGTCTGTAATCCTCTTAAAATTCATGTCTCAAATTTCATAAGATATTAAACGAAGCTACTAGAAATACGTTCGAAAAACTATGTATTGCAATATAAGTGAAACAGTATATATATATATATATATATATATATATATATATATATATATAAATTCGGTTTCTCTCAGTTGATCTTCACATCATCAATCGTAAATATGTGATTCAAATAGCCAAGGGAAAGAAAGATTGATGACATCGTAACTTCCTTATTAATATCAATATTTTTATCTGATTTTTATCAATAGTCTTAGTGTTCCCCTTTTAAAATTAAATTATAAAAAGAAAATAGTATAAACCCCAATACTAATATTGAAAGTAGAGAGCTTTCTGTGTCCACCTGTATTTCATTTTTGACGTTGGTTAGACGCAGATAGCATATATTCCCGTCTGTAACACGTACAATAATGATATAATGAATGAAAGTCTCATCTATGGTATATGTATACGAAAAAAATGAAAAATAAAAGTTTAATAATTCTTGCAGCAGAAATTGATGATATAAGGATTGACTTGTACATAGGAATCCATGGAAAAGACTATGTATATAGCAATCGAAGTAAAGGATAATATACCTACGCTCCGATGCTTTTAATAATCCAAACAGTAAATTCGTTGTGGGTGATGTTTTGCGCATTTAGCGTGGTTTAATTAATATTACGGCCGACGCTAAATTAAAAATATAACTAAATATTTGCGTGCGTTTGTGTGAAATAACGTTGAACCTGGTTTTATTTCACAGTTACTTTAACCGTAACTCAAACAAGAAGAATCTGTTTTGTCTCCTTGACGATGAATTTAAATAAATGAAAAACGTTTGACGCTTTTGCGTACGAAATTAAATTTCAGATCGCGGTGTTTAATGTTTACTGCACGCGAAAGAGAAAAAGGAATGGAATTATAGAAAATTGGGATTAAATTCTGGGACGCAGTTTTAAAGAGGAAAACTTACAGCACTTCATGTCGAAATACTTAAATCATTGGACATTGGTATTTATATAATTTAACCTACTGGGTCTTAAGTTGCTATAGTATGTTCTTCAGTGATGTCTTCTATACATTTTTTTACTACTTGCATAGACACCCACTATTATTAATCTTCATTTAACAAGCACAATTGTTTTTCACTACCACTTACTTGGTAACCATGGTCACCTAGGTCAATAATATGTTATTAACCACTATGGTCGATAATGAAAACTGTCACTTTTTAAAGAAACTCAAGTATCCAAATCTTAATATTGCTTGAATAATTAAACTCAAGAAAAGTGTAAAGTATGGATTCAGAATTTAAATATTCCGTCTAAATTAAATAAGTAAATCAAATAAAACCAAATTAAATATCTAAAGTGAGGTTGACTACCTAAACCGTCAAATATAAAAACAAAGACAGCCTATTTTATTTTTATGAATATTAAGAAACAAGTGTTGTAGAGAAGAGCATTATTGACCAGCGCCTTATGTCCCTCGGTTGCTTCACACCTTGGTACATATCATGGCGTTAGGTCAATAATGATAGTCTTCTCAATTTTGGTGTATAATATATTATTACACATCTCCTAAGAATTTTACAATCTATCTAAATATATGACAATAAGTACAAATAAAACTATAACAAATGAATTACATAACATGAGGAGGATTTGTCCACTGACAAAAACTTATAACTATTAACATACCTAGGATAGTTATGAGTACCATAACCGCCGCAGATGTCAATTGAATTCCGAGCTCGGCTAGCGAGGATTTTAAGACATCTAGGTTTGATATGATTCATAACAGCCGTGGTTTGTTCAATAGTTTACTAGTTTCACGTTATTAATAAATATTATTTTATAGTTCTTTTGTGAGTAACGTTTTCGTGATCAAATCTTTATGAGTTGATATGACAGCTGTATTATCCAATTGTCCCACGTTATTTTGTTAAGACAGAATTCCAAGATTTGATAGAGAAAATTAATTGTTTTTTGTCGGGTTAATCAGTAAACTATATTTTGTACTTCAACCATAACTGTGCTAGTATAATACAAAACTTA
The DNA here is from genome assembly GCA_035578165.1 of Stenolophus ochropezus. Classification (NCBI taxonomy): domain Eukaryota; kingdom Metazoa; phylum Arthropoda; class Insecta; order Coleoptera; family Carabidae; genus Stenolophus; species Stenolophus ochropezus. The sequence goes on along the minus strand of JAQOWZ010000008.1, from coordinate 33,466,822 downwards.
ATTATTTGTGATCCGGAATATAAAATGGCTGTATAATGAATTCAATAATATTTCAAGAAAGAAATCCAGTACTAATAACATTTTCTTTTCCAGGTGAGTGCAGTATTCCACAGCAGTGAGGTAAAATAAAAGTTAATAATTGCAGTTTCAAAGTCCTATTCTCCGGCTACCATATGTGCATATTATATTCTAGCGACATCCATCGATTGTTCTAGCAATATAACTTCTTTATGTGCTCTACGTGAGCTAAAAAGACATTTTAAATTAGAAATTCGAAGAGTTGGCTCAAGTAACTTACATAAGTTTGAATTCAGGACACTATAAAGATGAAATAGTTTCTTTTTCAAATAAAAATATATATAATACAAATTTTCGATGACTAACCAAATAAAAATAAATGTTTTATTTCAATTAATAAATAAAAATTTATCTCATATAATTTTACCGCATTTAAAACCACATGCAATTAAAAGCACTAAACATTTAATTTGTAAAATTTCATTGAATAAAACAACTTTTTTTAGTTTTATTCCTGTAATTATTTATTTAATAAATCCAATGTTTCGGCAGCATAATCTGCTGCCTTCTTCAGGGTAATGACAATTACAACAAAGCAAGTATATAAGTAACTAAGAAACTAATTATAACTAATTTCTAAACCATCGGTGAGATTGACATTAATATTCTTAATTTTAAAAATCTCAATAGCTTCCCTTATTAATCTTGTGTTGAAAGATGTAGATCTTGAAATAAGTTTCGTGTCTTCAAATTTTATTTCATGAATTCCAAGGCATGCTCTGCCTTTTGCTTTCAATTAAAAAAATAACAGATAATAATATAGCGATATTTAAATGTGAAACTCTGTTGAATGAAGATGGGCACATTTATTTGTCAATATACATTTAAAATATTATGAAAATATTTATAAATCTGTATATTGCGAGTTATGAAATTTTAATATCCGTTTAAATTAGTTTTGTTTATTCGGTTTTCCGATTCAGAAATAATATAAATTGTATTAAAAAACATTTTAAAATATTTGAGGTTATCAATTTAACATTTAAAGTGGGGTCCAATTGTAAGAAGTTCCAATTTTACAACAACAAAAATACCAAAAACCGTTTAACAATATTTTATATTATTAAACTGTTAATAACGGAAAGTATAAAAATATTTTATTAATTTAAATATATTTTATATTTGGAGGTAAATAAAAGAGATATGATCTATTTATTTTGTAAGTGTACATATATACTTTTTCCATTTTTAATTCCATTGTACAAAGAATGAAATTTCAAGGAAACATTCTGTTTTAATGTTTGTTAAATTCTTGTGAAAACATCCAAGTAAATTAAAAAAGATTCCAGAATTTATTTTTGTTAAAACTTCACACATTTGCAAGCAAAATAAACAAATACTAAATATTTCATTTGTAAAAAAGTAAGGTAGGAAATGGCACACATTTTTGCTCTAAGTAGGAAATTAACTTTTTTATGTCCTTATTTTTATTTTACACCTTTTAATTACGAGATAAAAATAATTTCACTCATTAGGATTTTCTCTGTGGAGAATAGTCATTAATTTTTTGCATTTCGTGAAATTGAGAAAATAAAAGAAATGTAAAAAGAAGCTACGAAAATGGAACAAATATTACAGGTGTTATTAATGATTCATCATCATGGCACAAAACATAAAACAAAATTTCTAAATGAAACATGGCCTCAAGTATCTAAGGTACTTGTGTAGTGACTTGATATACTTGCATTTTAGTGGTTTTGTTTCCGGCCTACAGCTTATACCAGGGGTATTTATCTTATAGTTGCATACAGCGGTATTTTTATTTGGATAAAGATAGCTGAAACTAGGATTTGAATCCAAGATTTCACACTTCATTCAGTTTGAGTCACATGAAGTGTTTAGTTTATGCATAAAAATCTCAAATCAAAGATGAATAAATTCATAATAGACTACATGTAGGGTAAGTGGGAGAGAGGTGGACTGGTAGGAGAGATAGAATTTTGGTATTAAAAGTACATTAGAGTGATACATATATCTCATAGGAAATGTTATTTTTGTTGTTTAAAGACAATGTAAGTAGCCACTTGAAAATTAATGTAGTAAACATTGAATAACCCAAGATTTACTTAAAAAATTGTCAAAAAATTTTGTGCCTTATATACACAATTAGTTAATTACTACATTGGTAAGTTTAAATTAATTATTTATGTACATACATTATAAACAAGTGCATAAGAATTAACGTAACCTAAAAATGTGGTTCCATTTCTACAGTCGTAAGTAATCTAGTATCCATTTAACCTCTGCTCTGAGGATCATCTATGCTGAAGCGAGAGGGATTAGAGAATTTTTTATTGTTAAAAAAATCATTCGCACATAGAAAGATAGACGATCTAGTTGCTATTTCATTAGTTCTGAAGAACTGTTGTTAAATGGTTAATCAGAGGGTAATGATAGCGAAGAACTGAAGATTAAGAAAATGAAAATGCTTCGCGTCGAGCTTTAAACATTCCCTCATGCTATAATCTATTAATTATGCCCTTAATTCATAAATAACTATTATTTCATTATTTCACGAATGACAACAGTCAAACAGAATATTTTTCATATTAACAAAATGTAGCCATAACGATCCTTCAATGATTTTATAATGTTCATTAAAAAATTCTTTCATGTCATGGAAACCTTACTGTTTCCCTTATTTTGCCTAATTGTCCATACTTCTTTAATGTCCTATCTTATAATGCCATGCGCGGGTATTAGACGCAGTGTAATGTTAGACATATATGATTGTAGATAATTTTGAATGTGATTGATAAACAAATGGTGGACGAAACGGTGTTGCCTATTCGCAGACAATCCAATTTGGTCCCAACTGGCCAGCCTAATGAGAAAGTAATGTATTTAATCCATCAGCGAATGACTGCAGTGTAAACTAGACTTCACAAACACGGGCTGATTTACACTGGCGGTTCGTTAGCGGCTGAATAATATTAAGTTTGTTAATGAGAGTAATATCATTAAATTTATTCGTAACAAGATAACTCGACGGGGCAGTTTGTTCATATCGAGATAATGGGGTAGCCCACACTTTTAATAATTGGGTTTGTTAGGTTAGGGAAGGTTAAAGGTGCTATTAACAATAACATTTCGTTAATTAGTTAATCAGGGCCAACTTTGCTTTAGGTGCTTTTGAAGAGGTCATAGTGTAAAACTCAAGTATTGACCCCGACAAGTAACTGTTGCCTTTGGTATATTCTGTACAGAAGACAAATACTAAAATCACTTAGGATCGATTTTTCAATTATTGATTAGTGCTTTGGTAAGATATAATCGTGGTTAAAATGTGCAAATGCGTTTTTCAATTGCTAATCGTAGTTAAAAATTACTGTTAACCGGGAAATTGGTTGATTAGCGACAATGATTGAAATAAGTTCTGACGATGATTTTAAATTAATTACTCATATGATTTATCAAAACATTCAGTGTTGTATTTACTTGAATTAAATAAATTTGTGTAGGTATGTAGTAGTCTCATTTCTAATTTAATAGAATAATTAGTACTTATAGTATTAGTACAATTTCACTTAGAACATTCGATAATTATTAATATTTTCACTGTCAATCCTGTCAATTATAATAACGATTAATACCAAAATCTATCAGATAGGCTAGGGTGTCACAATGCTATATCCAAAATTTCAGTTTTTTATTCTTTAGTATTTGAGTAATCGTTACGACAACATTCATCCGTTTACACACACACACGGACAGATATCATATATCATATATCAAAATATTAAAATCGTTCAAAACATAATTATCCATTCAAAATTCATGATTCGATTTTTAGCATAATTATAATTACAATACCTATCTCTCTTACTGTGTGGCGAGAGGAAAAAAAATTGAAGGACTGGTCTTACAAATAAATTATTTTGATATTTTGTTCAGAACACACCAAGACCTCAAATAATATAAATTCCTGGGCTTGTTCTAACAAAGTCTTAGTCGAGTCATTTGAATTTATTTGCTAATTGATTGACATGATGAATCACTGTAGGTTTAATTATATTTGGCAAAAAGACATTACTAAGGAATATATTATAGTTACTTAAAATTTACGACCTCAACTAATATAAATTTCGGGGCTATACTATTGGAGTACATTACTAAAACTATACATTTGAACTCCTAAGACGAAGGACAAAGTACAAACAAACCCGAGAAGAAATTTTGATATACCTAATACTACAGACATTAAATAACACATACAAATGACAGGCCTAATAGATTTATATAACTTTTGGTGGAGGCGTTAACATACGTAGACAATAATCGAAATGCTATTACGTTGACGTAGAGTAGTATTCCGTTAAAAAACAAACTAGCTTTTGCTACAAACAGAACAATAAATCACCCTGAAAGTACATTGGTAATTGCACTTTGATGTCGGGTCGCATTTACTCTAGTCATTAGAGCGGTAATGATATTTAATATTTCATATAAAGCCGCTACATTGGCAGATAAAAATGGAATCTATATTATCAGTAACAATACCCGGATTACAGAGAAAGGAGGGATTCGCAGGCTCAAGGCGAAAAGATTTTTTGTGGTAATAAGTTTTTCGAGAAGAACACTTTTTGTTTGCTGCTGTATAGAAAGAACTTCAAATATAGAAATGGAAATTATAAATTTATTAGAACATGGATGTTATTCATTCCTTCTTCTTTGGTACTACTTTACCAAAAAGTAATTAAAAATCACACATAATTTCGTATAAACTACTTATTACCCTATATTGAATTCAATAATTTGCTATATCACTTATTTCATAATGGTATATACGCATACCAACTAGTCTCTGTGCACCCATCTTTACGCTTTGTTTTTGAAATATATAATCCACTCTGAAACCTTCTGGAAATTAGTAATTATTTCAAATGAACCAAAATAAACCCTTTTGAATCAGATACGAATTATTGTTTGGAACCGCGAAGAATAAACAAATGAAAACATAAAAATTATGCCCAAAAGTGAAATGTGGTGAAGGATCTGTGCTTGTATGAGGTTGTATGAGTACATAAGGTGTGGAAAACTTACTTTTTATTGATAGGGAAGTGGGTTATTTGAACATTATAAAAGATAATTTAGAAAAATGTGCTTTGTAATTAGGTTTAACGAATTTTTAAATCTTTCATAAGATAATGACCTCAAACGTACTACATGTATACTGTTAAAATAGTTATTGTACAATTGTGGGCAATAATTAAAACGCTTCCATAATCTCCAGATATGAATCCCATAGAACATCTCTGATTTATTTTTAAAAAATGTGTAACACAAGACGTCAAAAGAATATAAAACAACTACTACATTTATGGTAGAAGAATGAGGTAAAATTGACTCCCAAACTCCAAGAAAATTAGTAGGAAATAAGACAAACCGTTTAAGGGAAATAATTCTAATGAATGGCTGTTCAAAAAATCATTGAGTCTATACTATACAGATGTACGAAGACTAATTGGCGTTGTTATAATAAACATATTATTTTACTCGATTTCATTAGGAGGATTTTAAGACATCTAAGGCATGGTATAATTCATAACATCCGTGGTTTGTTCCATAGTTTATCGGTTTCCGAAAATAAACACGTTATTAATAAATATTATTTAATAAAATTCTCTTGTCAATAACATTTTCGTGATCAAATCTATATGGGTTAATATGACACCATGATTACAGCTATATTATCCAATTGTCCTCTATTATTTTAATAAGTCAATATGGTAATAATATTACCGTACAGATACAGTTATGATATGCCTTAGTTAATAGATTACTTTTGTCTACATAAAAAAAACGTAATGTCCTAAAACAGGTAAAAGTGTTTTATAAGACATATCTTTCAGATGCGCGCGAGAAAATGTATTTTATATACCAAAAAAAAAATATTAAAAATAACTGATATATTAAGTAGAGACGATTTAGAAAAATTTGTTTGCGTAATATTGTAATTGACATTTATTCAATTGTTTGAAAGGTCATGTCAATTCTGTTATATATAATAAACTATTAAAAATTTAAGTAAATATTATCTAGTATCAACCTTTTTAAACAAAAAATTGCATACAACAATATAGACTTTAAAAACATTTACTAAACGTCGTATTCCGGACATTTTAGCTGGCTTGAAAAGCATACAATAGGGCTATATTTGAATCAAGTACGTAGTACCAAATAAAAATGTGACCAGCATTACATAAGTGTGTTCATGCATATGTGGCAACATACATACCAGGCACAAATAATAATAAATATATCTCTTATGTCTTATAACCCATTGTTAGATATGCTAATTTTATCTTCTTTGAGATTAAATACACAATATTTCTAGAAGTAATTGAACATCAAATATATTAGTTTTTGATTAATAATTAGTTATATTTTCTTGTGGATATTAAGAACCAAAAGTACATGAAGCTCGTAGTACTATAACTCGCGATGTAAACAAACAAAACATCCATGTAACTTTTTGTAATTACAGCTTGAACTTTTCCGAATTCCCAAAATTCCGTGGATCGACCATGACTTTTTAACCCAGTAATCCACATCTGCATATTTTTTGTTCTGGCAATGATTAGCTTTCAAAGTTGAAACAAAACAACTTTGCGAATAATATTTTAGCGGATAAGCGACGGTTTGACGTAGATTTGACAGCTAGCTACTGATAAATACCTTCAAATTCAAACACACCTAGCGTAGGTGTGTGATCGCTCATATATCCTGGCTTTTTCAATGCATCCAGCGAATCAAAGCCTTTTGTATTTATAAATTTATAGACGAATGATAAAAATATATCATTATTTTTAGGGGACAGAGAACTAGGAATATTTCTTCTAGAATTAGGTTTGGGAAAAAAAACAATAGGCTCGATAAAATAATTTACATTAATTATATTTTTAATATTTTCAGAGGTATATAGTATGTAGCTTATTGTTCCTCAAATTATATAGATATATCTGTAGGTATTATGACTAATTCCATTAAACAAAATATCTTTAATACAGCATATCCAGATTTCATTGGTCACCATTGGGATCTCTGAAATTATATCTCTGATTAAATGCTAGAAGTGAAAAATAATATATTGTACACCAAGGTTGAGAAGACTATCATTATTGATCTAGTGCCAAGCTGTGTCCCGAGGTGCGAAGCTACCGAGAGATATACAGCGCTGGTCAATTATAATTTCAATTCCAATCTTACTAAAAAAAAAAAAAAATTGACAGTAACAAATATATTGGCTTGGACTATAACTAGTTTCTAAATATTTACAAATCTAAAGTATGCTATTTTTGTTTTTATATTTGACGTTTTAGTTTATCAACCTCACTTTTGATATTTAATTCGGTTTTATTTTATTCACTTATTTAATTTAGACAGCACTAAATTGTGAATCCACATTTTATATTTTTCTTGAATCAAACATTATTTAGATTTGGAGACTAGAGTTTCTTTTAAAAATGACAGGTTTCAACATCGACCATGGTTAATAATAATTTATTATTGACCTAGGTGACCATAGTTACAAAGTAAGCGGTAATTAAAAACAATTTTTCATGTCAAATAAAGGGTAATAAAAGTTGAGGTCTAGGCTAATAGTAAAATATATATATATATATATATATATATATATATATATATATATATATAATATATATATATATATACCACAGTTGATAAGACCATTATTGCTTCGCTCCGCGGGACACAACTTAGCACTAGGTCAATAATAATAGTCTTCTCAACCTAGGTGTATAATATACTATTAAAACTTCGAGAAATCTCGGCGAAATTATTAAAATTCAAGGATCTCAATTATATACTTATATTGGTCGGGACGAGACGAGCGAGATTCGAGAAAACATTCGTCTCACCCGAATCACTATAACCATCTCTCTTCTGAAGGTTAAATCTGTGTAACTGTCAAGACCTAATTGTTGATCTGCTTTTAATACTAAGAAACATGTTCAATGGTAAATATCATGTAACGTAAGTAAAAGACAATAATTATAATAAATGAAGATGGCTTAAGAAATCTATGTAAAAACCATATCTTCCATTGAAGTTTGAATCTGTGTGACTGTCAAGACCTAACTGTTGTTCTTCTTTTAATAACAAGAAACATGTTCGGTGGTAAATGTCATGTAACGTAAGTAAAAGACAAAAATTATAATGAATGAAGGTGTCATAAAAAATCTATGTAAAAACCATATCTCCCACTGAAGATTGAATCTGCTTGACGGTCAAGATCTAATTGTTTTTCTTCTTTTAATATCAAGAAACATGTTGGTGGTAAATGTAATGTAACGTACGTAAAAGACAATAATTATAATAAATGAAGATGGCATAAGAAATCTGTGTAAAAACCATATCTTCCATTGAAGTTTGAATCTGTGTGACGGTCAAGACCTAACTGTAGTTCTTCTTTTAATAACAAGAAACATGTTCGGTGGTAAATGTCATGTAACGTAAGTAAAAGACAATAATGATAATGAATTAAGGTGGCATAAGATATGAGTGTAAAAACCTTGTCCCCCACAGATTGAATCCATATGGCGGTCAAGATCTAATTGTTCTGCTTTTAATAACAAGAAACATGTTCTTTTATAAATGTCATGTAACTTACGTAAAAGACAATAATTATAAGGAAAGAAGGTAGCGTGTGGAACGTTGGAACCGAACTTAATGCGGGTATTTTATTATCTGTAATGGGGTAAAGAATCGTATGCAGGCGAGAAAATCAGCACAGCTTCACGAAATGGAACACTTAAGCCAACAGCCGCTCTCGACAATCCTGCCACTTCCCCGCTAAATGGAGCCTCTCTACTCTCCTCTCCTTCTCTCCTCTCTTGCTCTCCTCGCTGGCAGGGCAACGGAAACTAACATTTTTTCTGTGGGTCATTTATTTTTTATATAAATGTTGAGAGGCTGTCTTTTCTTTGTTTGCTCTGCACGGTCTCCAGATTCAATATTATTTTGATAATTTAACTCCAAAGGAACAAACGTTATACAGTACGTAAAAGATTATTTGTTTGTTACTAACCTGTAAAACTGATAACTAACTTGTAAACATTTTGCAAGTTAATAGTTGTATTGTTTATCTTATTGAAAGCTATGTTTTCTTTCTGTTATACATATTTTTTGACAATATATAACTGAGATAATTTAAATTTTATTTACAAGTGAATAACAAATGAACTATTTTACAATGTAAGCAAGGTAAGAGTTTAATTGCTTCAAGAAGGTGACAAACTCGTTAGTTATTTCCTCCTATCAGCAATAATAGCTATTAACATACCTAAGATAGTTATGAGTATCATAACCGCCACAGATGTCAATAGAATTCCGTGCTCGTAGAGGCCTGGTATGATAAATAACATCCGTAGTTTGTTCCATAGTTTACAGGTTTCACGTTATTAATAAATATTAATTGATATGGCAATTGTCTCATGTTATTTTGACAATTCTGTTACAAGTCCGGTAATTGAGTTTTTACGGTAGGAATAAGATTTTTCAATTTAAATCAATGGTTTCTTTTTGTTACTTTGAAAATTATTGAAAAAGCAAAATAAAAATCTTAGTTGTCATTGAAAAAATTAAGAAGAAAAACGCTGTCATCTGTCACTTAAGACATGTCAATCTCACACTTTCAATTATATTAATATATGGTCAGATTTAAAGAATTTAAATTTATTATTTCAAATTATAAGAATGTACGACAACTAATATAAGTAGCCATTATTGTACACATCCAAAACAGAATTCAAAATGGATTGTCTCTTTTGTACATAAAAACTCTAAAAAGAAGAAGAATTTGTGTTATTGCTGCCGCTGTAATTTTAATAAAAAAAAAAACGAACAATATAAAATGAAAAATAGAACAGAATGGTGAATTCACCCTATAAACCAATAATGTGTTCAAAAAGTGATATTTTATAACCTCAATTATGATATAAAATAAAATAAAAATGAAAAATTACAATATAGCAAGAAACAGCACATCTAAGGACAATTAAAATTAAAACTAAAATTCAAAATTAAAACCGTAGCTGGGAATGAGTTTTTACAACAAAGAAATAAAACTAGAACTAAAATTAAAACTAAAACATGAGCAGGGAATGATTATATACGTAAGCATATGATATACTTTTCTTGCGAATAAAACATAAAATTAAAATTAAAAAAGTAGTAGGGAATATTTAGGTGTATAACTTTAATGTGGCCAGCATTACATGAGTGTGTTTCTGTACATGTGGCAACATACATACCAGGTACAAATAATAATATTTACTATTACTTTGTGTCCAATGTCTTTTTGCTTGTTACTAAAGAACTATAAGTGTAGTACATGATGATTTTTAAGAATAAAACAAAAATAAAGATAACAAGAGCTGTCAAGTAGTGTTGCAAATAGAAGCAACTACAAATAGAAGTAGTTTATTTTGATGTTTGCAGTAGACACACAAGAGAATAACATTTCTATTATCTGCGCGCGTATAAATACCTAGAGTATTTTCCAACACAAATGTTAACTAATTTCGCTTGTGTTTATGCATAACAAAAGATTGCCTTATTCATCTCATGGAACAGCAGGATATACCAAACTTTAACTTGATTCCAGATCTACGAGTACATAAGCAACTTGGCATAAACATTTCTTCTTTACTATCTGTAATTAATTTTCTCTTAATTAGCTTTTAAACGCATTGTCTTGTGAACATAAAATAGATGATCATACACAATACAAAACAATCATTAACACTATTTTATTATCGGTATTTAATTATTATATTAAACCAGGTATGTATGTTATTAGGTATCATATGATCATAAACACTGTCTTGTAATGTTGGTCATATATTTAATTACTTTTCAATTCTTATGGTATTAATTAAAATCTGTAATATTAAAAGAAAAGTTTTAATTATGCGTTTTCAAGATTTTCATTTGAAAAGTATTTGTTACCTCCCGCATATCAATATATAGATAAGGGTGGTATTGTTTTTGGTCAAATTTCTCGAGCGTATATATGAACACGACTTCGGGTCCCTAGAATACGATTTTACTATTTTTACCGTGGTGTCTATATATGATACAAGTAAAAAAGTTTAGTATTTGGTATTTAAGACTTGTATTCATATACGATGATTTGATAACATTTTGACTACAATTGATTAGTCGGAACTAAAGGAATATATATATGCATATTCCTGTTTTAGTAACACCAAAAATAGCTGCTTTTTTGTTCTTACAAATTTTAGGAGGGAAATTTTAGGTATGAAATGAATTAAAAATATTGTGAACTGCAATAACAAACTAGTTTTAAAACAACAAATTGAATATACTGAAAAAGTTATATAGAATATATACTACAGAGGCGGGAGGTAATTTGTTGGACACATAAATTTTTTTTTTAATCATCTTCATCATGATTATCCCTTGTTAGAGGCTATAAGCTGATATTTTACCACTAAAATGCAAGTAAAATGTTTCAAGAAACAAATATCTTAGGTACTTGAGACTCTGCGCCATTTAGAAAGAATGTTCCACAGATGATGTCTTGGTTATTAGATTTCTTACTATTTTTGGGATAACCAAGAAATTACGTATTCATTTTAATAAGAACATGTTTTGTATTACGATTGGGAGAACTTAAATTCGACTCCTGCCTCTTAAATGATTTACCATGTTTTACCATCCTGTTCCTCACATAGGTACTAATATTTTTTATCTGTTATTGTTTTATTATTGACTATAGCAATGTATTAACTATTTTCATATCATTAACAAACAATTATAATTATAAATATAATTGACCACACAAGAAAAATTCTAATTCTAATACATCTCTTTCTGAGTAAGAAAAAGAAAAGGTATCTACTTTTTAAAATACACTATATATGTTGCCACATGTACATAAACACACTCATGTAATGCTGGTCACATTTTAATGCAAATTTAACCTACATAAATTGGCTCTATAGTCAGCTAGAGAGTCTGATAGTCCAGAATAAATACAATTGGACCTCTCATCAATGGTTAATAAGCCATGAGTGTTTTATTTATATTTATTTCTGATTGTGTGATTTGAGAAAGGGTAAAGCCGTTGTGATTTGAAGAGATTTGGTCAATTCTAGCCGGTAAACTTTTAATAGATTAAAAATTACACAGCTGACCGAGTTGATCGAATTCTCTTTGCGGAGTGAGGGCCTGAATGGAGCTTCAGCTATTTCCTTTTCCGTGTGTGCGTTTGTTTGCTTCCGTCGACATTTTAATAAAGAGCCTTTATGGCCTTTCGGTTACGATTGGACCGTTTGCAAATCAATAAAAACTAACAAACCGTGGAAATTAACGCAAGGCTAATAAACAGGGTAATACACACAAGAAATGCTAAATATGCACATTACAATCTGTAATAACGGGGCTCATTGTGTATGAAACACATTCGTGCCTCCACCATTTTTCTTCTTGGATTTTAATCATTTGGAAATAATCCACGAATTCTTTTACATCTCTCATACCATATTTTTCTCCTCTAACAGAACATAATATAAAATTCGTTGGCTAGAAAGCGAAATGTATAGAATTTTTTTTATATACAGGTGAGTCATCGAAATGCCTGTCTTCGATATCTCCCTTGTCGTTAGAAATACAGTATAAATTGATATATTAACAGAATTTATTATTTGGTCATAATATCTAAAAAATATATCAGAACATAGACTACAGTTACAGTTGTATAGAAAAAATCTTAATTTTTAGTATTAAAATTACTTTAGTACGTCTTTATAAAGCAATAGGTGTATTTGGCCATTGAAGTAAAAATAACTTCCATAGCAATTAAGTCGTATGTTCCTAATAACATTAATTATTTGGTTACCATTGCTAATGGAGTGTTATAAAAAATAATTGTCCTACTAGTAGTGTAATAATGAAAATCTAGCAATAGACAAAATTAATTATAAAAAGTTGCAAATAAATAAATCTAAAATATCAAATTTCCCATATTTCACATATATTTTATCATTATTAAAAGTTAATTGCTACTGGTGGCTCGAAAAATATAATAAGCAACTCGAGCAACTCGAAATGTAAGTACTACAACTACTCTCGCAAGATCCTCCTCAGTTCATACCTCCTCGAATATTATAACGTACTTACATTTGTAGCTTTAATAAGTTATAATGTAATGTATTTGTAATCTCAAAATTATTTATAGGAAATAAACGTATAAAATATGAATTTGTGTCAGCCTGTTCAAAAATTGATAATAATTACTACCCACCTTTTAAAAATATCATACCATTTTAATAATGTACCAAACAAGCCGAAATAGGGAATTAGAATTATAAATTGATGCTGTCTTCTCATCTATATTTGAGAGAAAACTTATCAAGCGGCTATCGTCAGCCAATAAATTAATCCTGAAGGTGGCTGTGCTTCTCCCACGCGCGTTCTTTTGTTCCCAGTCGGTGAAATATTCAGGGATGTTTATCTGCAGAATATGTTTGGTGCTCTTTATAGGTTAATTATACTGCTTAATTCAAATACGAGTTAATTGAGACGCCTTCTGCTGTTTCTTCGACTCATTAATCAAGACAAATTGTCTCGCTTTTTTGTTTTAATTGTGGATGAACAGAACAGAGTGTAAATTGTTTTGTTTCAGCCTGAAAAATTGTTTTTGAATGGACTCCAATTTCAAAGGGAATTTCAACTCGTGTTTCTCCACATAACTTTCATTATTTGAATCCTTGTGCTTTGTGAACTATTATGACACTGTTTATGTATCAACGGAGGTATTCCAAGGAGCACTAGAAGATGACGAATTCTTTTGCGAAATGGACTTGACGGCCTGGAAAATATAAATATCTTCTACGAAAAGAATAACTTATTGTTAAAGGGAAAATATTCAAATATGATCACTTGTAGTACTAGTATTGTAATGTATTTTTTCATATTAAAACCCTTTATCCGTTGATGTTGATTAGTGAAAACTCATTACTGAAGTAAAGTCTATAAAGTGTTGATAAAATTGATGATAAATTCTTGGGTACATTTTTCCATAATAGAACCAAATTCTATTTTTTTTTCTGATGACATACAAAATTGAGGAAAAATTTTGAAATATCATGTAAACCGAATAAATTATATACTAAGTCTATGGAGTGTTACAGCTATTAACATAGCTAGAATAGTTATTAGTATCGTAACAGTCGCAGATGTCAATTAAATTCCGAACTCGTTTGCGTGTATTTTAAGACATCTAAGGCCTGGTATGATTTATAACATCCGTGGTTTGTTCAATAGTTTACCGGTTTCACGATATTAATAAATATCAATTTATAAAGATCTCTTGTGAGTAACATTTTCAAGATCACGTCTGTATGGGTTGATATGATATGACAACTGTTCCATGTTATTTTGACAATTTTGTACGGTAAATATTAATTACCATACTGTTGCCAAATTACATGGTATACAATTATGACTTACGGCCGTTTTAAACTAGCCCTTATATGGAATAAAAAATAATATAAGAAATGGTATAATACCTTATACCAAAAATCGTTAGATTTTTACGAAGCTTGATATGATATTAATCCAATTTCTTATACAATATACTGGTTCTGATTATGCTCACTTTTCACAAACTTTGCGCACATAATACAAAAATAACTATTATTTTACTATACTCCGTTTTTAAACTATAGACAGCACTAGACGAAGTCACATTTATACGACAGCGTTGGTGAAATACTAGTATTTCTGAAAATAACTGATTTTAATCGTGAAATATCACAAAAAGAGAAATGAAATAAAAACACATGCAAATTCAACAAGAGATTTGACAATTACTGAGAGTTTGACGTTTCAATTTCGTTTGAGAAGGTTAACTTGAAATTTTTGCAGGTTAAATGCAGCTTCATGATATGGCGCGGCAGCCAATCACAGGCTTTAAATTTCTCACTAGAATTTCTAGTTACTGTCTATAGTTTAAAAACAGAATATAGAGCATGTAGAAAAATGGTCTACGATATATTTCTTTACATGTGTGTCTACAGACTTAGAATATTCTTATGAGAAATGTGTATAATTTGCAGGAACAAATGGCTTCATTAATATTTTTACAAATTCCCTCGTATAAATATGCGCGATGCTATCGATGTGGAAATGTAGGACAAGGTAGGAGGGCATCTAAATGGTATTCTTTGTTATTATAACCTCCGCCAGGCATCTCTGCTTCTGTAAATATATCTCTAGGATATTGTTTTGAATTGTTTAAAGTAGGTCATGAAAATTAAAGCGATATTGGAGACCTTGATGAGTTCAAACTTACTTCTTACTTCTTAACTCCGGATGTCAGATTCTTAAACGCTTTTGCATTTTAATGTATTCATAAATGTTGGATAGTTGTACTAAATCTTACTTCATCTAATATTCCTTTCGAGGTGAATTAAGTTATAAAGTGGCTTTCATAATATCACAACATATTTCTGAGATTAGGGGTTTATAAATAAAAATTGAGGTGTTGAAGAACTTTTTCATGGTCAGAATCAAATTTTTACATAAGTGTACCAAGTTTAAATTTTTTTTATGTAATAGTCTTTTCGAGGTGAATTAAGTTGTAAAGTGGCTATGTCAGTAAATTACGAATTAAGTCTATGGGATATACATGAAGTTTTTAGTCCCTAACCCGAAAACTTAGGAGTTTATACTTCTACTGTACAGGATTCGATTCTATGGACTATTTTTTACATCAAATCCACAAGAGATCTATTCATGTTATGAATGTAACTATTGTATTATTTGCGTTGCATTTGAGGAAATTAACATTTGAAAAATCATGTACAGACTTACTTGCTAAGTGCTCTGTTCTATCTATGACAACAGCAGCAATGGCAAAAATGCTTAAGTTTTCAATAATTTTACCATGATTTTTTATTATAGCTGGAATATGAAAAAAAGATATATTATCTCTTTCTGCTCTACCACTACAACTCGCAACAGAACAAAATGAAGACATTTTCTGATCTAAAAGTATAAATATATGATATTACAATAGGATTATTAACTACTTGTACATGAATGTTGTTAACATTCCTGATATTTATAAATAATTTACTTTGTAATTCTTTCTACTATATAAAACTGAAGTTTGTATGCCCGATGCATCAAAGGATATGGAATTGTCTATTGAAAGTAAGGAGGTTCCTATGCTTCACCCTATATTATAATTAAACTGTAAACACAAGTGTAGATTCTAAACAGATTAACAAGATTAAATATTCTTATCATTATTGCTATTATTATTATTATTATTGTGCAATTAGGATATGCTTGGACGCTTGGTACGAAAGACGCTGTTCGATCTATCTATCTAGAATAGATCACCAGGTAAACCTAACTAGCTAAAACATCTTATTATTTCCCCCGGTGTTCTGGAATCACAATAAACTGGCTGCATCTATATTCATTGAATACGCCTCCTGTATCTGTATCGGAAATGCAATACATTCCCGTGCTCGTACTTGAATTGGAAGCGGTGAGCACATGCATGCATTTATGAACTCCTAACATCAGTGGCCCGGTATTGTGTTCATGAAATATTTAGCGATTGCGCTGCAGTGTAAACAAACTCTGTGTTTCAAGCTGAGTAAATCTCCCCTGGCAAAAACCAGCCAAAAACACCAAAACACTCAACAAGAAATTATTGAGATTATTGTTAACGGTTCTCTGGACCTCAAAAGCTCAATTCCTTGCCAATTCTAATGTACAACAACATTCTTGTAAGAATACCATAAAATTATATTATAGTGATTTTCCAGCCAGTTTAATCCTAGAACTAGATGCCTAGAGTACCAAAACGATAAAACGTTAAAGAAAAAACGTGGAGTTGTACATTATTTTCATGATCAGATTCGTATCCTTGGATAATTTTACATAAATACTTGCATCGTTCCAATTTTTTTGAAGGCTGATCTAGTAATTAGAAAAAAGTTTGAAAAATGATCAATGTACAACAAGCATGGAATGGTACTCATTTCATACGAGTATGACAGTTTTAACATGAGCCGAAGACGAATGTTCTAAATCTAAATCATGTATAAAATAGACATTCCGTGCATGTTGTACACTATAATTTTTCTACTACCACGATATTATTTCTTAATTCATTCATATTTCAATAATAAAAATGTCTTAATTTCATTTCTTTCTAGCATCTAGTTACAAAACAAAAATTAGACAATACAATTTTTGACAGAAGTGTGAGATATGAATTCATAACTTACGTTGTCTATGGTTACCGTGGGAAATGAAAATGTATTGAAGAATTAAATTTTTTGAAAAATTCATGGACTTCACTGGGATTTGAACCCAGGGCCTTCCCATTGCTAATAGGATTAGTTTTAGGTATAGGATAACCTTAATAACATATGAAGATAATACAAAAAGACACCCAATTGAATTATAAAATATAGGGTCTTCCATAAATTGTGAACTGCGAGGGACCACTACCTAAACATATTATTAGAGACCGATGATAAAAAGGACCGACGCCAAATTGTGGCACAATAAAAACTTGCAGGAGTTGTAAAATTATTTATAGTAGTAAAATTATTTTATATTATTTGTCGCTCCTTAAATCCTAACACCCCAACTTGGAACAGCCCTGGATAGAAATAATGTACCACTTAAGAGAACACTTTATAAAATGCTACGAAAATAAAATTATTTCACTTTATTATTCGCTTGGTGTCCAGTATCGACTAGTGATACACCAACTTAACCATAAAACAGATTTTCATTTGTCATCTCGATTCGTGATATACCATTTCAGCTATAAATATTTGTGATGTATTGTAGTAAATAGCTATTTTTCAACGCTATTGTGGAAAATCTGTAACGTTATAAGATTGCTGAAGATTCGTAGAGGATCTAAGAGAACAGATATTAATTTGAAAAACGAGTAAAAAATCCCGCTTGGATTGTGAATTGTAGATCTAGTTGGCAAGTCCGTCACGTCCCGATTCTCATTTGTTGGTTAGCTAAGGACGCAGCTTGCTACATAATTTTATTTTCGATTAGACTGTGAGCTTATAATCATAGTTACATAGTTTCATTATCGCCCCGTGAATCTACTGGGTAATTGAAGTTATAAAGTGTGAATTGCTCTTATTTCATAATGGGCGCTATCTCTAATCGGTTTCGCAATTATGCACGTGGAAAACTCTACTTATCATAAATTCCTCAAAGGAAATCTTTCTCTTCTTCCTTTTTTTTTAATAAAGGTGGTTAATTTCGGAGATTAGATTTTTGTACCATATTTGTTCTATATTGAAACTGAAATAGGTACTTGTCGATAAAAAAAATGATGTCATATTTTTTTATTATTATCTATAGATGGTACAGGAATGATAAAAGATGGAAAATGGTCAATACTTTTTTGCCATGTCCATTCTGTATTTCTTGTAGCTTAAATAAGAATAATAAGCTTCAAAGGATGTAAGTGTGTAAACATTATAACTTTCGAGGAGGTATGAACTGATTAGGAAAACATAATAGGTACAAGAATTACACTACTATTTTTGTAAATAATAAGTAAGGTTGGAAAAAATTCAATTTATTTAATAAAAAATAAAAAAGAGATTATTTTATTTTATGTTGTTATGTGATTTGAAGTAAATTATTTGTAAGCGAATGTGGTTGAAAAACAGTTCGTATTTTATTTCAATAATACACTAATAAAGAATAAGAATTACTATTGGCACTACATTCCAAAAAGGAACACCTAGTGTGGAACCTTTGTACGAGACAATCAGTTTACTGTAACTTAGAAATGATTTGGTCCAGAAAGGAACTCAATTATGATATGAATTGAGATTCTAGAGATTCTTGATATTTCGTCCGCAGTTTCTGTGAATGCAATACTATCTATTTGCCAGCACTGCAGCAAAATCTCCAAACTAATTATTCCGCAACAAAATTCAATTTAAAATTTAATTTATAAGCAGTTAATATGTAGGGTAATAAACACAAAATGATAAATGTCGTAGAGCGTAGCGAGTAGGAACCTTAATGTGAGATATGAAATAATGAAAACCATAAAACACGAGGTAATTGAATGTCTGCTGAATTTATCCGCCGTTATTTGCGCAAGGGACGCAGGGAAGAAATATCGCAATGCAGGAAAGAATCGGAGACGCGACATTCGTTTTAATTTTCCCCTTAGCTTCTTATTGGAATATTGATTTTCAAACCTGCCAGTGGTTTATTTAACGCTCTTTCTATTCTTTCTTTCAGGTTTAATCATTTTCTTAACGGCCAGTCATGGCTGACAAAACTGTATAAACTCGGGTTCTCTGAGTTGATCTTCACGTCATCAAACGTAATCGTCAAAGGGATAGGGGGATTAATGGCATGATTTTCCGATTATATAGGTTTTTGATACATATGTTTAATATAATATGCGATATATTATTGGGCGCCGATTTTTCAAAATCTCTTTGGGAGCAAAATTTCTTAGAATGACCAATCCATTTGCTCTGATTTCAATAGGCCAAACATTTTGATTGCTCTAATTCTTGACCCACTAATACCAGAGCACAATCCGTAGCAGCTAAATGTGCTCCAGAATGTGCTCTGGTTTCAGCAGGTCAAGAAATAAAACAAACACTTATGAGTGCTCTACTTCTTGACCCACTAAAACCAGAGTACAATTCAGAGCAACTAAAACTGTTCCAGAATGTGCTCTGGTTTCAGTAAGTCAAGAATTAGAGCACTCAAAAGTATTTGCTCTAATTCTTGACCCACTGAAACCAAAGTACAATTCAGAGCAGCCAAAACTGCTACAGAATGTGCTTTGGTTTCACCCGACCTAGAATTAGAGCAAACACTTTTAAGTGTTCTAATTCTTGACCCACTGAAAGCAGAGCACAATCCAGAGCAGCAAAATCTGTTCCAGAATGTGCTCGGGTTTCAGCTGACTTAGAATTAGAGCAAACACTTCTAAGTGCTCTAATTCTTGACCCACTGAAACCAGTACACAATCCATAGCAGCTATATCTGCTCCAGAATGTGCTCTGATTTCAGCAGGCCAAGAATTAGATTACACGCTAAAGCGTGCTTCAATTCCTGGCCGGCTGAACTAGATCACCTTCAAAGCATCAGATGCCCTGGAAGGCGGTCTAGCCAGACCACCAGGCGGGAGGGAGGCTCAAAGACCCACTACCGCCCCGGCGCCCCGCAGAGCGGGACTGAGTGGTAACGTCTTAGGATCCCAGGTATATCCTGTGACGCGCATTGAAACCGGTCATCTGGATTTCTATTGGTTGAAATTAAATTTGTAATTGTGGCTGTACTAGTGGGCATTTTAAAATGGAAATTATTTTTAAGGGTGTAACTCACATCTATTTTAGGGTATTAGTCATTTACGTAAAAATGGAAGGAGATACAATAATTCTTCGAAACAATAACAATTCAAGGCTTTATTACTAAGGTAATTCTTAGGGACATTGTTCCATTGCGAAAACATACAGTATTTTGTATTCTTCTGTCTTTTCCTTTCACTTCTCAATTGTTCACAGCTAATTTTAGGACCTCATTTCGCCACTTAAATTTCGGTCTTCCTCTTCTCTTCGTCTTTATTATCCTACTACTATACACTAGTTTCATCACTCTTTCCTTCGACATGCGCACTATGTGCCTTAATCACCTTAGTCTTTGTGCTCTTTTATACCAGTTATAGGCACATCCGCATTCAAACTCATAGTCCAGAAAGGATTAAAAATGAACTGTGTGGAAAACTTAGAGGTTAGAAGAGCCGTTAATTCTAAGAACATTGACAATGACCAGATTGAACTAACCACTTTACTCCTACTTAACATGTAATTATATATATAAACAGGTGTATTAATTATGTATTCTGATGATGTCCGAAGGGACGAAACGATGGTCACTAATAAAATAATTATTGTGGAATAACCAAGTGTTTTTATTTACCTACATTGAAATATATTCCACCAAGTACCCACTACAATATCCATATCAAGTAAACTCATTGTGTTAGTAGGTCGTGAAATTCGTCTTTAAGGAAGAACGTTCCAAGTTTGGATGCGTTGTGGTAGTATTAGCAAATGTGTGGCGTGTATATTTTTATTCTTGTTGCGGGATAAATTCGCAATAAAGTCACGTTCCAATACAATTGTTTTAATGCGGAGACGGCATCGCAGAACAACGTAACATAAGCCATTTAAACTAAGTTTAAAAAGTCTAACGACTTTCCGGGAAGTCTTTGAAATTACTACAGATAGCGCCATCGCATCGGTTTATGAAATACAATTGCATTGGGTGAAATTGCCAGTGGTATAGATTATTGTTATTGCTCGCACGTAAACAGTAGTATAGCTATCCACGTTTCGCCTCATTCCCGGTTATGTTTTCGCTCTCGATGACCGTGGTCATCCACATCTACCATTCTTCAGCTGAAGACATCCGGTGTGTTAGTTCTTCACGTACTTCTTGTACAACCCTCTCGAATCCGCACCCCTTTCATTTCACACAGTTTTCGAACTCGATGACCGTGTTCATCCTTATCTACCATTCTTCTTCGCCCGCACTTCTTGCACAACCCTTTCGAATTCGTCCACCCTGTGTGCTCCGCCCTCTATGGTCTGCACTCTCCACTTTAGTTATCAGTGCCCTTTAGGGGTGCACTCTCCACTTCAGTTAGAAGTGCCCATAGGTGCACTCTCCACTTTAGTTAGAAGTGTCCATGGGGTGCATTCTCCACTTCAGTTAGGAGTGCCCATGGGGGTGCACTCTCCACTTCAGTTAGGAGTGCCCATGGGTTGCACTCTCCACTTCAGTTAGGAGTGTCCTTGGGTTGTCATTTTCATAAATACACTTCTATTGCTTCCAATTGTAACCAATACAGCTATTACTTACTGCATTTTTCTCAGTTATTTTGTTATATTAGCATATGATATGTTTATATCGTTGAATTCAGAAAACTATACTCTATCGAATAACCTAAAAATAAACATATGTTCCCATTTAAAATAAGAAAGTTGTGTCCCGTATTTTGAAAACCACTGATCGAAAAAAAAATATTTTTTGCTCATTGTATTAGTGTTGTAAAATGGTGGTTCTTTGCTAATTTAACCAACCTCGTAGCTCTTATAGTTATCGAGATAGCAATGGTGGCACGCTTAAATGGAACACTCTGTATATAACGGATTAAATTTTTATATAACGTTATGAAATAACTTAACCTTATGCCAACGTTACCCTATTTCTGAAAGGGAGTACTGCAATCATATTTAATATTTCGTGATTTTAGTGAAGGGTAGTTTTGACTAATAATCAAATTATTGAGGAAGATAATACTCAATGCAACTCTCCTTAAATTCAATTTTTTTTTTGTTTTTGGTATTTGTATGAATCAATAAAGTATTTGTTACAAAAAATAAGTGTATACATATATTAAAAAAGATACAGATACTCGTTAAAAAAAATCTTACAAGTTATAACTTCAAAAGACCTTAAAATTTTAATAAATCGTTCACTTTTTGAGTTTAAAGTGGGTTTACGTCACCCAATCATTGTCTGTTTAACTGATACGTCAAAAAAAATAAAAATTTTACATTTCCAATTAAAAATTAATGTCTTTTTACATCTCCAAGTTATTTCCAATTACAGTTAAACATGAAAAGTTACAATTTTTAGTTTTTTATCTTAAATTCAGCCAAAATTATCAAAAAATATAAATTTTTGGGTCAAAATTTTCAGTTTTTGAAGTTAGTCCAAATGGATGGAGCTCAATGCGGTGATTTTAAATTTTGCAACAGAATTGAATTATCTCTTTTCGTTCTTGAGATATTTGCTCTCAAAGTTGAACCTCAAAAAACTGTGTTTTTTTGGTACATCTCAAAAATGACTGAAAGAATAATGTTAACGATTATAGCATTCGATTCTACAGGCAAAGTTACATAAAGAAATGTTTTCTCTCCATATACGTTCTTTGGAACGATTCAGTGAAAAATGGGAAAAACGAAAAAACAGGAATTTCAGTTTCTCGGTCGGCAACTTTTTGTCCCCAAAATTTCTCATTTTCTGGACTTAAGTAAATATCAATATGCTGATTCCAAATTTGCAAACCGAATTCAATTATCTCTTACCGTTCTCGAGATATTTGCGTTCAAAGTTAGACCGCTCAAAAACCGTTTTTTCAGGATAGCCCCTGAAGGGGCAACTGTGTGACTTTGGCGACCTCACCAATCGATTCTACGGGCAAAATTACATAAGTGTACCAATTTTTAGATTTTTATTCCAACTGATACAATTTTTAGAGCAAAAAAACGAAAATGGCCAAAATTGAAAAAAATGCCTGATGAACCCTTTGCGATTTTTTTCGATTTTGGCCATTTTCAGTTTTTCTGTTCTAAAAATTGTATCCGTTGGAATAAAAATCTGAAAATCGGTACACTTATGTAGTTTTGCACGTAGAATAGATTGAAAATGTCGCTAAGGTCGTATCTCGACCCATTTCAGGGCTATTCCTGAAAAACTGTTTTTTTCAGGTGTAACTTTGAACGCAAATATCTTGAGAACGGTAAGAGGTAATTGAATTCGGTTTGAAAATTTGGAATCAGCGTATCCATATTTACTTAAGTCCAAAATATAATAAATTTTGAAGAGAAAAAGTTTTCGAGCGAAAACCTGAAATTCCGGTTTTTTCGTTTTTCTCATTTTTCACCGAATCGATCCAAAGAACGTATATGCGTAGAAAACATTTCTATACGTAACTTTGTCTGTAAAATCGACTGGTGATATCGTTGAGATTGTATCTCTTCCCATTTTTGAGATATACTAAAAAAACACACTTTTTTGGGGTGCAACTTTGAAAGCAAATATCTCCGAAACTAAAAGAGATAATTAAATTCGGTTTGAAAATTTGAAATCAGTTCATCGACGTCTATCAAAATGTACTACTTTCAAAAAACAAAATTTTTGACCCAAAATTGGGTATTTTTGGTGTTTTATGGGTGTAAAAAAACAATTTTACGCTAAATATCTAAAAGTTGTAGTATTAAATGTATGGACTTGTATTTCTTTTCCTGTTGCAGGTTTATAATTAATGATTTGTTTAGGCAATCTGTCTGATAACATATTTATTTACTCAGCACAAACCTAAACATATTCAATATTAACTTTTAAAATATTTGTAATTTAATGGGACCACCTGTAGGGTACCTGAGCTAAAGAAGACTCACCAAATTTATATTTTTAAACTGTAGTTAAAAAAACAACTAAAAATATCAATTCTGGGGTTTTCAAATTAAAGTTTATTCTTTTGTTAACATACGCATATACCAGGGCATGTAACCGAAAAAATACTGGTTAACGGTTAACTCTTATAGAGAACGTTATAATAATAAAGGTTTTAGTTCGAAAACCGGTTTTTAAAAATTGGAAACCGGTTTCATCGCGGATAAAAAATTAATAAAAAAAAAATGTAATTATAAAAAAATATATATATTCACAAAAATTCTTATAATACCTTCAGAAAACAGCAAGTCACTTTTTAATTGAAACTTGCCTAATGCTGACAAAGAGACTACCTACTTTTATGACTCTCCAATAAAATGTAAATTGTAACAACTGTCATACTCACTTCAAATACAAATAAAAAATGTTTTGCTCTTAATGGTATTAAAATACCGGTATTTTCGGCCTTAAAAATATCGGTTAAAATTATGGTTAAAGTTCGCAATTACAGTTCAAAATATCGGTTACCGGTTTTTATTTACAGTTTTTTTATAACCGGTTACATGCCCTGGTATATGCAACTCGTATTGAAAAAAATATTACAAAGGGATTACTTCTTCTCTTTAATTAAACATTACATTATTATTATTATAATCATTGTTTTTTTTGTTATAAGTCACTTTTTTTAAATAATTACAAGAGTTGATAAAAATTACCCAAAAAGGAGGTTAATTCTGATATTTCTTAAAATATTTCTAAACATATTTGGAAATAAAAAAATGTGTCTCTGTTTTTCCTAAAAAATACTGTCAATAATGATGGCATTATCAAGATATTTTTTCAGGATAAACTCCTATTAATTGTAATTTTTTTCGCACCATTAGCTACATTTTTAATATAACCCATAAATTTATTATTTATTCTTTATTAATTTGCGAAAAAATCCGGGCTGATTCCGGGCGAATGGGCAATATTTAGCCGAGAATGTATTAAAAATTCATCTTCGCAACGAGCTGCTAACCACTACACAATGAAATACCCGAGGATAAATCTCCTCCTACATTTCACAGGATTAAAATTCAAATTTCTTTTTCTACACGAGTCCTAGCATAAATAATACGCCATGAAGTTTTAATTTCGCTAAGGACGCTTGGCCCTTGTTTTCGATTAGGCAACGTTGTATGTAATAAACGTTTATGAAATATAAAGGGACTTACATCTTCAGAGGAATTTATTTAAGGGAAACCTTTTAATAAAAGAATTAAAAATCATTTTCAGTGGCTTAAGATTTTTATTTAAGATTTTTTAACGTTTATTTCTTTAGGTGAAGTGTAAAAATAATTTTAATTAACGAATAATAAATAATATAAATATAATAAAAATAACTGACACTATAAAGGAACAAATATATACAGTTATTTAAGAATAATAATTATTAATAAAAACTTAAACACTAAGAACATTTAATACTACGCACTATTTATTTATACAATATTTATATCACCAGAAATAATTTATATCACTAACTATTTATTTATTCCTATTTTACACATCGCTGACATGATCTGACCGACACTGACTTTTTTCAGTGACTCTATGGACACTCTGACTGATACTACCTTCTTGAATCGCTCGTCTCGACACTTATATACATGCCGGCAATTAATCTGTAAAACATTCCAGAGACTTCTGGTCTCTATAAAATACCCGAACAATACCTGCGTCGCTCCTATCTTACTTGACCTTTATAATAACTGTTTTCTTTGATTTCCAAAACAGTATTAGAAATTTGATCCCAGGATATTTCAGGCATGACTTGAATTAAAAATATTCTGAATCTAATTTTAATACTAAATATTTAATGTACCAATACCAAAGATTTCTTTATACAATATATTACTACAGTGGCGGGAGGTAATGTGCTGGATTCATCAGATTCTTTAACCTGACTTTTGATTCTTGATTTGTTTTTATTTGATTCACTTATTTAAATTTAAAAAATCAAATAATAATTTAATTTGGAAGCTTGAATTTCTTTAATGATAGTTTTCATTATTGATCTAGGCCAACAATAATTTATTACCGACCTAGGACCAAATAAACTAAAATATTCTGTCGTATAATTATTTGGCTTAACTCCCATATTTAATATTTACGTCTACATTTAAAAAAACATATTTGCAATATGTATGAAGGTATGAATACATATCCATACATTTATACCCCTTTCCGCACTTGTACCGTAAGTGAAATTACGCGTCAAAAACACGTCGTAGAGAAATCGTTGTCGCGTTTACATGCCAGCATTATTTATTTTCGCAATAACATTCCTTCGGGAATAAAAATCAAATCCGACGAACGCCCACCCCGGAAAAATCCGGTGATAAAATGTTATTTATGTTGCAGTTGTCAAACACACTCGTTGCTAAGGTGACTCACTGCCTCTTTGCTTTAATTAAAATTTGTCCGCTAAAGTAGGCATTGAAATTCGAAAAATTTGAATTTGAAATGATGCTGTATCCAATATGCTGATTTTTCAAACTAACTTAATTAAATCAATGATATAAAATGTAAATATTTTTCAAGCGTGATATTAAAATTTTATTAATACTCGCATTGGAATAATTACTAAAATATTACAAATACTTTCATAAATATTGTTATGAAAAATTTATATTAAAATTGATATACGCTATAGGTAATAAAACAGTTATTCTTTCTACGTTATTTTTGAATTTAAAATTATATTTTGTTATTTAACTATCTAATATTTAATAAGGGAGAAATGTCAATCATACAAATAAAATTGGTTTTGTTTTTTGAGCAAAACATCTACTTACACAATTAGTACACATCTTTCTTCTTCATTTTCCTGAGTAATATTATAATAAGTCATCAGTATATTACTTCGTCCATGGTTTTACTTAATTAAAAAATCTGATGTGGTCACCAGATGACTTCCTTGTACGCTTATTAAATTATACATATTTTTGCTGCATTTCATTTAAACTTATTTCACTTGACAGTGAGATCATTCTATGGCTAATCATTCTTCAACTACCATTCGTTTCATATATTTGAACTTCTCTTCGAAATGGATCATCTTTTGACAGTTTTATAAAATGTTTATCACTATTTCTTATTTCATTACACATTATTTGAAACGATCAAAAACTTGAAAAGAAACAAATATGCTTGGGTTTATTTTAACGTGAAACATGGGATTTCTTATAATGTGCTTATAGCTATGGTTACGACTTGACATTTGATTAACAGCAATGTATCAGAGTGTTCAATTTAAAATAAAACATAACAGATATAATATTGAGGTTAAACAATAATAAAACTTATGGTATTTGTAATTTGAATAAGTCTGATATGTCTACAGTGATTTTAAATTTTATATTTTAATTCTTTAATTATTATTCATATTGACACTAAATATTTTCGTTTTTAATGTTCCCCAATTCAATAGCATAGACATTGAGTTACGTTGTAAGAAGAAAAGAAGATTAAATGTCGAATTGTATTATATTCTAAAGTATTAAAGATGTTGTAATTATTGTTTTTGTTAAAACTGAAAGAATTGTATATTTCTGACATATATTGAATTATTATTTTTCTTTTTATTATTTGGCCTTTGCGGATGTGTTCTCCCGACACTCTAGCTGACAAGGAGAATGCACCAAATGAATCTTTTTTATATAAAAGTAAAATATCTTTAGTTCAAGGCATTTTAGTGGTGCGATATTTGAGTGGGCGACGAATTTCATGGCGAAAAATTTGTATTACAAAAAAAATTCTTTTCCACGTTCATAAAACATTAAAAGTTCCACAAAAGAATTAATAAAAATTCCTTCACGTGGCATTCTCGAACGTTGTAAGGCCATTGATTAAGATTCCCAAAGTTAAATGGGTAAAAATTGAAAGCAATAAATATTCCAAGATAGGAGAAAGGGATAACTTTTAAATTATGTATTCTGGGCAGGTTAATGTATTAAAAGTCTTGAAGTAATTGATCCTATGTATCATGTTCCTTCTAAAATCGTTGTGCCTTGTGCAAAAATTTTTATATATTACTAGAGTCTATGTTCTTTCAAGAATTGTCATGACAGTTATGCTAATAATAGCTATAAGTTTGCATTATAAATATATATGTATATTTAAATGATTTACTAAATCAGTTGTAGTTATCTTGCACCATAAAAACAAGTAAACATGTAACAGTTTCTGTTAAGTTTATGTTTCTTCAAAGAATGTCGTGTATAAATGATTTTGGATTTTAAATTTAGAATAATAAACAGCTACATATAAATTTTATTTTATATTTTAATGAATAAATATGTATGTACTTTTTTATAATTGATATTTCTTTGACAATTAAAAGTATATATTGTGAACCACACTTTTTACTTCAAATTTATTAATATTCACCAACACAACATTAAATATTAATGAGAAGTATATACCATAATATTTATTGTACATTTAGTTTAATTTATATGTGAATAATAATATAGCAGCTGGTTTAAATATTTTAAGTTTAATTAAAATATATTGTGAACACACCACAATAATCACACCACATCCCTTAACCAATCAAAACCTGCCAACATGCTCAATTTATTAAAAGGTCATTTCTTTAGCTTCGCTTGTCATGTTCGATTGCGTTCTAGAATTGTTAAAGATTTTGATGGTAAAAAGTGAACTATTAATATTTTAATTATTACTAACGTATTCCACATATATTTCCGAGTATTTTGATACTTAATTTGATATAAAAAACACCAAAATAAGATAAGAAAAAGTTCAGTATTTTTGTAAGTATAATTATTTTCGATAGCATCAAAAAATATTATATTTGTTGATAATTAATAATAATGCTACTCAAGAAAACTAAATATTACTATGAATTTAAAATATAACGGTCATCCAAAAAAATAACAGGCAAAATATTTTTACTGATGTTTGATGAAAATATCAAAGATAAAAATACAAACAATAATTTTGATGAGAAATTTATTTTATTTGGAATAAAAATAGTCAAGCTTGCACAAAAGCGGATAGTAATAAAATG
Organism: Stenolophus ochropezus; assembly: GCA_035578165.1. Classification (NCBI taxonomy): domain Eukaryota; kingdom Metazoa; phylum Arthropoda; class Insecta; order Coleoptera; family Carabidae; genus Stenolophus; species Stenolophus ochropezus. The sequence goes on along the minus strand of JAQOWZ010000008.1, from coordinate 33,437,394 downwards.
GGTGACTGGTAAAAAATGATTGCTGATATCTCATAATAAACAATATTGAAGATTAAATATATGCATATTTTCGAATAAAAAATTAGTCAAGCTTGATCGAGATCTAGTAGAATAGTGATGGGGGACCGTAAACAAAAATAAATATCAATTGTATTAATAGCTGGAAAAGCTGAATACTTCAAAATTTTAAAAATTACATGAATGATCATAAGAAATTATAATAATTAAATAAATAATAAAAATTGATATATTGAACAAAATAAATATTAATGGATTTGAGTGGTACTTTATGGAAAAGAGTTAAGCTGATATGAGTACAGTCTGTATCCGGATGGGTGAGCAAATAACAATTTAATTGATATAAATGCTAAATTAATAAAAGTAAATAACAGATATGAGGAAGGAATCAAGTAGCTCTTTTCTAAAAACAGATAAGATAAAATAGCAAGGTTCTATTTCGATAACAGTTACGGTGAAATGAAGATGAGTATATTGTCATATAAATGACTGTTGTTACAATTTTAGCAATCAAATTAATAGCTGGAAAAAGCTACATTATAAAAAATAAATAAGTGTAAAATGTTAACGAAATTATTTAATCAAATTTCTAAAATGTTATGCTTGAATAAAAGCTGTATATATTTTGATGATCACTTGAGGATTATTAACAAGCAAATTAATAAAAAGGAAATGATAAACAAGTTTAATTTTAAATTAAATGGAATTTGTTTGAAATAATGATACAAATATTCCACCGGATTAATTAAAATGTCAGACAAGATATGCAATTGTAACAGAAGATTGCATTTAGACGGGTGATACCTATATATTGTTAACCATAAAAAGTGGTTATAAAAGATTATTGTGAAAGCCAAGAAATAATATTTATTAAATTTGTTAAGTATGTAAAAGAATTATATCAACGAAATATAATGTGAAGCTTGTATGAGACCAGTATATATTTTGATGGGTGACCACATTATGATGATTATTAACAAGGAAATTTTGGAATTACTTGGGATATGTGTTTGAAAGGTATATGATGTCTAAAGAGTGAAGCATGTATAAGAGCAGCTTGTATTAGGATGGGTGACCACTTAAAGATTATTAACAATAAAATAAGTGGCTAGAAAAGATTGTTACAAATGACATGAAATATTATTTACTAAAGATATTAAGTGGAACATGTATTTAAGAAAACTATATGAACGAAATTATATGTTGACCCAAGAGTAAAGCATGAAAACAGTAGGTGTATATTTGGATGGGTGACCACTTAAAAATTATTTTTAACAAGGAAATCTAAAATTATACTCGTACGTTTAGTTTAAGTTTGAAAGATATATATTTAAATAGTTAAGCTTGTATAGAACAGTTTATATTTGGATGGGTGACCATTTAAATATTATTATCAATAAAATTAGTGACTAGAAAATGTAATTTTATATGACAAGAATTATTACATATGAAAATTATTAAGTTACATATCTAAAATTACCAAACCAATGAAATTATATAATCTAAGGAGTTAAGTTAAAAAGCTATTATTATGAAAGAATTATGTAATGCAGATTAAAGAATGAAGCTTAATACGAGCAGTTCATATTCGGATGGGAGTCCGTTAAAAGATTATTATAAACAATTGGATTAACTTGTAGAAAAACTTATGTTGTAAGAGACAAAAAGAATGATATATCAAGGAAATCAAGTGGTAGACTCCTCGGAAAGTTCTCTAACAATAATAACCGATGTCACCACGTGATGTGGAGAAAACCAACCATGTTCGTCTACTCAGCTGTCTGCTGTCATCGTATCGATCTCGAACATTCGCCAAGAAATATCCGAGAGCAATGCCCTAAACTAAACGAAAAATCTCCAAAAATCCCCAACTGCTATTGTTTATTACAACAATGTACAAACAATATGATGAGAAAAACAAAACAAATTAAACACAAACACATCAAAAAAACAAATTACAATTCGCAAAACAAGTAAAAAGGTTCAAATATATTAAATAAATAGTACCACATGCGTAAATACTACGGAAAATAAATACTAACAAATCTGTTAAATACAAAAAAGGTAGTTCGCTCAGCGCTCACACGATGGCAGCACTATGCAGCGAGCCAGGCTGTTGACTATCACGATGCATATGGCAGCTAGCTGAGTGTTTGAGTTGTTTGTGTTTGTGGAATATTGGATTTGTTTAGTTTTTCGTGTGATTAATATTATAATTCGCCGTTATATGAGTTTGTGGATGGTTCTTTGTTTATGTGAGGTGATTATTTAGTTGGGAATAATTATATATTCGACTTTTTTATGGTGAGTCTGTGTTTGTTGGTTAGGTTTGCTTGCATTTTGGTGTTTTGGTTACTAATCAGTGTTTCTTTGGTGTGGAATTAATCAGAACTACTTCTTAGTGATTATGTTTTAGTTTAGTGTTCATATGTTTTTGTTTACTATGTTTATTTTAAGAAGAAAGTTATTACCTTGAGTGCAACTTCAAAATACATTATTTATTGCATGAAATTTATACTAATACATTATTTTTATGGTATAATATCACATAGCTATTCAGTTTTTGAGAATATGTGAGCCTAAAATTAATTTTAAGTCATTTGGAAACACGTTGCATTTAAATGCCCCTGAGGTGCAACGAAGACAGCTGTATGCATTCCAACTATGCGGGAGTGAGACATACTACAAGTGCATGTGTGAATATATTGCACAAATCTATGCTTCAAAGTGGTTGGCCTGATGTTTACATTTGCCAAAACTAGCAGCCAAAATCAAAGTTGTAGTATACGAACATTAGGCCATAAATTTCCAGTTGTTGAAATATCGTATAAAACATAATCCTAGATTAGTGGCTTTTTGAAAATTAGTACGGGCTGAACTCTTTTGTTTTGCTAATACCTCAAGCGCCCTTTAGCCAACAGTCATTTGTTTGGAAACAATTGAGGTGAGGACAAGTTTGGCCAGTGTTTTAAAAATTCGAGCAACGAGGTTTTAAATATTTACCGTAGTATTCGAAACTTCTAAGCTACTATGTTATAGATATGTCCATATTATACCATAAAAATAGTGCATTACTTCTAATATGTATGTGCTTTTGTTTTGTTTATGTGCCCTTTACTCTATAACAATTATTTGTTTTGAAACAATTGATGTGTTATAAACATTTGTGTTTCAATGTCTAAAATTGTATTTGGAATAATAAACTTAAGTTTTATGTATTATTATTATTTGTTTTCTTTAGTTTGTAACTTATTTTACCGAAGACCGCAATCTGCAACACTTTTGAAGAATGCAACACTCAATGCTTCGTCACTTGAAAACAATTCACACACAAACACACTTCACGCACAAACAAATCGTAGACACTATTTTTGGAGCATTACTACAACATCATCAGAAGAAATTTATGTTCATTTCTGACATGTATATATATGTCCGTGTAAAATATATTTTATTTATTTTATATTACTGTTTTATTTTGGATATCCTATCCATTAAAAATTTTAATTATTCATTCATACAAAAAATATTACTTTTAATAGAGGAGTATTCTATAACTCTTCCGCCAAATTTTCAAATCCGTTAAAATTTTAACAAAACTTACTAAAAAACTGCTAAGTGAACAAAAATTAGATGCACGTATTTAGATGACACTAAAAATAAACATCCCTTTAGTATTATAATTTAAAACGTCAAATAATAGAACATGGCATTAGACGGGATTATTAATATTATTGTAATTATTGTAATACAAGAACATGAGCAATTTGGAAAAGAAGTACTTGTAAATAATATTGTTACATACTTCCAAATATAATTGTTTGGTACATAAGAAAAGTGTTACAATCAATCGTAGTAATTTATTCTACTAGATTCAATCGTAGTATTTTTTGCCTCCTAAGTAATAATGAATTTACACTACTCGATTTCTGAGTGAATAATTAAATAACACGATTTGTAATTGAGTTCTTGGAACCTTAAATTCTATGCGGAGTATTACTGACCATTCTTCACTTTTTTGGCCATGAAAGTTTTCAAATTGATATTGGACACGGTTATAATTCTGGATAAAAACAGTATGTCGTGAATCGATCTATTCAATTGGAGACAATAATGAATACCCATTTATAAAATAACTGGACTATTTTTCCAACATCCTTGCAAATAGAAAAATTAAAAAAGATTGGTTTTTGCAAAAATATTTTCCCAGATGTTTAACACACAAATAATTGAAAACTGTCAAATAATTCCTATACCTGTTAAATATATTTTTTAGCGAAACTTTAATTTTTAACCTTTTCGAATGACCTATACAATAAATTTTAAAAGCCCGCTAAAATATTTTTAACGGCATGTTAAAAAATAATAAGTTTTTAATATAGAATATACCCCATAGTCAATTATTACATATTTTGTAAATCAATGACCTTTTTGTAAGACCCTCACAAAACATTTTTTACTACGCCCCTTATAATTTATGTCTTTGAAATTTGATATCCGTGCATCATTTTTTATAGCGGAATTGTATAAAAAGTGTAGTTCGTTATACTTTAATTATAGAGCGGGTAAAGAAAAATCAATGGGACACAGAAATTCTTGTTTAGTACATGATTCAATAAAATTTGTTTGGGGTACAATCGTTATAGTAGATAATAAGTATATTATGGTCAGTTTTAAGGCTTGGTTTAGTTTGAAACAGAGTTACTAATTGTATAAAATAATTTACATACACAACAAGATAAAGATAATAATTAAACCGTGACCTTTTGATCTATAATTAAATAGATTTTTAAAGTATGTTGGCGCCAGAATTATTTCCTGAATAATTTCTTAATAAATTATCATCTAACGAACAACACCCTGTTTATAAAATGCGACAAAGTGTAGACCAGCGGACGAATGTAGAATTAAATTTACCCAACATAGTTTTTCTGGCCATTAAATAAAAATTTATTTGACTGTGAGTGTACAGCCGCAATAATAAATAACATCCGGATCCTGTTTTTAAATTAAAGAATATGGCCAAGTTTTTGCCTAACTAGTACAGCGAATTTTATAGCTAAAACTGTGCTAACACATGCAAACTGTAAATTCGTACACATTGCAATTACTGCCAGAGGAAAGTATGCACATTTGCAGGGCAGGGTTGTACTGCTATACTTCACATACTTTCACGCTAAATTTCATTTCGGACATAATTTTAGAACTACAAAAAAACAAGTACATGTTATAATTACAAAATATATACATAAATAAACATCTTAAATCTTATTATAAGTTCATGTATTCTTCGATTGAAGTCATCTGTAATAATTTTTTTTTCTACATAAAATGTCCTGTTTCTGTTAGATATGTTCTGCTATAAAAATGTGTTTACAAAGACTGTAATTTTTATTGTCCATATCACTTAAATATATCTGGATGTGTTACTTTTATTGGAGATATCGTTAATGATATGTTGTAGAAAATATTAGGATATCAGTTCTTGGAAAGTAATACAATAAGTCACATGCGTGAGAAATGACAAATGAAATAAAAATGTATCATGTCATGGATGGAATTCTATAATTCATAACAACTACAAGTAATAAATACACTTGTTAAAATATCAATTACAAATGTCAAATTGTCACTATGACAAATTCAAATTTGCAATGAATTTAAGACATTCCCACATCATTGTAGACTTGTATATGTGTATGAGTATATGTAGGTACGTATTAACCATAAATATCCATTACTGTTACAAAATAGCAAGTATACTTTGTAGTTGACATTTGCAATTGATATCAAAAGTCCAAATGATACCAACAAAAGTTGAATACTACCCCAAATCATATCATTCATATCTCATCACACTAAAAAATTTCACTATAATATTCGATGGTGAAATGTCATTTTAGTGGAAATTATTTGTTTTGTGTATGTAGATAATTACATCTACTACTTATGATTTTATGATAATTAAAACATTTTGTTAATAACAAGATGAAGTGTTACAAAAATAGTTTATAATTATCATTTATATCATTATTATAGATAAAGTATTGCACGTAATAAAAATGAAGATTCTTTTGAATATTTTACGTTTTTTAGATTAAATATTCGTTTGTTAATTCTTTCGTTAGAAGAATTTAGTTCCTGCATCAAAAAGTTCACCTATAGCTATTTTTCAAAATTTAATATAATATTTATAAACTGCAAAATTTAATTTTTTTTATATTTAAGGTTTTTCCATGTTATGTTCTATTTGTTCCTACCATACATATTAATTCGTTTACTAAGTCCTTCCACAATTCTATTTCATTTAGCAACATTAAATGAACATTGTTATTTTGATTTTCGAGTGGTTCGAAACCATACATAATCCGTAGATCCCGTGAAGACGTTATGGAAAGACAGTTTGTTACAATAAAATGATTGGTATTTTTTTGTGGAAGTCTTTAAAGTTGGAAGACATTGTGTACAAAGTTTCATATCTGTATCAATTTTGAATGAGTTGTCAATTAAGGCAATTTGAATTCTTGGTAGCTAGTCATCTAGAATGATTTTAATTGGATGTTAAAGTTTCTAGATCACTAATTAAAACGTCTACTTTTATGCGAATTGATTAGTTGTCTACAGAATTCAATCAAAGTTGTAATAAGCATTTTGTCTGCGCTTCTTTCATTATAGGAAAAAGTCACAGGTCTTATTTTCTCTACGAATTTATTTATTTTCCTTATAAAATATATTTTGTACATTAATATTTCTTCGAGAACTAATGCTGTTCCAACTGTGAAACAGGTCCTAATTTATTTTCGTATTCCATCCATGCATGTTCTTCTATGCACGTGATTTTCTCCCAGTAATGTTCCTTGTTTTTAATTGTCGTTACATCTGTTTTTTGCAATAATTTTATCATGTTGTTATCAAATTGACCATAATAATGCATTTTTGATCTAAAAACTTTGCACTTCTGCTACGATTTTCTGCCATTATTCGATATTGTTTCATAATTACTTTAAAATATAACTAAACAAGCATTTATGAACGCTGGTGTATTAGTGGATTTTATTAAATGATTGCAACTCCAAAAAAGATGTTCTTTCATTACCTTGCAGTCGATAAAACCAATCCTACATTATTTTGGATATAGTATCCTTTTTTCCCGATTGGTGTTACGAGTATATGTAAGTCGTGATTCAATAAAGATTTGATTGAGGAATTGTGTCCAAAGCATCGTTGGTCTAAATATTAAGAATGCTAAATCTTTACCACACATCTAGGAACACATGTTCAGTTTTCTGCAAAATTTATACCCAGTTGAAGCTAAAAACTGTCTCTGTTGGTTGTCCACCTGACAGATTAGTATTACGAGTATATGTAAGTCGTGGTTCAATAAAGATTTGATTGAGGAATTTTGTCCAAAGTAAAGGCGATCCAAATATTAGGAATGCTAAATCTTTACCACACATCTAGTAACACATGTTCAGTTTTCTGCAAAATTTATACCCATTTGAAGCTAAAAACTGTCTCTGATGGTTGTCCACATGACAGATGTCAGTACTAATCAGCAAACCACAAATTGATTTCTGACTTTCCACATTTCAACCTGGCTTTTGGCCTTTCAATCACAGATAAACACAGATAGAATGCTGCATAAATAAACGCTCAATCGGCACAACTCCAAAAACCATTTATTTAAAAGTCAACTAACACAACTAGATTACGCGTCGACTGATAGACTTCTATAATCTTTGATGAACATTGCACAAAATCAATTTCACTAAAATGACATTCTCTTTGGAAAAGTTTCTCTAAATAATTAGCATTTACATAAGTGAAATGGTTCAGGAACAAAAATATCTCCAAATGTTTTAGTTTAAATGTAAATTTATTTTTTTATGTCTCATTAGTATTCTTATTATTTATTAATGACATAAAAAGAATATATATTGAGGGTATATAAGTTATAGGTACCGTGAGTATTTTTTAACGTGAAACATGGAATTTATCATAATTATTGCACTTGATATTTAAGCAATAACGGGAACGGGAGTTTATTTTATAAGTAAACATAGAGTATATTATTTTTATAGCTACGGTGCAAATTGATTTATAGTAATATAATAAAGTGTTTATTTTATGAGTAAACATAGAGATTGTTAACATAGATTAAAAAAATATTAAATATTAATTATAATTTTATCTGTTATCTGTTTAAACACATATCCAGATTCATAAAAGGATTCAACCTCTAACAGCGATTTTTAACATTTTTTTCGATCTTCCACTGAACATTATAAAACTCAAATCATTTCCAACTGAAATTAATAAATACATTTATTTAACCATGTCACACTTACTTTTTGAAGTAGTTGTGTCCGATTGATTTTAAAATGAGACAAGTCTGACAAATATTCCCTATGTTTACTCATAAAATAAACGCTTCAATGCATTGCTGTCATTCTGTGACTATGGTAATGCAACGACTCTATGTTTACTGATAAAATAAACTCCCGGTATATATTTGCTTGTCTTTTTTAAAATGAAATATGGGGAACAAATTTGACATTTGTTTTCAGGTTATCACATTTTGTGACTGGTCTACCCCAAGTGCAACAATAATTTTAAGAATTATTAATAACTTGTTTTTTAGTTGGTTTATGAAATTTAACACTTAAAAGAGACAAGCAAATATACTTTGCTGTCAATCAAATATCAAATCGTAATCATGGATATGATAAATCCTCATGTTTCATGTTAATGATACTCAAGATATATAGAAAAGAATTTATGACAGATTGAGCTATTATTTAGGTTATTAAGAATTAGAATTAGACATTTTGAAATATATTCTAATACCTATTGTCTTATATTATTTACATTGATAAAATCGAAAACATATCATACAACCCCTTATGAAATAGGTATGGAAATCACACTTTTAATATAAGTAATAAAATTACAAATAAACGGATATGAACATAAGGACAATGACGTGTCCTGAAAAGGTTTGCGAGGCCACCAGGATAACTACTCAGAACAGGGATGATTTCTGAAATCCATATCACTCGGGCGATTTAGAAATCCTATTTTAATTTACAGGACAATATAAATATGTTTTCATTGTATTACTATACTTGTCTGGAATAAACAACAATGTAGCGTCATGTCAAAAAACATCAATTTAATAAGGTTTCATGCCATATTTACGAAGCTATATTCATTGACATTTAATAGTGCCACATTTCTGAGAGGGATGGTGATGTGATTTAGCATTAATATATTGATTACTATGGGTCTTGTTTTCTCTCTAGTAATTCATCCAGAAAAGGAATAATGCTATTTTGTTGAACTTCTACAGTGAACTTAATATTTTCATGAATGTTGTTCAGAAAAGTAAAAATTAAAACCAGATCATTTTCCTTCTAGAAAGAATGCACCGGTAGGTATATATTTATTTCACTAACTGAGGGATGTACTAACTTAATTTTCTCCGTAAAATTCAGATTGTCTCTATCTTCCCATTTATATGACAATGCCAAAAAACCTTCATATTTGCATGAAAATTAATTATATTTACTTTTAATATCAGGTATGGTAATGCAGATTTACATATTTATGATACTCTTCATTTGGAATAAAAATATATTTGAATATAAATAACCTGGCAACTTTGGACTGATTGTGAATATTTGATTGCAGGTAGTGCATTCCGGATCCGCTAGTGTCGCTGTGGTTCACCGGAGCCGGTCCTACTTCCGGCCTCCGAAACTCCGGTAAGAATATTTTATTTCCACCTTGTATATAATTATCACTTTACAGGCTTCTTGGTAGCTAGGCTAGCCTTGTAAAATTTTACAATGCTCATAAAAAATTATAGAAAATAATGAAAGTTTTTTATGCATTTTATTATAAATATTACAAACTTACTTTAATTAGGTTTATGTGAGTAATTACACACATTTATAGTACATTTTGATTTATTGGCGAAACATATTTGACCACGTCTAGTTATGAATTGTTCTAGCACCGCCAACTACCTCTGATTCCAAAATAGAGTAAATATTTTTTTGAAGAATAAAGTAAATTAAAAAAAAAACGCTATGAAGCTGGAAATAAAATTTTGAACGCAGCACGCGTGCAATTAATCTTTACTGGGCTCACTGGATTATGATAGCTCGCTCCTTCGTCGCTCGCCTCACAAATTTCCAGCTCGCCCTGTAAAGATTTACTTACACCGTTGGCCACGTAAATAACTATTACCACAGAACCGTTATTAGATTTATTTAAAACATAAATGATTCAACGTTTTAAAGTCATGATTCATAACATAAATATTTAATCTATAGCATGTATGCTAACCTAAATATTATCTTAAATCATGCTCTCATACTCTTATGGAATGTAAACACGAAAAAAGTAGTTATAATAAACATATTTCATGAACAATTAAATTTGCTGCAATTAGAGAAATGAGAAGAACATGACTTTGCTTTCTAGAGAACTAGAAAACAGAATAGGGGAGAATATGAACATTCCTACTTTTCGACGATATACTTTTATCTATTTCACACCCTATAACTATGACTTGTTATGATAACGTTCCCCTTCGAAAGATAAAATCAAGAGTAACGGTTTCAGTTAATGGTGATAGTTTTTAGATAAAATTAGAACTCCTGTTATTTTAGAGGGAAGGTTGATAGATAAATGGTTGTCTATTTGTAGCATAGTATTGTATTTCATGCACTTACTACTAGACGTGTATCATTTTTTTGACAACCTAACTTAGTAATTTCACTTATATAAAAAAGTATATTTTATAAGTTTTTTTCTGATTCAATTTCTAAAGTAATGTTTACAAATTACTGATAGATAATTGATTTTTAAACTTTTTTTATAAAACTCACCAGTAATGCTGTTTTCCTCACTCCAGTTTGCAGTACCCAAATATCTCGCACTAAAAAATAAAAAAAATAAGAATTAATACAGAGTGAATTAAAAAAAATAATAGACATTCAATACTTTTAGTTTCATTAACTACAAGTACAGGAAGTTTTAAATCATTTAGATTTAATAGTATATTATATTATTAAGAGTTGTAACATGCATATTACATACAAAGTGAAAAAGTTACAAAAAAGTTTGTATTTCCACAAGTGCGTTATTGTTATTATTATACAAAAAAATGCCCCTGCAATAAAATTGCAGAAATTCCGTCACTGGAGTAATAATAAATTAAAATTAATCTTCCTTGATTTTTAAAACGATTTTACATTACTTGTAACTTAAATCTGTAACATTTCTCATTAGACATTAGTACCAGACGGTGTCATGAAATAATTACATCATACAATTGCATTTCGTGTGAAAAGTTTTTAACCTTTGAAATGCATTAACCTATATTGTGACGGAAAAAACAATTAATATTTTTCCCATACTTTCGTTTTCATCGCTGGCTCCAAATGTTCACTGTTCCATTTTCTGTTTGTGTTTGAATTCTATACAGCTGTCTGTGTGTGTATTGGTGTGTGACACAAACGTTGCTGGAGCCAATGCTGATGTAGATGTTGAGCCATTTGTTTCGCAAAGCATCACGTTTAAAATATTGAATTTTGGGAGGAGTGACCGCAGAAAACAACTTCCAAAGAGAACTCAATAAAGAACACATTTCACCGAAAGAAAATCGTTATATTAAATCTGTTATATAGTCTTATTTTTTCTGTAATGTTTCACGACCGTTCTGCTGTTAAACAACTGAATGAGGATAATGAAAATTCATACCCCAATGAACTTTTACTAGGACTGTTATTTTTGATAACATTCCGTTGACAATGGTAACCAAATAATAATGTTTTAAGTGTCTTGCAAGTTATGTTAAGGAAGTGAGAAAAAAAGCTATATCAACGGTAGCGCAAAAAAATATTAAATACATTTTTAAATATAATTTTATAAATTTCATCTCGTGAAGAAGGCCCATGTGGGGCCGAAACTGTTAAGACTGAACGAATAAAGTGCCTGATTTCCAGAAACTGATGTCTCTTGAATAAACTATCCATTCAGGAAACATCTATTTTCTAAGTATTTTTAACATTGTACAAAAACAATTAAAAACGAATTGGTTATTGCTTCGGTTTTTCAATTGCTAAACGTAGTTAAATATTACTGTTAATCGATGAATTGTTAACGACTTAATCACAATGAATTAAATAAGTTCTAACGAAGATTTTGAATTAATTCTCATATGATTAAAGAAAAACACTATATAGTAAGACAAAGATCAGATCAGAATTGGATGATATGGAATTTTACCGAAGGTTTCGATTATAGAAACGTTCAGTGCTATATTTACTGGAACTGATTTATGGAGTAACTCATCCAACAGATAGATATGTATAATAATTATAAATTTGTATATGTAGTGCTCCTAGTTTCATTATTCATTGAAACAGGTTCTAATTTATTTTCGTATTCCATACTTGTAAGTTCTTCCATGTACGCCACTTTTTGAATTGAACATAATTGTAATTTTATCTCAGGAATGTTCCTTGTCTATAATTGTTACATCTTAATTTTTTTTGCACTTTATAATTTTATCATGTTGTTATCAAATTGACTATATTAATGTATTCTTCATCTGAAAAAATTGCACTTTTGCAACGTTTTCTACCATTAATCGATATTGTTTTATAAGCATTTATGAACAGACAGATCTAGAAATAAGAAGAGAGCAGTCGTATATTTTTCTTGCTAACCTAAACTAGAAACTTTATAACCAGGGTTAATTTAATCGGAGATGTTTACATGATTCAAAACGCTTTTTGCTACTGTTTTTGTTTTGTAGATAGTTGCTAAGAAGTAGTGAAATGAAGATATCTCTATTATTAAAATATAAATGAATAAGGAAATAATATCGTGATCATAGAAAAAGCATAGTGTACAACTCTCTTGGAGTGTCTATTTCATACTCGTATGTTAGTTGTACAATATACTATTACTTTATTTAACCCTAAAATTAATATTTAATGTAATTTTCCTTAAAATTGTTCTTCCTCGGAAACACAAATGGATTGATCTTCCGTTGGTAATTGGTGTCCCAGTAGGCCGTGAAGGTGTAATAAGCATTAACTATTCAAGCTGTAGGAATAGTAAAAAAGGTGGAAATTAAATAAAATTTATTTGTTGTAGCGTTTGGCTAAAACCTGCTAGTCGGAAGTCCGGCCCTTGGGGCTTTGGTTTTTAACGGCCCTCGAACCATCGAAACTTCATTTCGTCCGTATTGCCCCCCAAGCGCGAAAAACTACGAATCCATTAATTTCAATCGAGAGAGAAAAAACGCTTCTTTCTCTCTCCCGGAAATCTCTCCTGATGACGGATGCTGAGCTTTTTTGTTTCCCTGTTTGGGCGCCAACTTTAATTTCAAACTCAAACTGGAATTGAATATTTGTAAGTTTGATTTTGGTGTTGTGGCAGTTTTATTGTGAGAACTTTTCCGGCGGTTCATTTTTCCCGTCATATTGAAAAATGTAGACGAGTTGGTTTATAAATTTTTGAACGAGGGCAATGTTCTCTTTGTTCGAATGCAAGTTTTCTAGTTTTTGAATAGTTTTGTTTTTCTTGCTAGCGAATTTAAAATTTATTATCTGGTTCTACAATGAGGTCTTGCACGAAATTTAAAATGCTTTTCCTCAAAGCCTTTCTGCACTTCATAATCTAAAATTTGCTTTTCCATTATTAGGTGTTTAATTTATAATTCTGTATATATTTTTATACCTACTACATATTTTCTTATTTTATCTTTAATCAATCCCTTAATATAGTCCAAATTTTTAAACATATCATCTGCTTTATTGATATTACACCGTCTGAACGCTATATAAAATCAATAATAGATATTTTTATATTAAGGACATAATCAAAAATTATAGCACGAGGGAATGTTTAAAGCTTGACGCAAAACGGAGAGCTTTAAATTTCCTCAGGACTATAATCTTGATTATTCCCGTGGTCAACGTTTTATTTCATTTTGGTATGAAAAAAATCTGTAGGTATATATTCCATGCTGTGGTTTCTTTATAGATAGTTGGCATTGTTAGATTATTTGTTCTTAAACAAATATAATATAATCAAAGTGTCACTGTCACTGTAAAGTATATATGGAACGTCACATACTGATTATTCTGGCGAAATAATAATGGAATTTGAGGCTTTACAGACCAAGTTGCTTTCTAAAGAATAAGAAGATTTATATGAAAAGGAATTTGAATAGTTTTGTGAGTACTAAATACTTATTTAATCGAAATTTAAATTCTTTACAATATGTCTTATACTTATACCGTTATTAAAAAAATCGGATTTTTATACAACCCTGGATAATATAGCTGCCATATTAGCTCATACAGACTTGATCACGAAAACATTACTCACAAGAGAATTTTATAAAATAATATTTATTAATAACATGACACCTGTAAATTATTGAACAAACCATGGGTACTATGAATCATACAAGGCCTTAGATGTCGTAAAATCCTCGTTTTTCTCGGAATTCAATTGACATCTGCGGCGGTTATAATACTCATAACCTTCTTGGGTATGTTAATAGCTATTACTAGGAATAATAAGGAAATTTCGAAACAAAATATATTTAGACATATTTTTGAATTAAAAAAATTATAATCAAGATCTTATTACTGTTAAATATTATAATTAAATTATAGAGACCTTATTTACTAAAACTGAATATGCGATTTGTCCACCTTATATCTCCCTTAATAAGCTGATTGACAGTAAAAATGCGTAGTTACGATTTTTAGAATAAGACATTGACAATTTCTATATTTTGTGGGCTAATGAATGTCCATCTCCTTTCGTGATAAAGAACGTAAAAGGCTTGAAAAATAAGTAGGGCCTGAGAATGCTAACTGCCTATCATTACGGAGTAATCCTCTTTGTTTTGTGCCAACTAAAATGATCCCCTAATGCGATTTTCGCGTTCAACATTGCGAACATTACAATACACAGATACTCTTACAACACTTGTAACGCTGATACTAGCTCGGTTTCAAGTTCTCTGCGATTTCATCGCAAAATTTCCAAAGAAGGCTTAGTAATCGAACTTTGGAGATTTGGGGTTTGATTCCAGTGGAGTTCAAATAATTACCTATGGTTATTTCAGAGCCTATATGAGAGTATTAAATAAAAAATATAATAATCTTTGCTGAAGGACTGACCAGACAAATAACTTTTGATTTTAATATATGTTATACAAAAGATATCACTAAGTTACAATCGAGTACTGTAGTCAATTAAAATCTATGACATCAAATAATATAATTTTGAATCTTATGTATTGATCAAAACAAGTACAAAATTAACCTTGCTGAAAGATTGTCTCAAAAAAAAACTTTTTTCGAAATCGATACTAAAGTACACGATATCACTCCGCGAAATTAGCCACAGTAGTATCTAAACTAAAACTTTACAGTCATGCCGAAATTTTCATTATAGAAAAGAATTCAGTAGTATAAAAATAAAATCAGAGATTCATGGTTTGATTTTACTAATTCATGTTATGTTACACAGTTCAATTCAATATTCGCCTAAATATCTTAAAAAAAAAGTAAATACGTTGGGTGCGGTTGCAGCCTTTCTGGATAACACTGAAGATATATTTCTAAAGTAATTTGCTTATTTTGATGAACAGTATATTAAAATCTTTACTAATTGAATTTATTAGTCAAAATCTTGTTTGAAACTAAAGATTTTCGATTTCAAAATTAATAAAATAAATAATTTTCTAATTTCTTAGTTTACTTTCATTTTAATGTAGGTATATGTATTTTATATTAATGGAAGTAGAAAAAATATCTATTTAACAGTTTTAAAGACAATTTTAAGCCCCATATGACTATTAAAATTAGTATGAATTTCTCGAAAACAGATCGAGCTACAAAAATTATGAGGACCGCTGTCAATTCCTCCTAAAAAAAAAAACTAGAAACTTGTATGAATTGAAACAAGGAAGTCAAAAAGTAAATTGGCCAAAATAATCTTTTTGTTCATATATAGTGACAAATACATAATTAAAATGGCCAACTAATGCGGCAACTTTACTCCAATTTAGCCGACTTCGTATCTCTTACGGATTTCGAGATTCCAATTGTTAACCTATTAAAACAAACACCTATATAAAAGTATTATAATATATAGCTTCCTATTTTTTCCAGAAAGGTAAAATGAATAAGTTTTGACGTTAAAAATTAACAAGTGTTTTATTTCATGAATGGAATAGTTACAATAGAGTAGGGATATTTTTCCCTTTTGAAATTCATTTTCATTTTAGCAAAAACAAAGAATTGACGATTCTTTCCGATAACTTGATATAAAATCAATGGCTTTGACAAGTGACAGTTGATTGTTTTCTTTTTGCTGAACTATTACCTGAAATTACTGGAAATTAACGAGGTATAGATTGATTCCGACTGTAATTATTGGATTTCTTTGTGAACATTTTTACGGTGTGTATTTATCGCTTTGGATGAATTGAACATGTTTGTCAAAGAACTAAATTACTGTAATGTACGCAGAGAGGATAAACAGAAAGAAAAATAAACAGGGAATTGATTATTTTTTATAAAATTGTCAGTATCAGTTTAATTCCAAGCCGATAAATTAACGATATGATGGTGATCTTTAGGAAATTGGAAATTGTCCAAACTGAACACTAATGTTGTGTTAATAATTTATATTTAACTTTGATGACACTTTGAGAATAGATAGTGATGATACATATCTAGAATACCAAAATTTCTAAGGCGTTCCTTATTTACGGATAGGAACTTATTTGAAGTAGAGAAATAAAGTAATTTCTGATATTTCTGGTTAGTTAATTCTAGATTAAAGTATTCTAAATGTTCTTCAACTATACTTGAGTTTTTGTTTATCTAGGAACGTTATAAAAATAGAACTATGAAAGACTAAGGTGATATAATAAAATATTTTCTGTGATCATAGTTTGACCCATTGCGGGAAAAACTTCACACAAAATGACGAACCGTTGAAATAATTCAGGTTCAAATTGAAATCCTGATGTGGATTTATCGCCGCAGAGTCTAACATTAAAACGTCGGCAAAAGTTATAAATTACTCCAATAATCACCCGATTATTTTCAAACAATAAATGTGGAATTCTGGTTATTGTTCAGTTATTGCTTATTTATTATCCATTTTCAGACTGTGTTTTTATTCGGGCCTATAAACCTGTGTACTCGGTGTAATATTTTATTTTTAATGTAGGGATCTATGTTTTTTAAGCGATACACGCAGTTATGCAGATATTAAGTTAATCCCTCTGCAAATAGATGGGAGTAGCGTAGAACGTACCAGCTTTTATTTTGCAAAAATTTTATGACGTTTTGTATTGTTTATTGCTGGTGAAAATATTTTTGCAAATAAAATTTGTTCACTTTGCTATGCTTTGTTGTTGCTCCACAAAAAGTTAAACAAACAAGCATTAAATACCAAATCGACAATGCTATATAGATAATTCTGAAATAAAATCAAATACTCATTGAGTTTGAGTTTCTGGACCAAATACGAAAACATTCCTAAGAAATTCCTTATGATTTGTTACTTAGTATATTCCAGTGGTACTCCAAGGGATTTAATATTGATTATATTGTTATGTTTTAAGTAAAAGTTCAAAATAATAATAATAAAAAAAACTTTTTTTGCTACAAAAATCAAAACAAAGTCATTCAAAAATGGTCGGATTTTTTTTCTATATAAGTTTATTATTGTTCACCCGAATATTGTTAACAAAGTTAACCGCTCTTTAAATTTTAACGCCACGATATCAGAAACGTATTTCGACCTTTTAAAAAAAATATCGAAACGACGTTCCCGAGCGTTCTGACTTTATAACACCACTGAGAAAAACAAAGTTTTATTAGAATATTAACACCAATCATACTGCAGTTCATTATATAAAGTATGTTACATAATATTAAATCTAGTTACTTTTATTTTTTTCACTATTTATAACAAGGTATAAAACTGTAAATACATAAATGTAGTTATTGTATTTTGCTTTTTTATTATTAATGGATTGATTTTTAAATAAGTAATTCTGCTTCTGTATGTGTTCCAAATTTTTGTTTCAACGTTTAATTCTATCTGCCATATTCCCTTTTATTTTAAAACATTTTTAACTTGCAAATCGATGTAATATCGCACCCTTCAGTCGAGAGTTGTATGATTAATAAACTACGATTATATTGTCCGCATTTGGAATATTAAAATTTTTTGGTCCAAGCAAAGTTTGAAACTAACTCTGTCCATATTTCTGCGTAAATATTGCATAAACACTCGGGATAATTTAAATATGTGCCATGCGCTAGCTTGATCACAATTTCCAAATTCAGCCACATCTGTCGCTCACCAGATGGTGTCCGGTTCGTTCTCCCTCCCTCACAAAAAAGGTGGGGAGAGGGAGATTTGTGGAGAGGGAGGCAGTATATTCAGAGGATCATTTTGACAAAGTTGCTAGTTGGATTCTAAATCTAGGAAATAAAATGATTTGTCGATAAAACAACAAATTTTACTGAAAGATTTATTGTACATGATTAAAATCTACTACATCAATTTCAGGGTATATATTACCAAGCAGAAATCTTGACATTGGGATTTAATATGGTAAAACAGCTTTTTTTTACTGTCATCTGTCATCTGTCTCGCCAAACACAGTGGGGTGTATGTTATATATGGTTAGATTATTTTATTTTGAATCTACTGATACCATATAATTTTTATTTTGAGGTATACTGACTGAAATATTTAATAAATAAAATTGTATTTTAATACTTGTCATCAGTGATTCGTTCAGACAAATTGTTCCGGAGGGGAATTTCTAAAGACTGAGGTTGCAAAAATAAATGGACTTAAGTCTATAAAAACAATACAACTTTTAATTAAATTTGCATTATACAATAAACCAGATACATATGTCAAAAGTAACATACCAAGACAATCTAGGTGTAATAAACTGTTTACGAACAGTCTTGCGTTTTGATCTTACTTATTTGAGACCTTTCGTCGTTTAATAATTTGAAACCAACTGACTGATAAAGTTAGTAGATTTTGCTTGAAGTTAAATTGTAAGAAATACCTATTTTCAACTGAAGATTTAGCAAATGTTATTCAACTACAAAAAGATCACTAACTTAAACATTATTTATTTTCCCTTTATTAATAAAAAAATATGTCAAATATATAATTCTTTTTTACTAAGGCTGCAAATGTCACAAAATTATAGACAGGTATTTATAGATGTGACACAGTAACCGAGTTCTTCATAAGCTACAATCTTTCCGTACTTTGCTTTTAGAAAAATCTAGTGCAAAGATTTGGTATCACTGCAATACATCGAGGAGGTAGAGTGTATTTCATACCTGAAATAGAAACTGGTTGTCAATTATACTTATGTAATGAGAAAATTTGAAACAAAATATTCCATAGTTGAGTGG
The DNA here is from genome assembly GCA_035578165.1 of Stenolophus ochropezus. Taxonomy (NCBI): domain Eukaryota; kingdom Metazoa; phylum Arthropoda; class Insecta; order Coleoptera; family Carabidae; genus Stenolophus; species Stenolophus ochropezus. The sequence continues at coordinate 33,417,865 of JAQOWZ010000008.1, read as the reverse complement.
ATAAGATTATGTATTCATAAAAAGAATAGTCGATGTTCCAGACCACAACAGTCCTGTTTTCTTCTTAAAGAAGCATTTAACAGATCTTGAAATGGATTTATTGTTAGAATTTAATATAAATATTGGTAATTTTTGTATAAGGAGAGTGAAAGAAAAGTTAAATATTTGTTTGCTGACATGAATCACGATTTTTCATATTCATTTCGTTGTAAAAATTCAGTATCTTCTGTTTGCATAAAAATATATTTATTTTACTTTCAATAAATTAATTTGAGTGTTATTCTTACTTAAAGACAAAACAATCAAAATAGAAACATTTTATATGAAAATTCAGATTCAATTCATTTTACCCAATATGTCAATTAAGAAAGGTCCATAATATTTGATATCAATAGATGCAAAATAAATCTAACCAACGTTATCACATACAGTCTATCACATTTAGCGAGCCAGATGAGAATAGCAAAAAACTGTTTTTCTACGTTAATTTCCTGTCAATGTTTCTAGTATTTACCTCGTACAGCATTTGATTTGAATTGGTTTCTCTTTTTTATATTGTTTTTACGCACCTCCACCATTTGTCTATTAATCAAAAAACTTGTAACCAAGCAACAAAAACAAAACTCTTTTCCTGTAGTCCATTACCCAGGCCCGTACTTGATCTAATCCAACGCGGATAATCCCTTAATCCCAGCCTGGCAAACTTACTGATGGGATTAATTTAGAAACAAACAATGCGGAAACTTCCAACTCCCGCCTCTAATCAAATAGTTGGCGTTGGATTTGGCGGGCGATTCAAATGGTTTTCTTACCAAATGTCGCAGAAGCAATCAAAGTTGGCTTGTAATTCTAATTACAAAGGAAAATTCATAAAACCCTCAAACGTTTTATCGTAGACATGAGTGAAATTATTATTAATAATGCTAATATATTAAATTTCTGTGTATTTTCATAAAGGATATTAAAGTTCCTTTATGAATTATTGATTCCTAGAACGCATGGAGTAAAATTCATTAAATAATCAGGATTTCAGGATATTCCAAGCATCAAACCTTTGTACTAGAAAGGGCTTTATGATCGAATAAGTACTGTGGTATATTGGATTAGTGATTCTGTGAGATGAGACGAGACGAGATTTTTCTTTTTCTCGTATCGTCACGCTTTAAATGTAATAGTTATTTATGATATAAGTGTTAAAAGTGACATTTTATGAGTGAGTGGGGAAGTTTGAAACGAGGCGAAGCCGAGTTTAACAAACCCCACGAACGAAATAAAATCGCTTTTAACACAAATATCATACACTATTTTTCCTACGACCCCAGTTATGTACCTATTAGTAAATAAGAACTAAAGCTGGGTTCTCACTAGTCATTTTTTTGTGAATCATTTCTAATGATTCATTTGTCATGACAATTAAATGAAAAAATTTTGTTCACATGTATCATGTTTTAATGATCATATTGTGACTGATCATGTACTGTTTTATTTTATAAATGGCATCGGAAAAAGTGAATTCGTACTGCAATTCGGGAAATATGTATGCTCTTGTCTCTTGAACTACATACTATTTTATTTAACAACAGTCGAACAAAGTATATTACCTAAAAATAGTCGAACAGTTAACAAAACTGATAGGTTTTAGGTTATGATTTGCAATTTTAAATCATGACGCGTGTTCTTACGATTCATTTTCATTTATTAATAATGATCATTAAAGTAGAACTGCTTTTCACTTTTAATGAAACTATGAAATGATCATAAATTCTAATGAAAGAAGTGTTCTGACGTTCATTTTTCATGAATCATTGGATATGATTCATAAAAAATGAATGGTGAGAACCCGCCTTTAGCATTATAGAATGACATTTATGACATGTCATGATGTATTTGTTATGAACAACTGAACATAAGAAGTGTTAAAAGTAAATTTGTTTTTTACTTTTAATTCGTTGTCAATGACAACGTTTTAAAAGTATTTACTGTGTTATAAACTGTTATTTTTAATTTGCTAAGCAACCGTTAAAAATACTATTTTTAACAGTGGTCGTAGAAAAAATATTTTATGGACATTTGAACAGTAAAGAACTGTTTATTTAGCTCTAGCTCTTCTAAGTGTTACAAGACGATTTACGGGCTAGACCGTGTAAAAATTATAACGGGTTGTTGACATGGACATACTATGACAACATATCTTATTTGAAACGTCTGAAATACTTTGACATTGACATTGACAAGTGCAATGAATTTTATTAAACGTAAGTATATTGTGATACAAATGCCAATAAAACATTGTACCATGCTCTACCTCGCTACGCTCGCCCATTACCTTTCTGTGTTCACCTGTAAATTTCAGTATAACGGTCTTGCAATATAAATAACTATTATCTCGTCTCGTTTATTTCTTGTATTATCTCGTCTCGGTCTCGAATTTCGCCGAGATTTCTCGAGTTTTCAAGGTCGCCATCTGTGCACATTATTTCCATACCGAGGGACATTTTCCTAAATCTATGGAAATTGAACAATTTTTTGGGAAATATATATTTAGGGAAATGACAATATAATTATTTGCTCCACCTACATTTTGTCTTTACATACCAGATAATCTGATTTTGTTTTGTTGGTACACTGTTAATACTGTTCGACGGCATATGGTATTTTTAGGTTAACAATTTAAATCTGTCAGTTGTTGATAGTTTTTACTATCTTCATTCTTAGGTTATCTAGTTTTATAGTGCCATTTAAGACGATATTGCAGGTTTCTATTTTACTAGTTATTTTTTACTAGCTGATTCTACATAGTTCCTCGGATACTTGTTTACTTTTCTTCTACATCTGCGGCGTAGAAATTTAATTTCTACCTTGTGAATCAAGTCACAAAAGATGTCACATTTATGACGTTTAAAAATAATAATTTTAAAACTTCAAAAATCTCGGCCTAATTATTGAAATTTGAGAATCTCGACTTTATTTCTCTTCTCGAAGCTTTTTTGAAGATATTTCGAAACGAGACGAACGAAATTTGAGAAATATTTTGTCTCACTCGTATCCCCATATTGGATTACATCTATCAGCAACAATCCGTTCAGTTGCTACGCAAAAACGAATTAAAAACCAGGTCCATCTGCCGTTGAAAAACCAGAACACATGCTGCAGAGAGAAAGAAATTAAAGCCATGAAATATGTATTAAGTAATTGTCGGGAACATTGAGAGGATGAATGGATATGTAATGAGCGAATGAAAATAATGGCGAGATTAAAAAGAGGATGAAAATGCACTCAAAATTTACATTTTGCTCTTTTTAAGCCGGGAAGCCAGCGATGATAAACGGCTGATAGAGGAGCAGTATTATACGCTGTTCAAAAACGTTCAAAACTTCTCACATATCGTTCGTATTTTTTCATATAATTGCTACATCCCATGAAAACTTATGACCAGAGCTGAGCAAAATAAAACAATTCATATAAATGACGGTTTATTCACCAGGGAAACGGTTTTCATTTCAAGTACGGTAATAGCTATTAACATACCTAGGATTGTTATGAGTATCATAACCGCCGCATATATATCAATTGAATTTCGAGCTCGAAAAGCAAGAATTTTAAGACATTTAAGATCTGGTATGATTCATAACATTCGTGGTTTGTTCAATAGTTTATGAGATTCAAAAAATAAGACGTTATTAATAAATATCATTTTATAAAATTCTCTTGTGAATAACGTTCTCTTATGAGATAAAAAATATTCCCGGGCTGTTATTTTTCGTAGCCTAGCAACTATACTAAAATACCAGAATAATGCACTTTACGTTTCGAAAAAAAAGACGGAATGGTGTCAGTTTTCGTCTGATCGAAAAAAAATCATTAATAGAAAAACAAAATTCGTTTCTATAGTATTTTTCAAACATTTCTTTTATTTTGCAATATGTTAAAGTTCTATCATTTGTGGTTGTGTTTTTATGTAGGAGATAACTGCGAAATTAATTTATAAATAATTATAGTATAAGTAATAGGACTTTTAGTTTTACTAGCAATAAATAAAAAGGCTATATCATTTTTTTACATTTGTACCTAACTATGACTCAACTTACCGTTCTAGAACGGTATGAAGTTCTTACCGTCTTGTGAGTTGTAGTAACCTACTTGGAAACCCAATCAATTATTTATTATTTTTTAATGCCTGATCATGCAAAAATAATATTACAGTACAGATATAGTTATAATTGTACCAACAGACCGAAGTCCAGTAACAGGACAGAGGACCTACAGCTTATAGTGGGTTCCAAACCAATCGGACACAGCGTTATTTTATTTTTAGTTTTAGCTTTGTCCCCACTGAGATTTGAACCCTAGATTTCACAATCCATTCAAGAAGTAGAAACAAACTACAGTCTACAGCTGTCCTATTTTAAATCATAATCTTAGGAGTCCTTGATACTATTGATTATAGTATGTTCCATAGTGATGATTTCGTTCTAAAATACATTAAAATCTGTAGTTATTTGTCGGGTCAATTCCTCAGCAATAAATTTTTAAACTCCAGCTGATAGGAAAATCTGTTTTTGATACTGAATCAATTTCAAGCCGATATCTAGTGTCATACGATAAGAGAGTAACAATTATTTACTCATTTATTTATAGCATGCTATGGATCGCTGTGTGGGTAGGTCGTTCATTTGTTTGATAGTGCATTCACTTGTTACTTGGTTATCGAACTGTATAAAGTTTTAAATAAGATATTCACTGTATCGTTCTGTATTGACGTTCATTTTTACCTTCCGCCTATCAATATATAGATAAGGGAGGTATTGGCCCGTATTACGAGCTCACTTTTATAATAAAATCGCAATTTTAACTCTCACTTTTACATCAAAATCTTTGTAAAAACGAACGTTAAAATCGTTATTTTATTATAAAAGCGAACTAGCTCACAGTTATAATAATATCGTGATTTTAACTTTCAATTTATCATAAGATTATGATGTAAAAGTGGGCGTTAAAATCGCGATTTTATTATAAAAGTGAGCTCGTAATACGAGCCAATGTTTTTGCTCAAATTTATCGAGTGTGATTTCTCGACATATGCAATTAGGGTCCCTAGAATACGATTTTACTATTTTTACCGTAATATCTGTATGCCCGTTCGTGTGTCTATGACGATTTGTCGTCCACGATAACTCCAATACGATATATGTAAAAAATATAATATTTGGTATTAAGTGTTATATTCAAATATGATGAAATGATTAGATTTTTGACTACAATCGGTTAACCGGAAGTAATACCTGAAGATTTAAACCGTTTTTCCTAAAAAATACCTCTATATACCATTTTTTTCTACCGATCTGCATAATTACGTTTATATATATCTTCTAGCTAAATGGAAAAAATATATAAATTATAATAATTTTACATTTGGTTTATGCTAAGGAATTTCTATAAAACAGATGAGTTATTCATATGTTCACAAAATTTGACATATGATGACAAATTTGATGTAAGTGTTATACAAATTTTATGAAGGAAACTTTAGGTATGAAATGAATTAAAAGTGTTCTGAACTACAATACGAAACTAAATATAAACTGACAAATTGAATGTACTGAAAAACTTATATAGAATATATTACAACAGTGACATTATGAAAATAAATCTTTTTATAGACCTTTCAAGTTTTGATGGGAATAAGTTAAGCATATTGCAAACATATGTGTGTTCTAATTTTAAATATGTCGTAAATATATGTGTTACAATCTCTGCCATTTTAGTGAAATAATCTATACCAGGCACACTAGATCATGAGAATATTGAACGTGTCTACTTCAGGAAATTAAGTGAATTGGAATTATTTCCTTTCAAACGTTGTTCTAAGGCACATAAATTATTACAATGACATAAATTGGACAACTATTAATGTCTAGATTTATTGCATGACTTATAAGCAAGTACAGACCTGAAATGGAAGACTGCCTTATCGGCAATTGAAAAATAATTAATTGGAAATGCCGCAGAAACTGGAAATTGTCAATCAACTATTAATTAGGAACTAATTAATAATTAATACTTAAATTATTAATCAACTGTTACTGTAAATTAATGGTGTTCAGTCAATTCTTGAAGCAAAAATTACAATTAGGTGTTTACCTTATCAAATGTATGAAGCGTTATATGAAACTGACTTATACAAAGTCAGAGACAACTTTGTATAGAGGGTTGGGTAGCTTAGTGATCCTAACCTAACCTAAATTAATTCAACTTGAAGGCATCATTAGAAGGGAAAGAAATGGACCGTATTAAACAAATTCATACTGAATATACTTTGAATAAATATTGTAAACTGAAATTATTTAAACAATTTATACAAAATTTTAATTTATTCATTGCGACAGATAATTACAACTAAAGAAAATAACATATTTTAAGAAAAATATGCAATTTACTACAGAATACAAAGGAAAATGCAGATAGATTTATAAAAATATATATCCATATACCAAATAAATGAATAACACTTTATAGTATATACATATACAGGGATTTAAATAGTCATATTTATAATTGGTACCAATGCACAAATACATACTAGTTTACTTTCTCACTTTTGGAGATATTTTTAACGTAAATTATATATAGGATAGCAAATAAATAATTCAAGAAGTATAATCCGATAAATCAAATTGTTTAAAAAATTCTATCCATAAATAATTTTATTTTCAATTTAAGTAACAAAATTAAAGACAACCAAATAAATGTAAGTAGAAAATTTCGAAGCACTCAAAACTCGGAAATCCGAGTCTATGGATTAAAAGAACGTATAGAGCTTACAATTTTTTGAGTTCTTATTCCAGAGCTTTTGTTAGTGATTCATTTCGGTACTATGCATCGATTATTTAAGTTTTTTCCTTCTAGAAATTCTATTTGTTGAGATAAAAATCTGAACATCGGTACACTTATGTAGTTTTCACGAAGAATTGAATGATGAGGACGTCGAAACTGTAAACCTAACTATTTAAGGAGTATACTTAAACCTATTTTGTTAGGTATAAATTTGAACTCAAATATCTGGAGAACGGGAGGAGATTATTGAATTCTTTTTGAAAATTTGGAATTAGCGCATCAATATCCAAAAATTAATCGTTCCAAAGAACGTATATGTGAGCAAAACAATTCTTTATACCATGCATTTTGTGTAATCGTTGTTTGGTTAGTAGTATGAATTTTTTACTAGCAATCAAAAGACAATCATTGTGTAGTTACCTACCATAGCTAATATTTATTATTACTAAAAAAAGATTTAATATTCTTGTCTATATATAAAATGTCAAGGGTATCCAATTTTGGATGTTCTTGTGCCTCTAAAGTGTAAAGTAGGGATTGTTATAAAATATATTGAGGTGAACTATACGATACATAAAATATTTTGGGCCTCATACAACGTGAGGCTATGACCCTTGAAGTTTGATCGTCTGCTATTCAATTCAACCCTCCCCTGAAATAGCCTTCCTATTCTTCTTCACCCCAAAATGGAAGCCCATATCGATTCCTTGAACTCGGTCACTTCGGGATGTAGTAAACCCACAAGCAGTGCTGGTGCATAAGAAATACGCTAGATTTTAATCTTAACTGGACGGTTAAATTGAACGTGGGCAAGAATTTATTCAATAAGTCTGAAAGAATGATTTGATTGCGGTGGAATGCAGACAGCGCTGCCTTGTGGTCAGTAGGCGAACTAGTTACTGGAGGTGGGGGCACGCAGACTCAACTCGCCTGCAAATATTTTATCACTAACTGTTTTACCCACATTTTTTGGTTTGTACCCTTGCTACTACCCTTACAAGCTTTTAGCTATTGCCACTAGATGTCCAACAGTTATTGATTATTTTGTTACCTCCCCCCAACTTAAAAGTTGGTTTGTAACCCAGCTACAACCCATACAAACTTCCTGCCCTCGCCATTAGATGTCCACACAACACACAAGTTTCATTATTAATTAGTTGGTTTGTAACCATGCTACATTCCCTACAAACTTTCTGCTCTCGCCACCAGATGTCTACAAGTTTCAGTATTGATTATACACCACAGACTCAAACCATGCGCACCACTGCCGTTCAAGCTTTTCCTTCCCGTTACTAGATGTATCTACACAAGCTGATGTATTGATTATTTAGTAAAGACTTGAACCACGCGCACTTCTCTTGCGCCATTCCTAGTTCATCCCCCATTTCAGAGATGTCACTAGTGTACCACTTTATACACAAAAGCTCCACTGTCCTGTAACATGTTACCGGAACTGTCCAGCAGATGGAACTAGTAGTTCCGGAAGGAAACAAGGAAATCGATAGCAAATGTTTGATACCTTGACCTCGTCACAATAAAGGGTGACTTCAAAGAATAGTTTTAGTCGTTTATTAAAAACTATGTATACATTAAAAAAATATTCTTCATGGAACTTGTAATAAATTTGTGTCATCTTGTTTCGTATTTCGAATTGTTTAATTAAAAGGAAAAATGTACACTTCGAATATTAAATATTTATTTATCTAAATTATAAAGACATTTAAAATAGTTTGTCAGTAAGGTGGCTATTAAATAACTATTATGAATTTTATAAGCTCACTTTTAAAAAGAAGGAAATATATCTTTTGTAAATAAATGTTTTATCTGCTTTCTTTGAAATGATTAGGTGAAAAACTTTTATTTATTTTCAAAACCTATAACCCCATATCAAAGTTGGGTAGTTATAACAAACCACGCAACGATATTAAACAAAAAATTGTGTTGATAAACGTAAAATATCCCAAAAATCATCATTTTTGTGCCCAGAATTTTGAAGATAAAATTCGATATTTTGCAATAAATAGTATAAGCATTACGAACAATAAAGTATCTAGATCTCAGAAAACTAGTGTGCTTACCGTTCGTAATACTTAAATCTCTGGTCGGTCAGAAATATTTGAAATGTCTAAACAATCTTTAGAAAAGGAAAGAGGAAACACTAAAAAATATTTGATTGTGCCAAAAAATATTTATTAGTAAGAATTAAATTGTTATGTTATGATATGAATTCGAATTTTGCAATAAATAATATAAGCATTACAAACAGTTAGCAATACCAAACGGATACAACAATTGTCCTTACGTTCTTAATACTTCAATCAGCAGATCTTTGGAATTGTAAAGAGGAAACACGAAAAAATATCTGATTGTGCCAAAAAATATTGATTTGTAACAATCAAATTGTTATTTTGTGATACCAGTGAAAATATGTTTATGGTCCCAATAAATCATGGGTAATACGCCCAGGTGTTAAATCTGGTACTAGTTAACGCATTTTCAATGTGAATTTATAATTTTATGGACCCAGATCACGGACCTGTCGTCATTAATATTTAAATTTGCTAGTGAAATTTTAACCTGCTTCACAGCAAGATAACATGTATTAGCTTTTAATTAATTTATCGCATGCATTACCAGAACTATTTATAGGCGTATTTACTTTACAATTCAACGTGGAAAGACACCGTTGAGTTTTACGACTCGGTGACAGATGGTCGATTTGTCTGTATAATTAAATGCTTGCAAATGAAATCCGGAAGACAGTATATCAAGATTTTGAAATGTGTATCTTAAATTGAGAGATGTAGAGATACATCATGTATTGTAGAAGACATTAATTTACATTTTTTTTTAGTACTATTTCATATTTTCTTAAGTACAAGAATAAGATATAGAGTCAATTTTTTTAGTGTATCATCACGTCATCAATTTCTGCTGAAAGAATTATTAAACATTCATCTTGCATCTTTGTCGTCTACGTATTGCGTAATACGAGACATTCGCTATCTCATTATTGTACGTGTTACAGAGGGGTATATATGCTTTCTACGTCCAGCCAACGACAAAAATTAAATAGAACTATTATTGTAACCGCGGTATCGTTTATTTTCAAATATTAAGAAGGTTCGTACATGTTATTTATGTCATTTATATAATTTAGTAAGGTGATTTTGGCGTGGACAATTTGTGCTTCATTATATGTTATAGTAGTTTCGTTAGTTTAATCTACAACTGTTTTTGTATGTTTCATCCATTATTATATTTGTATATTATATTGTCAGTTTTGACATTTACTAAGTTCAGAATCGAAAATCACATGATTTCACCCAGTAAGATGATGTCATCTATTAGAATCACATGGTTACGGTTGATGGTATGTAGATCAACTGGAGGAAACCGACTATGGCTAAAGATTTCCGTAAGAAATTATAAAAAACACGTTCAATATACCACTCATGTAGTAGTCATTCGTTACTTTTTTGACTACGGGATCCAAAATAAAAAGAACCATTAATACACAATATACACATATGCAACTTTTATTCAAAAATGTAACAAGTTTCCAATAATTATTTGTATAATTCTGCTCGTCTATTTTTTGAAGAGCACATTTTTCAATAACAATTTTTTTTTTATTAAATTGTATAATAATAGTGAAAAAATAATTATGAAGAAACTAAAGTAATTTCAATAAATTTGAATACTTCACAAAATAATAATATTTAATCACTTGTATACAATAAAAATTATTCCAACTTTTTTTAAGTGATACAAGTCAATGTTCCAATCTGAATTTTAAGAACACAGTTCTAAAGTCCATTACTAAAGGATAGACGAATAAGGTTAATTTAGTTTGTTTCGTTAAAGTCCTTATAAGGAATCCAATACTAGGTTTGAATTGCCGAGATGAATTTTGGTACGTAAAGGAATCCGATTTGGGATCATTTTATGTTGAAATAAATGTTAATAAACACAAACACCCACATTAGTAAAAGGAATTAGCCACTAACTCCGATTAGATAGTCCCAAAGTTATACCCCCTGTTAACATCCTGAAATGTCAAACTAACTCAAATCCCAATATAAAAAAGAGTTAAGTATATTATTTAATTCCAAAGATAACTCCTCCAATACTAGTTACTATAATTTTTGAAATAAAAAAGGAATGTTTTCGTTAAAACCACATTTTTAAAATGTTTCATCGAGTTCAATTATCTTCTCATTACTATATATGTAAACGGAAACCCTAACAGAAAAATGGTTTATTGGATAATAAACAACAAATAATGTAATATAAGTAACATACAATGTATAACAGTAGTGGAAACTTAGTGTGGAATTTCCCTGGTATCCGCAACCGTAGCGAGAGCAGTAGCATCCACAAGATTGACGGGCACTATCAGATAGGTATTGGATTTTCATGTTTCCAGTTTGTTTAGTTTAGTCCGTGCTGTGCAGATTTACTTGTTATGCTGACGTATTTAGGGCGAATTTATTGATCTGTTGCATTTTGTGGTATGCTTAAGGTAATGCAATGAATAGTGTCACATGTTCTATGACACGAAGTGTACATTAGCAGATAAAACGGGCAACTCGGAATTATCTCGCCCTGATCACGAATTTCAATTTCGTATTAGTGTTGCATATATTGCCATACGAGGACTTATACCAAAAATATTTACATTTAATTTGCTATTACCTATTATTATACTATCACACACTTCAATTTCAAACGTAATATTAATCCTATTTTCTAACTGTACTTGGTTCAAAACCAGCTTTCCAAATTCCATATAAGTAATAAAAACAACCTACACCTCTAAAATGTAAGTAACATTTTTCATGAAACAAGTATAGTGTGTTCGAAATTATTTGGCGATTGACTTGACATAACCACAAATCGATTATAAAAACCCAAATTACTTCTTCATATGTTTTTTTTTCAACAATTTTTTCTCAGAATAACACTTAAGAAAAATTTATAAGTAGGTATGTTCACATCAGGATTGGCCTGATTTAAATCATTTGATTTAAATCACGATTTAAATAATGATTTAAATCAACAAATCATTGATTTTTATCAAAGATAAAAAAATATAATAATTATAATAAGAATTTAATTATTTTCTACGAAAGAATTAATAATTACGAAAATATATTCTGTATATAATAATATCTTAAAATTAAATGATATTTTATCATTTTAATTCTCATATAATAGAAGGAAAATATAAGTATTTAAATATGTAACTAAAAGTAAAAAATTCTTTGTTACTCTTCCTAGTTTTATTTAGGTGAATCGTTTTGGTTTTATTACAGATTTCGTTTTCATTTATAAAATAAAATAGTTATATTATATTTTAACACAATTAAGAAGTGCAGGAATATTTAGATATCGTTAAAAATTAAAAAAATTAAAATGTTGTTTTTGATTTTTTTTACATCAATGATTTTTGATTTTTTAAAATAAATCATGATTTTTGCCAACCCTGGTTTACAGTTAAGTAAATTATATTGTATATAAAATGGGGTAAAGAATATCTTAAATTTTAAAGTTCAACAGTATTTTAGTAGTGAACGTTAAAAATGTTACAAAGTAAAAACGACAAATTTGAAAATATTACCACAGTTGAGGGGAATCAAAATTTTCGGAAAAACATATACACGATTAAAATGACCAACTAATGCGGCAACTTTGCTCCAATTTAACCAACTTCGTATCTCTTACGGTTCTCGAAATCCCAATGGTTAGTCTCTTAAAACGGACACCTGTATTATAACTAATAACATTTGTGATATATCCTCAGTATCAGTATCAGTATCCTCAGAATATTTATCTTATTAATATAAGCAAAGAAATCTAATAACTGTTTCTAAATTTAAAGCGCCTCCACCATTTTTCGTAGCTAATTTGAACGGCCAACATGTCTGACTGTATACAGGGTATAATACCTTCTATACTCGTCTAATTTGGTTGTGTATAAACCGAGCCTCTTAATCATTCCATAGCAAGAGGGATCTATTTTTGGCTTGTCTAGTTGACATAAAGCACATTCACAGCTCACTTGGATGTCGACGTGGATTTGATGAACAACCGTTCAAATATTCACTTACGCACAGATTGTGGCACTATCTTTAGGTGCGGCTTTTCCTATACGCATGAAATTATTATCAATCATTTCCTTCCCTTCTCTTCATCAACCACATAAGGGTTTCAATTATATGCTGATGTATATTTATTTTAATAAGTGTTATAATAAAAGCCATGAATTTATTGGAAAAATTTACGAATAGTTGTTGCGTAACAGACAAATGAGTGTCAAAAATGACAATTAGATCACATTGGCGAAGCTGGAGTGATTTAAGAGTCATTTTTGACTCGAGTTGTCGTTACTTCGCAGGAATTATGAGACAATTTTATTAAATTCATAACTCGAATTATATTTGCTTGTTTATTTCACGAATGACAACAGTTCAAACATAAAATTTTTGATATCAACAAAATGTAACCATGACTATGATACTGTGGTTTTATCAAATTTCTTCACTTAAAAACTATCTACGGCTATCAAATGAAGCAATCTGATTGGGTGAAAATGACAAGTTTGATATAATCAAATAAAAATATTACACTCGTATTTTTATTGTGATTATTGCATATTTTTACCCAATCAGAATTCTTCATTTTATAGAAGAACACATTTTTTAAAGACTATTCCACTGTTACAGAGAAAAATGTTATGTTGAAAACTATGAAATTTTGGTTATAATAAAATATTATGAGAATTTTGTAATTGAAATACCGAAAAGGGTAGGTGATTAAAACGCTGCCACCAGGTTATTTTTATAATTTAGAATAACCAGACTAAATTTAGGGAATTTAAAATACTTTGGAGAAACAAAGCGATAATAAAAACTAAACAACAGCATATATTAAAATAAAATGAAGTAATTACAAATAGGATACAAATTACTAGTTACCGAGTTTTGTATTCTGTGCAGTATTATATTTGGTTTATTGCATTGAATCTTTTTTTACAACGACCTTTGCTCTAAACCTTATATTATATATCGTAGGGGATGCAATACTTACTGACGAGTTCTTCAAATTTAATCTTACTTATAATTAATAGGTACAACGCGAGTCATGATTGACTCTTATCTTACTGACTCTGACTCTCGGCTGACTGCTTTTGACTGACTCATTTCTTGACTAGTCTTGCTAATTCGAAAACATTACTTTTGACAACCCACCTTTACAATACTTATCCCCGTTTTCTGATTCTTAACCATTTTTGGTGGGCGTGTAAATATCCCATACATCCTGAGATTTACAAAAAAATATAACTTACTGGCGTCAACAAGGAACTAAATTTGAATCCGCATAAAGACTAAGTCAACCTCTCGCAATATGAACATCAACTTGAATTTTGATTTGATTTCTGATTCTTAACCATTTTCTGGTCATCTTCTTCGTGGGCGTATAAATAAGCCATACATCCTGAGATTTACAAAACATATAACTTACTGGCGTCTACTAGCCAATTATTATTCAATTTGAATCCGCAAAAGGCCCAGTCAACCTCCCGCAATATGAACAACAACTTGCATTTTAATTTGATTTGAAATTAGCTGATTGAAACCTTCATACTATCGACCGCTCTGAAAATAGTCTTCCAAGAAGCTGCAGAAGACCATTAATACACCATGCAGGGTTGCCAAGTGCAGTTGTTTCCCGGGGTATAAAAGTCGTATAATTGTCAAGATACGCACCTTGAGATCAAGCTGGCGGGGGTGATATGACTGATGAACATTTGAATAATTAGCTACATTAATTGTCTCTTGGTTTAATTACGGCCCATTATACATATTAACTAAATAAGTTCAATTAATTAATTGCTGGAGGAAGCAGATATCTACGTAGGGGCTCAAGATTTCATGGGCGTACAAGATGTATTTTCTTAGGGGACCATTTAGACAATTTTCGTGATTACTTATTTAAGAGCAGAGTGTAATTACTGTAAATTGTTATAGCTCTCTTCCTTGCTTCGCTTAGCAAGTGCAAAAATATTTCATAGAGCAAATTTTAAGTTTGTTTTTAGTATGAATAAACAAATAGAAATTTATAATTAATATTAGTAATGGTGTTTTTCAACAGAACAACTTTTTAAGATATATTGGTAAAATAGAGTATAATTATATTATTATTTATTATAATAATATTTTCAATATTAAAAAATAAATATATTTTTTTATTATTTTGCTGATAAATACATAACAAAATTTTAATAATGTATACCCACTTGCTCTTTTGTCGTCAGTAATATAATGAGACCCATACAGATTTACAAATAATTATTGACCCAAGTTGTCGTTACTTTGCAAGTATTATGAGTAAATGTTATCAATTAAATTCATAGTGTGAATTATATTTACTGTATGATAGGAACTATCAAAGTTTTAAAAAATTATTCGTTTATAAGTTATTCGAGTTTTTAGTACTATTAACATTCACATCACAATATTATACCTTTCTCCTTCACACATCTACCCAATTCCAAATTCTTGAAGTGATATTACCAAACCTAAAAGTTTTTTTTTTATTAAATTCTTATTACATGGGGTAGAAACGATAAGGTAAACCTTTTATACCTGTCGCCACTCAGTAAGAGAGGTATTGGAATTATGCTAAAAATCGGATAATCTGTTTTCAATGAATAAGTACGTTTTGAAGTCCCTAGAACATGATTTTAAAATTACTACGATGATGTTTGGTCCTTGAATGTGGATAGATGGATAGATGTTGTCATAAGGATGACTCAAATACAAGTGAATAAAATTCTTTTGGATGTAACATTATGACACCCTAAAATAGATCTGGTTATATTTTGGTATTAATCGGTCAACTAGAATTGGTGTTTTCGTTAAAATCTGAAGTATTTTTCTGAAACACCTTAATTAATTATGAATATATTAAAACAGAAGAATAGAAAATACCTGAAAACTACCTAATTCTCAATTTAGCCAATTTATAGCTATATATGTTATTGACTTTTGGCGACGAAAGTTATAACAGAAAAATTGTAAGTAATATGAGAATTATACCGAATTTAACTCCAGTGTTATTGTGCTTTGTAAATTGTTCCAATACAAAAAAATAATCTTTATTAAATGTGTAACTAGTTTATTTTTATTTATTAAAAGTTATTGTCATTGAAAACACCTTATTTTATTTAGTCCTCCTCTCATTAATTACTTAATTTCTGTCTGCTAAAATGAGCTCATTTTGAAAATAGCAATTGTTTTAATGTAGTGAGTTGACTGATGTAATTTGAGTTCAATAATCCCGCAATTAATAACTAGAAACAAACGAATGTCTACCTGGGGAAGAACCAGCTCGCCCCATCTGCCCCAATTAATCAAGACCAATTCTGGGCTGATTAAATCCTAACACAAGACATTAAAAACTTTTCTTTGTGAAGTTGGCTGGCCATTAATCACTATAAATGTTATTATGGAGATGTTTCGCTACGAGGGAAAGAATCAGCGAAATTGGCTTATAATGCCGGTGATTATTTCACTAGGTGTTGGAGCTTCGCGCTGGGAATTTGTTAAAGTTTCAAAACAAAGGCGGATTGGAATCGGTAATTATTCACAAGTCTAGACTTGCAGGCCTACAGAACTTCGCTTTCAATAAGACTGCTTTTCCACCAACTGGTCACATTGTACTACGGACCATTCACACCTCCAAATTAGAACTTAGTGTTCGCAATTATATCTAGCATAGACCACTGCCTTACTTATATTGACTCTATATTTTCGGTTTTGTACGGGCAGTTGTGGCTGAGTTAGTCTTCGAATGTCAACTATGTCAATGTATCTATTTATTACAAATAAAAATACTGCTGTATCCGAGTGGTTCGGAATCCACTATAAGCTGATGATTCCTTGTAAATAAAATTCTCGTCCCTATTTTATCTGTCATCTGTTCCTTAATGAAATGATGATACAATTACTATTATTATATAGTTTGGGAACTGTACCATCAGACTACTATAGGTGTATTACATATATTGACTATGATATTTATTATATTATAACATATTTTTTTACAAAGTTGATCAACACATTATAAAGATCAATAAATTCGACAATGCTCATATATTTTTTTTTAGGTTTTCTCTATTCAATTAAATCCCGAAAGTAACATTCTATTTGACTACGAATGCCTATCGCTTCGTTTCAAGCATTTTTCCAGATCATTCATCTTCAATCTTCAATAACGCTTCATAAATATCTGTTTTTTTTTTTTAGCTTAAATGGCATCTTAAAATCTTATAATTCTGCATATTTGAATCATACGAATATATTTTACAATAAAAAGGTTTTTTCTTTGTGCAGATATAGATATCAAGTTGAATTAAATTCGTATTCAAGGACGTCCAATAACTTGTTCTCTAATTCGAAATTTGTTTAAAAAATGTTGGTTGTAGTAATTTTAATATTTAGAAAATTTGCCGCCCCTAAACTTTGTCGCCCTGGAGCACATGTCTACGGTACCACGCATAAATGCAGTGCTGTAGGTTGACAACTTCATCATCACTAAAATGTCAGTAAAAGTTAATGATGATGATGATTGTTCCGTTTTAATATAACTTCTGGTGATCCTCAAGGTTCTAATCTAGCTCCGTTATTAATGCCGTTAGACAAAATAAAATATTTTTTTCTTTAGATTGTACATTGTCTTAAGGCAATGAAAGGCTCTTTGTGATCCAGACTGTACTTCCTTCCTTAACAAAAAGATATGCAAATAGCGTATGTCATATCCTACCAGAAAAAATTCTACGGAGGAAAATTTACATGCCAATTAGATTGCCGATTCTCCATAAAATATGCTTACAAACTTCTATAAAAAATTCAACGCATTATTCAAATGCATGTACAGAAAAAGAACAATTTTTGAACGTGACAATTGTAAATAAGAATAATTAGGATTTAAATGAGACGAGACTAGAAATTAGAAAATAAATTGAACTAAATTGAACCTTCAAAATAATGAAAACAAGAAACTTGTGAATGTGAATGCCTTGATAGATACAATAATAGAAATAGAAACGACGAGAGAAAATCATAAACTTATTTAGGTGTTTAGTAAAACAACCATCGAATTTGTCATCTTAAGGGATATAAAATGAAAAAGACATACATATTTTTCATGTTCAAGCTTCGCCATTATTAATTCAGGATAAGCTAATAATGAAGTGCTAGTAAAATAATAACTGAATTTGGTGGACGAGTAATTTTAATAAACTGTGGAAATAAGAATGAGTAAAGAAAAAATATTAAATATTTATTTTTTCTAAATAGCATCAACTTAAGAACGATAATAATAAGCTTTCTTGATCCTATTTTTAATGGAGTGGATCAATCTTCTTTATTGTTCTTTAGACGTTCTTTATGATCTTCTTCCACAATTCTCTATCTCTTGTTTTGCTCTTCCAATTATTAATTCCTTTTGCTTTTAGGTCTTCTTCCACTTCACTTAGCCCTGTTGATGGGTCTGCCTCGTCTCCCTTTTCCGCCTGGGCTCCACTCGACTGTTGATCTTATTTTTCCCTTTTTTCTACACACCATACATGACCAAGCCGTCTCATTCTTTGTTGTTTTATTTTCTTTACTATATTTTCTCCTTGTAATTCTTGTTCTATTTCATGGTGCATTCTTAGTCTGTATTCATTTTCTGATAACTTGCCTGGCCTTAATATTGTCCGTATTATTTGGCGTTGCATTAATTTTTAGATCTTCTTCCCCTTTTTGTCATTGTGATAGTTTTAGCTGCTTACAATAAATGTCTTAGTTTAGACTTTACTTTTTTAGGATTTGGAATTTATTTTCACATGAATCAATGAGATTGACCTGTTTTCAATTCAATTTCGGGAGGGATACTTAATTCAAACCTACCTCCACTAATATGCGCCACTGGTGCATCTTAAATTATCAAATAACCATGAGTAAATAAAAGATTATTTTCCTAAAGAGCAAAATTTGGTGGAGGTGCCATTTTAAATTGAAGAAAAATGATTCCATTTTAACTTAGCGATAGGCATAGTGGCCCCTAACGAGCAAAGCACATTATGATAAACCGTCTATCATTAGGACTAAATCACATGAAACCACAATGGGCACAATACCTTCGTCAAGGCTGCGTAAAAACAGGCGCAAGAAGCGACAAGCTAATCACTAGGGGTACACGCGGGCTGTGCATCATTGTTTCCCGCGTGATAACCAGCTGCCTTATCAGCCCTGACGTGAATTGATTGTTTGCGCGATTTGTCTCTGTTTATGTCACAATGCCATGGCGATGGCGACAATGGAAAAATTCAAATCAACGCATGAAAGGTGGAAGGCTGTTAAGAAATTAACTACTATTTTTATAGTTGTACGGTTAATTCAATTAGTAACTGCTTATGGGTATTGTCTGATTTAGCTGGATGATTTTGATACACTACAGCGCAAAGAAAGTTTATTTCCCTACATATACACAAGTAATATAGGGTGGAATCAAAAGTTGGGCACATGGTTTTATTCTGAAGTTATTACAGATAAAAAAATATAGTAAATTACAAAGTTGTAGGAGACTAAGGGAACCATTTGATTATAAAATAAAATATTTTTAAACCAGTATCTGTTTATGTCACAATTCCATGGTGATTGCGACAATGGAAAAATTCAAATCAAAACCTGAAAGGTGGAAGGCTGTTAAGAAATTACTTACAGTTTATATCTCAGGAACGAAAAGAGATAATTAAATTCTGCTTATAAATTTGATAAATCAGCACATCGAGGTCTATGAATATCTGCTAATTTATAAAATAAAAAATTTTGGTTGTAAAATTTTTTTTTGAATATTTCAATTGTATCAAATTAATTTTGTACTTAAAACGTAAAAATTCTATTTTTTTAAGGTTCAACAGTAGTAGCGAAATACTTACGAATAAAAATTAATATTAAAATTGTAATTGAAAAATTGCATTTTAAATTATTTGTGGATTCACAGACAATATTGTATATCGGAGGCGTATACATTTTATCCTGCACATATGTTATATTGCTCGACATTATATCTTTCAAACATTCAATCTAGCACACCTTTTATCATGAACACATTTAATCCACGAAAAAAGTTATCTTACATACCTTTTATCTTGCGCACTTTTTTTCATCCACACATTTTATATTCCATTTATTTTATGTTCCACAAATTTTATCTTCGCCAAAGTTTCATCTTTAAAAACTTGTACCTTTCATTCATTTTATTACCCATGCAATTAACATATTTATAATTGGATAAAATATTCAGTGTCAAATGTTTCTGAAAATAAAATGTGTAAAAGATAAAATGTGTTGAACATAAAATGACTTGGAAGATAAAATGTGTGGATGATAAAATTATTTAGAAAATAAAATGTGTGTAAGATAACTTTTTTCGAGGATTAAAAGTGTGCACGATAAAAGGTATGTAAAATTGAATGTGTGCAAGGTACAATGTCGAGCAATATAAAATGTGTCGAGGATAAAATGTATACGCCTCATATATCGGGCATTAATTTTTTATTAAAAAATGCATGCCTGTTGTTTTATTGGGCTAAAATATATTAAGTGCAGGATATTTAAAATACATTTAAAGAACGAGTGTATACGATGAAAAATGGAAAATTAAAAATGTAACTAGCTTTACATAAAAAAATATACACACATGGTAACGTATATAACAAGCATTTTTAAATGAATTATAGCGCAAAAAATATGGTCACTAAAATTCTGATTGGTAATATATTTCAGTTGGTTTCAGATAATATTTTAATCAGACAAAAAGTTCAGCATTGTTTTACAACCAATTACCAGATAGCAATCTTTATTGTGACCCCTGATTCAATTTTTGATAAGCGTTTAACTACTCTGTTATTAATATTATTGTGAAAACAAACCGGAGCGTATAATTTTTGATAAAATTATGAATTACCAATAAATAGAATAATTGTTATTTTGAAATTATTCCCTTGCAAATTGCTTGTATTGAGTTACACGTTTTGTTGGTGGGAAATTGTTTTTCCGTTAAATAACAATTTTCAAATTTGGAAAATTGGATTTTGCTATTAAATGGAGGGATAATAAAATTAAATATTCTCAATTTAGTTCATTCAATTTATCGATTAAAATACAATGTTATTAAATTTCTCAGAATATTCAACGCTGTAATGAATTAAAATTTTGTAAATATAATGTTTTATAAATTAATGATAATTTATATCACATCACAGGCACTGAATTCATTGATGTTTTATTTGAGTACTTTAATAATAAACTCACCGTCAATGCTGCTTTCTCCAGTTTAGTCTGTGGTCCCCATACACCATTACTGCAAAAAAAAAGATAAATAAATTATTATCATTACTTGCATTAAACATTTTTACTTTTGTATACAAATTTTCTTGCACTATATGATAGGTAGATTATAGGGAAATTAATAATAATTTTTGTACGAATGTTTAGAACTACAAATTAAATGTACTGAAAAACTTATATGGAATTTATTATCACAGTGGGAGGTGGTAATGTGTTGGACATATCAGATATTTTTATGTGAACGCTACTTAATTTTTTTAAAAAGATTAATGGTCTAGATTGACTATAAGTGATCAATTTCCTAATTTGCTACTATGGCGGAGAACTCCACTATGATTTCTGTTTGAAATATATTGGATTGGAGATGGAATAAGTAATACGGTTGGCATATTTCTTGAGGAAAAAATGTAAATTCCTTCGTTTAATTATCCCCTCTGGTAGTGTTGGTATCTAGATAAGTACAATCTACTGTAATGAACTATTTATTGTCGAACCTAAAATTTTTAACATAGGTCGTAGGTTAATACTTAAGGTACTTAAGATGGACTGTACGTTATCTGTGAACTTCTATGACGAAGGTAGAATCTGTTATTCGCTACGGTATTTGTTTTTGGTGTGTATCTTCAGTATCAAATGTTTTTATTTGTCAAAAAAGAATTTAGCGAAGTATTGCTAAAGTTTCGCGTGATTTCTCATGTAAGTCTTTTTAAAAAGTAGAATAGTTAACACTAACTTCTCTTTATATCACAGAATATCACCTTGGCAGACAATCTTAATAAAATAAAATAAAAATACACTATACTTCCCCAGTATCTACAATCTATAGCATGTTTCTCATTGATTCCATTCGGTATATATTGGATCGGAGGTGGAATAAGTAATACGGTTGGGTATTTCTTGAGGGAGAAATGTAAATTCCTTAGTTTAATTATCCCATCTGGTCACCGGTCGGTCAGCGTCGGCCCGTATCGCCTGCAGACAACCCGCATTAGCGTTGCCATCGCTAACGCATTAATGCTAAACTTTGCACAATTGCACCCACTGAAAGCCACGTAAATCTAATCCACTAAATCTTAACTATCTCGATTATTGGGGGTGTAATTCCTACCCTGATACTACACCGGCTGAATAGCGATGCGAGGGTTGCCTCCAACCATGGACTGGGCATAATAACCAATGCTTAACACCGTTCAAACAAAGCTTTTCATCAACAAATACAATTTTGTAAATATCACTAATTTATTCAAAATTTGTTACTATACTCTGTTTTTAAACTTTAGACAGTAACTAGAAATTCTAGTGAGAAAATCAAAAACTGTGATTGGCTGCTGCGCCATTTCATGAAGCCGCATTTAACCAGAATAAGTTTCAAGTAAAAATTCTCAAACGTAATTGAAACGTCAAACTCTCAGTTGTTGTCAAATCTCTTGTTGAATTTGCACGTGTTTTTTATTTCATTTTTCTTTTTGTGACATTTCACGATTAAAACCAGTTCTTTTCAGAACTACTAGTATTTCACTAACGCTGTGGTGTAAATGTGACTTCGTCTAGTGCTGTCTATAGTTTAAAAACGGAGTATATTTTCGTCTAGTTCGGTCATAATCAGACATTTGTCGTTTTTTATTCCTCTATTAATTGTTCTGATCATTTCATTTTTCTGAATATCAAACGACTTGTCCAAAATCAGATATTAATTTATATTTTATTTTTATCATCATCAATATCTATCCAATATTCTTTTATGCTGCATTAAATAGGAATTAGAGCACTCAGAAATTTCTGCTTTGATTCTAGGTCTGCTGAAACCAGCGCACATTCTAGAACAAATTTAGCTGCTGAGGATTGTGCTCTGGTTTCAGTGTGTCAGCAATTAGAGCATTCAGAAATGTTTGCTCTGATTCTAGGTCTGCTGACACCAGAGCACATTCCGAAGCAGATTTAGCTGTTCTGGATTGTGCTCTGGTTTACTGAAACCTGCGCACAAAATAAAATTAATAAAATATTTTTTCTGTTTCTGTTCATTCCATTTTAGAATTTCGTTTTGATTTTATATTTTGTATTTTGGTTTTGTCATTATTAAAAATAATACAACTAGATTAAATAAAGATGGATCTAATGAGACAACGTAAGTGATTTGAACACTATAGATCTTGAAAAAATAAAAAAAACTATAAACCAAGAAATATTTGGATAGAGAGAAAAGAAAAACAGGAATAGAAATGAGATGTGGAATCAATGAACTATATAAAATAAAAGATTATTTTTTTAATAATTGCTCTACTCTTAATAAAATATTAGACACCTCCACCATTTTTCATTATTGTGAAAATACAATAAAACAATTGTATACGCACACCATTATTATTCCAAAACTGTTGAACAAAATATAAATAATAACAATTTTGGGTTGTAAAATGGCCTTTAGTAAATCTATGTCGCGGTGTATTTGCTTGCAGCAGTGTCGCAGTTGGCTATGCATCCCCACCCCTGTATAATTTACCCCCACCCTGTTTGTTTGTGTGTGCAATTTTAATTAAAGGCCTTTGTACACAGCCAACCCTGTAATGGATACATGTAATTTTTGATGTTTCGACAATGCACTACCACAGATACCAAAATATTTTCTATTCGCGTATATAACACAATATGGAAGATTATTCCATTGTGAGATAAATGATATGCTTTTAATTAGAGACTCTGTTGTCTTTTGCTTTACTTATTATAATCATTATGGGTACACAGAAACCTTCAAATTATTATAATGGCATTATATAAACACGGGCAGCGGTGGCGAATATGATTAGTGCGCTGCGATTTGAATTCAAATCTCAACTTTGCCAATCTTTATCACAATAAAAGTACCAACGAATCCGAGTAGTTCGGAAACCACTATAAGCTGTATGTCGCTTGCAGAAGATATAGTTGACAACCTACACTTCTAAAATTCTACTAAAATTTTGTATCAATATATAATGTATTTAAAAAAAAAGAGTTTTTGCACTTCCGAGAGTAAAAGCCTACTTTACTCTTCATTTTCTGAAGACTGAAGCAGGACTTTTAATCTTTGAGGGATTAAATTAATAAACAAGCATTATGTTAGCACAGAGACAAGTAGGTATATGTAGGTAACTTAACCTAGCTTACAAGATGATCGGATTTGAAAAATAAAAAAACTGTTGGATAGAGAATTGAAAGGCCTTTCGAACTATGTCATGTTTGACACCCTTTTCCATTTAAAATTTTTGAGGTGCAGTCCACCCCCATTTTAGGGTTGAAGTTATGCCATTGGTACTAATCCATTTAGGTGTCCCCCTTTATACTAAAATTGACGTGTTCGAGCGTTTTTTGCAAAATTAATGTTAAGTGGCCAAAAAGTGCGCTGATAATTTTGACTGGGCCACCCTGTATAATATATTATTATTGGAGATTGATGACATTATCTTGTCGGGTGAAATCGTGTGATTTCCAAAGAAATTAAATGTCAAAACTGGCGGTATTGTACAGAAATATAATAATGGATGAAATTAACGAAACTACCAACACACAATGAAGTATAAATTGTCCACGCCAAAATCACCTTCATAAATGACATGAATGACCTATTTTTTTTTTATAATTTAAAAATATCCGTTACCGCTGTTACACTACTATTTCTATTTCATTTTTATTGTGATTGAACACATAAGATAATGATATAGCGAATAAAAGTCTCATCTATGCTATGTACATACAACAAATATGCTAGATTTAATCATTCTTGCAGCAGAATTTAATGCGTGAGTATCAACTGACAAAAATCGACTCTATACGTTTGCAGTATGTATGCAGGTACGAATATATGCCTCTTTCAACCCTTGTAACGTAAGTGAAATTACCCACCAAAAACGCGTGCTATAGAAGTTTATTTTCGCAATAATATTTGTCCGAGAATAAAAATTCCTGTTCCATTTAGGAATGTTGTGTTATAAATGAAGATGACTGATAAATACTAATTTAAAATTGATAGAAATTTCTTAGGGTCATCACGCATCATCACAATCAATAAATTGATTTCATTCAATTATTGTTTTATTATCCTACTAATTTAACGGCTTTGATTTACTTGTCATGTTTATAGACAAATAACTGGAAAGGTACGTAGACAATTTGAAAACCTTCTCCAAATATATGTACAAGTTTACGATACATCTCGCTGACAGATATTCTTTGTAACACATCTGAATTCAGCTTGTAAAAATCTGTCTTTGAAATTGAAGAATATTCAAAAGCAAATCAATTTTGCTCTGGTGCACTCCTTTATTTATTTTTTGCCATTGTCTCAAAAGACGCATACGTTTATCAAATGTATAAATTTCACAAACCAGTAGATACAACAACAGAGGTCTTTCAAACGATTCAACCTTGCGACACCGGAAAAATAAATAATTTCTTTGAACATTGCCTTATGGTGACCAGCAGTATATTGGCTAGATCATTTACTGAAAAATTATCTACATATAAAATCAAAAATCTTTTGTTTGAAATAATTTTTTTACAGTTCAGTTCAATAGTCGCCTAAATTTAACATGGCATTTCAAAATATTTCGGATACTCTCTCTCCTGATAAATTTAGAGCTAAACTACAAGAGTATAAAAGTTGTTCAAAATTAAATTCTAGGTCAGATAAGATCATAATTGTTGTAACAACACGTCTGCAGTACGAGATATAGTAAATATTAAATGTAATATTTTCGTTAAAAAATCAGACAGCCATGGAAATAAAAGATAATATCTATCTGTCAGTTTAGAGTAGTATCATTGATTATAATTCTTATTATCTGTATTTTAATATTATTTAAAATGAATTTATAATTCTCTTTTTTTCCGACATCCATTTTTATACTAATTTTAGATAATAACATAATTTAATAATTAATATCAAACTATATTATCTATAATGACATCTCTTTAACTGTCACAACTGACACATAGATATATTCTTTTATTTCCATGGCTGACTGATTTTGAACGAAATTATTCCATTTTATATTTAATAAATCTCGTACTGTAGACGAGTTATTGCATCAATTATAATCTTATGTGAGGTAGAATTAAATTTTTAACAACTTTGTACTGTTGGAGTTTTGCTCTAAATTTATCACGAGAGAGAGAGAGAGAGTATCTGCAATTTTTTGAAATCCCATGGTAAAGTCCTATGTTCCGCATTTCGTTTCAAACACTGTATATAAATAGTATATTGCGTCATAAGGGAAGATATGGGCATATTACATCCCGAAGATTTCAAAAGCCAAGGGATGTAATATGCTGTTAGATTCCCGTAGTGCACAAGGTATTTTTCCGTATCCTCAATCTTAATTAATTTTATAATGTAAAACACAAACCTGTCCTTTTCCTACTCAATACTGAAACCAAGGCAACAGATATCAAAATATTTTTTCCAAGACTTTTTGACATATAAATTTAATTTATAAATGTCTAATTTTGGTTTTAATGATTATTTCTATAATAAATTTATGCGACAATTGTAATTACATTTGTCTATTTGTATTTATAAAAATAATGTAGAGTTAACTTGAAAAGTATTTTGTTGTAAATCAAATTATTTTTACTTTAAATTTTATCGGTAGATGTCACGTCGTATGCTTGCACCGCTAAAACCCACAGGTGTTCATATCATCCCGCTTTCACTTATTGTTAACCTCAAATGAAGTAAACAATTTGTCAATTACATACCATGGATACGGAAAAATATATTAAATAGTTAATTTAAGAATATTCCTCTCTGTTGACAAGTCGACAATATTTACATAACCTCATCTAGTACCAAATAATTTTCATCCAAATATCCCTATGCAACAATTCGCGTTTTCCCCATTTTCCATCCCTTCGGAAAATCCATTAGCTTTTTTATCGGAGACAACCGGAGAAAATAATCATAACATTATAAAAATACGGGCCTTGCTATCTGCAGCAAGTGTTACTGACTCCATAACTTCCCGTCCCTGTCGGTGGAGTGGCTATACGCGTCACAGATCCACTCTAAAATGTTTAAAATACACACCGTTCGCCTTATCAGATGCAGTGCGCAACGGTTAATCCGAACACCGCTCACGGAACGCTCATTACCAGATAAATTTCATTACGGATTGTAACTGTAGGACAAAACTTCCCTTAGGATTGGCCAGACGAATAACTGGTGATTTTGGTATATTTTGCATAGAAGACACCAATGAGTACATTTTTAATAGGATAAGTTTAATAGAGATGCCATAACAGGAGGATGACACAGAGCTAGTTTTCCTAAAAATAATTGTTAGTTGGTGTTGATATCGTAGTATATTACAATGTATAAGTACAAGTGGATTTGGTATATTTTGGACAGGATACATCCATGGGGATCATTCTATAGTAACTTAAGATTTTATATCTCTAATAAGGTAAGTTTGGTAGAGTTGTCACCATAGGAGAGATGACACAGACCTGGTTTTCCTAAAAATAATTGTTAGGTGGTGCTGAGATCGTAGTATATAACATTGTATAAGTAATAGGTATATAAGTGAATCGTTCTATTGGAATTTTGTCCATAAATTTTTCCTTTTGTAAGTTATGGTAATTTGTTTGATTTGTATCAAGCGAAAGATTTTGACGTACGGCATCTATTCGAATGTAACTTAGTTTTTCACCTTCCGTCTATCAATATATAAATAGAGGTATTAGAAGATTATTACTGGATGTTAATAAAAGAAGGTATATTTCGAAATTGCCGCCATTAAATAAAATCCACTAATACAACAACGTTTCTATTGTAAGTCAGTCTTCATAAAGGTACTGATAACAAACAAGACATACAATCAAATATACAGACATACATTCGAACCAGCCTACAGACTTACATAAACGGTATTAAAATATTATTAAGTAAATCATGTAAATTATTTTGCAGAAAACTTTCGTGAAACATATATCAAACACACATTAAATGTTTGACGAAAGATTTTTGTAAAATAATTTACATGATTTACTTGATAATATTTATGTAAATCTGTTACCTGATTTGAATGTATGTGTGTATATTTGATTGTATGTTTTGTGTGTTACAGTCAAAATGTTGGTGTATTAGTGCATTTTATTAAATAACTGCAACTCCAAAAAGACTTCATTTTATTAACATTCAGTCGATAAAACCAATCCTACATTAAAACTCCTAAGTGTCTCATTTCGCAGCATACACTGTATAAGCCCTTAGAAATATATTAGAGATGTTATTATTCATTGTAATGAAGTATATTTAATTTTACGGGAATTTCATTTGGATTGTCCGTGTGTCGCAAAAGAAATTCTCATCGGTTAAAGTGTCGTAAGTAAAAAGGTTTGAAAAACACTGTACTAGAATAGTAGTTACTATCACATGAAATGATCTCTTGATGTTATAATATTAAATGTGCTGAAGAATTGACCTGACAAATAAGAAGACATCACTAAGGAACATACTATAGATTATTAAAATCCAAGACCTGAAACAATTAAACTTCAGAATCTGTACTAGCAGATACATCGTCGATCATTTTCTATTCTGAAATTTTTGGATTCCATAATCTTTATATATGGAAATTCTATGCATTTGGTTGAAACAATACTATAGTTAATTAAAATCCAGGACCTAAAATAATTAAACTTTAGGATCTGCACTAGCAAATACACCATCGAAAATTTTCTATTCTGAAATTTCTGAATTCTAGAATATTTTTATATGGAAAGTTTATACATCTGGTTAAAACAATGGTAAGCATTCGGACCTGGATACGAGGATTTAGAACAACTGCAAGTGTTGGTACGTCTCCATAGTGACCAAATAACGCGTTTTTGTTTGTTTGTAAGTGTTCTGCACGCGAATGAAAAGTAATGCCCCCGTTGAAAAATGCCCCTTCCCCGCCCATGCCCGTAATGCAGCAGCCGAGTGCTGAGTGGTAGTAATGGTTATTTGGTCTTACGGAGTGCAGCTTCATCCCAATGCTCCTTTTAAAATTTTTCTCTCAAACATTTTTCTTTTATTGTTAC
Source organism: Stenolophus ochropezus (assembly GCA_035578165.1). Classification (NCBI taxonomy): domain Eukaryota; kingdom Metazoa; phylum Arthropoda; class Insecta; order Coleoptera; family Carabidae; genus Stenolophus; species Stenolophus ochropezus. The sequence goes on along the minus strand of JAQOWZ010000008.1, from coordinate 33,388,568 downwards.
ACTTGTTCCGTTATTTAATCTCTTATACATTAACTTATTTAAAAAGTCGTTTATTCCTGAGTCAATATTCACAATTTAAAGGACTAACCGTAATAGTATATTAAGTATTAAGATCGGTAAGGACATTTTACCGATCTAAGGCAATTATTTGAAGGAGGAGCGAAGCGACGACTACAATTATTGTCTAAAATCAGAATTCTTTACCTTTCGTGATTCTTATTCTAACTTTCCTCAATAACATTAAAAAAAATCTGATGTGACTAGGAATTCAGGTGAGACGAAATATTTCTCGAATCTCGTTCGTCTCGTCTCGAAATATCTTTTAATACTCTGTAACCTGTAAACACATTAACCGCAATTGTAACGAATTTACCGAATCATTAATTATTTGTAATAGTGAATAGGGGCTAGGTAGAAACAAATTTAAACTATAAAATTTTAGCTAAAGTCAAAGTTCTGTCATTTGTGGTGCGAATTTAATTTGCAAGGTACCATAACTTATCAATAATTGTAGTTTTGTAACTGCATTTTTAATTTTAATAGCAATAAAAGTAAATTTGTTTCTCTTCTAAAGATGCTTTCGATTTGGTATAATTTAGGAGTCTGAAAGATTGTAAACTTTGTGGTAGTCTTGTATAAATATTTGTTATAAGAACTATAGTATACATTGATTCCCCAGAAATGTGTAGATTATTATATAAATAACAATAACAGTAAGAGGAAAAAACATCACAGTTAGCACTTTATATAAAGTGACAATCGCTTTTAAGACCATTAAATGATGATATGTAACAAGTCTAAGTCAGCACATTCTAGTGGCACTAATTAAGTAAGTAGGAAATGGATGTAATTCATAAATAGTGTTGTGTAAAGGTAAAACTAATATTTGCTGACTTAGTACTTGTTCATAGTATATATAGTGTAAGGTAATGGTTGTAAAAAAACAGACAGAGACAGAGAAGAGAAAGAGAGAAGCCAGAAGTAGAGTGGTATAGTCAGTGGTAGACGGCGGTGGTGGACAGAAGTGTCATTCGAGACGAAACCAAATGTAAAACTATTATTTATTATATTATTTATATTTTTATACAAATGTGAGTATTCTATTTAATTCAATATCCATCTCCTAATATTTGCTCCGTATCCGGTCTGACAAAGAACCCATTTAAATATATTTTGTAATACCTACCCTTTCAAGGAGCAGGTCACAAACTGGTAGCAGAGGTCCTGTAAGAATGATACAAGTTTGTAGTAATGGGAATTATTGAAAGGACGTGCTACAGTTTGATGGCGCCATGCTCCTTTCGAAAGCTATGTTACAGATACTCGAAAGACTAAAACGATCGTCAATATATGTTTGTAATAATTGTAGTGAATAAAGTTTGTATTACCTGTAGAAAATTATAGGATGTTCCTGCTGTAAAAGCTGTGCCATAGAAATTACCATATTACCCTCAAAAGCACACTTTGAGTTTGACCCCTACCCCAAGAGTTTTCATTCACATCACGGTTTTCTACTGGACGTCGTCTACTGAATAATGACCTCCTGGTGCACTGCCACTTAACCTTTCACCCCTGCACTACCATAGCCCACTAGACTTGAATAATATTAGAGGTGGAATAGCAAAATTAGTGCAGAATAGCGGAATTTGCTAAAGAAAACATCGTAGCGTTTTAAAGCTATTTTTCACTAGGGTACCTCAGTTAATCCAGGCTTCAACTAATGCTGTGTTTTGTATTTCTTGTGAACCCCTGATAACATTTGTGGAAAACACAATGGCCTATGAGATAAGAGTGATTTAATAGTTGTTCAGTTGTTCTGACAATCCGTGGTTAGAATTCTTTTGAATTAAGTGTAACAGGTACGGTCGCCCATAAAACAAAATCTAGTACCTTATATATACGAGTTTTATTGGAGACAAGGATAACGATAGACGCTGCCACCACTTTCACTTTTTTTATTATTAATTTGGTGTACGGTAATGCAAATAACATCCACCAGGCGTGTAACATTTTTCAGTTGTTCTAACCCGTAGTCAGAATTCTTTGAATGTAGGTATATTGGAGTAACTTTTATTAGGTGTAGGTTTTCCGTAACAACCGTGGTGGTATTTATTGGATTATCTGCTTCACCAATCTGTCTTTCCATTTCATACAGCGTAACACATTGTAGCAGAACATAATGAAAGGTGTGATTGAACGATGGCTGATTGTCATTGATGAATTAGCTTTGTTTCATATTGTTCAAGCGAGGGAGTCGCTACAGGATGTCAGGGATTTCGGTGTTACTCATTTGTTTTTATTTCATAGCACACTGATCAGATAGTTACTTATGTTTGTATCTTTTTATTTCCTTTTCAGTGTGATTGTTTTGACTATGATATTCTTTCGCTTTGTTATTGTATTTTCACTTAGAGATCAGACTATGACATAGAATAGTTACATACAGAAGCGACACTCCATGTCGGTACCTTTCATGTTACCCTATTCAGTTGTATGACTTTGGAGCCTTAGTGTAGACCTTTAAATTTGTTGACTTTTTCTATCTCTCTCTAAGATGTGACGAATCTTTCCGACTTTAAACAATGAGCCCTTTAAATTTGTTGGCTTTCCCCATCTTTCTCTAATTTTCGTTTCTCTGTCTTACTGTCGCTTCTGTATAAACTTATTCTGTGATATGATCGAGTAGTAACAAACATGTTAGAGTTTTAGTTCACACAGAAGGTAATATGTTTTTCATTTATTATAATGTAACGAGCGAGACTTACTGCAGATGGGTCATCACGGCTGACCTATCTGGGCAGGTAGTCGCGTTGAAGGCCAAGTGTGAAAGGAGTGACGACGCTATTATTCGGGAATTTGTTAGAATTTGGAAGGCTCTGGAATGTTCTAGAGATTAATTAGCGACAGGTATATAAGGGAGGCTCATGGAAGTCAGTATCGGTTAGAATAAGCAGAGAGCATTATGTGTTTGAAAAACGTCAGCTATAATAACTATTGAGACGGGAATGGCTGTGATAACAAACGTACTGTCAAAGTGTCAAATATTTCTTTATAATTTTCATTTATGTTTACACCTGCTTAGACGTCGTCTGCATAAAATCAGAAAATTATGATCTAAGGTTAATAATAAATAAATTCACCAATAATATTGTAGAATGATAAGTATGTTATTTTAGGTAGTGCTAAAATAAAGTGTCGGCTGGATGGCTGAGCGAGCTAGCGCACATCTCTACTCGCTGTGACGTCATACGAATCTGAGATCCTCAGTTCAAGTCCCAGCGACCGACAACGTGTGATTTGTCGTAAAATAAAAAACACAGCTACTTGTGTATCACACTCGGATGCTATAGACTTGCCATCTATACATCTTAAATAGAAGTAGCACTGGCAAATGAAACAACCGACAGTACGGCAGTTAGAACTGCAGCTCGGTGTGTTCGGTTGCCCTATGCTCCGCTTAGGAGATACAGGAACACATAATAAAATAAAGTGCAAAAATATAATACTATTAAAATATAGGTTAATTCAGTTTGACAGATGAGTCCGTAAAGTTAAATTTTGACGTAAGAGTGTGTAAAGTTTTACTTTACCTACTACTTTGGCTAACTTCGCGCAGTGATATCTTGTACTTTAGTATCGATTTCGAAAAAATTAATTTATTTGTCAGGGGTTCAATTTCCACATCTATTATATGTTTTCTAATTAAAATGGTCATTACCCCGGGAACAACTGGAGGCTATTATCCAATAAAATGCGTCGAACTTTTTATCTCTACAAATCGCTGCATTCAAAACAAAGCCGTGGAACTCATTAGCGTAAAAATATAAGACAAAGCACAAATTCATCAATCGCCAATACTCGTTTAAAGTGCAATAAAAAACTAATTACAATTTGCGGGACTAATGGACATAGTTGAAGAACAATTTCACACTTAATTTGTGCATCTCAAGATTGGAAAACACTAGGAAAAATACCGGCAGTAATTAATTTCCACTTCGGAATTTGAACAAGAACTTGCAGTAATTAACTCGAATTTTGTTAATTAGCTAATGTTTATTATTATCACGACTTCGTTATATCTAAGTCATCTCATTCTTTACGGAATTGGTTTAGAGATTACAGAAACTTCAAAAAGGTGATAAAACCATGAGAGGACAGAACCAATCTCTAATACTATACTATATTTCAGTAAAGGAATAATGGGGTGTATACATTTTATCCTCTACACATGTTATATTGCTCGACATTGTTCCTTTCACACATTTAATCTTGCATACTTTTTATCATGTACACTTTCAATCCGCGAAAAAAGGTATCTTAAACACATTAGATCTTGTGCACATTTTATTATTCACACATTTTATCTTTTATTCATGTTATTTTCCACACATTTTTTCTTCGCTAACGTTTCATCTTTAAAATATTGTAATTGTACCTTTCATTGCTTATGCAATTAACATATTTATAATTAGATCAAATATTCAGTATCAGATTTTTCTGAAGATAAAATCAGTAAAAGATAAAATGTGTGGAACATAAAATTAGTGAAAGATAAAATGTGTGGATAATAAAATGATTTCGAAGATAAAATGTGTGTAAGATAACTTTTTTCGCGGATTAAAAGTATGCACGATAAAAGGTGTGCAAGATTGAATGTATGCAAGGTACAATGACGAGTAATATAACATGTGTGGAGGATAAAATATATATATGCCCCGCAATATTAACTAGTCACAAGATACGGCAAAAATTTTTAGGTTAGGAATTCTACAGCTGATAACATCAACAGGAAATCTAAAAGCTAATCCATTTAGGGTATGAATTATTGTTATTAGTGAAGATTCATTTGTTCGTCCTGAACCCTATCCTGGGAAACAATTGCAACCGAGGGGCGTATCTCCGAACAATCGTCTTTTCGTTGTCGCGTAGGTAATTCCTCGGGCAGTCCATGTGTGTAATCCTGTCCAAATCGGCTGTGTCCGCTTCCCTTCGGCTAGGATCGCCGGACACAGCTTTGTCATGAAGCAGGACCTTCGATCCTGCATCGACAGGAATTCCCAACTTGTTTCCACAGGGCATTCATACAAATCCTTTATGCGTATTACGAATAGTCACCTTCAAATAATTATTTCGGTGACTTAGTTACTACGGTTTCCATTTTTAGGAGAAAAAATGTTTCTTTCAGAATGTTGGAACATTTCTAGAATTAGAATTTCTGATCTTTCACTCCCATCAATTCAAATCGGAGAAAGCTATACAAGTGAGCTACCGCTGCCCGTATTTGCACTTAAGTATAAAAATAATTACAAATAAATTACTAAAAGTAAAAAACACATACTACATGGTAGAGCAGAGCAATATCCCTAGATTTGAAAGTTTCTTCAACTACAGTACGGGAAGTTTTAAATCAGCTTGATTTAAAAATAATTTCTTGCAAGTAGTAGCCGTTATTGATATACTGCTGCAGGCGGATTCTAGAATTTTGTGTAACTTTGTGAAGCATATTTTTCATATTAGGCCTTTTTCCTTTAGATACCCCCACAAGAAATAGTCACAGGGCGTTAAATCCGGTGAATACAGGGTCGCAAAATGTTGTCTCTTTCAGAGGTCAGTTGGCGGAGAACATCTCCCTCAAAATAGCCATTAAATTTCGAGCTCTTATTGTATTAAATTTATCAAGAGCTGGCACAAAAACTCTTGGATTATGGTGACATACCGAACAGAATTCACAGAAACGTACGACATCTTTTATAAAAAGAAGCAAGGACCAATTCTTTGGTGTTCGACAGGTCTGTTGTCGCCCATTTGTTTTCATAGACACACTTTCTGTTTCATTGAAGCTGTCAACCCTCAACAGAACAGATTTTCGTTCGGCAACTAAACCTCAAAGGGGGATTTGGTAGCGAGTACGAAACACACTGCACCGCTGCGATTCAGTAGTTTTTCGAAATGTAAATTTCGACTGCAAAAGTGCGCTGCTTTTTAGACCCCACCATATTTACGATATGCTCTTTTTACAACTATCTTCATCTTCTATGACATACCCTCTTTTCATAAGTAGGGATGTTATTGGGCTTCACTCTGTATATGCTTATACGAGTATGTGTAATTTGGTTATATATTTCAAATTTAGTTATTTTTTTTTATAACATTTATTTAAAAGTATAAATCAAATACTCTTGTGTATATTTCAGCAGTTTCTTTCTCATCTTGAGTTCAATTCTGTCGAATAGATTCACATTTTGTTAGATTATCATCAAGCAATTATGAATATCAAATCCTGTGTTTAGCATACTGTTTAATGCGGGATAAACCACGTTAACTGATCGGAATCCTGTTTTATATCAGGATTTTAGTCCTGCATTTTGGGGACTGCAGGTATTATCCTGCCACAATTATAGCACACTTGTTCTGCATGTCCTAGACCAAAGCTTCCAATGTCTAATGGTTCAATTATATTCCAGCATGGCTTTCCAAACGTTAATTTGGAAAGAGGAATCCAGGAGAATAGTTGGAAGGATTTTTCAACATTGTTGCATTTCATTAATTGGGAAATTGATTTCTCTACGTTTAAGGTTTTACAGAATTTAGTTACTCATTTACTTGCATATAATCTTTTGGAAACAAAGATATTGTTTTAGGATTTTATATATTCCATTAACTAAATCTTACAAACAGATCAGAGAATACTCATGTTCTAAATATATAGAATTTCCCTTTGACCAATATATAAACAGACCCTAAGCTGTAGTATAAGCAGAAATTTGAGTCTAAAAGGTAATAAGATCATGTCATAAAATTAAGGGTGAAATGGTTCTTTACTTATGTCGTTGAAATATTGATTATGGAACATTAAAGATGCGTAGATGTATAGGTATGAAATAGTATTATTCAACTACATCAGGACTTTAGTATTTGAGTCGTCGTCAAATATGTATAAAAAATAAAGAATTTGGAAAAAAGTGCTGAAAATTGGATTTAAGGGATTCTTATATCTTTCAACAAGATAATGACCCCAAAGATACTACACGTTAACTAGTAAAATAGTTATTGTACAATTGTAGACAATAACTAAAAACGCCTCTACAGTCTCCAGATATGAATCCAATTGAACATCTCTGTGATTTATTTAAAAATTGTGTAAAACAAAACGTCCAAAGAATATAAAAGAACTACTACATTTATGGTAGAAGAATGAGATAAAATTGACTCCCAAACTCAAAGACCAAAAAAATAGTGGAAAGTCTGACAAACCATTTAATGAAAGTAATTTTAATGAATGGTGGTTCAAAATATCATTGATTCTATATAATTTACAGGTATACGGAGACTAAATACATCACTATTTCCAAACAGATTGCATCCTCCATGGTTTGTAGGGTTCTGGGACGATGCTTAAATTGTAGAAATCTCATTCCTTATTCTCATCTCGATGTCATCTGTTCTTATCCACATTTATTTGACAAATATAGTGATGAAAGTGTCTTCTTTTTTAATAGAAATACAACTTTGGACTTCCATTATCTTTAATAAATGCTCTGAAATTTACACAACGTTTCGGTAGCTTACAAATCTGCTACCGTCATCAGGTGTACTGCTACTGCAAACTGATTCCTTAAAAGAAAAAAATACATTATCTTATAAATTCAAAGTGAAAGTGAAAGTGTCTTTCTCTCATATATTAATAGTTTGATGATAGACTTTAAAATATTTTATACCCTTTCAGTATAAAGAGTATGTATACTGAAGACCACCAAATTATGTCCGAAAGAACAAAACGATTATCACTATAATTTTCTAATAAATATAGATAATTTACGGTTCTTTTTAATATAAATATTAACATTTAAACATATTTAAAGTTCCCTCTAATATACAACCCGTTGTAGGAAGATGATGGATTGTGGGTTTGATTTCCGGCGGGTACTTCCGGTCGGGTAGGAGTGGGGGTGGGTTTCGCCGGTCCATTTCCAGGGCCAACGTGATTGCAGGCTGGAATGCTGGCCGCTTTATTAGAAAGTACGATGCGGGGCGAATGAGAATTTGTAGGTGCAATATCGGAAAACTTTACCAAACTGCTCCAATGCATAGTTCCCTCAAATTGAATCAAACGGTTCTACCAAATTCAATTCTAACCCTAATTATTTTATACTCTGCTCTTTGCTCCATCACTTTCCTTGCAATGGGGAACTAATATCATTCGAACCATTTTTCCAATTGAGGGATATTGAAATGCCTTTGAAATAATAACGAGTAAGGCCAGTAAAGATTTATATCATGCGATTTTATATTTTTTACAATTTTCCCGTAATGTACATAATTCAAATAGATAATATACTTTTCATTAAAAAATGAAGTCGGGCAATTTTTGATGTCAGGAATATTAATAAAATAGTACTTTAAAAAAAAAATCATGTCAATAAAAAACTTATTTTTTTAAACTATTATTCCTATAATGTAAACTAATAAAATAGTTAAAAAATAAAAAAGGTCAATTTTTGAGATCAGAAATCTTTATAGGAAGATTGTCCTATTTTGAAAATTTCATATCTTGAAAAATGCTAATCTGGAATTTTTTTCTCTATTTTTTCCTATAATGCACAGAGTTCAGAGAGGGGTTTAAAGAACATTTCGTTAAAAAATAAAAGGTGTAAATTTTTCGGATCACAGATTTTTGAACGAAATTAAATTTAAAGAAATCGTATCTTTGTAACTACAACTCTAAATTTTTTTTAAACTATTTTTCCCAGCATGTACCATTTGTTACTAAATTCAGTATTTAAAAATATTATTTAAGGTATTAGATCTTAAATGACGAGTGTATTAGAAATAACTTCTATACAAATTATAAGAAAATTAACAGTTATTTGTCAGATCAATCTTGCAACGAAGTTTATATTGTACATTCTGCTGAAAAACAGCAGCAAGTGATTTCAGGAATTTCACTATTTCAATACGTACTTAGAAATATGTACTGCAGAAAATGTATAAATAAGTCGAGCATGTTAAAGATTTCTATTTAGAAACGTTACTTTTAAATTTGTTTCTATGAATTCTACTATTACTAGAAATATGACGTTTATACGCCATTGGGTATGATCTTTGACCTTTTCCGATTCATTGTAATATGTACACAAATGCAAAATTAATTATGATACGTATGTTAATTATATTTCCTTAACTGAGATAAAAAATTAATTACTTTCAGTACGCAGAATACGTAGAATTATTGTAATTATAACAATCATTAAATTACAACGGATAAATCTAGTAATCTATGGATTAATATTGAAATAATGGCGGTATCATGCGTAGTATAAATAAATATCATGTAATTATTAACAGAATATAAAGTTAAATACTAGTTTCAATTACTGTTATACTAATACAAACAGCAATAAATTATGTTGGACATGCAATTAAATTTAATGTTTCAATTATCTATGTTTTAGAATATGTTGGCTATCTCATTGTTATCTACTAGATTAAATTAATTTATTACAGCCTGAAAACACACCATATTTATAGCTGAAAAATTTCAGACCTATCAAATTTATATAAATAATACTCGTGTATATAAACTCATATATTATTATTAGTTGAAATGGAATTTCACTGACAATTTCAGCATTGAAAACTGAAAATGCACATGGTGTATTTTTTGAAAATAAGACCTCTATAATCTATATTAATTGGGGTTGCTACCATTTTTTTTATAATTTCATTTTAAAATATGAAGGACACTAAGATTAAGGTGAAAATCCGATAAAAATGTTTATATTAATAAGCGAGTTACAGACTTCCAAAGTTTCAAATAATCAATGTGATGTCACAAATGTGGATTTTCTTCGTGGACCAAAATGATCTTGAAGTATATGCTGTTTCTACATTATATTTACATAAAATAATTAGTATCACAATACAATCTAAGTCTACATTCTTAAAAATTACACGTTTATTTAAATTATATATGTTTAAAATATTATATTATTATACAAGTTTTATAAGTCGTTATACTGTTCCATGAATGCAAATTACGTTATTATTAAATATAAAGATTTTTTAATTTTTTACCAATCTGTATAATTACGTTTATATATAACTGCAAGCTAAACAGAAAAAATATATAAATTATAATAATCGTTTAGGCTGAGTAATTTCTATAAAACAGATGAATTAATTATTCATATGTTCACAAAATTTGACATAAGTAAGTTTAAAAGATAAAATAAGTAAATATGAAAGTAGTTTTATTGTAAAATTAAAAAAGGTGGAAGAAATATGTTAGGAATATATTTGCAGGCGTGAATGAAGGTAAGATCGGTTCCAGTTTTAGTAACGCCAAGCTTATTTTTTTCGGTCATACAAATTTTATGAAGGAAATTTTAGGTATGAAATGAATTAAAAATATTCTGTACTTGCAATAACAAACTAATTCCAAAACTACAAATTGAATGTACTAAAAAACTTATATAGAATATATTACTACAGTGGCGGGAGGTAATGTGTTGGACACATCAGATTTTTTCATTATTAAAATGAAAATTATTTGCTGAAACAAATAACCATGAACGAATTAGGAACAAAAACCTCCGTGACGAAATAAGTAGTCTTACACGAAAGTCTTGTAATTTTCTTTGTCTTGCATCAGTCTTGCAAAAAAAAATGTTATAATAAGATGTTATAGTGGTTACTATTTATATTTCATGACATATACTGTAATTCAATTAGTTTACATATACCTTTGGAACATATTAATGAAATCTATAGCATAAAACTAAGTTTCTTGAAATGTTGTACTTAGAGGTTTTATTAATTAGAAATATCAATAAAAAATTAAATGACGATTGTAATGTTTAAATGGTTTGTGATGCCCTAATGGTATGTTCCTTTTAGGAATGCAGTTTGGACTGTAGGTTTAAAGAGTTTCTATTAAAACTTTGTTGTCCTGTTGCTGGTGGAAATGTAGCTGCAGAGGGAAAGGAAAAGTTGACATGATTAAAAAGAAGCGGTATGGATATGAAGTATGAAGCATGTGTAGTGCATAACGAATGAAAGTATGTTTTCCTCCATTTCCGGCGGCTCCCCAGAGTTTCCGGCACGTGTAGCTAGCTTCCCAGAGCTCCACACGGGAGCGTCAATCGAACTGCTGCTAATTGCTGTACACAGAACGGCGCTATTCAATTATTGACCGCGAATTAGATAATGCTGTTACACTCTAATGGATGTTTGAAATAACTCCGCAACGAAATCCATCGATCGCTAAGCTACCGGAAAATATCAACCTCATATGCCCGGCCTTCAATTACGAAAGATACAGAACAGACCTACTACTGCAGTCAATTCTTCTAATTTCATATTTAGGGAAAGAAATTCCAAGCATTATTTCCATTGATTGCCCTAAGGTTTAAAGACCATTTAGACTAGTTTATAAATTGTACATGATCTTGCACCGTTTTTGGTACAATTTAAATTGGCTAGTATGAAACAGAAAATTGGTTGAAACATTGGTTGAAACAAAGGCAAAAAATCTTAAGAATAGTTTCCACATTTGAAAAGATGGATTGTAAACTCCCAATTAATAATTAGGACATGTTAACAGCATTGGTGACATTTTCTCCTTTTATAAATGTAATGAAATGAACAATTTTATCATTAAAATATCTAATGTCAATATCTTCCTGATATTTCGCAATTATTCTGTCCCCACATATATAAATTCAGCATCAGTCAGTTAGAAATTGAACAATAATTTAATACCCTTAACACATTACTGTAAATAGCTCTTCTTCTGGATATTTCAGATATAAGTATGTCGCATTAACATTATGTAGGTTTATCATGAAATTTTGTTTTACAGTAAAATGTGTCTCATTGTAAGTTCTTTCCTCAAATTTTATTTCTAACCTCCTAGTAATTTTGGTTTTCTGTTAGTAAATAAGGATTGTTGTCAATTTCATTGAATTTGTTCCTGATATCCATGATAAATTCAAATAGAGAAATCATGTGGTTCGTCCCACAAAAAAGATGATCTATTCTGTGAATTGTCTATATTATTTAATAGTTATGTCTAATTTATCATTAACAACATTTATTCGGTATCATTACGTAAAAAAATTATGTTGATTAAATTCCCACTTTTAGCATTGTAAACTGTTCTCTCATTTTCCTACGTGACGTCAGAGATATGGCGCCGTTACATAAATTTTAATTTTAAATGGTAATTTTAGTGAAATTATAAGGTAATATATAGTTTTGTCATTATTGTAGGTATTAATAATTGGTTCATTTTTCCATTTTATACTTTTTTCCTTCAATTTGACAGTGGTCATACAGTCCATTGTGAACTAACAGGATGTGAGAAGTTGTTCCCCCGAATCTGATTGATTAACAAAGTATCGAAATACATGTGAGAAATGGGAGATGTAATTTTAATAGATTGTCCTTTGTAATACAGTATTAATTAGTTAATTAACTAATTAATTAACTGGTGAACGTAGAAAACTAATACCAGATTCCCGTGTTGTTACTATAAAGCACATTTATCTTATTGAACCTCCAAGCGTTTTGCTATAGTTGTAATTGAATTCTCTATACTTGGAGTTACGAACAAACTTATTTTATTTATTAAATATAGAACACGCATCACATAATTATTTTGTGGTGTTATCCAGTGAATTCCTTTTCAATTTGTGGCTTATCTTGTCGAGACTGGAAGTGGAGTAATTCTGGGAATAAACGAAACTTCCCTAATTCTAATAATCCTGGTGGACATGTTTATCTTTACTAGGTACCGGGATGCGGGACAAGGATATCGGCTGTATCTCCTACTTACCTATCGTTCTTCTCTTAATGAGAACTCGTGGTTATAACACGGGTACGGGAATCGTATCACACATCACTCCGAATGGACGGGAGGATTGGGCTGCGACCCTCAACATGTTCAGACTTGTTATCCAACTACATTATATAAACAACCAGCAATACATATCTTCAGATGATAAGAGTATTTGCGGTCCTATTTGGTTGACAAGCTCAAACTCGAATTGAGCAGAATGTACAGGGTTGTTCAAATCATCAGTTCGGAACTGTTCCAGAGTTGGGAGTTTTGCGCTGGTCATTTAAGAAAGCGAATTTAGAACGGTTTTCACTTGGACAGGTTGGAACGCTCAATTTGGTTTAATTTTTTTAGCGTTAGACAGAGAATAGGGGTAATCTTCTAAATGCTATAAAAAGACTGACTAACAAAAATACGAAGTACCTAATTTGCCAAAATAGGAAAGCGAGATCTTTGAATGGTTTGGGACAAAGAGGAGTAATGAGCCCAGTCTTATTTACGATATTTATACATGAGATAATAAAGGAAGTGAAATATAAAAATCTACAACCAGTACAAATATCAATATGTGCTTACACCGATGACATAGTAGCTATGGCAAACAGCAAAGAAAAATGAAACAAAATGTTAATACCTGGAACGAAATTAAAAAGAAAAGCAATATGAAAATAAATGCGACTAAACCCACAATAATGGTAATCTCTAACGAACCAACAACAACTAATAGCGAAACAATTGAACAAGGTAATAAATTCCAATATTTCGAAGTTTCGAACAAACCTTATAATATGAGATTCAAATCCCAAAAATTCCATTGTGTCCGTATTGTACGAAAAGCACTATAAGGTACACGTCCCTCCAGAGTTTATAGGCTGACAAACTTAACCACTTAAATTCAAGTACAAATTGTCATGGAATAAGTACTTTGAGTACGTAAAGCCCTGTTCCTCATAAGAATGTAGTGCCTCAATTTAAGGTTGTCCATTTTATCTGACTATTAGGTACGTTTATAAGTAATTTCCTCTACATAATATACATCAACAGCATAAGTTATTTATCATGTCAATCCTTCAATAAAGTTTGTTTTTTCATTCATTTTTAATATATTCCTTTGTGTTGTCTTTTGTATAAAATATACCAAAATGAATAGACATACATATAGTGGGTCAATGTTTCAGCAAAACTTATTTTGAACATCTTGTTCTTCCAAATGAAACACCTTAATAACTATACTAGTATTGGACCTGAAAGTTTTCTTAGTTGAGGTCCTGAATATTCAATATATCAAATCAATAACCATAAATTGGAATGATCTTTCAGAAATACTTGTATCATACAACAACTTGTCTACTTGTTATTTCAAAAGAAACATCTAATAACTACATGATTATACAAACATTTCTTTGTCATTTAATTAAAGAAACTGTCTTTGTTCAAATATGATGCTAAAGGTTTCTGTGATGATCAGGATGAGTATGTAGAGATTTCCATGCGGCATAGTTTGAAACGTGAGAACATTTTGAGGACCCTCGTTCCCTCTTCTGAACCGGAGTACAGTGGTATAGTCCTTGCAATTTCGCAGTCCGTATGTCGGCTAATCTAGCTTGAAATGGCCTATCGAGTTAACAGGAGCATCGTTAGCACCTGTTAAACACTTACAGCGTTCCCAACATAACAGAGAAACGTCCGAAGAAATTGACAGTAGAGAAAAAATTAAAATGTGAAATCCAGATCACATACGTGTAGTCTCCATTCTTGGAACGTCGTTTGTTTTCTCGTAAGCCAAGCGCTTTTGATTCTGGGCACAAACCGCTATGCCACGCCATCTGTCCTGGCTGCCATTACTCCAGATAAAATCTCCTTCAGCAGGACTAGACCTGCACTGCTACACTATTGATCTAACGATTAACACCCCGCATTAATCCGCAAAGAATTCTACACCTTCACAAAAATCTTCAATTCGTACTACCTTGTAATAGCCTATTAACATTCAAAATATTTAATTAATTAACTATTAGCCCAATTAATATGGTTAGTCATGTTGCAGTCTGAATTTTATTCCATTTCTTACTATATGCAAGATCATCTCAATCCATGGATATTTGTGGAATATAATCTTTTACTTTAATAAATAAATAGACAAAAATCAATTCGTATTTGTCTAATTAATGTTGTTAACTTTGTTTTTCTAAATTGTGTATCATTTGATACCGTATGCAAAATCATCTTAAGCCATGGATATTTCTTTAATATATTTATTTTACTGAATGAACTAGACTACAGTCTGGATTTAATTAGTATTTGTCTAAGTAATGTTGTCATTTTTTTTTCTAAATTTTATATCATTTGGTACTGTATGCATGATTATCTCAATCCATGGATATTTACGGAAAGCTGAAAAATCTGGATTCAATTCGTATTTGTTTAAGTAATGTCGTTCATTGTTTAAGTGTTTTAGGTTCTTTTTACACAAATTCTCGGTATATTTTGGCTCACCTCAGTTAGCTCAATTATTTGGTGCATACTTTTTAACTCAACTGTTCTTTTGAAGCGCCAATTTAAATGTTGTTGAGTTTTTAATCCCATGTAAAAAATTGGGTTATATGTTTTAATTTTGTTTGTAAAAAATAGTCAATAAACGTCAATTTAAAATTTATAACAATGTAAGTAATATTGTTAAATGGAGATGAAACTGATACAGACATTAATTTCTTACATACCTGCATTTATTTATAAAAAACCCGTATTTTTTAATAGATTCATTATTTGTAGTTTACGAGAGAGTAACTATAACAAATTTAAGGAAAAGATCTTTTAACATATACTTAGTAAAACCGTGAAACAAGATAGATTGATGGGGGCGTAAGATACTATTTATATACTTTTTCCACGATCCTACCATGCTGATGTCACGTACCTTTTCCATAACATTAAATTGCTGATAGCTATATTATTGCAAACTAATGTTTAGTTTAATGTGAAGTGAGAAAGGCGGATGACGAAATGAATGACTATTATCTATTAAAAATGAAATTAGTAGTTAGTAAGGTAATGCGTCTAGTGAACACATCCGAAGTAATGTGTGAAAATATGACAATTCGGTGAAGATTTATCGGAATGAATGTTGCATTTATGGAAAGTTGCAATGAAATATAGCCCATTCTTGGTGATATATAGAAAGACATCGATTTGCGAATTAAAAACTGTAAGGATTTGAAAGGCTGAAGTATGGGCAAAGTTTACAGTTAATATATATTTAGTGTGAGGGTTCGGCATGAGAAGTGAATAAATCACAATTTTTTAAGCCGCGCAGTTTTTGAAGATAACTCGACTCGGGCACACGTACCGGATGATAAATTATAGAGTTTGGAAAGTTAAGTTCTGAATACTGTTTTTGTTCTGCTACCTTTCACACTACTAAGCTTCTTTATACGGCAAAAACAATCGACTTCAACAAAATAAAGAGATTTTTTAAAGGACTTTTTCTGTTTCCAGAACTTTGCACTGTATAATCACCTTTAGATTTTGCGCTGATACGCCGCTAAAGCTCGCTTTACACACTTCACTTAATTACATTTACTTCTACCTTAATTCTTCATTCGCTTCTTTTAACGAATTACATCTTTACCATCACTATTTAAAAAGCATTAATTCAAACTAATTAATCACTCAATTTATTTTTTACTAAGAAATAAATTAGACAAACAAGCACACAAAACTGTAGCTATGTACATGTCTATGTGACTTTTCCATAAAATGCAAGTAAAATGAACATCTTAATTATATATTTAAATTTAACTATTTATTCAATGATGTAATAAAATCTTTCATATCGAATAGAAGTCAAAACAAATAGGTCTAGATTTTTAAATCCATGACTTAAATACGTACAAAATGAATTTGTTTTATGTTAACCAGCAGTTCGTTATTCTTCGTGATATAAAATATCGGATATTATAAGAATGGTCACAAATAAAGGCAAAACTTTTATGTACCTAGGTAAGGTCAGGTTAGATTAGGTCAGGTTAGATTAGGTTTCGTTAGGTTAGGCTAGGTTAGGTTAAGTCAGGTTAGGTTAAGTCAGGTTTGGTTAGGTCAGGTTAGGTTAGGTTAGATCAGATTAGGTTAGGTTAGGTGAGGTCAGGTCAGGTTAGGTTAGGATAGATCAGTGGTGGAACTAGACCATATTGACATTGACAATTTTTCCTAAATGCTTCTGTTAAGTTAAAATATCGGTCCCAGGCAATATTGCCATTGTTTATTTGGAAATTATTGTTTCGTACTTGTCAATGCAATGTCAATGTCAATATGTATTTCTCCAAGACTTCACTTAATTTTAAGTGTTCTGTTTTAAAATCAAAACTGAATACTGATTGATGATAAGTCTCTAAGGTTGTTAAAACAAAAATAGAAAACACAAAACTAAAACTAAATTTGACTTGTGAAGGGACCTTAGTAGAACAAAGCTATTCAAATACAGAAAATAGTAGATTCTATTGTATGTTGTATGATAATTTAAAAATTAACATAAAATGACAATTTTCTGTTGATAGTTTTTGAAGTAGAAATAAGTAGTATTTATGATAGTTATGGTATTTGGTGGATAATAATGAAATGGAGTTTGAACCGTTGATCAGAAGCACATATGACATATTTATGTATGTGTTGGTTGTAGTTCTCCGGGCGTACGACCGTTGAGTGCTCCGCCATACGCTTTCGTTAAATTCTTCTTCTCCATTTCGTTTCCTTTCGCCAGACATTTATTACCGGCCACACTGGCCATTATTTCAGCAGTGCTCTTGTTTTAACAAAAGGTGTAACCATTTTGCCGTAGCTGCAACTCGGCGCCGTTGTTATGTGGATAAAAGTGCATTTTCTCCTCTTTGTTCGGCTGCAGATGTGTCAACTTACACTGAATATGTGATTCGGCGAGCGACGGTTTATAAAGAAATACACATGTGCTACTGCGGTACCAATCAATATACACATATAGCACCATTTCATAAGGAGACGTCATAAGTTGTTAATTCTGTATTGAGCGTCATAAAAATACAATATGTATATTGTTTTTGCTCTCATCAGAAAATAT